>OZ012736.1:281722962-282465462 GCA_963859935.3 Lathyrus sativus
TGTCATGCAAAGTGGTCCTAAAGTTTGGATTGAAAGGGGAAACATCTACCCTATTGTTAGCATGCATGGTTTGAACCTAATGTCTATCACAATCCAACTTAAACAAGAAGGATTGGAAGTCCTAAGGGGAACATGGGAAAGGAAGACAAAAGAAGAAAGAAGGATCAAACACAAATGAGAATTAAAATAAGGATGCAAACATGTTATGCAACACACAAGCAAGGGAGGAACAAAGTGTGGGGTAAACACCACCACAAGCACATCTCGACCTTTATTAATGCAAGAAATAAAGATGCAAAACACAAGGGGAAATGAAAATGCAAGAAGGCAAGCACAACTTGAACATGCAAGCACAAAAGATGAACATCACTTTGAACGACAAACTACGAAAGTAGGCATCCAAGTGGAAATCGAACAACGCGCGTCAACCAAATCATGATTAAACAATTAAGAACAGCGACATATATCCAAAACATTTCACTTCTAATGCATCACACTGATCTATCAAGATTTGAAGTGAAACGACACCTAAACAAGCATGAAAAACCACAAAACAGGCCTGCTGGAACAATGTTAATTGATTAACACCAGGGGTTAATCGATTAACCAGTGAAAAATGCTTGAAAATTTGAAAATTTGAGTTGGTTAATCGATTAACCATATAGATTAACTGTTTAATACTGTTCCAGAGGCGAAAAACAGCAGAAACAACAATTCATAAGCACTTTTCAACAACTTATCCAATGTGCAATTACTCCAATGATCACATAGTCAATTATTCACGAAATTAAACCATAAACTAGTGATTTAATCAAGATGTAAACACATTTAAACAACACCATCTCAATTCCCCATGGATCACATCAATTAAAATCAATCCAAGACAAAAATCAACATGATTATGCAAATAAGCTGAAAGACAGAATCAGATCTAGAGTTTCCAACCTTCGGAGCAGAGTATTGCTCTGGTGAATGTTGATTTACTTCAAACGTGTAGATCTTTGCAAAGAATTACGGAATACTTCGAGATCCAATCCATTATTGAAGTAGAGATGAATATCCTTCAAAGTTGAGCAAGAATAATGCAAATAATCACTTCTAGCTTCACTCCAAAAATCAGATTCAAGCTTGCACGAAAATTCAATGAGAAAATTGATTCAATGATGATGATGGATGGAGTTTTTAGCTCAAGAATTCATTGATTCTAATGTAGAATCAAAGAATTCTATGGATGAAGAGCTTTCATAAAGGTTTACGAAAATGGAGAAAATTGAGAGAAACTTGAGAATTCAGAATTTGGAGAATGGAAATTATGAAGCTTAGATGAGTGTGGTTTGGAATGAATCACTTAAATATCACTTAGGCTTGGATCCAAAGCAAGGTTTGGAATGTGGATGGGAAAATTTTGGTTGGAATGTGGATTGGAAAATTGGAGGGAAAATGAAAATTAACCAAATTTCAAATGATGTTCTAGATCCTTCCCAAGTGTAAAATTTGAATTCAAGTGATCAAAATTGTACCCCAGATGGCTCTGCATTGAAAACTCACGTGCTGAGGAAAAATCTACACTGGTTAATCGATTAACCATATAGGTTAATCGGTTAACACCTTTATAAAAACCCCACATTGACCTGATTTGACTTGGTTAATCGGTTAACCATATGCGTTAACCGATTAACACCTTCAAAATTTTGAATTTGGCGCCTTTTAGAGGGAAATCTATCCACTTGCCCTACTTTGACTATTTGGAGCTCTGTTAAGCTTTTGAATCTTGTTCTCGAACGTCATCACTGTAAAAATGCTTGACATGAGCCTGAGTGCTGCTTTCTGAACTACTATTCTCCTGCACAATAAAATCGGCCGCCTGACTGCTGGGCAAAATAAATGCCCGAGCCTCTGATGCTCGTTGTTCGTTGTTCCATCTTTTGCACTGAAATGAACCTGAGCCACAGGAATGCCTCGACCCCGTGCCTCGAGAGCAAATGCTATAATATGTGAAAAAATGCAAAATGCAAAGAAACAAAAGCCATGTAAGGTTAGGCAAATTTTGGGGTACAAAAAAATGGAAACCACAAGTTCACACACACGTAAGATGCAAGAGAAAATGAGTGAAGAAAGTTTACCAAATGGTGAGCTCGGGTAGACTTTAAACTTCCTTAAAGCTTTCACAATCTCCTTCCTCTAGCTCCTAGGAACTTCAGAATTGAGGGCTGAACCAAGAGAATGGAGAAATTAGTTTTTTTTCAATGATTTTCGAAGGGAGAAATATTTTGGATGAGAGAGAGAGAGAGATTTCTAGGGCTTTCTGGCTGCTGAGAATCATCTTCCCTATCATAGTCTGATAACCTGATCCATAGACAAACTGAGCTCTCAGAAAATCTAACTGGGACTCCAGACATACACCACCCTAAATTATGTATATCCTGACTTTGGTAATGAAACAGAACATGTATGACCAAGATTAGGTCATACCTAACTAATCTTTAACCATCATTGAGCAGACACACTCGTCCTGATAATCTCAAATGAGCCTCAAGTGAACAACACATGCCCATCTTAAACACAAAGGGCGAAAACCCTAATCTTGACATTTTCTTCCGATTTTATGATTCCCCTTCATTTCTCCTAACCAAACCTCATGAGATTAAGGATAATGACTTGGAAAACTCATGTTTGACTTGGAATCCCAAGAGTTGACCTCTGTGAAGGCAACAATTGACTTTTGGCCAGATGAACCCAAAACTTCCACTATGCACTTGAGAAGTTCTTGACATGGCTTGTGATGAACCAAGATGCTTGTATGGATTCCTTGAGGTGCACTTTGAACCATGGAAACATGTTTTGCTTGAGTATTCCACCATAGTTTGCTTTAATAAGAAAACCCTAATCGAGAGCCATAAGATAAGAGCATTGATCAACCTTCAATCTCTTGAAACGCTTGTTGCTAGGCACACATGTGACCTTGTTGAAACACTCTGAGGTGTGCGAGGACATTGTAGCTTGAAGGAGCCATGTCATTAAGAATCTCTTCTTGTTCATTGCCTTGAAGGATCAAGTCTTCCTCCTTGATTGATGTTCCTCAACATGCCTTGATTCAAAGCCTTAGAACTAAAGAAAAGCATGAATGATTATGACATAGAGGGATGCTTATATGATGGAAATTCTATGAAAAGGGTAGGGTGACAATATGGGTGTGACAGATACCCTTATTTAATCTCCTTGAACTTGAAGGTGAGCATGACAAAGGCCTTCTCAGAGCCAAGGTGCAAGGAAATAAAATACAAGAATACCCAATGTTTTCAGCCAATCAGGGTGAAGAGTATCAGGACGGAAAAACAGTATGACTTTGAAAAAGGCATCTGTCAAAAGATAAAAGGTAGTTGGATGAATTGGTTGGTTATGAGGGATATATGATGATATGCTCGAGTAGCAATACAAAAGAGCACAAATGCTTTGCCAGTCCTAAAAGAGGAAGCATCCTTGCGGTAACAGGTGACAATTCGTGTTTAAGAAATATTCCTCCTACAAAAGGCAGGGAGGACTCAAGCCGTATATAGTAAGATATTCCTTCCACAAAAGATAGAGAGGATCCCAAAACAAAAGGTTCGTAGAAAAGATTCCTTATGCAAAAGGCGAAAAGGACTATAAAATAAAAGGCTTGGAGAAAAGATAAATTCCTTCTATATCACATAGAGGAACCTCTTTCTGGGTAACACGATCGAATAAATTTCTACAAACACAGAAAAGACTCCTGAACAAAAGGTTAGGAGATAGTTCCTCCTATGAAAGGTAGGAGCACTCCAGAACAAAAGGCTCGGAGACAACTTCCTTCTATGAAATATAGAAAGAACCCCAGAACAAAAGGTTTGGAGAAAACGGTCCTACTATAACAAGTAAAGGATGTTCGTTGGGGAAGAAACGATCTTGAAAATTTATGCAATAAGCAGAAAAGACTCCTGAGCAAAGGTTAAGAGAAAACTCCTCCTACGAAAGGTAGAGAGGTCTCTGGAACAAAAGGTTTGGGAAACAAGTTTCTTCTACGAAAGATAGAAAAATTCACCAGAACAAAAGGTTCGAGGAAACAAATTTCTTTTACAAAAGGTAGAGAAGAACGCTAGAACGAAAGGTTCAGGGAAATAAATTTCTTCTACGAAAGGTAGAGAAAGACACTAGAATAAATAGTTCAAAGGAAAAGGTCCGCAGAAGGTAGGATACTCCTATGGGGAGAAAAATATAATGCGCAAAGATGAACTGCTGAGGATAGTGTGCAAATGGCACAACTGGATATGGTAAGGTACAAAATGCACAAGCCAAAAGTCTTACGATGACGGCATGAACAAGACTCACAAAAGGTAAGTTAAGGGTAATAACTATCCCTGTATAAGGTATTAGAATATCATCAACGAAAATGACATTCTTTGTGTAGTGACCATTCAGTTCTTGGCCAAACATGCATCAAGCATCAGAATTGATTGATGATACCTAATACAAAGTTTTGTCTCTTGTAAAAGATAGCAGGAACGCTTACAAAAGGAAAGCGAAGGGATAAGATTTCATGTAAAAGACGATGAAATACCTTACAAAAGGTAAGGTAACCCCTATGCAAAAGGCACGAAAGGAGTTGCAAATAATAATCGTCGGAAAATACAATGTCCACCAGAATGCCCCACCTTCTATGAGAGTTGGCTAAACAAGCGTGCAAATGATGCAAAATGTATCCAAAAATGCTGGAGATATGAGAGTCTAGAGTGACGGTCGTGCCAAGCATGGTCGAGCTTGTTGGGGAAAGGATATATGTATAGTGAAAGGTATTGGTCATATGTGGTTTTACAAGGAGATGCCAGGCGAAAGCGGCTTTACAACCAAAAGGGGTCAAATGTGATTGGGTTTTGGATTGGACTGGGAATAAGCTTGACTTCCTGACATCGTTTCTTCATGATGCAATCAAGTTTTTTAGATGCTAGGACTCCCAATTTGGTGTCAGTTTCCTATGGGCTAGATGATTCTTGTCTTGGCCAAGTCACTTTGTGGTTTCGATGGTGTTTTCGCCTGTTGCTTGGAGTCATGGTCACCCTAGAGACACCTTAAGAGGAGAAGTAATCCCACACTTTCTTTCCACCACAATATTAACATATGCAATACTTATCACTGATAAAATAAATTTTGCAATCACATGGTAAAAAGTAGAAGAGAAAATTTTTTTTGATGAAAAAAATCTTTATTGATGAAGACCCATAAACGGGCAAATTACAAGAAGAGGCAATTCCTAAAAAAGGTAATTGCTTTGAAAGAAAATGGATAAAAAATAGTAAAGGCAATGTTGAAATTGGTTTCTATCGAGTTTTAATTCTTCTATGACCCATATATCTCTAAAGACCCTTTATGCCTTGCTTTGGAGAGAAACGATTGCATTGATCCTTCCCAATTAGAGTTTAATAATCAAGGAGGAAAATTCACACATCTTCTCAGAATGCAGTTTTTTGCCTTTTGAATCCCTAACTTTTGCGTAGACCACCCTTATCGGGTTTTCAGCTAACCGGGATGCCCCTTTTTTCCTAAGTTACCTTTACGAGTTTTTAACTTAGCGGGTTATTTCTTTTGTTTTTAGTCCCTAATTTTTGTCTGGACCTTTTTCTTTTTACATGGTCCACCAGGACGCCCATTTTTTACGTGGATTTTCTTTTTGGTCCACCGGGTCTATCTTTTAGGCATAATATATTTTAAATGCATCTGAATTCACAGGGGATGGAAGATCATCATTGTCCATGGTCGAAAGAATCAAGGCTCCACCAGAAAAAACCTTTTTCACCAAATATGGACCCTCATAGTTCGGTGTCCATTTTCCCCTTGGATCGGTGTGAGTTGGCTGAATTTTCCTCAAGACCAAGTCTCCTGCTTCAATGTGTTGGGGAAAACTTACTTATCAAAGGCTCTCCTTAACTGCTTTTGGTATAATTGACCATGAAAGATGGTCGTCTTGCGCTTCTCATCAATGAGATTAAGTTGGTCGAGTCTTACCTGTACCCATTCGGCTTCGTCTAGCTTGACATCTGCTAAAATCCTTAAGAAAGGAATCTCTACTTCAATAGGAAGCACTGCTTCCATTCCATACATGAGAGAGAATGGGGTTGCCCCAGTAGAAGTGCGCATCGAAGTGCGATAGCCATGCAGGGAAAATGGAAACATCTTGTGCCAGTAGTATCCTGCCCTCAAAATCTTCTTAACCATTGTGTGGCCACTAACATGTGTCCCAAAAGACCCATCATGAACTTCGTTTATGATACATTCTGCTTCATGTCTATCCACGCATCTGAGCAAAACTGAATCATAGTTCCTCTAATATAACACATCACAGCTGAGGAAGAACTTTGACGAAAGCTTCCTAAGATATTTCTTGTCAGTGATGGTGATGCCTTCTGGATATTCCTGTGTTTCTAGATACCGCTTGATATCATATAACCATGGATGATCATCAACTTTAAGCTCTGCAACGTCAATTTCCAGGCAATAAGCAGGTTCGTCAAGGTACTCTAAACGAATGACAGGTGCATCATTTTTCCACTTGAGTTGGAATATGGATGCCAATGTTGCTAGTGCATCTGCCAACTTGTTTTTTACTCTAGGAATGTGGTGAAAAGTGATCTCATTGAAGTATGGGATTAACTTCAAGACATGGTCTCTATAAGGGATCATCTTGGCATCAGGTGTTTCGTATTCCCCTTTCATTTGGCATATGACAAGAGCAGAATCTCCATAGACTTCTAGGATCTTGATTCTATTATCAATGGCAGCTTCAATCCCGAAGATATAGACCTCATACTCAGCCATGTTATTAGTACATTTGAAGCACAACCTGGCAGTGAATGGTAGATGAAATCTAGTTGGGGAAGTAATTATTTCCTTAATTTCACAGCCTTTAGCATTTGCAGCACCATCGAACACGAGTGTCCATCGCGATCCTAGTTCGGGTCCATTGTTTGGGTCAAGCATTGTATAGTCTTTGGCAAACATGACGTCTTCGTTAGGAAAATCGAACCGCATAGATTTCTAGTCGTCCATAGGTTGGCAGGCAAGGTAGTTAGATAACACACTTCCTTTTATAGCCTTATGTGTGACATACTGGATGTCGTACTCTGTCAGTACCATTTGCCAACGAGCCACTCGTCCAGTGAGAGCAGGCTTCTAAAATATGTATTTGTCGGGATCCATCTTGGAAATTAGCAGGGTTGTATAGGTTAGCATGTATTTCTTTAAACGCTTTGCAGGCCAAGCTAATGCATAACATGTCTTTTCGAGCATTAAGTATCTCGTTTCACAGTCGTTGGATTTCTTGTTGAGGTAGTAGATTGCATGTTCTTTCCTACCAGTTTCATCATTCTGACCCAATACGCATCCCATGGATCCTTCTAACACCGTTAGGCATATGATCAAAGGTCGTCCTGGCACTAGAGGCATCAAGATTGTTGGTTCTTGTAGATAGTCTTTTATTTTCTCGAAAGTTGTTTGACAATTGTCATTCCACACAACCGCTTGATCCTTTCTGGTCATTTTGAAGATGGACTCGCAAGTGCCTGCCAGATGAGATATGAATCTCGCAATGTAATTCAACCTCCCAAGGAAACCTCAGACTTCTTTTCCAGTTTTAGGCGTCGGCATGTCTTGGATAGCTTTGACCTTATCTGGGTCAACTTCAATCCCCTTTTGGCTTACAATAAAACCTAACAGCTTGCCAGATCTCACACCAAAAGTGCATTTATTGGGGTTTAATCTCAGTCGAAATTTTATTAGTCTTGCAAAAAGCTTCTCCAGGTGAATGAGGTGCTCTTCCTTAATTTGGGACTCTCTGATCATATCGTCTACATAGCATTCAATCTCTTTATGTATCATGTCATGAAAGAGAGTAACCATAGCTCATTGATATTTTGCGCCTACGTTCTTAAGTCCGAACGACATAATTTGTAGCAGAAAGTTCCTCATGGAGTGATGAAAGTTGTCTTTTCCATATGTTCGGGAGCCATTTTAATCTGATTATATCTGGAAAACCCATCCATGAATGAAAAGACAGAGAACTGGGTTGTGTTATCTACTAGTACGTCAATGTGCGGCAGAGGAAAATCATCTTTTAGATTCGCTCTATTGACATCTTTGTAGTTAATGCACATTCGTACTTTCCCATCTTTCTTCGACGCGGGAACAATATTTACTACCCATTGTGGGTAACTAGACACTTCCAAGAAACCAGCGTCTAGCTATTTTTGGACTTCCTCTTTGATCTTAAAAGACATCTTTGGTTTTGTTCTCCTCAATTTTTGCTTCACTAGCGGGCAATCTTCCTTGAGGGGCAGTTTGTACACTAGAATATCTTCATTTAGACCGGGCATGTCCTTGTAGGACCAAGCAAACACGTCAACATACTCTCGCAGCAACGCGACCAGCTTTGTCTTCACCTCTACTTCTAAGTTGGCACCTATCTTAATCTATTTGGCTTCATCTTCAATTTCGATGTTGATGACTTCAATCTCTTCTTGATACGATTGAATGACCTTCGACTCTTGTTTCAGCAGTCTAGCCAATTCCTTTGGAAGATTACAATCTTCCTCGTAGTCTTCATCAGCATGGTAAACTGGGTTATCAAAGTTATATCGGACCATAGAAAAATACTTATCAAAAGGAACAGAAGAAGATCTTCACGATGAATGATTTCATGCTTTTATTTTAAGAAAAATGCTAAAAAACATTGCCTTTTAAATTATTTTATGTGCAAAAATAAAAATTAAAGAAAGAGAGAGCAATTGAATACAAAAAGTTATTTACTGATGATAAGTTCATGCTTTAAAAGCAAAAGGGCCCTACAACGTGATCTATATGCCTCGGGCAGAGCATAAGATTTCCAGAAAATAGAAAAAAAAAAGGGAATTACTATTCCAAAAGAGTCAGTTCAGGGATCTCCACAATGCTCCAATGTTTAGCATTTGATTGGGTGTTCTTGGGTACACCGTACACAGCTCTTCAGGAACGTCATCTTCGATTTCCATAAATGTGACTTGACCATCATCGAGATGGCCTCCACTAGTAAAAACCAATGGAGTTGCAAGTCCTTTACCTCTGTCACAGGTGTTCTTCTCCTGTGCTTTCTACTCGCTAGTATAGCCTAGACCGACACCATTTTTATTTACTAGTAGTTCCAACACTCTACCCCATCCCTGAGGGTGTCCTTCTTCAATAATCTTTTTCGCATCATTTCCATGTCACGATCAAAGATGTAGGTTTTTCATGAATTATCTCAACATTAATCACTTCAAAAGCTCTGAACGGAGTTTCGTGCACTTTTCCTCCCACCTCAATATATTGGAAAGAAGCTAAATGGATTACGAGAACATCTTCTTCCCCTTGTCGCAACTGCGAAAAACACCCGGCGGAAAACAAAAGAGTCGCCACCTTTCGTTATTTATCCCAAAGAGAGGGAAAGGAAACGATCAGAAAAACCTAACGAAAAAGGGAAAGACAAGGTCATCGCAACCAAGTCCTGGATTCGGGAGTCGGTTACGCAAGGGGAAGGTATGAGCACCCCTCACGTCCTTTGTACTCAACGGGATCCACACTTGTTGTCTATCTAAGGGTGTGTTTAAACTATCTACGATACAGGCTCACAGGACAAAAAGAAAAGAAAAGAGACTCGGCAGAGCATCGCCGCTCTGTGCCTACGTATTCTCTGGTGCAATGGGAAAGTCAGAGTCAACGTAGTTCGGCTAACTACGGATGAAAGGTGGGGAAAGGTTGCTCGCCAAGACATTGTCGTCTTATGCCTACATATTCTCATCTGGTAGGAAAAATCAGAGCAAACGTAGTTCGCGCTAACACGAACACCGGTTGGTTCAAAATGTTTTACCCGAGTAGGGTTAAACCTTCGTTCTAGCAGTTAGGGACAATGCCTGTTTGCGGTAGAACCAAAGCTTAACAACACTCTTTTTATGAAAAAGGTTTTCCATTATTAAGATCCCTAAGGATTAAAGAGTTTGAAGTTTGTTTTTATGTTTTTTAAAGAAGAAGTGTTTTGAGTTTAATTTGTAACTCATGTTGCACTAAAGACTATGACCTAGGAGCGAACGCGTCGCATATCGTCCAAAGGACATACGCTAACATTCTAGACAATTGAGAGGCAACCACCCAATCCTCATTTCCTAAGTACTTAAGGCTCATAACGCACAACGGTCGTTAACCTTTATTAAGTGTTTTGACATGATTTGAAGATGAGAAGGAGAGAGGACAAACTAAAGGGAGACTAACTTAAACCTAGTAGTTGTCGTGCAAAATGGTCCTACGATTGAGGTTAGGGGGATACAACCTAATGTTATCATGCATGGCTTCCAACCTAAAGTTTATCATAACCTCAAAAGAGATTATAGATCCTATGGGAAGAGCATGGCAAAGCAAAAGAAGAGAAGAGAAAACGGAAATGCACGTAATGCAAACACGTAATGCACAAGTAGAATGAAGTCAGGGAGGAAAATAGTGTGAGGTAGCAGCCGCCACAAGCGCGTCTCGACCTCAAGCATGCATATGAAAGGCAAGAACATGCAATAAGAGCAAGCAAAACATGAACATGCAAGCACATCATCACTTTGAACAACACATACAACCATGTGTATCCAAGCGGAAAACGAATGCGTGTCGACGAAGTCCCGATTAAAAAATCAAAACAGCGACAAAAATGTCCAAAACATTTCACCCCTGATGCATCATATTGATCTAAGATGATCCGATGTGAAACGGTACTCAAACACACAAGAAAAACAGCAAAACAGACCTGCTGGCACAGTGTTAATCGGTTAACGCTAGAGGTTAACCGATTAACCACTTAAAAATGTTTGAAAATCTGGAAATTTGTACATGTTAATCGATTAACACCAGGTGTTAGCCGATTAATGTAACACCCCACTTCCCAAAATCAATTAAATTAATAAACATTATAAATAAACAAAATCAGAGTTCCAATTCTCCCAAGTGGGATATCACATAAAAACAACGTTTCCTTATAAAAAGGTTTATCTCCAACTTCAGTGGAATATTAAATAATAAAATTCAATAAAGTTTGATACGTTCACAGGGAAATAAAATATCAGTTCAACATAAAACAAATAAAAATGCCCAAGTCCCGTGCTACGTATCAGAGCATCCTAGACTCGACAATCACACCAATATCCAAGCTAGCTAAGCACCTGGATTATCTGTACTTCCGAAGAAGCACAGACCACAACAACAACAAAGGGTTGAGAAATCATGATCAAAAATATAATGGTAATGTAATACATGTATTAAGGCAGTAAAACACACCAACACATCAATTATTCACCCCAACAACACCATATAACGAACCTACTGTTCAAATTACAATATAACATATTATAATGCAAAATGCAACTCAACACCATGCATGCGGTACCGACTCGTTGGTTCATTCAATCGAACCTGGATAGATCACTTACGCTCCTCCTGAGACATGATCTATCCCCCACCATTCTCCACAAAGGAGTACGGATGAATCACTTACGCTCCTCCTGAGACATGATTCATCCCACCAAAACACCATGATATGCACACACCAATGCATAACTAATATATTTAGGCACTCAACGTGCACACGATCCTCCTGATCATATCATCATACACCAATGCACATATGTACAGATATAACATACACCAACACCATATAAATCAACCAGATAGTAAACAAGTTCATACTTTAACACCAAGATATAACATATCCCCCACTCGGGGGTACGCGATCCTACTGATCACTACATACATATACATCAACTAATTGTCCACCAGTCATTATTACGGGAAACATGCACTATCACCAAGTACGCAAGTTAGTTCCCACACTCATCATTCTTACAGGGCATCAAGGCCAAACTGTACCTATCATCTCAACTCAGATCCTCAGTCTATTCTAATACCAATCTTGCACATTACCGTAACCAATAGGCTTCTAATTCCTATTCCCAAAATCATCACCTACACACTTTATCGATACCTCAAAAGCCATACAGAATTTTCCCTAAAACTGTAAAACCCCCTATATGCCCTATATGCCAAATCATCCCAAAACACCAATTCATTAACGATTACTATATAATTAACAACAATCATCATCAATCATAACATAATATATCGATCAATTTCCTACGGGGTTAAGGAATCCCCAACTACCCTATACATGTATAAACCATTCCCAATCAAGTTTCTCCCCCCTTACCTTGTTAATCGGTTGATCGATGAAAGAATCCTCCAAGGTTTGGCCAATTCTGATTTTCCCCAGTTCCTTCGTTCTTCGCTCCCTTTTCCGTTCCCTTTTCCGTTCTCTCCTTTCTATCGTTCTTTTTCCACTTTCTCTAACTTCTCACAATGTATCGTAAAACTCTAATCCCTCACGTTTCTATTTTCATTCCCTAATCCCAATAATAATAATAACTTAATAATAATAATAATAATAAAAAAAATAATAATAATAATAGTAATAATAATCCTATTATTATCTCACCAAAATAATAATAATGTTAATAACTTAATAAAATAATAATAATAATAATAATAATAGTAATAATAATCCTATTATTATCTCACCAAAATAATAATAATGTTAATAACTTAATAAAATAATAATAATAATAATAATAGTAATAATAATCCTATTATTATCTCACCAAAATAATAATAATGTTAATAACTTAATAAAATAATAATAATAGTAATAGTAATAATAATCCTATTATTATCTCACCAAAATAATAATAATGTTAATAACTTAATAAAATAATAATAATAATAATAATAATAATAGTAATAATATTCCCACCAATATCAATATTATACACTATATTATTATATTCACCAAAACACCACCAATAATCCTCCCACATTAGGGACACCCACCAAACATCACCAAATACACCCCCATCAAAGGGCACACCAACACATAATATTTAAAATAATAATAAAATGACTAAATAATTAAAATGGGTGTTACAACTCTCCCCCACTTTAATTATTTTCGTCCTCGAAAATTACCGGATGGAAATAGCTCCGGATACGCTTCTCGCATCCTGCTTTCCAACTCCCAGGTCACACTGCCTCCTGCAGCACCTCCCCAAGCTACCTTCGCCAAAGGTATCTCTTTCCCTCGGAGCTGTTTCATCTTACGGTCCTCGATCCTCAACGGCATCGTTTCAACATTAAGATTCTCCCAAATCTGAACATCATCTCTCTGAATCACATGAGATGGATCAGAAACATACTTTCGCAATTGCGACACATGAAACACATCATGTAGATTCGACAACTCAGGCGGCAACGCCACCCTATAGGCCACAACACCAACTCTTTGCAAAATTTCATAAGGTCCAATAAACTTAGGATCCAGCTTCTTGGACTTCAATGCACGACCCACCCCGGTCATCGGATTAACTCTTAGGAATACGTGATCACCTACACAAAATTCCAACTCTTTCCTCCGATTATCATGATAACTTTTCTGCCTACTCTGAGACACTTTCATTTTCTCACGAATCATCTGAATTGTCTCTGTAGTCTGCTGTATAATTTCTGGTCCAAGCACCACATTCTCACCAGTTTCATACCAACACAGAGGAGTCCTACACCTCCTCCCATACAAAGCTTCAAACGGTGCCATTCCAATACTCGAATGGTAACTGTTATTGTACGTGAACTCAATCAATGGTAAATGAGTATCCCACGCACCACCCTCTTCTAACACACAAGCTCTCAACAAATCTTCAAGCGACTGAATAGTCCTCTCCGACTGACCATCAGTTTGCGGATGATAAGTTGAACTCAATTTCAACTTAGTTCCCAGAGCTTCCTGCAAGCTCTTCCAAAATTCCGAAGTAAACCGTGGATCTCTATCCGACACAATACTGGACGGAACACCATGTAACTTCACAATTACCCGAATGTAAATCTCCGCCAGCTTCGTCAACGGAAAACTAATATTGATCGGCACGAAGTGTGCAGACTTCGTCAATCGATCCACAATCACCCATATAGCATCAAAACCTCTCGCCGTATTCGGCAAACCTGTCACAAAATCCATAGTAATGCAATCCCATTTCCAAACCGGAATCTCTGATGGTTGCATAAATCCAGAAGGTCTCTAGTGTTCCACCTTCGACTTCTGACATGTCAAACAGGCATACACAAATTGAGCTATGTCTCTTTTCATACCAGACCACCAAAATAATTTCTTCAAATCATGATACATTTTCGTAGCTCCTGGATGAATACTCAGGCTACTACGATGTCCTTCGCTCAAGATTGACTTTTTCAATTCTTCATCATCTGGTACACAAATCCTGCCTCTAAATCTCAACACACCTGTACTATCCAATTTAAAGTCACTATCGGAGTCACTCCTTGCTCCAGGCATCAAATCTACCAATTTTACATCCAACTTCTGATTCTCTCTAATCATATCCAAGAAGTCATTATTTACCTGCAACATACCCAACATTACACTATCTGCAGTAGTCTCACAAACCATGCTCAAATCTCTAAACTGTTCAATTAACTCAATTTCTTTCACCATCAGAGTTGCCATATGAATTGCTTTCCTACTCAAAGCATCTGCCACTACATTGGCCTTTCCTGGATGATAACTCAAACTGAAGTCATAATCCTTCAAAAATTCCAACCATCTTCTCTGCCTCATATTCAGCTCTTTCTGATCGAACAGGTATCTCAGACTCTTATGATCACTAAACACTTCAAATCTTGAACCATATAAATAGTGTCTCCAAATTTTCAACACAAAAACAACCGCAGCTAATTCGAGATCATGAGTCGGATAATTTCGCTCATGCACTCTCAATTGCCGCGATGCATATGCTACTACTTTACCATTCTGCATCAGAACCCCGCCTAATCCCATCTTAGACGCATCACAGTACACCACAAACGGTTCACTCGGAGTCGGTAACACTAACACCGGTGCCGTAGTCAATCTCTTTTTCAACTCTTCAAAACTTTCTTCACAAGCAGCATCCCATACAAAAACTTGGTTCTTTCTCGTCAACTGAGTTAATGGCAACGCCAAATTAGAGAACCCTTCAATAAACCTGTGGTAATAACCGGCTAACCCCAAAAAGCTTCTAATCTCTGTCGCTGTCTTCGGCGGTTCCCACTGCAATACTGCACTTACTTTTGACGGATCCACCACTATTCCATCTTCAGATATTACATGCCCCAAGAAACTTACTTTCTTCAACCAAAAGTCACACTTTGACAGTTTAGCAAATAATTTATTTTCCTTCAACACTTGCAAGGCAATTCTCAGATGTCCCGCATGCTCTTCATCAGATTTAGAATAAATTAATATATCATCAATAAACACTACAATGAACTGATCCAAGTAAGAATGGAAAATTCTGTTCATATACTCCATAAATACTCCCGGTGCATTAGTCACTCCAAACGGCATTACAGCATATTCGTAATGTCCATATCGAGTCCTAAAGGCAGTCTTCTGAACATCACCTTCCTTTACTCTTATCTGATGATAACCCGATCTCAAATCGATCTTACTGAACACACGAGCTCCCACCAGCTGATCCATTAAGTCATCAATCCTAGGTAGAGGATACTTATTCTTAATAGTCACTTTATTCAATTGACGGTAATCGATGCACAAACGCATACTACCATCCTTCTTCTTCACCAACAACACCGGAGCTCCCCACGGCGATACACTTGGTCTAATAAACTTTCTTTCCAACAATTCTCCAATCTGAGACTTCAACTCAGCCAATTCCACTGCAGACATCTTGTACGGCGCCATAGAAATAGGTCTCGTACCAGGAACAAGATCAATACCAAATTCTACTTCTCGCGTCGGAGGCAATTCCGTAATGTCGTCAGGAAACACTTCTGGAAATTCATTCACCACTGATATTTCCTCCATTGGCACTTTGTTATCCATCGATAAAGTTGCAAACAAAGCAAACACTCTAGTTTCATCTTCCAACAAGGCCCTCAACTCTTTATTAGACAAAGAACTTGCCACAACTTCCTCTTCAGGGGTCGGGAACAACAATTCCTTCCGAAAACAATCGATGTAGACTCGGTTGAACTCTAACCAGTTCATACCCAGAATAACATCCAACTTACCAAGTGGTAGACAAATCAGATCCACTCCAAATTCTCTACCGAAAATAGTCAGCGGACACTTCAGGCATACCAAAGAAGTAGTCACTGAACCTATAGAGGGTGTCTCAATAGTCATCTGTACCTCCAGAGTGGACGACACTAAACCTATCCTCTCCACACAATCTACAGAAATAAACGAGTGCGTTGCACCCGTATCAATAATAGCAATCAAAGGAATATTATTGATAATACAAGTACCTTTGATAACACGCTCATCACTGGCAGCTTGAGTCCCTGCCAAGGCAAACACTTTTCCACCAGCCGGAGATGTTTGAGGCTTCTTCGGCTTCTCACAATGTGTACTGATATGACCCTTCTCACCACAGTTATAACAGGTCGGCATAGTTGCTCTGCAATCAGCTATCACATGACCTGGTTTCCCACACTTAAAACATTTCTTGGCCTCATTAGAACAATCATTAGCACGGTGTCCCATACCACCGCACCGAAAACATTTCCCTTCAGCAGATGCTCTCCCATCTCTAGGCTTCTTATCAACAACAGCTTTACGTTTTCCCTTATCAGCAGCAACACTATAAGGAGTACCACCAAACCTCTGCTTACCCTTACGGTCATTAACAGCTTTGTAGTGCGCAATCCTTGCCCGGTTATCATTATCATAGATTCTGCTCCTGCTTACCAGCTCAGGATAGCTCCTGATCTTCTGACAAGCAATCCCCAACTTAATCTCTGGACGCAGTCCATTCTCAAACTTTAAGCACTTAGAGGTCATTGCCCCTTCCACATTATAGTGGGGACAATACTGCACCAGCTCCTCAAACTTGGCAGCATATTCTGCGACAGTCATGCTACCTTGCTTCAGCTCTAAGAATTCAATTTCCTTAGTGCTTCGGATATCTTCCGGGAAATACTTCTCCAGAAAACCTTTCCGAACCACCTCCCAAGTAATGGTAGTTCTAGCAGCTTCCAACCTTTGGCGACTATTGTCCCACCAGGCTTCAGCTTCACCCTCCAACATGTGAGTACCAAACCTCACCTTTTGCTCATCGCTACATTCCATAGTTCTGAAGATCTTCTCAATTGCCTTCAGCCACTTCTGAGCAGCTTCGGGGTCCAGAATTCCCCCTTCGAACATTGGCGGCTTGTTGCTCCGAAACTGCGCCAAACTCCTGAATTGGGCATCTGCAGTTTGATTCTGATTAGCAACAGCCTGTGCCATTGCTTGCATAGCAGCAGCCAATGCAGCATCGTTCCTTCCTGCCATACTGCTCCAAACAACAACACCAGGTTTAAAAGATATTCAACTACATCATAAAGGACAGACTCAACTCGACTCAACAAGACTGGCCGGACGGACCGACCTGCTCTGATACCAATTGTAACACCCCACTTCCCAAAATCAATTAAATTAATAAACATTATAAATAAACAAAATCAGAGTTCCAATTCTCCCAAGTGGGATATCACATAAAAACAACGTTTCCTTATAAAAAGGTTTATCTCCAACTTCAGCGGAATATTAAATAATAAAATTCAATAAAGTTTGATACGTTCATAGGGAAATAAAATATCAGTTCAACATAAAACAAATAAAAACGCCCAAGTCCCGTGCTACGTATTAGAGCATCCTAGACTCGACAATCACACCAATATCCAAGCTAGCTAAGCACCTGGATTATCTGTACTTCCGAAGAAGCACAGACCACAACAATAACAAAGGGGTGAGAAATCATGCTCAAAAATATAATGGTAATGTAATACATGTAATAAGGCAGTAAAACACACCAACACATCAATTATTCACCCCAACAACACCATATAACGAACCTACTGTTCAAATTACAATATAACATATTATAATGCAAAATGCAACTCAACACCATGCATGCGGTACCGACTCGTTGGTTCATTCAATCGAACCTGGATAGATCACTTACGCTCCTCCTGAGACATGATCTATCCCCCACCATTCTCCACAAAGGAGTACAGATGAATCACTTACGCTCCTCCTGAGACATGATTCATCCCACCAAAACACCATGATATGCACACACCAATGCATAACTAATATATTTAGGCACTCAACATGCACACGATCCTCCTGATCATATCATCATACACCAATGCACATATGTACAGATATAACATACACCAACACCATATAAATCAACCAGATAGTAAACAAGTTCATACTTTAACACCAAGATATAACATATCCCCCACTCGGGGGTACGCGATCCTACTGATCACTACATACATATACATCAACTAATTGTCCACCAGTCATTATTACGGGAAACATGCACTATCACCAAAAACACAAGTTAGTTCCCACACTCATCATTCTTACAGTGCATCAAGGCCAAACTGTACCTATCATCTCAACTCGGATCCTCAGTCTATTCTAATACCAATCTTGCACATTACCGTAACCAATAGGCTTCTAATTCCTATTCCCAAAATCATCACCTACACACTTTATCGATACCTCAAAAGCCATACAGAATTTTCCCTAAAACTGTAAAACCCCCTATATGCCCTATATGCCAAATCATTCCAAAACACCAATTCATTAACAATTACTATATAATTAACAACAATCATCATCAATCATAACATAACAATATATATTATCATATATCAATCAATTTCCTACGGGGTTAAGGAATCCCCAACTACCCTATACATGTATAAACCATTCCCAATCAAGTTTCTCCCCCCTTACCTTGTTAATCGGTTGATCGATGAAAGAATCCTCCAAGGTTTGACCAATTCTGATTTTCCCTTGTTCCTTCGTTCTTCGCTCCCTTTTCCGTTCCCTTTTCCGTTCTCTCCTTTCTATCATTCTTTTTCCACTTTCTCTAACTTCTCACAATGTATCGTAAAACTCTAATCCCTCACGTTTCTATTTTCATTCCCTAGTCCCAATAATAATAATAACTTAATAATAATAAAAATAAAAATAATAATAATAATAATAATAATAATAATAGTAATAATAATCCTATTATTATCTCACCAAAATAATAATAATGTTAATAACTTAATAAAATAATAATAATAATAATAATAATAATAGTAATAATAATCCTATTATTATCTCACCAAAATAATAATAATGTTAATAACTTAATAAAATAATAGTAATAATAATAGTAATAATAATCCTATTATTATCTCACCAAAATAATAATAATGTTAATAACTTAATAAAATAATAATAATAATAGTAATAATAATCCTATTATTATCTCACCAAAATAATAATAATGTTAATAACTTAATAAAATAATAATAATAATAGTAATAATATTCCCACCAATATCAATATTATACACTATATTATTATATTCATCAAAACACCACCAATAATCCTCCCACATTAGGGACACCCACCAAACATCACCAAATACACCCCCACCAAAGGGCACACCAACACATAATATTTAAAATAATAATAAAATGACTAAATAATTAAAATGGGTGTTACAATTAACACCTTGAAAACTTTGAAATATTTGAATATATGAAATGGTTAATCGGTTAACCAAATGTGTTAACCGATTAACACTGTGCCAACAGCAGAAAAACAGCAACAAAGCAGTATGTTCAGCAAATAAGCACTTATCCGATCAATCGGATGATCGCATAATCACTTAATCACGAAATTAAACCAGCAAATCATGATTCAAACAGCATATGAACAGATTATCACAGCAAGATAATGGATTACACGGATCAAATCCATCAAAACTCAATCGAATATGAAAATCCACATGATTATGAAAATAAGCTGAAAACAGATTCGAATCAAGAATTTCCAACCTACGAAGTGGAGGTTTGCTCCGGTTAGTGTTGATTCGCTGGAAATAAGCAGATCGAAGCAAGAAAATCATAGATTCTTCGAGATCCAAGTATGTTCTTATTGTAGGAGTAAGGATTCACCAAGATCAATCCAAAATAAGCCAAATAATCACTTCTAAAATCACTTCCTGATTCAGATCCAATTTTGCACGAAAACTGGATGAAGAAATGGAATCAATGGAGAGAATGGATGAAAGTTTAGCTCTTAGAAATCAATGATTCCAATGAAGAATCAATGATCACAATGAGAAAAGCTTTGGTGAGGGTTTTGGAGTTGGAAAAATTGAGAGAAAATTGAGAGAGAATGAGATCAATTCTGAAAATGAGAGTGAATTGTGAGAGATTAGCTTGCTTTGGTTTGGAGTGGATCACTTAAATATCACTTAGGCTTGGATCCAAGTGAAAGGTTTGGAATATGGTTTTTGAAATTTGGGTTGGAATGAGGAATGAGCATTTGGAGGGAAAATGAAATTAACCACAATTCAAATATGTTCTAGATCCTTCCCAAAGTGAAAATCATATTTGCACATGACCAAAATTAGACCCCAAAATGGCTTGCATTGAAAATTCACGTGCTGAGGCAAAATCTGCACTGGTTAATCGACTAACCATATAGGTTAATCGGTTAACACCTTCAAAACTTCAGATTTGACCTGATTTTGACTTGGTTAATCGATTAACCATATTGGTTAATCGGTTAACACCTTCAAAATTTGAATTTTGGCACCTTTTGGAGGGAAATATGCCCGTTTGCCCGTTTCTTGCCGTTTTGAGCTCTATTCAACTTATGAAACTTGCTTTTGAATATCATAACCATGAAGATGCTTGAGATAGCCCGAATGCTGCTTTTTGAGCTGAAAATACCCTGCAAAATAAAATAAAATCTTTCGCCCGACCGCTGGGCAAAATAAATGCCAGAGCCTCTGATGCTTGCTGTTCATGTTCATGCACCGAGACGAAAATTGAGCCACGGGAAAACCTTGATCCCCTGTCTCAAGAACGAATTCTATGCAAATGCATAAATGCAAAAATGCAAAGAAGCAACAGCCAGATGCTGCTAAAATGGAAAGGAAAATTTTGGGGTGCTACAGCTGCCCCTATTCAAACAACTTGGACCTAAAGGGAGGAAAAGCATCCGCTTTCAAACATTCAAGGTATAAGGTGATTGAATACAAAAGAACCCGGAAATTTGCACCCTGCGGGGATGCCAAAAAGCGATTACCAGCCAAAAGTTGGAATACGACACGCTGGGGATTACGATCCAATACAATCTGATCTTCATCCAAAAGATGCCAACCAAGAGTTGGGATACAACCAAAGGATACCAAACAAGAGTTGGGATAACAAACAGAGTATACCAACCAAGAGTTGGAACAACCTAAGATATACCAACCAAGAGTCGGGATACCGAACCCTGCTGGGGAATAAAAGGGACAATTAACCCAACAGCCTTGTTGCGATTTCATTGGGAAAAAAGTAGACTTACCAGACGACTCTGCACAGGATAAACATCTATCAAAGGACATAATCGAACAATACCATCCAAAAGATGGGATAAAGGTTACTTTCCGGGGCAAAAACCAAACACTATCAACCAAGAGTTGGAATCACCACAACACTAACCGAAATTTAAATGGCGAGACGACTTCGCTGGGGAGGTATACTGACCAAAAGTCGGAATCAACGACCGGAGAACAAAGGTTACCAACCAAGAGTCGGAATAACATCAACAAGACGACCAAACCGGATATTACGACCTTACTGGGGAATCAAAGACTACATACCAAAAGTTGGGATAACAAACAGACGTCCAAGACCAACCCTACTGGGGAATCAAAGACTACTAACAAAAGTTGGAAAACGTCAACCAAACCTTACCAACCAAAAGTGGGGATAATGACTCCGCTGAGGAATAGAGGAGGACTACCAACCAAAAGTTGGAACAACAACCCATCAAGCAACAGACCACCAACCAAAAGTTGGGATAACAACTGCAGGGGATAACATCCAACCAAGAGTTGGGAAACAAAGCTACTAACCAAAAGTTAGGATCACCAGGAAAAATCTTCATCGACCAAAAGTCGGAACAAGAGCTACTAACCAAGAGTTAGGATTTCCAGGGACGCTAAACGCAGCTGACTCCACCACAGAAGACTACCAACCAAAAGTTGGGATGATCATCCAGAACTACCAACCAAGAGTTGGAATACAAGGCTACTAACCAAAAGTTAGAATAAAAGCTACTAACCAAGAGTTAGAATAAAAGATTGTCAACCAAGAGATTACCGACCAAAAGTTGGAATACCAAACACAATAATTTGGACTACGCTGGGGAGTACCAACCAAAGGTTAGAATCCCTGACTTTGCTGAGGAAAATAAGAATTAACCACCAAAATTTGGAATAACATCCAAACGCCACGTGGTCACCAACAAAGAGTTGGAATAAAATAAAGATTACCAACCAAGAGTAGGAATAACTCTGTAGAGGAAATCGAAGATTACCAACCAAAAGTTAGAATAACATATCCCAAAAATTACCAACCAAAATTTGAAGAACCAAGCACAATAATGTGGACTATGTTGGGGAGTACCAACCAAAAGATGGGATAACGCACCCAAAACAGGTAGGCAACAGAATCAACCAACTCACGACTTGCAAAGAGAGGTCCAAACAACCGACTCTGTCAAGGAACATCAATTTACCAAACAACTCTGTTGGGGAAAAGATACATCTGAACAACAGACTCGACCAGGGAAGACAACGCTCGCACGCGACTCACCTGGGGAGAATTGCGACGTTTAACCAAACGAACCAGCTGAAGAAGAAAACGTTTGACCAAACGACTAACTGGGACCAATCCAACAACATGAATAACCCAAAGATCCATCCTGATGCGGATAACACGAAAACCCCTTGAATCAAATAGTATCTGCTGAAAAGATAAACAGACTTAAAGATACCAATCCCGGCTTATGCTTTAGATGCATATGTTTGAAAATGGCGCAATGCTCCATACGAAATGGAAATCCTACACATTTGGGAGGATGCTATGCAAAAATGAAAATGCAAAGAACCACCCCAGCAACATAAATACTGGAGAGAAGCGACCAATTCTACCAGAGAGAAATAGGACGTGCCGAGTACAATCGGACTCCTACCGGGGAACAAACAAGCCCTGGATGACCTCCTTGTAAAGCACCTTCTCGGATACAATTGTTCTAAAGAGAACAAAAATCCACTCTGCTGGGAATCAAAACTCTGCTGAGGAAAATGTCCTGGATGGCTTCCTAGAAAACAACTCTTATAGGGATCAAATGCCTAGGCTGGGGAAATGCCCGGAACAGCCTTCCAATACTCTGGGGAATAAACACACTCAACTGGGGAGAATCATTCAGCATACGACCCTACCGAGAAGTAAAGTACTGTTGGGAAATAGCTCCACTTTTCTTGGAAAGAAATTCCACCCCGTTGGAGAATATTAAATACTTCTACTCATTCTAACGAGAAACGGATCATGCTTCGCCTAAGCACCTGTCACGTCGAGGGAATCAGCACTGAGCTCTTCTCGAGGAAGAAACCCTGAATACCGATACTATCGAGAAAACACCAGAAAGTCAACTCCGTTGGGGAGAGGACGTCGAAAACGTTGCCTCAGTTGGAGAATAACTACACACTTCTGCTGGAGATACCTGACCTGATAGTGAGACTCTGCAAGTAAGACAAAATCTCTGCTAGGGGAGAAACAAATATGTATTATAATTTTAATGTCGTGGAGGAACACCTCTACTGGGGAGCTCTACCATCCTGCAATAAAACAAAAGAATGCGCACATGCGAAATGGTTACCTCAGTTACCATTCATGACACTTACCACATGAGCAAATTCATTTGCTTTCGTTGCGCTCTATAAAGCCTCATGTTTTCTCCTGCAATGTTTATCAAAATATTGGACGTTTTTGCAAACAAAACAGTAAAAGTAAAACAAGAAAGGGAAAGCTCTTTGACTGAAGTGAATACTTTATTGATAAAAGGCCCGTAAATAGGCAAATTACAATTCAGATGCAATCCCTGAAAAGAGGCAATTGCGAAAAAGCAAAAAAATATATACAAATATCGGCAACGTGGAAGCAAACAACCACCATGTGTTGATTCGGCTATGACCTATATGTCTCTGATGTGCCCCGTATTTTTCCTTCTCAAAAGACTGACTGGACTGATTCCTTTCCTTCGGGATAACTACTCGCAACCTCACAGATCGAACACAGAACGCAGTTGTTTACTTTCAAATCCCTAACTTTTTCCTGGATCACCCTTTCGGATTTTCAATCCACCGGGATACCCATTTTTGCCAAAGTCGCCTTTTCAGGTTTTCAACTTTGCGGGTTTACATCTTTCCTTTTTGTCCCTAATTTTTGCCTGAACCTTCTCTTTTTATGGTTCGCCGAGATGCCCCATTTTTGCCTGGACTTTTCTTTTTCTGTCCAGCGAGTCTCTTTAAGCAAAGTATTTTTTAATTGCGTCTGCGTTCACATGGGATGAAAAATCTTCACCATCTATGGTAGAGAGCAATAAGGCTCCGCCAGAGAAAACCTTTCTTATCACATATGGACCTTCATAGTTAGGAGTCCATTTTCCCCTGTGATCTGTCTGAGGAGGAAGGATCCTTTTCAACACCAAGCTACCCGTCTAGAAGCACCGAGGACGCACTTTCTGATCAAAGGCTTTCTTCATCCTACTCTGGTACACCCGGCCATGAGCAATAGCCGCCAATCTCTTCTCGTCAATCAAACTCAACTAATTCAACCTGGTTTGCACCCACTCAGATTCTTCAAGCTTTACATCCGACAATACCCTTAAAGAAGGAATCTCAACTTCCAATGGCAGGACTGCTTCCGTGCCATATACCAGTGAGAAAGGAGTTGCCCCAGTTGATGTACGCACCGAAGTATGATAACCATGAAGAGCAAAGGGAAACATCTCATGCCAGTCCTTATAGGTCAGTACCATCTTCTGCGCAATCTTCTTGATATTCTTGTTAGCTGCCTCAACAACGCCATTCATTTTTGGACGATATGGAGAAGAATTGTGATGCTCAATCTTAAAACCCTGACACAGTTCCTTCATCATTTTTTTATTCAAATTTGAACCATTATCATTAATGATTCTCTCAGGATTTCCATAACGACAAATGATGTCCTTCTTTATGAATCGGGCGACCACCTATTTCGTGACATTGGCGTAGGACATTGCTTCTACCCACTTTGTAAAGTAATCAATCGCAACCAGAATGAAGCGATGTCCATTAGAAGCAGTCGGCTCAATCTTTCCGATCACATCGATTCCCCACATAGCAAAAGGCCAAGGAGACCTTAACACATTCAGAGGAGCCGGTGGCACATGCATCTTATCTGCATAAATCTGGCATTTATGGCATTTTCTGGCGTATTTGAAGCAATCGGATTCCATAGTCATCCAATAATACCCAGCTCTTAACAATTTTCTACCCATTGCATGTCCATTGGCATGAGTACCGAAAGAACCCGCGTGGACTTCCTCCATCAACAGATTTGCTTCAAGTTCATCAACAAAACGCAACAAGACCATGTCGAAATTTCTCGTGTAGAGCACATCGTCTTTGTTCAGATAAAAGTTACCGGCTAACCTCCTCAAGGTTCTCTTATCTTTGTTGGATGCCCCAGACGGGTATTCTTGAATCTTGAGAAAATGCTTGATATCAAAATACCAACGCTTTCCATCCGATGCTTTCTAAATTGCAAACACGAAAGCAGGTCTATCAAGACGCATAATGGTGATGGCTGGAGTTTCATTCTAGAAGTTCACTTTGTACATCGAAGATAGCATGGCCAAGGCATCCGCCATATGATTCTCGCCTCTTGGCACATGATGGAACTCGATTCTGTCAAAGAACGACAACAATCTCCTTGCATAATCCTTGTAAGGCACCAGGTTGGCCTGACGAGTTTCCCACTCTCCTTTGATTTGGTTAACGACTAACGCTGAGTCACCGTACACATCGAGATTCTTTATCCTCATATTAACGGCCTCTTCTAAACCCAATATGCACGCTTCGTACTCGGCCTTATTATTGGTGCAGGCGAAAGTCAATCGGGCAATGAACGGTATATGAGAATCGTGAGGAGTAATAGCCCCAATCCCATTGCCATATGAATTAACCGCTCCGTCAAAAACCAGTTTCCATTGAGATCCAGTCTCAGGACCCTCGTCAGGTAAAGGCTCATCACAGTCTTTCATCTTCAAAAACATGACATCCTCATCTGGAAAATCAAACTTCATCGGCTGATAATCCTCAATTGGTTGTTCCGCGATATATTCCGACAGAACACTTCCCTTGATGGCTTTCTGGGAAACATATTGAATATCGTACTCTGTTAAAACCATTTTCCATCGGGAAATCCTTCCGGAGAGTGCTTGTTTTTCAAAGACGTACTTGATCAGATCCATCTTTGAAATCAACAGGGTTGTGTGGTTTAACATGTACTGTCCCAAACACTTAGCAGCCCAAGCGAGTGCGCAACATATTTTTTCCAGCATCGAGTATCTTAACTCACAATCAGTGAACATCTTACTCAGGTAGTAGATGGCATGCTCTTTTCTACCCGACTCGTCTTGTTGACTGGGCATAAATCCCATTGAATTCTCAAGAACCATGAGGTACATGATCAGTGGTCTCCCTGCAACTGGAGGCATGAGTATTGGAGGTTCCTGCAAATATTCTTTTATTCTTTCGAATGATTTTTGGCAATTTTCATTCCACCTGATCGTTTGATCTTTTCTTAGAAATTTGAATATTAGTTCACAAGTGGCT
Source organism: Lathyrus sativus (assembly GCA_963859935.3). Lineage (NCBI taxonomy): Eukaryota > Viridiplantae > Streptophyta > Magnoliopsida > Fabales > Fabaceae > Lathyrus > Lathyrus sativus. The sequence continues at coordinate 281,749,857 of OZ012736.1, forward strand.
GTAAGATGAGATATGAACCTTACAATGTAGTTCAATCTCCCCAGAAAACCACGAACCTCTTTTTCCGTTCTCGGCTCATGCATATCTTGTATAGCTTTTATTTTGGCAGGATCTACCTCAATACCCTTTTCACTGACAATGAAACCCAATAACTTTCCAGATCTCACCCCGAAGGTGCACTTGTTAGGATTCAACCTCAACTTAAACTTCTTCAGCCTTTCAAACAATTTCAGAAGATCGACCAAATGTCCCTCCTCTGTCTGTGACTTTGCAATCATGTCATCAACATAGACTTCAACCTCAAGATGAATCATATCATGAAACAAACTGACCATTTCCCGCTGATAAGTTGCCCCTGCATTTTTCAATCCAAAGGGCACATCACTTTGTAGCAAAAAGTCCCCCATGGTGTGATGAAAGTAGTTTTCTCCATGTCTTATGGGGCCATCTTGATTTGTTTATACCCAGAGAAGCCATCCATGAATGAAAACACAGAATACTAAGCGGTGTTATCAACTAATACATCAATATGAGGGAGCGGGAAATTGTCTTTCAGGCTCGCTTTATTTAGATCTCAGTAATCAACGCACATTCGGACCTTTCCATCTTTCTTAGGAACAGGAACGATATTAGCGACCCACAGAGGGTAATTCATGACAGCAAGAAACCCAACATTCAACTGCTTCTAAACCTGTTCTTTGATCTTGACTGCCATGTCAAGCCTTGTTCGTCTCAACTTCTTCTTGACTGGCGGACATTCTTCTTTGAGAGGTAACCGGTGTACCACAATATCTGTATCCAGCCCAGGTATGTCTTAGTAAGACCAAGCGAAGATATCCTTATACTCACGGAGCATTTCCACCAATCTTCTCTTGACACTGTCTTCCAATGCAGCCCCTATTTAAACCTCTTTCTTATCATCCTCGGTGCCCAAATTAATAATATCAATATCCTCCTGATGAGGCACAATGACCCATTCCTCCTGCTTGAGAAGCCTGACTAACTCTTCGGGTAGTTCACAGTCTTCGTCAGTCTCTTCTTCAACTTGATAAATGGGATTATCAAAGTCATACGAAGTCATAGCCGAACCTGAATCGATGGCATCTGATAGAAAATACATGCATGATGATGCTATATATATTATGCGATGCAACAAACAAAATACATTACCATTTTTTTGTTAATATAAATGTAAAACAAAAACAAGACAAATAGGGATCACAATATTTGAATACGAAAATGTCCTTTATTTAATGATAAAGTGCGAATAACAAGAGGCCCCACAAATTGGGTCACTACGTCTTGGGCAGAACGTAGGACTGAACGTAATCAAAACAATGAACATTACTCTGCAGTAGTAATATGAATGACTTCTTCGGTAGTCGAGTTGCACAGCTTCTGGCCAGGATTACATGGACGAATCCAAGCATCCATATCGCAGTCACTGTCACCTTCATCATCTCCAACGACATTAATCCTGTCAAATATCACGCCACTACTGGTGAATTGCACAGGTCCCCTGTACCTCGGAGTGCTCTGAGAAGAACTGGAGGGTTTGTATCTCAGGCCGAACTTGTCCTGCTTGACAGGAACATTAAGAACTTGGCCCCACTTCTGCGATGAATCGGATTCTACAATAGCACGAGCTTTCTTGAGCGATGACATCAAAACCTCTGGGTCTTTGGCTTCCACAGGAGACTTCCCCTGAATCTGAACTATTTCGAATTCCTGGCAGAGTGTTTCGTGGATTTCCCCATCCACTTCCACGTACTTGAAGGATGACAAATGGCTTACCATAATATCCTCTTCACCGCATACTGTGACTATCTTCCCCTCCACCATATACTTTAACTTTTGATGCAACGTTGAGGTGACTGCCCCTACAGCGTGTATCCAAGGTCGGCCAAGCAAACAGCTGTATGCTGGCTGGATATCCATAATGTAGAAAGTTGCATCAAAGATCTCTGGCCCTATCTGAATAGGCTATGTGATCTCCCCAAACACTGATCTCTTAGATCCATTGAAAGCCCTCACGACCAAATCAGTTGGCGTGCATATCAAACCTTGAATGTCCAACTTCATTTACGCCTTCTTTGGAAGCACATTGAGGGATGATCTTGTATCAACCTGGGCATGCGACATCAGAGAACTTCTATATTCCAAAGATATATGCAAAGCACGATTATGGTTCCTCCGGGAAGGAGTCAGATCAAAATCAGTAAAACTAAGACCATTACCGGCGTTTACATGAGCTACTACCCCCTCCAAATGGTTAATAGAAATCTCCTGGGGTATGTACGCTGCATTCAAGATCTTCAATAATGCATTGCGGTGCGCCTCCAAACACAACAATAATGACAGGATAGAAATCTTAGAAGGAGTCTGATTTAAGTGATCCACAATCTTGTAGTCACTTTTTCGAATAATTCACATAAATTCCTCTGCATCCTTCGAAAGATCGCCAACACCGACCTGTGGTTGGACATTATCTTCAATCGTGGCCTTTCTTTTCCCTTTGTCATTCTCATCAGCCTTATCCTCCGGCGGTGAAAAGACCCTTCCACTTCTAGTGATACCTCCGGCCCCAACTATATTCTCAACCGATGAACATCCATCTGTAGACACTGTCCATTCCTGCTTTTGTCCATTACAAAACACCTCTCCCCCATAATTTCATGGGATAGCTCCAGTGCTCTCGTATGGCACAGGTCCAGGTACAGTAATGATATTCGGAGCTGGCCTATCAGGAGCTGAAATATTCATCATCCGGTATGGAATGGAGATCGTAGAAACTTCGCTTCCATCATTACTCGCTTTATTCTGAGCATCTTCTTTCACAACTCTATCAAATTGCAAACAACCCTCATCCATCATTCTCTGCATACCCTCTCTCAAAAGATCGCAACCCTCTAGCTGCACTTCACACTCGGAGCATTCAAGGGAACAACCAGGAAACGCTCCCTTCTCCAACAAGCTAGCCTTCACAAACCCCAGCGGAGTCTTCAAAACCCTAACATCTGTTACCAGATTTAGTTTCTCCCTCTCAATAATGGCATTGGCTCCTGCCACCCCATGATTCGACATCGGGTTTTGATTCACATTGGGCCCATCGTTGGTGAAGTTGATAGCTTTGGAATCAAGCAGATACTGGACTTTGTGCTTGAAAGCTTTGCAATGGTCAATACCATGGCCCGGGGTGTCGCTTCCGCGAAAATAAGGTGCCGGCAAAAAAAAAGAGTCGCCACCTTTCATTATTTATCCCTCAGAACGAAAAAGGAAACGATCGGAAAAAACCTGACGAAAAAGGTATAAGACAAGGTCATCGCAACCGTTGTCTGGGTTCGGGAGTCGGTTACGCAAGGGGAAGGTATTAGCACCCCTCACGTCCATCGTACTCGATGGGATCCATGCTTGTTATGTTTATCTGACGGGTTGGTTTTATCTATCTACCTATCAAGGCTGGCTTAAAAAGAAAAGAAATGACTCGGCAAAGCGTCGCGCTTTATGCCTACGTATTCTCATCAGAGAATGAGAAATCAGAGTCAACGTAGTTCGACTAACTACTGGTTACGGGGAAGGTGGCTCGCCAATACATCAGTATTGTGCCTACGTACTCTCAACAGGCTTGAGAGATCAGAACTTACGTAGTTCGGGATAATACGGATTACGGGAATTCAGATTCATCTGTTTTATCGAGTAGTGTTAAACAGCAGTTCCAGCAGTTAGGGACAAAGCCTGTTTGCGTTGGCGCTGAAGCTTAACGACACTCTTTTCTTCAGAAAAGCTTCCTTTGAATTATGGGCCCACGGGGCAAAAAGGTTTGAAGTTTGTTTTCAGTCTTTTACGAAAGAAGTGTTTTTTATTGTGTTTGCAATCTCAATCGCACTAAAGACTATGACCGGAGAGTGAATGCGTCGCATGTCACCCAAAGGGTGCCATACTAAACATCCAGACTGTTGAAAAGAAGCTCTCCAACAATCCTTTCTCAGATAGCTTAAGGCTCGTAACGTACGAAAGAAATCATTCATGATTACTGTATCTTAAGTTGTTTGAGATGAGAAGAGAAGGGATCAACTACGGAGAGACTATCAAGTCCTACTATTGTCATGCCAAGGATTCATCCTATAGGTTAAGTTTGAAACAGGGAACTCCTAGAAGTTATCATGCATAGGTTTCAACCTAAAGTTCTATCATCACTTCCTTATCAAAGGAGATGAGAGTCCTAAGGGATCATGTCAATGATACAGAAACAGATAAAGCATCAGCTTAAACAGTAAATAGTAAATGACTGTAAAATGCATGCAATGCAAGTGAGGGAGGAAATGTGTGTGGGGAAGCAGCCTCCACAAGCTCATCTCAACCTCAAGCCAGAATGAATAACAGTAATCATACAGAAGAAGTAAAACATAAAGTGCTATCAAGCAAAATAAAAGAGACTGTAATCATACAGTAAAAATAACATGCTATCAAGCAAAATAAACCACATGGGCAAGGGAGCCGGGCTCTACCGAAAGCAAAGCCATACAGTAACAGTACAAGCAGAGGGAGCAACTCAACCTCTAGTGCAGTCATGCTCCTAGCTTAAAGTTAGTCTAGTTATGGACTTATTCTAATGCATCAAGCAAGTCAAACAAGGCACATCAGCAATACAGAAAAGAAAACAGACAAGAAAGCAAATCAACAACTCTCTCAATCCCAAGCTTCAGCTCTTCTAACAGCAACCTAGTCTTCAGACTTTAATCACCCTTCAAGGCTATCAGCTTCACTGGCAAGTATCAACTTGCTTCTCAAGGGTTTCAATCCATCAAACATAAGTTTCAACTTATCCTCCTTCTTCAAGCTTCAGCTCCTTAGTCAATTCCACCTTCATGCTTCACTCTTAACTGCAAGTATCAACTTGATTCCTTCAGGCTCTCCAAGCATCAATGTAAGTATCAACTCATCTTTTATTCCTCAAGCCTCAGCTCTTCACTCAATCTCAATTTGACCTTCTTCACAAGTATCAACTTAGCCTTCAAGCTTCAGCTCTCCTTGCTTCACCAGTATCAACTTGGTCCTCTTCTCCTACAAGCCTCAGCTTCTCAGAGTAGTCTTTAATCACATAGAAGTGTCAACTTCATCCTTCAATTCTTTATTTTCAAGCCTCAGCTCTCACTCAATCTCAATTGAATCTTCAAGTATCAACTTGTTCTTCAAGCTTCAGCTCTCCTTGCTTCACCAGTATCAACTTGGTCCTCTTCTTCTACAAGCCTCAGCTTCTCAGAGTAGTCTTTAATCACATAGAAGTGTCAACTTCATCCTTCAATTCTTTATTTTCAAGCCTCAGCTCTCACTCAATCTCAATTGAATCTTCAAGTATCAACTTGTTCTTCTTGCTTTCCAAGCTTCAGCTGCAATGGCAATGCTCAAGGAATCATCCTCTTCCACACTCTTCAGTGAAGTCCTCATCTTCAAACTCAAGCTCAACATCTTTCAAGAAACTCAAACCAGAGGATAATTGGTTGAACATGATGAGTGGAAATGATAAACAGCTTACTGACAACCAAAGGAAGCCTGTAAGGGTACATCATTATGAGATACTGGTTCCCTCAAAGTTTTACTTCCCAGATAAAGCCACTCATCCCTCCAAAGGAGGGATGTGAATATCTGAGGAGGACTTTTAGTCATTGGGAGGAATGGAAGCACAAGATGCTTTCCACATTTGTGAAAGAAATCATTCTAGTTCTAAGGCTCTCCCTATGTCCTATCTCCTAGTCTTCATCAGACACCTTCAGGCACAAACAAACCCACAGCTCCAAGCAACATCAGGCAACATCCTTGTCTTCAACTTGTCTTCCATCTCAATCAAAGGCAAACCAAGCACAAACCCTAATATAAGGGAACTAAGTGAGTTAAACTAGTTGAATTAGTAAATTAGGATCACCTAAAACCTAGCACTAAAGTTAGTCCTAACTAAAATACTAAAATCAATTGTAAAATCCTACAAAAATTACTATGGGAACCTATGTCAATCATGACTATACACATTAGTTTCAAAGATCAAACCATCAAATTGGACCTAGAACTAAATCCTACATTCTAAGGCATCAACCTAAAACCCTAAAAAGGAAGCACCTAAACATCAATCTAGAAAGCACACCTATTTTCATCACAAAAATGTGAGAAAAATTCTATGGGATCATACATGTCTAACCTAATCACACACACAAAATTAGGCTCAAAATCATCACCACATGACCAAACAAAATTCCACAAAAGTATGTATCAAACATGAACATTTTAATATCAATTAAAATGCAAAATTCCAAATAAATCAGAAATTACATGAAATGAAAATATTTTTTATCTAAAAAATAATAGACTCAATCAAGAGTAATATGCCAAAAGAATGGGTGTTATTGGATTAATATTCAATTAGTTATGATTTTTACAAAAACCATGAATTAAATGGAAATTAAATGGAAATCCAATTAAAATAATGAAGCGCGTGGTGCAGGAAGTAAACATTTCCAGTTCAAAATCTGGGTTGGGCTCGCTGGGGGGTGTGGATAACACTTAAACCATCAGGCCCAAATGCCTGAATAAATGAAACGCAACGTTTCATCAGAAACCCTTCACAAATCAGAATTAAAACGTGGCCCTTGGATCTTCTCCCAGTCAATGGTCAATCCATCATCCAATGGTGAGAACTTCATCTTCTCCATTTCAAACGTCTGAACTTCGCACCCAGCTCCGGCCACCGTCGGCGGAGCTCCGATCGTCCCCTTCAACCCTAGTTCTTCCTAGAGGCCTCCAATCCAAGAGGTCAAAACATGAAACTCATTCCAAATCTTGCCACGAACTCAACCATGCCCATAGTTTCCTCTGAAACCCCAAGAATCATCATCTCCCAATCTCAACCGAAAACGGTGATCTTCCTATTTTGTCTCTAATTCATCAATTAACCATATGAAATCCATCCTATGCCATTCTACAACTAATCTAGCACCTTAATTCAACCTAATTCTACCTAAATCATGCTATAGGAAGAAGATTACCAACCTGGAAATTCTTGAATAACAGATGCACGAAATCTTCACTGCAAGCCCTCAAATCTTCTGGACACGATCATTGAACCTTCTCCTTGCTTCTGTATGCAAAAGAATCAATGGAAAGTGCTTCAATCTTGAAACACGATGCTGAGTTGCAGGTGCTGAAAACCACTTGCTCCCACACGATCTAGCCACCAATTCTTCTTGGAAATGGTCTGGGATCAATCCTTGACACTCATGGAAGAAGAATCAATCAAGAAAATGGAAGGAAATGGAGGAATTTGGTGAAACCGATTGCACTTGCAAGCTATGAAAACTCAATCTCAAACTAAGCTCAATCCTTCAATGATCACCAACCTCTGTCATGGATCCTTTCTACTCAATATATAGATGAAGTTTGGATGATCTAGAACCCTCTAGATCCTTCCAATGAGATTTTACACATATCATGTCATGAGATTTTGAATCACTTATCATGCCATGCTCAATTCTGTTTGCAGCTTGAAATTCATCTCAATCTCTTTCAATTTCTCCCCTAGTGACATTTTGGAAGGGTTTAGCTTGCCAAGTTCCTTGCCCATGCCTTAATTTTAAGTTATGCACATGTTACTTAATATGCAAGCAAGTGCTTTTCAAAGCAAGTCCATGAATTGAATCTCAAATCAAAAATGTGGCTAATCCGTTGTTTCTAAAATGTTTTCTAGAGTCAAAATGATATATTACATGCCATGGTTTGGATGTGTAGGTTGAAAATATCAATTTCCAACTTTGGTTTATTTAACTTATGCCCTTATTTTAGGTCATTTTTGTGACTTTGAGCTACAAGCCTTTTCAACATCTCATGACCTCCTTACTAGCCTTAAAACATCATTTTAAGCAAGTTTTATGTTGAAGATTTTTCCATTTGAAGCTTGGAAATAGGAGTTATGGCCTTATGCTTGAAATGACCTGTAATCTCCAAATGACCAAAATGCCCTTGACTTGTCAAAGCCATAAGTTGAGTTCTACAAATCCTATAAAGGACTTATAGTACTCTCTAGAAAGCTATGAAGATAAGGAACAACATTCATGTTGACCAAAAGTTCATAGGAATCATCCTTCTTGGTCAAACGTTGGATGCAAGTTGGGTGACTTTCACGGCCCCAGATTCACATATCTCAGATGACCTGTAACTTGCCAAAGTCATAACTTGAGCTCTACAAATCCTATCAAGGACTTCTAGTACTAAAATTAAAGCTAAGAACAAGCTCTACAACATTCATGTTGGGGGCAAGATGAGATGACAATCACACCTTGAGCTAAACTGCCTTGAAGATAGGGGTCAAACTAGGGGATTTTACACTGTCAACCCCTAGAAACCCTAGCTTGAAACTTCTCAAACTCTTTAATCATGATGAGTTGACCTTGGAATCATCCTCATAGCCTCTCAATTCATCAATCCATGATCACATGGCCTTTGAATTAGGTCTCAACCTTCTCCAAATCATCAGTTGACCTAGGGTTGACCCAGTCAAACCCTAATCACACCAATCATGGCTGAGGCTTCTTAATCTTGCACAATGACCTGTCTAGGCTTCATGATGGCTTTCAAGACATCTCATAAGCTCTCTCAAAGCTTCAAGTCCGTCCTCATAGCTTCAGAATCATCTGAGGAGCTCCCACAACTCTCCAGTTAGGAGGCACACCACCTTGGCTTGAACACTTGAATAACCTTCTTGGCTAGCTTCAAAGTCTTGTGTAGCTCTTGATTGGTAATCATACCTCTTGATCTCCTGCATACATGTCAATGAAATGCAAATGATAATGCTAATGTGAATGAAATGAAACACAAGATAGGTAAAGAAATGTTGGTCAAATTTTGGGGTGCAACAGCGGCCCCTATTCAAACGGCTTGAACCTGACTGGGTGAGAAGCGAACGACTCTCAACCAATCAAGGTGCGAGACGGTTGAATACCGAAAAACCCGGAAATTTGCCAACTGCGCAAGTACACGGTACTCTGATGGGAACAAATCTTCGCAAACTGAAATATTAGCTGCACGGCAACTAGCTGGGGAATTGGTCGCACGGTAACCGGTAATACATGGTCGATCATGCCGTCAGGCATCAAGATTCCTCGGGACTCATCAGGTCGACAATCAAGTTAATCATGCCATCGGGCGTTCAAAGAATTTTTCGGGCATCAGCCGGACTTCATCAGTAAGTCGGGAACAGAATTCTCAGTCAATCATGAACCAATTGGGGGATATCCACACTTCTGCCGTCAGGCACTCTGCATCAGCTAAGAGAACTGCTTCGTCAATACGGTTGGACTTCAACCATCAAGTCTTCGAGGGAAGTTTCAGCTTTGCTGTTTAGAAACCTGCTGGGGATGACACATCTCCGCCGGGGATTCTGGAGAACTATCAAGTAACTCTGCTTCGGGGATCCAGAAATCATTCTGGGTGAATCATCTCTGCTGAGGAAATCAAGAATCATCTCGGACAAATAACTCCGTCGGGGGCTTCAAGAATCATCTTGAACCAATGACTCTGCTGGAGATTTCAGGAATCACCCTGATCAAATATTCTGTCGGGGACTCTAAGCGTCGGCTTGAGCAACCAACTCTTGCGACTTCACTGGGGATTTTAAGAATCATCTTGAACGAACGCCTTCGCTGGAGAATTCAAGAATCATCTTGGGCCGAAGACTTTGCTGGGGATTTCAAGAATCATCTTGATCAAGCGACTCTGTTGGGGAGAATTCAAGAATCATCTTGAGCAATCAATTCTGTGGCGGAACACCTGCAAGACAAGAACGGTAACAACCTAGATCATGCTTATTATGCATATGCTTTGGCAATGGCGCAATGCTCCACACGGTGGAAATGCTATGCACTCATGCAGAATGTTAGGCAATCATGCAACATGCTGCGATCCCGCCAGCAAAATAAATGCTGAAGGGAGAATCCTCCTGTCCAGGAGAAAGGACCACTCTGCTGGGGAAAAACCAATCATGGCCCAAACGGCTTCCAAGGGCTCGGCTCTCTTGGGGATCTGCAAACTCGGCTAGGGAAGAAGAAATCATCCTGCTTCGGGGGAGAGTACGACTCTGTGGGGAATCTCAATTCCACTGGAGACTTCCGTCTGGAACTACCAATTGCTGCACACTTCAGTATATGACTCAGCTGAGGAGATGACGTTCCTTCAGGATGCATCTGATTGGAGGGAGAATCTTCTCTTCCTGGGGAGACATATCAATGCTCACGATCTCGTGTTCAGACTCTGCAGGGAGAGGTTGCTGAACTTTGTTGGAGGGGAGGAATCATCCTGCTCGGGGATGCGCATGGCGCGCTGTCTGGCCTATGCTACACCTGCAACAACACAAACAAACAGACAAGATACCCTTCTCAAAGGGGCCTATCAAGGTTATCATCTTGTGACAATGTTTAAGTAATTCATTGTTTCAACAATCAGTGGCCTAGGCCAGTAAGTTTATGTATGCGCATTTTATCAAAAACATCGGCGTTCTTTTTCGCAAACAAAACAGCGAAATGCTAAACAGACAAACAGAATTGCTGAATAGTATACATTTTATTGATAACGAACCCCTGAATGGGTAAAAATGTTTTACAACAGATGCAAGCTCCTGGAATGAGGAAGCCGCGCAAAAAATAAAACATAAATATGCATCAGTATATACAAATGTCGGCAACGAGGCGTAGACGAACACCATGAGTTGATCCCTCTATGACCCACTCGACTTCGATACTTCTCCGACGCTTCAGCTTCAGAAGAGATTGATTCAGATAAACGGCCCTCAGGTCTTCCAAACCACTAAACAATGAAAGCCCACACACGGAACGCAGTCATTTGCTTTTTCAAATCCCTAACTTTTGCGTGAATCGCCCTTTCGGGTTTTCGATTCACCGGGATACCCTTTTTTGCCAAAGTCGCCCTTCTAGGTTTTCGACCTTGCGGGTGTACGTTCTTTTCTTTTATATCCCTAGTTTTTGCCCGAACCTTTTTCCTTTTTTATGGTTCGCCGGGATGCCCCATTTTTGCCTGGACGTTCTTTTTCTTTCTAGCGGGTCTCTTTTAAGCAAAGTATTTTTTAACTGCGTCCGCGTTCACCGGGGACGCAAAATCTTCACCATCCATCGTGGATAACAACAAGGCTCCTCCCAAAAAGACCTTGCTAATGACGTACGGACCTTCGTAATTGGGAGTCCACTTGCCCCGATGATCGGAGTGCGGAGGAAGAATCTTCTTCAGGACGAGATCACCCGTCTGAAAGCTTCTAGGACGCACCTTCTTATCATAAGCTTTCTTCATTCGACTTTGGTACAGACGACCATGCGCAATCGATGCTAACCTCTTCTCGTCCATCAGGCTGAGTTGGTTCAGTCGGTTCTTAATCCATTCTGCCTCGTCGAGTTTCACATCAACCAAAACTCGCAAAGAAGGGATCTCCACTTCTAACGGTAGGACAGCTTCCATTCCGTACACTAAGGAGAAAGGAGTTGCCCCGGTTGATGTACGTACCGTCGTATGATAACCATGCAATGCAAACGGCAACATCTCGTGCCAATCTTTTTAGGTCACAACCATCTTCTGAACAATCTTCTTTATGTTCTTATTGGCCGCTTCAACGGCGCCATTCATCTTCGGCCGGTAAGGAGATGAGTTGTGGTGTTCAATCTTGAAACTCTGGCACAGCTCCTTCATCATCTTGTTATTCAGATTCGAACCATTATCCGTAATGATCCGCTCGGGAATTCCGTAATGACAGATGATGTCCCTCTTAATGAATTTAGCCACCACCTGCTTGGTCACATTAGCATATGAGGCTGCCTCCACCCACTTGGTGAAGTAGTCGATAGCTACTAGAATGAAGCGATGACCGTTAGACGCAGTGGGCTCGATCTTGCCTATCATGTCGATGCCCCACATGGAGAACGGCCACGGGGAGGACATGACGTTTAACGGGCACGGCGGCACGTGAACTTTATCAGCATAAATCTGGCATTTATGACATCTCTTCGCGAATTTAAAGCAATTCGATTCCATCGTCAGCCAGTAGTATCCTGCTCTCAGGATCTTCCTCGTCATAGCATGCCCGACGGCGTGCGTACCAAATGTGCCTTCATGGACTTCTTCCATGAGCATGCTCGCCTCTTTCTCATCTATACATCTGAGTAGCACGAGATCGTGGTTTCTTTTATACAAAACTCCATCAGGATTGAGATAAAAATTGCCAGACAACCTCCTCAGAGTCTTCTTATCCTGGGTTGACGCTCCCACAGGATACTCCTTAGTCATAAGGAAAGTCTGGATGTCATGGAACCATGGCTTGCCATCGGCGGCTTCCTCGATCGCAAAGACGAATGCAGGTCTATCAAGATGAGAAAGGACAATTCTTGGAGCTTCATTCCAAAAATTGACTTTATACATCGAAGCCAGCATGGCTAAGGCATCAGCCATCTGATTTTCTGCTCTGGGCACATGATGGAGTTCCACTCGATCAAAGAACGGAAGCAGCCTTCTGGCATAGTTCATGTACGGCACCAAATTCGATTGACGAGTCTCCCACTCCCCTTTAATCTGGTTAATCACAAGTGCCGAGTCACCATATACATCTAGGTTCTTGATTCTCAAATCAATTACCTCTTCTAGACCCATGATGCATGCTTCATACTCCGCTTCGTTATTGGTGACCGGAAACGTCAGTCTCGCAGTGAACGGGATATGGGATCCATGGGGAGTCGTGATGATCGCCCCAATGCCACTTCCATAGGAATTAACCGCCCCGTCAAATATCAATTTCCACTGGGATTTTCTATCTGGCCCCTCGTCGGGCAACGGCTCATCGCAATCCTTCGCTTTGAGAAACATGATATCCTCATCAGGGAATTCAAATTTCATCGGCTGGTAATCTTCGATCGGCTGTTCGGCAAGGTAATCAGACAATACGCTTCCCTTGATGGCCTTCTGGGAGACGTACTGAATGTCATATTCTGTCAGCACCATTTGCCATCTGGCAATCCTGCCCGAAAGCGCTTGCTTCTCGAAGACGTACTTGATCGGATCCATCTTCGAAATTAGCATGGTGGTGTGATTGAGCATGTACTGTCGTAAACGTTTGGCAGCCCAGGCTAGTGCACAACACGTCTTCTCCAGCATCGAGTAACGAGATTCACAGTCAGTGAACTTTTTACTCAAGTAGTAAATGGCATGCTCTTTTCTGCCCGTCTCGTCGTGCTGACCGAGAACACATCCCATACTATTTTCAAGAACTGTCAAGTACATGATTAATGGCCGTCCAGCCACTGGGGGTATCAAGATCAGAGGTTCCTGCAGATACTGTTTTATCTTATCGAATGCCTTTTGGCAATCTTCGTTCCAGGTAATCGCCTGATCTTTCTTCAGTAGTTTGAACATCGGTTCACACGTGGCCGTGAGCTGAGAAATAAACCTTGCAATGTAGTTTATTTTGCCCAGGAAACCACGAACTTCTTTTTCTGTTTTTGGCACTGGCATTTCTTGTATCGCTTTAATCTTCGCAGGATCAACCTCGATGCCTCTTTCGCTCACGATAAACCCCAGTAACTTTCCGGACCGTACTCCGAAAGTACATTTGTTAGGATTCAGCCTCAACCTGAACTTCCTAAGCCTCTCAAAAAGCTTCAGCAAATTGACCAGATGTCCTTCCTCCGTTTGGGACTTCGCAATCATGTCATCAACATAGACTTCGATTTCATGATGAATCATGTCATGAAACAAAGTAACCATTACTCGTTGGTAAGTGGCCCCTGCGTTCTTCAGACCGAAAGGCATTACCTTGTAGCAAAATGTTCCCCAAGGAGTGATAAACGTCGTTTTCTCCATGTCCTCCGGCGCCATCTTGATCTCACTGTAACCAGAGAAGCCATCCATGAACGAAAACACGAAGAACTGGGCCGTGTTGTCGACCAACACATCGATATGAGGCAACGGGAAATCATCCTTAGGGCTCGCCCTATTCAAATCCCGATAATCGACGCACATTCGTACCTTACCGTCCTTCTTCGGTACAGGCACTATGTTGGCGACCCACGGAGGGTAAGTAGTGACCGCTAAGAAGTCAGCGTCAAGCTGCTTCTGCACTTCTTCTTTGATCTTAACGGCCATATCTGGTCGCGTCCTCCTAAGCTTCTGCTTAACGGGAGGACAATCTTCTCGCAGCAGCAAGTGGTGGACCACGATGTCAGTGTCAAGTCCGGGCATATCTTCGTATGACCAAGCAAAGGCGTCACTATACTCTCTCAGCATCTCGACCAATCTCTGCTTGACATCATTCTGCAATGCAGCCCCTATCCTGACATTTCTGACGAGTTCTTCAGAACCCAGATTCACGATCTCGATCTCCTCTTCATGAGGCAGAATAACTTTCTCTTCTTGTTTCAACAAGCGGGCCAACTCTTCAGGAAGGTCTTCGTCTTCCTCAATCTCTTCTTCGGCTTGATAGATCGGGCAATCGAAGTCGAAGCGAGCCGTAGAAGGTCCAGAGTCGATGTCATCTGTTATGTGGATCCTGCAATAACAAGGGTTAAGCTTAAAACAAGGATATGCAGGTTAGCACAAACCCCATTTCCATTTTATTGTTTTTCAAAACAAATATAAAACAGGAATAACAGAGATCACAATATTTGAATACGAAGAAAACGCCTTTGATTTATTAACAAAATGCATGTACATATTCCAACGAGGCCCTGACAATAAAACCACTATGCCCCGGGTAGGACATAGGGTTGTACAATGATTGGAAAAAGTAAATCATTACTTTTCGCTTGTCATCTGGATGATATCCTTGACGGACCAGTTGGTAAGGCCCTCGCCTGGCTTGCCTGGCTGGATCCAAGAGTCGAGGTCACAGTCGCTATCTCCGCTGTCTTCAGACACCGCGCTGAGGCTTTCGAATATCACTCCGCCACTGGTAAACTGGATCGGCCCTTTACCTCGCGACGCACTGCTAGAAGAAGAAGAAGCTTCAGCTCCAGGAGAATATCCCAACCCAAACTTGTCTTGCTTGTTAGGTATCTCCAAAATTCGCCCCCAGCCTGGGGTAGATCCGGCTTGGACAACGGCCCGAGCTTCCTTGAATGAGGAGAGAGTCATCTCTGGCTTTTCGGTGACTACAGGAGTTACGTCCTTAACTTTGACAGCTTCAAACGCTTGGCATAGAGTTTCATGGATTTCCCCGTCCATCTCAACATACTTGAAGGACGACAAATGGCTCACCATTATGTCTTCCTCGCCACAAACGGTCGCGATGCTACCTCCGACAGCATACTTGAGTTTCTGGTGCAACGTGGAGGTCACGGCTCCAGCAGCATGGATCCACGGTCGGCCCAAGAGACAGCTGTAGGCAGGCATGATGTCCATAATGTAAAAGATTGTGTCGAACGTTTCCGGCCCGACTTGGATTGGCAGGGTCACCTCCCCGAAAACGTGGCGTTTAGTTCCATCAAACGCCTTCACAACCAGATCACTGGGTGTGCAAATCACTCCACGAGTATCCAACTTCATTAATGCCTTCTTCGGAAGAACATTAAGCAACGAACCCGTATCCACCAGCACGTGTGACATAATCGTTCCCCTACACTCTATCGAGATGTGAAGGGCGCTATTGTGGTTCCTCCCCTTCGGCGTCAGCTCTAGGTCAGTGAACCCTAGCCCATTTCCAGCATTCACGTGGGCTACGACCTCTTCTAGCTGGTTTACCGATATTTCCTGCGGTACATACGCGGCGTTCAACACCTTCAGCAGTGCGTTGCGGTGTGCTTCAGAACACAACAACAAGTTCAGAATGGAAATCTTTGAGGGCGTCTGATGGAGATGATCCACAATCTTGTAGTCACTCTTTTTAATCAACCGCATAAACTCCTCGGCGTCTTTAACAAGTAAGTCTATTTCTGCCCCATGCGGGATCTCTTCAACGACTTTACTTTTACCTTTATCGGTTGCGTCAGCTCTGACCGCCTTGTCCGCCACGACCTCGGGTGGTGCAAACACTCTTCCGCTGCGAGTAATACCACTGATTCCCGCAAGGTTGTCCATGGACGACCCAAACGGTTCTAGCTCCAACCTCTGGCCATTGCAGTAGACTTCAGCCCCGTAATGCCATGGGACAGCATTAGTGCTTTTGAACGGTATCGACCCAGCTCTGGTGATGGTGATTGTGGGCGGCCTGGGCGCAGAAATAGTTATCGTCTGGCGATGGATGGTGATGGTGGCGACCTCATCATCTTGCTTCAGCACTACCTCTCCTGATCCACATTCAGCCCTCTGGCTAAACTGTAAAATCCCTTCAGTCATCAGACTTTGAATTCCTTCTACCAACTGTTCACATCCATCAGGACTTGTGGCATAGTCCATACACAGCTCTCCGCAACCTGGAAAGAAACCTCTTTTCATCAGCTTAGCTTTGACGAAGCTAAGCGGTGTCTTCAGATCTCTGACGTCAGTCAACAAATCTAAATTCTCGTCTTCGATAATGGCGTTTACTCCACCTCCTCTATGATTTGGCATAGGATTCTTCGTGACATTTGGCACATTATCCGAGAAGTTGATGATCTTAGCGTCCACCATGTCCTGCACCTTGTGCTTGAATGCTTTGCAATTTTCTATCGTGTGGCCTGGTGCCCCTGAGTGAAACTCACACGTTGCATTAGCGTCATAACCTGGCGGAGGTGCCCCTGTCAAGGGAGCCAAGGTTCTCTTCTGGATCAGCTGTAGCTGAAGCAAAGTCTGCAATAGTTGCGCGTACGACATGGGCGGTGTTTCGAGGTGACGGCTCGACAGCGGTGCCCGATTCTGATACTTTCTGTACCCTTGTTGATTCGGCTACTGCTGCTGATGTGGCTGTTGAACTGCCGGGATAGTTATGCTGGCCACCTGTTGGTGAGGGCCTTTACCCTTTCTTCGAGCGTTGGTCACAGCGCTCGTTTCTCCTTCTCGTCTTTTACCACTATAAGGTTTCTTTCCGCCTCCTCCAGCTGAGGACGCCTCACCTTGAATTTTCCCGAGTTTGATCCCATTTTCGATGTGCTCACCCGTGATAATGAGATCTGAGAACGTTCCAGACATACCGCTGACCAACTTCTCATAGTAAACTCCAGGGAGGGTGGCTACGAACATCTGACCAAGCTCACGTTCAACCATCGGCAGCTGAACCCTGGCTGCCAACTCACGCCACCGCTGGGCATATTCCTTAAACCCTTCGTTGTTCCTTTGCGACAGATTCTGCAATTGGACTCGGTTCGGGGCCAAGTCGCTATTGTATTGGTAATGGTGCACAAATGCTTCAGCAAGGTCCTTCCACGTGCGCACACTGGTAGGCTCCAGACTCATGTACCATTCGAGGGATGGCCCGGACAGACTGTCTTAAAAGAAGTGCATCAGCAACTTCTCGTCCTCAGAATGAGCGGACATTTTCCTCTAATACGATCTCAGGTGGACGCGAGGGCAAGTGGTGCCCTTATACTTTTCAAAGTCAGGTACCTTGAACTTGGGAGGTACCTTAAAATCAGCAACCAATCCCAACTTGGACATATCAACGCCCAGGGTGTTCTGGATCTCAATGTTCCTCATCTTATCCTCGAGTGCCTTGAACCTTAGCCGTGCTTCGGCAGTCAGCTCCACTTCAGCACCTCTCTGAGAGAACACATCGTCTTGGCGGTCTTCTAACCACGACTGAGGCCCAAACAGATTCCCGACACCTGCATTGCCGTTGCCCAGCCCAACATTGACGTTAGCTTCAAGACTCCCATTACCGATGCCCGTCGTATTACTATTGAGTCCCATGTTAGCTATTACATTGCCGTTGGCATTGCCGTTTCCCCCGGTCACGGGGACGCCATTTTGCGGAGTTTCAACTGGTGGAGGAGTAGGGACAGTCCCCTCATGGAGTACGCCATTGCTATCAACCCTTGAAATCAGAGGCTGAACCAAGGTCCTGAGCTGATCCTGGCCATTGGCGACCGCTTGCATGAGCTCCATGAAGCGATCCATTCTTTCGCGGAGTTCCTAAACATCAGTTTTCACTTGCTCCATGATTCTGGTTTGATTTGCTCTGGTCGGATAGCGGTGGATAGGTCTCTGATCAATCCTGGAACAACCTGAAACAACCTGGAAACACAAAAGGGTTAGGAAAAAACGACAAAGTGCTCGTTATGCAAATGCAAATGCAAACGTGTGTCTGTGCGTTAGGGAGATCTCCCCCGATCCTAGTGCCTGAGTGCCAGTGCTGATAATAAGAAGTCTGAGTCCAGTTATGGAAATAACAATCTCATATATAAAGAAAGCCCATCAAGGCAGTACACAACATCAGCGAGTACAAGATGAATCAATAGCGTGACCTCAGCCAACAAGCCTGGTGATGGTCAGCATACAACAATGATCAAAACAAAAGGAGTACAAACAGTCAAGCACGGCCACGGGCGCGATACTCTTCTAACAACTCCTTCGTTTCTGGATGATCAGGCAGAGTGAGTAACCCTTCGACGAGTAATTCCCTCTGCACAATGGTGTACTGAAGACCTTCGACCGAATCTTCCCATGCTCCTTCGCCGAAGCAATCTTCTAGCTTCCGCTTCTTGGATTCAAACGTCAGTTTGCGCTCCTTCAAGTTAGCAAGAGCCCTGTTGAGCTGGCCTTCGGTGGCATATTTGCGAGTGGTTTCTTCATCAAACCTCTTCTCACTGGCCTTCACCTGGGCTTCCAGCTTGGAGATCTGTAGCATCAGCTTATCCTCCCGCTCTTTCCTGGTGGCTAGGGAGGCCTTCCAGTGTTGGTTGAACTTGGATATCCTCCGATATGCTTCGTCCAAGTGCTGCTTCTTCGTAGCCAGTACGTCGTTGACAGCTTTGAAGTCTTGACCCATGCGCTCACGCTCAGCTAACTGCTTAGTCAGGTCTGTACCTAGCCGGTTCACCAGCTCTGTCTGCCTCTTGAACGAATAAACGGCTTCGTTTCTCTCGCTTCGGAGCTGAGCCAATTCTTTCCCCAATTCCTCATTTGCCCTCTTCAATTCATCTCTCTCAGCTAGCACCTGATTATGTTGCTGAATGGGCACAGTGGTAGGCTCTTCAATCACTGGAGGGCTTTCTGGCTTGGCAGGAGGAAACAGCATCCCTATAGCATCTGCTCTGGCTCTGATCCATGTCATATATGGGGGGTAGGCTTGGCTATTGTTTCTCCCCAGCAATGGTTTTCCCTTCTTACTGATGCCATTCCAGGCGCGCTGAAGCTTAGATAACAGATCCCCCTCTAGAAGACCAGTGAGATACAGAGATTCCTGCACCTCTTCATCCTTCGGCGGAGCTCTCAAAGTGTACGCGAACTGTCATACCAGCAAAGACGGATTATAGTTTATACAGCCCTTCCTGCCTATAAAAGGCACGTTTGGAAACCCGCTGCAGCTGAAGATGATCTCGGTACCCAACCTATCTCTGTCAAACCAATCAATATCCTCTGCAGATAAACTCATCAGACGCTCGGACCACTCAGCTGTGGCTGCAGACGAAACAAAGGGACCCCGCTTGGGCAGATGACTATCAAGCCATTTATAAAGCAAGGGCACACAGCACGAGACATTCTTGCCCCTTCTGTTCTCGTTTTTGTAGTGGATAGAATGGTAGACATCTCCTATCAAGGTAGGGACTGGATTCCCTGAAGCAAAGATGCGAAAGGCGTCGAAGTCTACAAAATCGGGCATATTGGGGAACAGAATGATGCCATATATGCACAGAGCGAGAATGGTGTTGAACACGACCCAACATCCGTCTTTGGCGCACTACTGAGCTTTACCCACTAAGAATTGCAAGGAGAAACCAGGAACCTTGTTCCAACTAGACAATACCAACTCGGAGGCATCCAGATGGAGTGAAGGAGCTAGACTAGCCAGATCAGGCTCAACATCCATATGAACAAAGGGCATCTGCCTCTTGATAGGCACACCTAACAAATCAGCATATTCCTCTAGCGTGGGTGCAAGAACAAAATCCTGGAAAGTAAAGCATCTCAACGGAGGATCGTAGAACTGCAACACAGCGTGCAACCCATTCAACTCGAACGCAGAGGGTTTACGAACCAAACTGAGCAATTTGCCGTAAGACTTTTTGAACTCATCTCTCACAGAATCATCTGCTAAGGCAATCAAACCAATCAGCAGAACCACATTAGGGGCAGGGAACTTGTAAGCCACGGTCTTCCTCAGAGAACCCATAACAATACAATAGGAGGCAAGAAATCCTGAATCGGGGGAAACGGTACCTGCAACACAGACACACGTTAATGAAATGTAAATGGGTATGCAAAGCAATGTAAAATGCAATCATGCAGCAGGAGATCAAGGCAACTGTGCTGTGGAGATTCTGTATCAACAAAACCATAATCCTGCTCTATCAAGAACAACCACTTTCTCTGATAAGAAGAAAACCCTAGTATCGAACCACAAATCTGCTCTGTCAAGAACACACACATATAGGACCATAAATCTGCTCTGTCCAGAACAAACATCTGATAATAAGAACCTCTGATACAGGACCAAAACTCTGCTCTGTCAAGAACAAATCTGATAAAGGACCTCTGATACAGGACCAAAACTCTGCTCTGTCAAGAACAAACATCTGATGATAAGGACCTCTGATACAGGACCAAAACTCTGCTCTGTCAAGAACAAACATACATCTGCAGATGAGATCCTCAGATCATAAACCTGCTCTGTCAAGAACAAACATACATCTCTGAAGAGAAGGTCCTCTGATACAGGACCAGAACTCTGCTCTGTCAAGAACAAATCTGATAAAGGACCTCTGATACAAGACCAAAACTCTGCTTTGTCAAGAACAAACATCTGATGATAAGGACCTCTGATACATGACCAAAACTCTGCTCTGTCAAGAACAAACATACATCTGCAGATGAGATCCTCAGATCATAAACCTGCTCTGTCAAGAACAAACATACATCTCTGAAGAGAAGGTCCTCTAATACAGGACCAAAACTCTGCTCTGTCAAGAACAATCATATATCTGATGATGAGAACCTCCGGTACCAACAAAACTGATTCACTGTCAAGAAAACCAGGTAGTCTGAAGGTCAAAGTTTCCTGCAATAAACCCAACCCTGCTCACAGGTATGGACCTAAACTGACTCAAGTTCGGCATCCTATGCGTTCATCAGCGTCACAGACATTCAAGAGGGGTGATACGATACCCAGAAGGTGTGGCATCACCAGCTCATGAAGCGGCCTCACTCGGTTGAATCACAAATGATCGGTCCCCAAAGTCGACAATCCTCCAAACCAACAACCCCCTCAACCTAAAGGATTGAAAAAGAAGCCAACCGGGAGAACCTCGTCTGAGCGTGGATTTCATGAGACACTAGTGCCTGCCAAGCAAGCACGCGCCCACTAATTTCCACAACTAATGCTATGTACACTCAAGCCTGGGTCTGGCTTCTCACTCATCAGAATGCCCCTCCCACAACAGCATAGATAATCATATCATACTGAAAATAAAGTGCGGGAAATAAAATGCGATAAATAAACACAACCTAACAAGTAATCATACAAGCGCTAGGATTGACTCTCGCAGGGGACGTCGGATCCCCAAACTGACTCGCATACGGGACGTTGGATCCCAGGAAACTATCAAGTCCCCAACAGAGTCGCCAGCTGTCGCTTCCGCGAAAATAAGGTGCCGGCAAAACAAAAGAGTCGCCACCTTTCGTTATTTATCCCTCAGAACGGGAAAGGAAACGATCGAAAAAAACCTGACGAAAAAGGTATAAGACAAGGTCATCCCAACCGTTGTCTGGGTTCGGGAGTCGGTTACGCAAGGGGAAGGTATTAGCACCCCTCACGTCCATCGTACTCGATGGGATCCATGCTTGTTATGTTTATCTGACGGGTTGGTTTTATCTATCTACCTATCAAGGCTGGCTTAAAAAGAAAAGAAATGACTCGGCAAAGCGTCGTGCTTTATGCCTACGTATTCTCATTAGAGAATGAGAAATCAGAGTCAACGTAGTTCGACTAACTACTGGTTACGGGGAAGGTGGCTCGCCAATACATCAGTATTGTGCCTACGTACTCTCAACAGGCTTGAGAGATCAGAGCTTACGTAGTTTGGGATAATACGGATTACGGGAATTCAGATTCATCTGTTTTATCGAGTAGGGTTAAACAGCAGTTCCAGCAGTTAGGGACAAAGCCTGTTTGCGTTGGCGCTGAAGCTTAACGACACTCTTTTCTTCAGAAAAGCTTCCTTTGAATTATGGGCCCACGGGGCAAAAAGGTTTGAAGTTTGTTTTCAGTCTTTTACGAAAGAAGTGTTTTTTATTGTGTTTGTAATTTCAATCACACTAAAGACTATGACCGGAGAGTGAATGCGTCGCATGTCACCCAAAGGGTGCCATACTAAACATCCAGACTGTTGAAAAGAAGCTCTCCAACAATCCTTTCTCAGATAGCTTAAGGCTCGTAACGTATGAAAGAAATCATTCATGATTACTGTATCTTAAGCTGTTTGAGATGAGAAGAGAAGGGATCAACTACGGAGAGACTATCAAGTCCTACTGTTGTCATGCCAAGGATTCATCCTATAGTTGAAGTTTGAAACAGGGAACTCCTAGAAGTTATCATGCATAGGTTTCAACCTAAAGTTCTATCATCACTTCCTTATCAAAGGATATGAGAGTCCTAAGGGATCATGTCAATGATACAGAAACAGATAAAGCATCAGCTTAAACAGTAAATAGTAAATGACTGTAAAATGCATGCAATGCAAGTGAGGGATGAAATGTGTATGGGGCAGCAGCCTCCACAAGCTCATCTCAACCTCAAGCCATAATGAATAACAGTAATCATACAGAAGAAGTAAAACATAAAGTGCTATCAAGCAAAATAAAAGAGACTGTAATCATACAGTAAAAATAACATGCTATCAAGCAAAATAAACCACATTGGCAAGGGAGCCGGGCTCTACCGAAAGCAAAGCCATACAGTAACAGTACAAGCAGAGGGAGCAACTCAACCTCTAGTGCAGTCATGCTCCTAGCTTAAAGTTAGTCTAGTTATGGACTTATTCTAATGCATCAAGCAAGTCAAACAAGGCACATCAGCAATACAGAAAAGAAAACAGACAAGAAAGCAGATCAACAACTCTCTCAATCCCAAGCTTCAGCTCTTCTAACAGCAACCTAGTCTTCAGACTTTAATCACCCTTCAAGGCTATCAGCTTCACTGGCAAGTATCAACTTGTTTCTCCAGGGTTTCATACCATCAAACATAAGTTTCAACTTATCCTACTTTTTCAAGCTTCAGCTCCTTAGTCAATTCCACCTTCATGCTTCACTCTTAACTGCAAGTATCAACTTGATTCCTTCAGGCTCTCCAAGCATCAATGTAAGTATCAACTCATCTTTTATTCCTCAAGCCTCAACTCTTCACTCAATCTCAATTTGACCTTCTTCACAAGTATCAACTTAGTCTTCAAGCTTCAGCTCTCCTTGCTTCACCAGTATCAACTTGGTCCTCTTCTCCTACAAGCCTCAGCTTCTCAGAGTAGTCTTTAATCACATAGAAGTGTCAACTTCATCCTTCAATTCTTTATTTTCAAGCCTCAGCTCTCACTCAATCTCAATTGAATCTTCAAGTATCAACTTGTTCTTCAAGCTTCAGCTCTCCTTGCTTCACCAGTATCAACTTGGTCCTCTTCTCCTACAAGCCTCAGCTTCTCAGAGTAGTCTTTAATTATATAGAAGTGTCAACTTCATCCTTCAATTCTTTATTTTCAAGCCTCAGCTCTCACTCAATCTCAATTGAATCTTCAAGTATCAACTTGTTCTTCTTGCTTTCCAAGCTTCAGCTGTAATGGCAATGCTCAAGGAATCATCCTCTTCCACACTCTTCAGTGAAGTCCTCATCTTCAAACTCAAGCTCAACATCTTTCAAGAAACTCAAACCAGAGGATAATTGGTTGAACATGATGAGTGGAAATGATAAACAGCTTACTGACAACCAAAGGAAGCCTGTAAGGGTTCATCATTATGAGAGACTGGTTCCCTCAAAGTTCTACTTCCCAGATAAATCCACTCATCCCTCCAAAGGAGGGATGTGAATATCTGAGGAGGACTTTTAGTCATTGGGAGGAATGGAAGCACAAGATGCTTTCCACATTTGTGAAAGAAATCATTCTAGTTCTAAGGCTCTCCCTATGTCCTATCTCCTAGTCTTCATCAGACACCTTCAGGCACAAACAAATCCACAGCTCCAAGCAACTTCAGGCAACTTCCTTGTCTTCAACTTGTCTTCCATCTCAATCAAAGGCAAACCAAGCACAAACCCTAATCTAAGGGAACTAAGTGAGTTAAACTAGTTGAATTAGTAAATTAGGATCACCTAAAACCCAACACTAAAGTTAGTCCTAACTAAAATACTAAAATCAATTGTAAAATCCTACAAAAATTACTATGGGAACCTATGTCAATCATGACTCTACCACATTAGTTTCAAAGATCAAACCATCAAATTGGACCTAGAACTAAATCCTACATTCTAAGGCATCAACCTAAAACCCTAAAAAGGAAGCACCTAAACATCAATCTAGAAAGCACACCTATTTTCATCACAAAAATGTGAGAAAACTTCTATGGGATCATACCTGTCTAACCTAATCACACACAAAAAATTAGGCTCAAAATCATCACCACATGACCAAACAAAATTCCACAAAAGTATGTATCAAACATGAACATTTTAATATCAATTAAAATGAAAAATTCCAAATAAATCAGAAATTACATGAAATGAAAATATTTTTTCTCTAAAAAACAATAGACTCAATCAAGAGTAATATGCAAAAAGAATGGGTGTGATTGGATTAATATTCAATTAGTTATGATTTTTACAAAAACCATGAATTAAATGGAAATTAAATGGAAATCCAATTAAAATAATGAAGCGCGTGGTGCAGGAAGTAAACATTTCCAGTTCAAAATCTGGGTTGGGCTCGCTGGGGGGTGTGGATAACACTTAAACCATCAGGCCCAAATGCCTGAATAAATGAAACGCAACGTTTAATCAGAAACCCTTCACAAATCAGAATTAAAACGTGGCCCTTGGATCTTCTCCCAGTCAATGGTCAATCCATCATCCAATGGTGAGAACTTCATCTTCTCCATTTCAAACGTCTAAACTTCGCGCCCAGCTCCGGCCACCGCCGGCGGAGCTCCGTTTGTCCCCTTACACCCTAGTTCTTCCTAGAGGCCTCCAATCCAAAAGGTCAAAACATGAAACTCATTCCAAATCTTGCCACGAACTCAACCATGCCCATAGTTTCCTCTGAAACCCCAAGAATCATCATCTCCCAATCTCAACCGAAAATGGTGATCTTCCTATTTTGTCTCTAATTCATCAATTAACCATATGAAATCCATCCTATGCGATTCTACAACTAATCTAGCACCTTAATTCAACCTAATTCTACCTAAATCAGGCTATAGGAAGAAGATTACCAACATGGAAATTCTTGAATAACAGATGCACGAAATCTTCACTGCAAGCCCTCAAATCTTCTGGACACGATCGTTGAACCTCCTCCTTGCTTTTGTATGCAAAAGATTCAATGGAAAGTGCTTCAATCTTGAAACACGATGCTGAGTTGCAGGTGATGAAAACCACATGCTCCCACACGATCTAGCCACCAATTCTTCTTGGAAATGGTCTGGGATCAATCCTTGACACTCATGGAAGAAGAATCAATCAAGAAAATGGAAGGAAATGGAGGAATTTGGTGAAACCGATTGCACTTGCAAGCTATGAAAACTCAATCTCAAACTAAGCTCAATCCTTCAATGATCACCAACCTCTGCCATGGATCCATTCTACTCAATATATAGATGAAGTTTGGATGATCTAGAACCCTCTAGATCCTTCCAATGAGATTTTACACATCTCATGTCATGAGATTTTGAATCACTTATCATGCCATGCTCAATTCTGTTTGCAGCTTGAAATTCATCTCAATCTCTTTCAATTTCTCCCCTAGTGACATTTTGGAAGGGTTTAGCTTGCCAAGATCCTTGCCCATGCCTTAATTTTAAGTTATGCACATGTTACTTAATATGCAAGCAAGTGCTTTTCAAAGCAAGTCCATGAATTGAATCTCAAATCAAAAATGTGGCTAAACCATTGTTTCTAAAATGTTTTCTAGAGTCAAAATGATATATTACATGCCATGGTTTGGATGTGTAGGTTGAAAATATCAATTTCCAACTTTGGTTTATTTAACTTATGCCCTTATTTTAGGTCATTTTTGTGACTTTGAGCTACAAGCCTTTTCAACATCTCATGACCTCCTTAATAGCCTTAAAACATCATTTTAAGCAAGTTTGATGTTGAAGATTTTTCCATTTGAAGCTTGGAAATAGGAGTTATGGCCTTATGCTTGAAATGACCTGTAATCTCCAAATGACCAAAATGCCCTTGACTTGTCAAAGCCATAAGTTGAGTTCTACAAATCCTATCAAGGACTTATAGTACTCTCTAGAAAGCTATGAAGATAAGGAACAACATTCATGTTGACCAAAAGTTCATAGGAATCATCCTTCTTGGGCAAAAGATGGATGCAAGTTGGGTGACTTTCAAGGCCCCAGATTCACATACCTCAGATGACCTGTAACTTGCCAAAGTCATAACTTGAGCTCTACAAATCCTATCAAGGACTTCTAGTACTCAAATTAAATCTAGTAACAAGCTCTACAACATTCATGTTGGGGGCAAGATGAGATGACAATCACACCTTGAGCTAAACTGCCTTGAAGATAGGGGTCAAACTAGGGGATTTTACACTATCAAGCCCTAGAAACCCTAGCTTGAAACTTCTCAAACTATTTAATAATGATGAGTTGACCTTGGAATCATCCTCATAGCCTCTCAATGCATCAATCCATGATCACATGGCCTTTGAATTAGGTCTCAACCTTCTCCAAATCATCAATTGACCTAGGGTTGACCCAGTCAAACCCTAATCACACCAATCATGGCTGAGGCTTCTTAATCTTGCACAATGACCTGTCTAGGCTTCATGATGGCTTTCAAGACATCTCATAAGCTCTCTCAAAGCTTCAAGTCCATCCTCATAGCTTCAGAATCATCTGAGGAGCTCCCACAACTCTCCAGTTAGGAGGCACACCACCTTGGCTTGAACATTTGAATAACCTTCTTGGCTAGCTTCAAAGTCTTGTGTAGCTCTTGATTGGTAATCATACCTCTTGATCTCTTGCATACATGTCAATGAAATGCAAATGATAATGCTAATGTGAATGAAATGAAACACAAGATAGGTAAAGAAATGTTGGTCAAATTTTGGGGTGCAACAGCGGCCCCTATTCAAACGGCTTGAACCTGACTGGGTGAGAAGCGAACGACTCTCAACCAATCAAGGTGCGAGACGGTTGAATACCGACAAACCCGAAAATTTGCCAACTGCGCAAGTACACGGTACTCTGATGGGAACAAATCTTCGCAAATTGAAATATTAGTTGCACGACAACTAGCTGGGGAATTGGTCGCACGGTAACCGGTAATACATGGTCGATCATGCCGTCAGGCATCAAGATTCCTCGGGACTCATCAGGTCGACAGTCAAGTTGACAGCACCAGACAGCTAAACACTAGCAGACCCTAATCCAAACAGTTGCACAGCTCTGACAGCACAAGCTCCTTCTCCTATCAGTCTTTAAGGTAATGAACTTCATCTTCAATCTTCAAGAGATTCTTCAAAGCAGACTCTCCAGCAGAGAAATGATTATAAGAGGATTTTGAATGTTAAACAGTCCGTTGAACACCAAAGGTGACCTACAGAAAGTTAACATAATACAGACTGTTTCTCTCAAAGTTCTATCTCCTAGATACAGTCACTAATCCTTCCAAAGGAGGGATGTGAGTATTAAGGAGATACTTTTAATCATTGAGAAGAATGGAGGCAAAATAAACCATCCATGTTTATGAAGAAAATTTCTATTCTAAGGCTCTACCTATACCCTATGTCCTATGGTCTTCAAACAACTCCAAGCAAGCAAATCTTCATCAAATTTTGATTTTAATCTTCAGTTTTCATCTTTAATCCTTACCAAGCTCCACAAGCTCTAACTAAGCCCACGCCCCAAGCAAAAGCCCAAAAAGCCCACACAACAAAATAAACCCCAAAAATGGGCAAACCAAACAATCACACAATTGTAAAATATACAAAAAATAGTAATATAATATTTACAAGCCTAATATTAATTCTAAGGGAAATACTATATCTACCCTATATACCCCATAGGTCCCATACTCTAATTCAATCTAAAAACCCAAAAATAAAATGTTCAAGTGCACCTATGTTGTGTTTAAACCCTAATTATACTATCCTAATGTTTTCTAATCAAAACTAATCAAGATTTATTCACAAAAATAGGAAATAAATTTCTAAGGGAACTTAGTACTCTAATCTAGCTACCACAAAAAAGAACGGGATCAAAATGCGAGTTCAAATGTCTAAACGAAATTCATCAATATCCATGTACAAACAATATGAAAATAAAAGCAATAAAAATGTAAAAAATCACCATAAATGGAAAAAAACTAAACAATATTTTTATTTTTTTTCACAATATTCTTGGGACAATTATTAAAATGGGGGGAAAAGTCCCATATTAAAATGAGCATTTTCTGATTTTTTATGAATTAATTGGTAACTAAATGCAAGTGAAAAAAGAAAAAAGAAACTCATTTAAAATGAAAACAAGGGGGGGGGGGTGCCCATAGCAGCTTATTACATTCAGAAAAATTCGTTGGGCCCAGGATGGGGGTGCAACCAGCAATTACGCTGGGCCCGAGTCTTACTCAGAAAACATCAAAAAAACAAGCAAGCAGGGGGGGTGCAAGCAGCGGCATATCTCTTTGTATATTCACTCTGGGCCCAATTTGGGGTGCTAACAGTAAGGGGGTTAGGCCCACGTTTTACTTCAGAAAACAAAAAAACAAGGGGGCGCAGGTAGCATTAATCTCATGTGATTCCAGATTTGGGCCATCAGCGGGGGGTGGCAATAGCAGTTGGGTTAAGCCCAACGAAATTCCCTCTAGGGGAGAGGGGCGTGTGAATGGAAACATGGGGAGTGTGGTTCAGCTAGTGGAATTGGGCTTAGGCCCGAGGTTCATCAACCCATTCAGTAAACCCTAAATCACTCTAACACTTATACTATCCTAACACTGTTCATCACCTTCATTGTAACCCTAGCTGCGCCTTCCATGTCTAGGTTCTCTCTCTCTGAAACAAAACACTTCACCATCTTCTTCATCCTTACGCTCAAACTACTCTTCATTAACACAAACCTCACCAAGAAACACTCACGAATTCTCACCCAGGTTGTCCTATCCTAAACAAACCCTAGTTCTACAACTACACAATCAACGAATTAAGCAAGCTTAATGAATTTCGAAAGAAACCTGGAGATGCCAAGGAATCGGTGGTGCCGATAACGTCTTCTTCAACGTCAGCAGGTGTTCAGCGAGTACCAGATGAAGACGGTCTTGACGCGGGAGGAGGCAACTTCGCTGAAGTTCTTGAAGCAATTTCTAGGGAAAGGAAGAACACGGTGAAGGATCTATGAAGACGATGAAGGTTGATATACGAACGTCACAAAGAACAATGGAGATCCTTGAAGAATGCAGAGTGCGATGGATCTTGACGGATTTGCCAGAATCTGGAGAACGTAAGAAGATCTTCGAAGATCCTTGAAGAATTTCTGGAATTTGATGAACGCAATGAGAGATGTTCTTGAGCGATTGCAGCTTTTTGGCGAAATCTTAGATGAACAATCCAGCGGATGAGCGACGATTATGGATGAAGATGGAAAAAACTTCGTTGAAAGTTGTTACGTGTTCTTGAGAAACGAAGGTTTCTGGAAAAAAATCTATGAAGGATGTTGATGGCTCTATGAAGATCTTCAAAGATCTTCTGGAAAATCAAAGAGGACGATGAAGATCGAACCGGAGAAGATGAAGATCATATGGAGTTTCTGGAAAAAATCACGTTTCCGACGAGTGTTGTGGTGGCCGGAGGTAGTTAGACGGTGACCTCCGGTTGTTGCATGGCCGGCGATTGAGTCTCTGGTGGGTTTGACCAGTGGGGACAAGTGGCAGCAAGGGAGTGTGGAAGCAAGACGCGTGGCTGGGGGAGTTTGAGGGGAGCACATGTGGTGTGCATGCAGGGTGAGAGAGAGAGAGAGTCTGAGAAGGGACAAGTGGCACCTCTGGGGAGTGAGAAACAATGAGGTGGTAACCCCTACGTGGAACGCGTGGCTGAGCTTTTATTGTGACATGTGGCACTTCGAACTGGACCTGAACTCTGGGCTTTAATGGATAATAGGCCCATTTGGAGACTAAACCTGGACTAATGACGATTAAGGGCTAATTAAGACTAATAAATCTGATTAAATCCTAAAACTAAAATTAAAATAAAATCTGATTAACACCTAATTAACTCTAATTAACTAAAAACGAAAATTAGACCTAAACTCCTAATTAAAATCTACTAAACCCTAATTAATCCTAAAAATGAAAATTAAAACTAAAACCTAATTAATATCTAATTAACTCTAGTTAACCTATAACACAAAATACAACCTAATTAATCTGAAAAAACATTCTAAAAATATTTTTTTAATATCTACAAAAACTCTTTTTTTTAACCCTATTTAAAATTGGAAAAAAACAATTAAAAATCTAAAAAAACCATACTATCTATTTCATTATTTTTTCTACTCTTTTTAAAAGAAAAAAAAAACTATTTATCTATTAACTATTAAAAGAAAATTAATTTCTAAAACTTGTTAAAAATCTTTAATATCTATTAATTTTTTTAAAATCTATTAATTTCTAAAAAATGAAAAAGAAAATTTATTTAAACTCTAAAAAATATTAAAAATCTCTATTAAATCCAGAAAAAACCACTAAATGCACTAAAAATCCAGAAAATGACAGAAAAATCCTAAAAATGCCAGGAAGCTGATTAAACCGAATAAAAACCCAATTACGCAACCGTAGCGAAACCCGGGCACCGAGATGGCCTGAAAACACCAGGAACGAGCACCAATTCTCAACATACTTTTATTTCGACCGGCCTGAACTGCCTGAAACGCCAGGGGCTATAATCTCGATAAAAATCCATCTAATTGATCAAAATGTAATGCATGCCGTATGCGAATGCGAATGCAAAATGCGTCAAAACATAAACCAGATATGGGAACCGGTTGGTCAAATTTTAGGATGCAACAGCTGCCCCTATTCAAGCGGCTTGGACCTGAAGGGTTGAGGAGCGAACAACCTTCAAACATTCAAAGGTGGAAGACGGTTGAATACAAAATAAACCCGAAAATTTGCCAACCGCAGAAATAAACTGCACCCTCGCTTGGGAAAAAATAATCAAAGAACTGAATCTTGGTTGTTTCAACAACAACTGATCAATCGTCTGGTAAAACCACAAATCTTAACCGACCACCTCTGTTGGGGTAACTGGGAAAGGTCGGAACCTGAATGTTCAACGAGCACCAAGTTTGAATCTTTCTAAGCAATTAGCCGGAGTCTGAGCACTCACCGCAATAGCATGATCACAGCACAAAATGAATATCTATCGGAGTCGGGATACTCAACGTAATAACTGGGATCAAAATGCTCGACGAACCATCGGAGCCCGCATACTCTATGTAACCAACAACCAGAGCCATGCCGCTCAACGTAACAACTATCGGAGCCAGAAAACTTCACGAAACAATAATGCATCAGAGCCTGGCTACTCAACGGAGCAAGTCAGACGAAAAGAGAATACTACAAATGCTTATCAATATCACATCACACGGGCTTTACCGGAGTCAGGATACTCGACGAGAGAACGAATCAATACAAACTGGAAATTACCGGAGCCTGGGTGCTCGCCGGAATAGCCACGAATACCAAATAGGGGTCTGGACCCTCGCTTGATTTTACCGGAGTCTGAACATTCAACGCAGAAATCGAAGCCAGGACGCTCGACATCATCAGTCATCGGAGCCAGAACACTCAACGTAACAACCGGAGTCGGAAAACTCAACGTAACAACCGGAGTCGGAAAACTCACGAAACAACAATGCATCGGAGCCTGGCTACTCACCGAACCACAATCATCAGAGCCAGAATACTCAACGAACAACCCAGAGTCATCAAACTCGACGACCCAACTATCGGAACCGGAAAACTTCACGAAACAACCAGAGTCGGAAAACTCAACGTAACAACTGGAGTCAGAAAACTCAACGTAGCAACCGGAGTTGGAAAACTCACGTAGCAACCGGAGTCGGAAAAATCAACGTAACAACCGGAGTCGGAAAACTCACGTAGCAACCGGAGTCGGAAAACTCAACGTAACAACCGGAGTCGGAAAACTCAACGTAACAACCGGAGTCGGAAAACTCACGTAGCAACCGGAGTCGGAAAACTCACGTAGCAACCGGAGTCGGAAAACTCAACGTAGCAACCGGAGTCAGAAAACTCAACGTAGCAACCGGAGTCAGGAAACTCAACGTAACAACAATCATCGGAGCCAGAACACTCGACGAACAACAATCTGAATATCACAACTCCATGCTGGGGAAAATACCTTTGAACAACTTTGGAGGATATGAGCCCAACTCCGCTGAGGGCAAGAGAAGCTTAACCAAGAATCTCTGTGGGGAATATAAGAAGATGAACTATATCATCCCGTGTCTCACAGCGAGACCTCGAATATCTGGCAACATGTCTGAGCCTTAGAACTCCACACTCCTGTTGAGAGATGCACCTGAAAGCAAAAGGTTAACCAACCTGATTTATGTTTCAAAATGCGTCGTTTTGGCAATGGCGTAATGCTCCATACAGTACGGAAATGCTACGCGTTTTTGGTATATGCAAAGATGTCACTATATGCAAATGTACATGCAGGTCCAGACTGCTGGGAACAACTCTGATAAGCTTGCTTCAACAACGACGGATGCTAAGGACAAATACCACCTTGCTGGGGAATGAACGGGTATCACCACGTATTTCGGCAAAATAAATGCCAGGACATACAACCAACTCTGCCGGGGAGAGCTTTAACCTTTGATTTCCACCGGGAGGAAAGAAAACACTTGCTGAAAAGAGAGAACTCCGCTGGGGACGAAACGACTCTCTTGGGGAATATCAACTGACTCTGTTAGGGAGGATAAATGACCCTACTGGGAAGGGAGTCTCTGCTGAGGAGAGTAGACTGTCTGGGTACAGCTCACAAGTTTGGAAATATTAATCTTCTGAGGCTACACAACTCTGCTCGAGATAGGGAATCCTTTTGGGGGACACCACACTGTCTGAATACAGCCTACAATCTTGGAAACACCAAACTTGGCCGAGGGTAAACGACCCTGCTGGAGGATGTCCTTCGGATAAGCTGCGACTAGCTAGGGAATTTGATCCTTCTTCAATAAGGAACATTGTCATCTTAGCTTCAGGGAATGAAGCGCGACCTGCATGGGGATTCACTCCACATAATGATCAAGTCTTTTCGTCAAAAGCCTCTAGTTAGGGTAACATGAATTCCATTCACCTTCTTGGAACTTTGCACCAAGGATACTAACATGCCCCAGTCTGAATTCTGGAATACTTCTTCTCGAAAGGAACCCTGGTCATGATACTATCTTGAAATAGCTTGCCCCTGAATCTGCAACAATTTTGAAACAGACCTTACAGTCTTTGTATCCTGACGACCAGACATGAACCGCTTCTGCATCTCAAACCTCGAAGAGGTGTTCCAACAAAACAGCTTCCATGCTCTTAGGGTGACCTGCCCCGGTTTTGCAATAATCTTTTGCCCCTGATTGACTGATTCATGGAGCAGCGCCCATAACTGCGAGAGATTTGCCAAATCTCGACCTGATTGCCCCAGATTGGCTGATTCTTGGATAGCTGACTTTTACTGGATTAATCGACATATCTTGCCCCAACTCATGAAACAACCGGGCCTTCTGCATTCTGTCCTGGTCAGGCCTTCCACCGTAGGAACCCTTCATGCCGGCATGCGCTTACTCGCAAGTAACACAAGTTGTTCTGCGTAAAAGATATATTAAATGCAATGCATATGACAGTTTCGAAATCCGAGTCTGTTCACTTAATCAATTATCAAAATGTCAATATTGATGCTGATAAGAGGAACCCTCTTAGGAGTCAGCTTCGACGCAATCTTAATCGATATATGCCTTCGAAACACACCTGCTTCAATTAGGACTTTTGAAGGTTGTAACGTGGTCAGGTTCACGGTTTTGAAAGAAAGGATAAAGGCTCAAAGTCTAATTTTTAACCCACCCATTCTCCTTGATGTTCTCCGATCCTATGTTCAGCTAATTCGACCTTAGCGCTCACCTCTGGGAGGTTAAAATATAGGAATGATAGTTCGAGGAACTATGAGCTTTTGGAGTGGCAGCCACTCACTTTTCGTCTTTGACACTTGGGGTCACACGACTTGATTTCATTTCTGGATTTTTCTTTTGTAATCCTTTTCATCTTTTCTTTCTCTAACTTTTTCCTGGACTGACTCTATCGAGTCTCTTTTTGATTTTCCAGTCCAGCGGGATGCCCCTATTTTTGCCTAAGTCGTTTGTTTTCAAGTTTTGACTTAGCGGGCTTTTGATTCTTTTCGCTTTTCGTTTTTTTTTTGAACAAGTTATGTGACACTGGTTGTCTGACTCTTTGGGGAATAATGTGACTGTCTCACTTTTGATGCCTAACCACTGTGGCCTTTTAGGCACGACCCATGGAGGTGTGATTGATCCTCGAACGGACACTCCTTTTGCAATTTGGACGCTTGGTCAAATTAGCTAACACCTACCCTGCCCCAGGTTGAGATTGAGGGTTTTTCATTTTTAGAAAGAAACTCCTACAACTAGGCTCAAAGGGGTTGGCAAGGGATTATCTTCCTTATGACTCCGGTGTTTAGGGATTTGAAACAATGCCTATACATCATCAGCAGGTTTTATTTCAAAGGCATACAATATCGGAAGCTTGCATGTCGTTCATTTCGTCATCCTCCCCGGATTCCACTTAACAAGCGTTTGAAATAAATAAAAAACACAAAGAGTGAACACGACTGGATTACTTCAAACATGCATATTTATTTCATTTACCAATATCAGTTGAGACAACAACAAGTTTTACAAACGAAATTTGCAATTAAACAGAAAGGCAACTACAAATGCAAAGACATGAACAAGATAACATGAACAATGCCAGCGTCTCAGAACCAGACTTCTTGCACTTTGACTTATTGGCGAGTCAACCATCCTCAGAAACCAATGTTAGAGGTAGCCTGCTGCTGTCTTGACCTTCTTTCAACGGCCCTGCCAAACCAAAGAACCCCTTTTTGTCATTCAGACTCTGGCTTGTCCGTGACCCTGCGCCGCATTGGGGACATCATCGGAGAAGTTGATTGCGTTGCTGTCAATCAAGTCTTGCACCTTGTGCTTAAAGGCCTTGCACTGCTCAATCGAATGACCAGGTGCCCCTGAGTGAAACTCACATTACACATTCTCATCATACCCAGGTGGTGGCGTCCCTGTCAAGGGTGGCACGGTTCTCTTCTGAACAAGCTGTAATCTCAACAAGGTTTGGAGTAGCTCAGCATAGGAGGAGTTTGGTGTGTCAAAATGTCTGTTTGCTGGCCGGACTTGATACTTCCTATACCCCTGCTGATTCTGCGGCTGCTGTGGAGCCACGGGAATGGTGACATTAGTGACCTGTTGCTGCTGGTTGTCCCAGCGCTGATTCCTCCTTCTTCCACAGGAGCTGGACACGGAGCTCGTTTCTCCTTCTCCTTTTCTGCCACCGAAGGCTTTCTTCGTACCTCCAGCCGAGGTAGACTCACTTGCTTGGAAACTTCCCACCTTAATACTATTCTCAATCATTTCACCCATCAAAATCAAATCAGAGAAACTGCCCAACGCAACAGGAAACAACTTCTCATAGAATATCCCTGTGAATGTTCCAATGAACATATCATTCATCTCCTTCTCGACTAGAGGGGGATGCACTCTTGCAGCCATGTCGCGCCATCTTTGTGCGTATTCTTTAAAACTCTCCCCACTTTTCTGAGACAAGCCTTGCAGCTGGATCCTGTTCGGTGCCAGGTCACTGTTATATTTGTAATGTATCACAAACGCATCAGCCAGTTGCTTCCATGTTTTAATTTGAGTGGGTTCCAGCTTCATATACCACTCAAGTGACGGTCCGGATAAGCTATCTTGGAAGAAATGCATCAGCATTCTTTCGTCGTTTGAGTAAGCGGACATCCGTCTGTAGTATGACTGCACATGTACCTTGGGGCAGGTATCTCCCTTATATTTATCAAAGGTGGGAGCCTTAAATTTCAACGGTACCCTCAGACCAGGCACCAGTCCCATCGTGGTCATATCCAAACCGGAAGCACTTTGATTCACAACCCCCTTCATCTGCTCCTCGAGCATCTTGATCCGCTGAGTGTTGTCTACAGGTCCTTCAATACCTCTACCAGAAAAGGCATCTTCTTGTTGGTCTTCACCCCAATTGATATTCTCATTTCCGTACCCGCCATAACCAAAATTACAACCGAATCCTGGCTGATTCCTCGTAGGGCCCCGTCCTCTGTTACCATACCCTTGAGCGACCCCGGTAGGTCCAAAAGGTGTTATTCCAGCACCATTTCCGTTACCGAATCCACCATAGCCCTGATTGGCATTACCAAATCCCTCATATCCGAAACCCGGAGCGTTGAAGCCAAACTTCCCATCCTGGTTAACATAATCAAACCCTTGGTCGTTATAGCCAAATTCGTTGTTACCGAAGCCATTACCTCCAATATTATCACCGCCCAGATTGGCATCTTCGAGTCCAACATTGTTAATGACAGTCTCATTACCGATTCCTGTATTACCGTTCCCGGCGCCAGCGCCATTGTTCATATTCACAGCAGGTATATTCACCATAGGTGGAGCTACTGGTGTAGGAGTACCCTCCCCGTGAATGGTGTCAACAGGTACAGAATTGTGGTCTTCGTTTTCGTGCCCATCATTTCTCATCAGCAATGGCTGCACCAAAGTTTGCAAGTTTTCCTGCCCTTGCACAATTGTCTCCATCGTCTGCATGAACAACGCCAGCTTCTCACGCATGTCCTGCATCTCACTCTGCATCTGATCCATAACTCTTTTGCAGTTGGTACGAGTATAGTATCGGTGAGGACGTTGACTTTCAATCCTGGAAAAATCTGGAGAATGCAGGAAATGAGATACAGTTCAATAATCACCTGTAATGCAATATGAATGTGTATGCAAATGCAACATGTGTTTGTGCATTAGGGAATATCACTCCCCAATTCTAGTGCTAATGTGCCAGTGCGGTGACAGTGATAGCAGTAAGAAGCTCGGAACCCAATCATAGCAAAACATCTCATACATTGCAGAAAAATCCCATCAAGTCAGGAATACAATATTAATGAGCATACAATAAGAAGGCATGACCTCAACCAACAATCCTGGTGATGGCCAGCACAATGCCAATAAAGCATACACATCAATACATGGGACAGTCAAATGCAACCATACGCCTGGTACTCCTCCAATAACTTCTTAGTCTCGGGATGATTTGGTTGGGTAAGCAAACCCTCAACAAGTAGATCTCTTCGCTTGAGAACACGTCGTAAATCACCAGCAGATTCCTCCCGTGCCCCTTCTCCGAAGCGATCCTCTAACTTCCGTTTCTGAGACACAACCTCCTTCTTGCACTCGATGGCTTTGTTCAATGAGTTCTGAAGACTATATCTTGCCATCACCTCCTCTTCATACTTTCTCTTGCTAGCCTTCAACTGATCTTCGAGTTCAGAAATTTTCTGCTTCAATTTGTCTTCCCTCTTTTTGTTGTTGGTTAGCGTAGCATTCCACGTTTTGTTGCACGAAGAGACTTCCTGGTAGGCGGCATCGAGTGACTTCTTCTTGGACTCTAACATGTCATGAGAGCTTCTGAATTCTTTTCCCAGGCGTTCACGCTTCTTTTTCTCCTCGGTGAGTTCAGCCCCTAGCCTGTTTACCAACTCAGTCTGCTGTCAGAAGGAATGCACAGCTTTGTTCTTCTCACTCCGCATCTGAGCCAGTTCCTTCTCTAACTCTTCATTGATCTTTATCAAGTCCTCTTTTACTTTCACAACCCGCTCATAGACCTCAACAGCTACAGTAGTTGGTTCCTCCACTGGGATGGGAACAGGATGTGATACTGCTGGAAAAGGCATCTGTACCTGTCTTACCCTCTCCTGAATCCACACCTTGTATGGCATATAGGCCTGACAATCATTCTTGCCTAGCAATGGTTTTCCTCTTCTGCAGATATGATTCCAAGCATGCTGAAGCTTAGCCAATAATTCCCCACTCAGGTCACCGGTGAAATACAGATATTCCTGTATTTCCTCATCCTTTGGCGGGCTTTTCAGGGCATAACCGAATTGCCTGATCAATAATGATGGGTTGTAGTTAATGCACCCTTTCCTCCAAATCAGAGGAACATTAGGATATCCGGCGCAGCTGTAGATAATCTCAGATCCCAATAAAGCTCTGTCAAACCAGACAACATCTTCTGAAGAAAGTCCCATCAGATGCTCAGACCAATATGTCGCTACTGCGAAAATCGGCGCCGGCTGACAGAAGAGTCGCCACCGTGCGTTATTTATCCCAACGGAGGGAAAGGAAACGCTCGAAGTAAACCTCGCAAAAAACGGGAAAAGGTATGGTCATCGCAACCAAAACCTGGGTTCGGGAGTCGGTTACGCAAGGGGAAGGTATTAGCACCCCCCACGTCCGTCGTACTCGACAGGATCCACGCTTGGTGTTTATAAGGAAAAGGGTGTGTTTATCTATCTACGCTAGTGGTTAGTCTGAAAAGAAAAGAAAAGGACAGGACTCGACAGAACATACGCTGTTCTGGGCCTACGTACTCCCTCGTGCAATGGGAAAGTCAGAGTCAACGTAGTTTGACTACCTACGTCTAGACGGGGGGAGAGGTTGCTCGCCAGGACATCGCGTCCTGTGCCTACGTACTTCCACTCGGCATGGAAGATCAGAGCAAACGTAGTTCGGGCTACGCACGACACAAGCTGTTCAAGTGTTTTTTATGGAAAAATGCGCCTTAACCAAGGGTTTTCACAGTCCAGGAGGACAAAATGTTTTGATGTTTGTTCAAATCTTTTAACGGAAGAAATGAATTCACTTTTGTTTTATCCTTTATTAAGTGTTTTTCTGTTGTTTTGGGAAAGGAAAGAGACACCCTAAAACTATGGTTAAAAAGGGGAATCTACCTAATGTTATCATGCCTGGTTAACCAACCTAATGTCTATCATAACTCCTCCACTGCAGAGAAGTTAGAGCTCCTAAGGGGTCATGGCAACAGAACTAAACAGCAAATATGAAACACTGCAAAGTAATGAAATACTGGAAATATGCATGAATGCAACAACCAAACAAGCAAGGCACAAAGGCCACAAACCACAGAGGCAAGGGAGCTCAGCTCTACCAAATACCAGCAAGCAAAGCCACTCAATAACAATCAAGCAGAAGGAGGACCACCTCAACTTCTCATGCACACAAAGCCTATTTCTAAGATGCACCTATCTCAGAACTATCTAAATGAACCCCTAAGTCTAATGCAACACAGCACCATACAAGTCAATCAACACAAAGAGAAGGCTAACCAGCCTGGCAAACTCCTATCTGAAAGCAAGAAACTACCCCCGAGCAGGACCCTAAACAACCCTAAAACAAAACCCTAAGCAAAACCCTAAGCAAAATCTCTAAAGCAAACCCCTAATCAAAACTCTAAGCAAAGCCCTAAAGAAAAACCCTACACAAGAGAAATCAATCCCAGTCTTCAAGCTTCAAGACAAGCTTACCAAAGAAAGGGAGCTAAGTAGGCAGACTCATAGTGCCTTCCTCAGGAAATTACTAGGAGGCTTCCACTTAGGAATCATATCCCATGCGGCTCAACAACTGTGATCGGTTTACATTCCTCCTCAGAAGAAACTAAACTCACATGAAGGCTCCAACATCATTGGATACTTGAGAAATCCTATATGAACTAAGGGAACTAAGTGAACAGACCCATAGTGCCTTCCTCTGGAAAATACTGGGGGGCTTCCACTTAGGAATCATATCCCATGTGGCTCAACAACTGTGGTCGGTTTACATTTCTCCTCAGGAGAAACTAAACTCACATGAAGGCTCCAACATCATCGGATACTTGAGAAATCCTACATGAACTAATGGAACTAAGTGAACAGACCCATAGTGCCTTCCTCTGGAAAATACTAGGGGGCTCCCACTTAGGAATCATATCCCATGTGGCTCAACAACTGTGAACGGTTTACATTCCTCCTCAGGAGAAACTAAACTCACATGAAGGCTCCAACATCATTGGATACTTGAGAGAAAGGTGAGAATAAAGAATGAAAGACATCCATAGTGCCTTCCTCAGGAAAGTACCATGAACTTCCATCAAACTTCAGGATCTCAAACCTCACAGAGAGAGAGCAAGCTCCTAGACTAGGTCCTCAATCTATGCATCCTTGCAAGCTCCATCAAGACTTCATCCAGCCTCCATCTCCAAGAAGAAACCACAGGCCCTCAAACCAAAAGAAACTATCTCTGAAGTTCAACCACAGTTGAACTTCAAAGTCAGAAGCCCTCAAGACTTCTCCTATTCTCAAGCTCAAGCAAAAATAACAGAACACTTTATAAAAATCTATCAAAAATCTAGGGGAAACCTACATGCCTCTATGATCCCAAGATCAAATCTCAAAGCCTAAGTCAACTTCTAAGGCTACTAAACAATCCCTAACATTGAATGGTCAAGGGTTAATCAGCAAGTTATGAGGTCTCTACTCTCTAACCCTAAAACAACATCAATCAATTTCTAAAAAATCTATGAAAAATCTATGGGGAGCATGCATTAGTCTAGTACAACATACTAAAAAAGAAAAGCAAAATTCATTACCAAATGAGAGAACTAAAATCAACAAGGCAGACACATCACAAACCAATTATTCAATACCAATTAAAATACAAAAATGCAAATAAAAATGAAAATGCATGATCAATTCAATATTTTTGCACTATAAAATTCTAAATTGAATTATGAATCTACAGAAAAAAGAAGGGAATTAATTGGATAATCCTACTATTTTTTATGACATATTTTCTAACATGAATAAAACAAAGAATATTAAAAAGAAAATAAAACAAAAGGGGTGTGTGGCGATAGCAAAACCCTAGTTGTTCAGAATGGGCCCAAATATGGGGGGGGGGGGGCGCGTAGCAATTGACTAAGCCCAAACCAAAATCTCATTATTCTTCTCACAGCCAGGGGGGCGAAATAAGTGGAGTGGGGGGATCCTTAACAATCTCAAATTGGGCCTAGTCCAAACCCTAACCCAACTACCACTTAACAAAACCGATAGCTCTCCCAAAAAATCTGTCCACTGTTCATTACCCTCAAACCCTAGCGCCGTTCTTGCCTTACGAGCTCTCTCAAACAATTCTATGAAACCTCTCAAACCAAACTCAAACCCCTTCGTTCTCAGTTCAACACCATCAACAACAAACCTTCAAGAACACCGTCATCACCACTCAAACCTGAAAACTCAGCTAAACACCATAACCTAAACATTTCACCTAAAAGACTAATCACACATCTAAGACGCACATGCAAAGAGCGGAAGGAGAAGAAAATGGAACCTGGAAAGACGAATCAGGATTTGAAGCTCTTTGAAGAAGTTATTGTTGGAGCTCAACGGAGGTACACGAACGGAGATGAACGCCTTGAAGAAACTTGGAAGAACCAACCACCGAAGCGAGACATGCAAGGATGCTCTTGAGCGTTTCAAACAAACTGAAGTTCTTGTGGCTCGGTTGATGTTCTTGGAAGAAAACGAAACGAGATCCTCAACAAATGAAGGAAACGTCAAAGATCTGGAGATTCTGAACTATGGAGATGATGAAGATGACCTAATGGATGAAGATCTGGAAATCACGGATGGACTCGAGGAAGATTTGGAGGATCTTCATGGTCATTGGCGATCGGAGCTTGGATCTGAGAAGATTGATGAGGACGATCAGAGGAGATTAATGTAACGAGATGAGTTCTGGTGATTTGTGACGATCTGGAAGAAACGAAGATCTTGATGAAGCTTCCAGCGAGTTTGACGGTGGCTCCGGTGAGGAAGTTGATGGAGGTAGAAGATGAAGATCCAAAAGAGATTGGGTGAAATATGGGTTGCTGGGAAATTTGCAGTTTCTGGCGCCCTTAACAGTTTTTGGTGACCGTTGCGGTGGAGGAGAGTGTCCGGGCCGGTGGCTGCATGGCCGACGATGAGGGATTCCGGTGAGGGCTAGGTGTCATGTTTGCATGCAAAGGGAAGGTGTGAGAAGGACACGTGGTGGGGAAATGAAGCGCATGGAGGCCACGTGTGGGGGTGGCGTGGCGCAGAGAGAGAATGAGTGGGGTCCGGAAACGTGGCAGGATGTGGGAGAGTCTGAAGTGGGTGGATTGTGAGGTGGGCCCCTCTCATGAGCACGCGTGGCACCCTTTATAGTGGACAAGTGGCATTGAATACTGGACTGATATGAAATGGGCCTCCAACTTGAACTGGGCCCAACGAATTTGGCTAAGACTGCAATGGATTAATTGGAATGGACCAAATGAAATGGGATTAGCAATGAATTAATGACTAATTAACAAAACTAACATGCTGAATTAATACTAACGTGAGTTAAACGAAGAATTAAGACGATTAATAGAAACTGAATGGATTGAAGTGATTAAGACTAAACAACTAACATTCTATCTAATTAAATCTACAAATCTGATTAACCTCTAAAATAATATCCAAATAATAGAAAAATATGTTAAACTATTAAAACCTATTAAAAGTAAAACCTACTTAAAATCCATTTATTATCTATTATATTCTAAAAAAAATTAAAAAGTTATTAACAACTATTCTAGAAAGCTATTAAATCTATTAAAAGATCTATATTAATTCTTATTTAAAATCTAGAGAAACTATATTAAAATTTATATTAAACCTATGAAACCTATTAAATCCTAAAAGAAAAATCTATTAATTTCTATTTAAAAACCTATTAAAAGAAGAGTTCTATTAAACTATTATCTAAAAATGACTTAATATCTAAAAAAGTTTTATTCTAAAATCTATTTAAAAAACAATTTATAAATTCTAAAAAAAGACTTAAAACTATTAAAAATACTAATAGAAATCTATCTAAATTCTAGAAAATCTATAAAGCCTATAAAAAATATAAAAAATCTGTTTAAATCTATAAAAAAGCTATTAAATCCTAAAAAATGCAAACAAAGGCAAATAACCAACATAAAAGAGCGCGAGACCAAATCGAAGCAAACAATAAACCCCGGGCATCAGAATATCCCAAAAACCACCATGTAAGCTGAAAACACCGAGAAGCGCACAATTTCCCGAAAATAAAACCCTGATTATCTAGACTGAATCTGAAATATCCGGTAGATGAAAACCAAGCTGTAGCCCTGACATCCTCTGTCTGTGCACAAATTTCATGCATCTGATATGCGAATACAAATTGAACCATGAACCAGATAGGAGAACCGGTTGGTCAAATTTTAGGGTGCAACAGCTGCCCCTATTCAAGCGGCTTGG
This sequence comes from Lathyrus sativus, assembly GCA_963859935.3. Classification (NCBI taxonomy): domain Eukaryota; kingdom Viridiplantae; phylum Streptophyta; class Magnoliopsida; order Fabales; family Fabaceae; genus Lathyrus; species Lathyrus sativus. The sequence continues at coordinate 281,793,698 of OZ012736.1, forward strand.
ACCTGAATGGGTGAAGAGCGCTCAGCCTTCAAACATTCAAAGGTAAATGACGGTTGAATACCAATGAAACCCTGAAATTTGCCAACCGCAAAAATAAATTGCGCACACCACTGCTTGGGGAGAATTAACCAGGGAACTGATTTCCGTTGCCACAGCAACAACTAAACACCCATCCATCAACCTGCTTATGAAATAATCTGATATTGTCTATAGACCATCCCATTCCGAAGAAGAGGGTATACTCTGAACAGTGAGAAATTGTTGATCTCTCTTATCAACCTTTCGTATCCTGAAGAAACGAGCAAACGCTTTAACCAAACGAGACAATGCTGATTTCAATTATCAACCTTTCGCTCGAACCTGAATGAGCAAACGCCAAACAGCGAGAAAATTGTTGATTTCACTTACCAACCTTTCGCTCGAACCTGAACGAGCAAACGCCAAACAGCGAGAAAATTGTTGATTTCACTTACCAACCTTCCGTTCGTACCTGAACGAGCATCCACTAACAGCGAGAAAATGTTGATTTCACTTACCAACCTTCCATTCGTACCTGAACGAGCATCCACTAAATAGCGAGAAAATGTTGATTTCACTTACCAACCTTCCGTTCGTACCTGAACGAGCATCCACTAAACAGCGAGAAAATGTTGATTTCACTTACCAACCTTCCGTTCGTACCTGAACGAGCATCCACTAAACAGCGAGAAAATGTTGATTTCACTTACCAACCTTTCGCTCGAACCTGAACGAGCAAACGCCAAACAGCGAGAAAATGTTGATTTCACTTACCAACCTTCCGTTCGTACCTGAACGAGCATCCACTAAACAGCGAGAAAATGTTGATTTCACTTACCAACCTTTCGTTCGTACCTGAACGAGCAGCCCTGCGGGGGTACGAGAAACTTAACCAAGCAGCTCTGAGAGGACAATTCTGAAGACGGCCGTCAAATACCTATTCTGGCGATAGGTATCCTGAAAACACTCCGCTGGGGAAATTGGGAACTTAACCAAGCCACTTGACGGGGATAACTTTATTGGAAAATACGAGGAACTTAACCAAGCAACTCATTGAAGTAACACCCTGCTGGGGGAATATAACTTTGCTGGGGAAACTACGGGTAACCACCCGAAAATCTGCTTTACCATCTTCTAATGCTGACACCACAGCATCCTGAGAAGGACTCAACTGGGGGGAAAAAGGTGCTTGACCAAGCAAACTCGGATAGGGGAATATGACATGACGAACATGACCACTGCGTGTCTGGCCCCCCACGTAATCCCCATAACAAGATGAACACGATCACTGCGTATTCTACAGCAAAACCCTCTTGACAGGAGGAAACCCGATCACTGCGCGTCTTGGCGTTGCAAACAAAACCACGTATAGGACGAATACTATCACTGCGTATCTCTTCCGCAAAAACCTCATAACATAACGATGACCACGATCACTGCGTACTTTATATTACAATCCTCTTGGCAGGAGGAAACACGATCACTGCGCGTCCTGTGTCGCAAACAAAACCACATATAGGACGAATACGATCACTACGTATCTCTTCTGCAAAAACCCCATAACATAACGATGACCACGATCACTGCGTGCCCTGCGCTACAACCTTCTTGACAGGAGGGAACACGATCACTGCGTACTCTACCACAAATCCTCACAACATAATGATGACCACGATCACTGCGTGCCCTGCGCCACAACCCTCTTGACCGGAGGAAACACGATCACTGCGTGTCTTGTGTCGCAAACAAAACATATGCACATCTCTGCAAACCATGATCTCACTTATCGACAGAGAAAATACCTGAGGCTGGACGGGTAATCAATCCTGCTTACGCTTCCAAATGCACATGTTTGACAATGCCGTAATGCTTCCATACCGCATGGAAATGCTACGTATTCGTGCAAAATGCAAGTGCTTATGATGCATGCTTATGCAGAGGATTACTTCAGCAAAATAAATGCTGAAGACAAACTGGATCCGCTGGGGATGACCGGAATACTACTGATACGCTTCCAACAAAATAAATGTTGGAAAGATGAACTAACTCCGCTGGGGATGACCATCCTGCTGGGAAAGTAGCTCACAAACTCATAACTTCAAACTCTGCTGAAAATGAACGTCCTGACGAGGAAGGATCAACCTGTTGGGGAAAGAGAAAAACAATCCTGGAAACTGCTTTCGAAAGGTATCAACACTCTGATTACGCCCTGTGGGGATAATTCATCCTGCTATCACTGAGCTGGGGATTGACCGATGTGCTCTGATTCGCACTACACAAGAAAATTTTTGGGCGAGTTGATCATATCCGTCTCGACCTTCGCTGGGGAGGACTCTGCTCTGCTTGATAAGCCAATTCTGAACTACTGAAGATACATTGATCTTTTCCTTCGACGCAATCTCCACTCTCCTGGGGAGACAACATTCAAATTTGCCTGGGGCGACTTCACTGGAGAAAGACACAACATTCATCCTCTGGAGAGGGTACTAGCCTGCCATGGACTCTGGCGGGGATAAACAGACTGACTTGAATAACTTGCCCCAGTGCACTCAACTTGCCCCTATCTAACTCCTGGGAATACTTGCTCTGAACAGCTTACTACGCGACGACCTCGAGATTACTTGCCCCGGTATCTATACGACAAAAGGATTCAATCTCCATTAAACCCCGATCAACCTAGTTGGTTTCAACACTCTCTGCGGTGACTTGCCCCTGAATGAGCGTTCTAGCGACTTAACCTGATCTGATTATCCACCTGAAGTATCTGCTTTCAAATCTCCATGTTCTGTATGATTTCCCCTGATTGGATCTCGAGAAGACTCACTTCTGATTAACTGCCTCTCAAGCATACTGCCCCTTGATCAACTGAAGCTTCGGGACTTGTCCTCAGACTAACTGATTCCGAACTCACTGGAAGTCAATGCCCCGGATTTACAGGGCTTCACAACATACACCATGCTGGTTCAGACTGCTGAATTACTCAATCCTGCTCGATTATTCCCTGTTGGAATCTCCTTCATGTCAACTACTATCCTGCAAGTAAAAATCGTCTGTTCACGAATGGTAATTCTAATGCAATGTTTATGCAGATTTTGAAAAAATTTGTGTTGTCACTCATTTACATGTCATGATTGAGTGACGAATGAACCAAAGTTCAAACGTAGTGCTTACGTGGTCAGTGAAAAACACAACAAGGATGTGACTAGCAAGTCACGAAGGAGTCAGGTTACTCAACCTTATCATAATGAGCTTTCAGAATAAACCCTACCTCAATTAGGTCTTTTAAGTGTTGTATCATGGTCGGGTTCACGGTTCATGAAGCAAAGGATATTTGGCTCAAATTTTGATTTGTACCCACCCCTTCTACGTGATGATCTCCGATCCTAAGGTTCAACTAACCTGGAATGAGCGCTCGCCTCTTCGAGAGGTATGTTGAATGGTAAGAACCACAATTAAGGAACTCACAGGGTTTTTCGGAGTGACAGTTACTCCTTCTTCGTTTTCGGTGTCTGTATACACGACTTTATCCTTCACTGGGGATCTATATATTTTTTTTCTATCCCTTTTTTTCCATTCTTTTTGATTCCCTAATTTTTGCCTAGACTGACTCCTTTTGAGTTCCTTTTGTTTTTTCGTTTTCTTTTGAAGTCCAGCGGGATGCCCTGATTTTTGCCTAAGTATTAGCTTTCCAGCTTTTTCTTTCTTTTTACTTAGCGGGCTTTCTTTTTCTTTCTTTTGGAACAAAGTCGTGTGACACTGGTTGTCTTGATTGCTCCGAAAGGATTGTAACTGTCTCACTCCTGATTGGTAAGGTTTAACCACTGTGGTTGACGAGGTACAACCTCTTGAGAGGCATACATTGTAATTGGTCCTCGAAAGACAACACTCCTCTGTAAGACTTGAATGCTCGGTCAAGCTAACTGACAACTACCCTGCCCCGGGTTAAGATGTGAGGGTTTAAAAGTTCGAAAAAACTTCTACTTCCTGGCTCGAAGTGGTTAACAAGGGACTAACTCCTTATATCTCCAGTGTTTGGGGGATTTGAAACAATGCCTTGTACGTCATCGGCAAGGTTTTATCTGAAAGCATACGATCACCGGTTATGAGTTTATTTCGTCATCCTCCCTCCAGTCTTTGCTAATCACAGTGATAAAGTGGAGTGAATAAAATGCAAGTGTCAGTGCAATGTAGTAAATGAGCGACAGCGACATGATTAATTCAGAAAAATTCATAGTCACTTTATTATTATTACCATTCGAAACATACAATGTTTACAGCAAGTAGTAACTGACAGAAAAGAAACTACAAATGCAAATGATATAAAGTCTGAGGACTGCCAATGCTGAGGGCGCCTGCCTGTCTGGACCACTGGCTTTTGCTGGGGAATACTTTCCGAGTCTACGAGCTTAGACAGCTGAGAAGTTAGTATGAACAAACAAAAATCCTTCTCGAAAGGAAATGCAATCCTGGTCGATCAACTGTTGTACCTTCGCCTGAAACGCTTTACAATCTTCAGTTGCATGCCCTGGAGAGCCACCATGGTAACCACATTGAACTTGGGGATTGTACCCAGGAGGGTAAGGTTCTGGCACAGGCTTGAGAGCTTTCGGCTCCACCAAGGCGTTCTGAACCAACTGTGGCAAAAGCTGACTGTACGGCACAGGAACTGGGTGGGAAGGACCATTCCTTCGTTCCAAATTGCTACGAGGTCTGTTCTGATTCTGACGCTGAGTCTGATAACCTTGGCCACGAGTTCGCTGAGCGACATAAGACTCCTGATATGGTGCCCCAGGCACAGTGGTCTGTCCAGAATAACGAGACACAGAAGATACTGATCGCTGAGAAGACGAAGAACCGACAGATTTCACCGATTCGACTCGAGGATACCCAACATCATTCATGATTGCGTTGACTACAACTCCTTCTTCGGTTTGAAAGCTATAGAGAGATTCGGTTTCACTAGCCTGGCCGCCTGCAACATTCTGGATTTTTCCAGTCTTTACACCATACTCGATGCGCTCTCCTGCCCTTACCAATTCAGAGAAATTTGGTGTGACTCCAAGCATTCTTTCGAAGTACGGGCTCTGCAAGGAGTTTACAAACATGCTTGCTAACTCTCGGTCTAGAAGCGGTGGTTGCACTCTAGCAGCAAATTCTCTCCATCTCTGAATATACTTTCTGAAAGGTTCATTGTTCCCTTGAGACAATTCTTGCAGTTGCATGCGACTAGGAGCTTCAACAAGATTGTAGTCATACTGCTTCAGGAAAGCTTTGGCTAAATCCACCCATGATCGAATCTGATTACTCTCTAGCTGCATATACCAACTCAGAGATGCCCCAGTCAGACTATCCTGAAAGCAGTGAATCATCAACTTGTCGTTGTGTACGAATGAAGTCATTCTTCGGCAGAACATCACCAAATGTTGCTTCGGGCAACTGTCTCCTTTGTACTTTTCAAACCTCAGCATTCTGAACTTCGGAGGTAACACCAGGCCAGGAACCAGACACATGTCTGCAGCATTAGAGTTAACAGCGTCTTTACCTTTCAAGGCTTTGAATCTTTCATCCAATGCACGAAACCTTCTAGCATACACGGGAGCTAATGGGTCTTCAGTCTTTGCTATCGGGACCTCTCTTCGGGACTTTGGCATAGGGAAGGCAACACCCTGGTAGTCTGAAGTATCAACAGAAGGATAACATTCACTTCGGACAACAAACTGCTCACGTAGACCTTGGTCTTCAACAAAAGGTTGTACAAGCTGAGCTGCAATAAGGTTGTTCACTTGCGGGACATCTTCGTCATGCGTAGATCCATACAAAGGATTGGACGTCACAGTGAAACCTGACAAGGTATCAACAAACTGGAAGCTGCTCTCCGACATAGCTACCAACAACTTTCAACTGACTTCACTGCTTGATCCTGATCAAATCTGCTTCAACCCCTTGGTCGCCTTTAACACTCCACACTTGCCTCGAACAATCCCCCGAGAATCACCCTCTAGATACGGAACAAAGGCTGGATAAGAGCTCTGGCCTGCTAGAGAAATGCTATGCAATATGATGCAAAGATGCTTATGCAGATGCAATGCAATGCAGCAAACACGGGATCACAGCCCTCATAACACACTCTGAATACTGCTGTACTGCTGACGGAGATAATCACTCTGAAGCGAAAACAAAAAAACCGGGTCATCTGGAGGTTAAGTTTCCTGCAAAAACCCTCCCACTCACAGGTATGGACCTAATCCACGGACAAAGGTACGACATCCAATGCGGTCATCAGCGTCACAGACTTTCATGAGTGACGATACGATTCCCAGAAGGAGTGGCGTCATCAAGTCATGAAGAGGCCTCACTTAGCTGACTTCCAATTGATCGGTCCCCAGAGTCGACAATCCTCACGTCTGGACTCCCCTCACATCCTCAGGATCGGAAAGGAGCACCTCGGAGAGAACCTCGTCTGAGCGCAGATTTCATAGGGAACGGTGTCTGCTCAGCAAACAGGTTCGTCTACTACTCTCCACAACTATGTCTAGGTGCATACTCAAGCCCAGGTCCGGCTTCTCACTCATAGTAACTTCCCTCTCCCACAGCAATAATCACAATAATATAGTGCTGAAAGTAAATGCGGAAAGGTAAAGGTGCGGAAAGGTAAAACACATATGCACAACACCTAACAGATAAAACACCCAAGCGCTAGGATTGACTCGCGTAGGGGATGGGAAACGGTCTCAGCATAAGGGACGGGAAAAGTCCCTAGATGCTATATGATCCCCAGCAGAGTTGCCAGCTGGCGCTACTGCGAAAATCGGCGCCGGCTGACAGAAGAGTCGCCACCGTGCGTTATTTATCCCAACGGAGGGAAAGGAAACGCTCGAAGTAAACCTCGCAAAAAACGGGAAAAGGTATGGTCATCGCAACCAAAACCTGGGTTCGGGAGTCGGTTACGCAAGGGGAAGGTATTAGCACCCCTCACGTACGTCGTACTCGACGGGATCCACGCTTGGTGTTTATAAGGAAAAGGGTGTGTTTATCTATCTACGCTAGTGGTCAGTCTGAAAAGAAAAGAAAAGAACAGGACTCGACAGAACATACGCTGTTCTGGGCCTACGTACTCCCTCGTGCAATGGGAAAGTCAGAGTCAACGTAGTTCGACTACCTACGTCTAGACGGGGGGAGAGGTTGCTCGCCAGGACATCACGTCCTGTGCCTACGTACTTCCACTCGGCATGGAAGATCAGAGCAAACGTAGTTCGGGCTACGCACGACACAAGCTGTTCAAGTGTTTTTTATGGAAAAATGCGCCTTAACCAAGGGTTTTCACAATCCAGGAGGACAAAATGTTTTGATGTTTGTTCAAATCTTTTAACGGAAGAAATGAATTCACTTTTGTTTTATCCTTTATTAAGTGTTTTTTTGTTGTTTTGGGAAAGGAAAGAGACACCCTAAAACTATGGTTGAAAAGGGGAATCTACCTAATGTTATCATGCTTGGTTAACCAACCTAATGTCTATCATAACTCCTCCACAGCAGAGAAGTTAGAGCTCCTAAGGGGTCATGGCAACAGAACTAAACAGCAAATATGAAACACTGCAAAGTAATGAAATACTGGAAATATGCATGAATGCAACAACCAAACAAGCAAGGCACAAAGGCCACAAACCACAGAGGCAAGGGAGCTCAGCTCTACCAAATACCAGCAAGCAAAGCCACTCAATAACAATCAAGCAGAAGGAGGACCACCTCAACTTCTCATGCACACAAAGCCTATTTCTAAGATGCACCTATCTTAGAACTATCTAGATGAACCCCTAAGTCTAATGCAGCACAACACCACACAAGTCAATCAACACAAAGAGAAGGCTAACCAGCCTGGCAAACTCCTATCCGAAAGCAAGAAACTACCCCCGAGCAGGACCCTAAACAACCCTAAAAAAAAACCCTAAGCAAAACCCTAAGCAAAAATCTCTAAAGCAAACCCCTAATCAAAACTCTAAGCAAAGCCCTAAAGAAAAACCTTACACAAGAGAAATCAATCCCAGTCTTCAAGCTTCAAGACAAGCTTACCAAAGAAAGGGAGCTAAGTAGGCAGACTCATAGTGCCTTCCTCAGGAAATTACTAGGAGGCTTCCACTTAGGAATCATATCCCATGCGGCTCAACAACTGTGATCAGTTTACATTCCTCCTCAGGAGAAACTAAACTCACATGAAGGCTCCAACATCATTGGATACTTGAGAAATCCTATATGAACTAAGGGAACTAAGTGAACAGACCCATAGTGCCTTCCTCTGGAAAATACTGGGGGGCTTCCACTTAGAAATCATATCCCATGTGGCTCAACAACTGTGATCGGTTTACATTTCTCCTCAGGAGAAACTAAACTCACATGAAGGCTCCAACATCATCGGATACTTGAGAAATCCTACATGAACTAATGGAACTAAGTGAACAGACCCATAGTGCCTTCCTTTGGAAAATACTAGGGGGCTCCCACTTAGGAATCATATCCCATGTGGCTCAACAACTGTGAACGATTTACATTCCTCCTCAGGAGAAACTAAACTCACATGAAGGCTCCAACATCATCGGATACTTGAGAGAAAGGTGAGAATAAAGAATGAAAGACATCCATAGTGCCTTCCTCAGGAAAGTACCATGAACTTCCCTCAAACTTCAGGATCTCAAACCTCACAGAGAGAGAGCAAGCTCCTAGACTAGGTCCTCAATCTATGCATCCTTGCAAGCTCCATCAAGACTTCATCCAGCCTCCATCTCCAAGAAGAAACCATAGGCCCTCAAACCAAAAGAAACTATCTCTGAAGTTCAACCACAGTTGAACTTCAAAGTCAGAAGCCCTCAAGACTTCTCCTATTCTCAAGCTCAAGCAAAAATAACAGAACACTTTATAAAAATCTATCAAAAATCTAGGGGAAACCTACATGCCTCTATGATCCCAAGATCAAATCTCAAAGCCTAAGTCAACTTCTAAGGCTACTAAACAATCCCTAACATTGAATGGTCAAGGGTTAATCAGCAAGTTATGAGGTCTCTACTCTCTAACCCTAAAACAACATCAATCAATTTCTAAAAAATCTATGAAAAATCTATGGGGAGCATGCATTAGTCTAGTACAACATACTAAAAAAGAAAAGCAAAATTCATTACCAAATGAGAGAACTAAAATCAACAAGGCAAACACATCACAAACCAATTATTCAATACCAATTAAAATACAAAAATGCAAATAAAAATGAAAATGCATGATCAATTCAATATTTTTGCACTATAAAATTCTAAATTGAATTATGAATCTACAGAAAAAAGAAGGGAATTAATTGGATAATCCTACTATTTTTTATGACATATTTTCTAACATGAATAAAACAAAGAATATTAAAAAGAAAATAAAACAAAAGGGGGGTGTGGCGATAGCAAAACCCTAGTTGTTCAGATTGGGCCCAAATATGGGGGGGCGCGCGTAGCAATGGACTAAGCCCAAACCAAAATCTCATTATTCTTCTCACAGCCAGGGGGGAGAAATAAGTGGACTGGGGGGATCCTTAACAATCTCAGATTGGGCCTAGTCCAAACCCTAACCCAACTACAACTTAACAAAACCGATAGCTCTCCCAAAAAATCTGTCCACTGTTCATTACCCTCAAACCCTAGCGCCGTTCTTGCCTTACGAGCTCTCTCAAACAATTCTCTGAAACCTCTCAAACTAAACTCAAACCCCTTCGTTCTCAGTTCAACACCATCGACAACAAACCTTCAAGAACACCGTCATCACCACTCAAACCTCAAAACTCAGCTAAACACCATAACCTAAACATTTCACCTAAAAGACTAATCACACATCTAAGACGCACATGCAAAGAGCGGAAGGAGAAGAAAATGGAACCTGGAAAGACGAATCAGGATTTGAAGCTCTTTGAAGAAGTTATTGTTGGAGCTCAACGGAGGTACACGAACGGAGATGAACGCCTTGAAGAAACTTGGAAGAACCAACCACCGAAGCGAGACATGCAAGGATGCTCTTGAGCGTTTCAAACAAACTGAAGTTCTTGTGGCTCGGTTGATGTTCTTGGAAGAAAACGAAATGAGATCCTCAACAAATGAAGGAAACGTCAAAGATCTGGAGATTCTGAACTATGGAGATGATGAAGATGACCTAATGGATGAAGATCTGGAAATCACGGATGGACTCGAGGAAGATTTGGAGGATCTTCATGGTCATTGGCGATCGGAGCTTGGATCTGAGAAGATTGATGAGGACGATCAGAGGAGATCAATGTAACGAGATGAGTTCTGGTGATTTGCGACGATTTGGAAGAAACGAAGATCTTGATGAAGCTTCCAGCAAGTTTGACGGTGGCTCCGGTGAGGAAGTTGATGGAGGTAGAAGATGAAGATCCAAAGGAGATTGGGTGAAATTTGGGTTGCTGGGAAATTTGTAGTTTCCGGCGCCCTTAACAGTTTCCGGTGACCGTTGCGGTGGAGGAGAGTGTCCGGGCCGGTGGCTGCATGGCCGGCGATGAGGGATTCCGACGAGGGCTATGTGTCATGTTTGCATGCAAAGGGAAGGTGTGAGAAGGACACGTGGTGGGGAAATGAAGCGCATGGAGGCCACGTGTGGGGGTGGCGTGGCGCAGAGAGAGAATGAGTGGGGTCCGGAAACGTGGCAGGATGTGGAGAGTCTGAAGTGGGTGGATTGTGAGGTGGGCCCCTCTCATGAGCACGCGTGGCACCCTTTATAGTGGACAAGTGGCATTGAATACTGGACTGATATGAAATGGGCCTCCAACTTGAACTGGGCCCAACGAATTTGGCTAAGACTGCAATGGATTAATAGGAATGGACCAAATGAAATGGGATTAGCAATGAATTAATGACTAATTAACAAAACTAACATGCTGAATTAATACTAACGTGAGTTAAACGAAGAATTAAGACGATTAATAGAAACTGAATGGATTGAAGTGATTAAGACTAAACAACTAACATTCTATCTAATTAAATCTACAAATCCGATTAACCTCTAAAATAATATCCAAATAATAGAAAAATATGTTAAACTATTAAAACCTATTAAAAGTAAAACCTACTTAAAATCCATTTATTATCTATTATATTCTAAAAAAAATTAAAAAGTTATTAACAACTATTCTAGAAAGCTATTAAATCTATTAAAAGATCTATATTAATTCTTATTTAAAATCTAGAGAAACTATATTAAAATTTATATTAAACCTATGAAACCTATTAAATCCTAAAAGAAAAATCTATTAATTTCTATTTAAAAACCTATTAAAAGAAGAGTTCTATTAAACTATTATCTAAAAATGACTTAATATCTAAAAAATTTTATTCTAAAATCTATTTAAAAAACAATTTATAAATTCTAAAAAAAGACTTAAAACTATTAAAAATACTAAAAGAAATCTATCTAAATTCTAGAAAATCTATAAAGCCTATAAAAAATATAAAAAATCTGTTTAAATTTATAAAAAAGCTATTAAATCCTAAAAAATGCAAACAAAGGCAAATAACCAACATAAAAGAGCGCGAGACCAGATCGAAGCAAACAGTAAACCCCGGGCATCAGAATATCCCAAAAACCACCATGTAAGCTGAAAACACCGAGAAGCGCACAATTTCCCGAAAATAAAACCCTGATTATCTAGACTGAATCTGAAATATCCGGTAGATGAAAACCAAGCTGTAACCCTGACATCCTCTGTCTGTGCACAAATGTCATGCATCTGATATGCGAATACGAATTGAACCATGAACCAGATAGGAGAACCGGTTGGTCAAATTTTAGGGTGCAACACAATCCACCGTATCTGCAGACTCAGCAAAGATAGCCTTCTTGGGCAGATGACTCTCAAACCACATATACAACAAAGGCACACAACAAGAGACGTTCTTCCCTCTTCTGTTTTCATTCTTATAATGCAAGGAATGATAGAAATCCCCGATCAAGGTAGGCACCGGGTTGCCTGCAGCAAACAAGTGGAATGCATCCAAATCAACGAACTCAGGCAGATTAGGGAACAATATAATCCCATAGATGCACAAGGCAAGAACAGCATTGAACACAATCCAGCAGCCACTTTTTGCATACTCTTGAGCTTTGCCAACCAAAAATTGGAGAGAAAACCCCGAAACTCCATGCCAGGAAGTCAACAACAACTCTCTAGGATCCATATGCAAGGGAACAGCCAAGTCCTCCAGCTTAGGCTTAGCATCAAAGTGAATGAAGGGAACTTTGATCTGAACTGGCAACTCTAGAAACTCAGCGTACTCCTCCATGGTCGGAGCCAAAATGAAGTCCTGGAACATAAAACACCTCAAGGAGGGATCATATAACTGCATCAATGTATATAACCCATTCAACTCATATGTAGTTGGTCTGCAAACCAAATTCAGTAGCTTCCCATAACTCTTTCTAAAACTTCTCCTCACATCATCGTCAGCTAGGGAAATCAGACCCAACAGAGAAGTCACATCAGGGGTAGGCAACTTATACGCAACAGTCTTCCTCAAAGTACTCATAATAACAGATAGAAGTCCGGAGCACTAGAATCGGGAAGTATGAAAATGCACCTGCAACACAGACACACGTTAATGATATGCAGGATGAATATGCAACAATGTAGTATGCAACAATGCAATAAGGACTCAAGTGCCCCTGGCTGAGAAATCCAATCCACAACACTGGCCTCAAATAGACCCACAAACTGCTCAAGATCATCCACAATGCTCCAACCTGGTCTCTGACATACCTAATAACATTGTCCTCAAATATCACACCACTGAATCTCAATCAAGAAAACCGGTAATCTGGAGGTCAAGTTACCTGCATGCCCCAACCCCTCTCACAGGTAGGTGTCCTAATAACTGACACAAAGTATGGCATCCTATGCGGTCGTTGGCGTCACAGACTTCCAAGGCTGATGATACGATACCCAGAAGGTGTGGCATCATCATGTCCTGGAGAGGCCTCACTTAGCCAACTTCCAAATGATCGGTCCCCGGAGTCGACAATCCAACTAACCAACAACGCCCTCAACCCAAAGGGTTGAAAAAGAAGTCAACCAGAAGAACCTCGTCTGAGCGTGGATTTCATGAGACACTAGTACCTGCAAAGCAAGCACGCGCCCACTAATTTCCACTCTAATTCTAGGTGCACTCAAGCCCAGGTCCGGCTTATCTCTCAATCATCGAACCCCCTCATACCCACAGCAATAATAACAATAATATAATGCTGAATGTAAATGACTGAAAATTAAATCCATACAAAATCCTCGATGGGAAAACAAGCGCTAGGATTGACTCGCGTAAGGAACCGTTGGAGTCCCCAGCAGAGTCGCCAGCTGGTCGCTACTGCGAAAATCGGCGCCGGCTGAATAGAAGATTCGCCACCGTGCGTTATTTATCCCAACGGAGGGAAAGGAAACGCTCAGAGTAAACCTACCGCAAAGACGGGAAAGGAATGGTCATCGCAACCAAATCCTGGATTCGGGAGTCGGTTACGCAAGGGGAAGGTATTAGCACCCCTCACGTCCGTCGTACTCGACGGGATCCACGCTTGTTTTCTAGTACGAATTGTTATTCTATCTATTCTACAGGTCTGGGGTTAAAAGAAAAGAAAATGACTCGGCAAAGTATCGCACTTTATGCCTACGTATTCCTGTCTGGAACGAGAAATCAGAGTCAACGTAGTTCGCCTACCTACGGGAAAGGAGGGGAAGGTTGCTCGCTAGGATATCGCATCCTATGCCTACGTACTTTCATACAACATGAAAGATCAGAGCAAACGTAGCTCGGGCCACGGACGACACAAGTCTGTCTTGATTGTTTTTATCCTTCTGAAAAAGGTTTTCTCCTGATTACGCGTCCAAGCGGACAAAAAATGACTCTTTTGATTGGTTTACAGTCTTTTACGCAAGAACTGTCTTTTATTGATGTTTATCCTTTTATTGTATTTTTCTGATTGTTTTGAGATGAGAAGAGAAACAACAACTCTAAAACCTATGGTTGAAAAGGGAATCGAAATTTATCCTAATGTTGGCATGCATGGATGAGCACCTAATGTCTGTCATATTCCTCTCTTGCGCAGAGAGAAACAGAGATCCTAAGGGATAAACGGAAAAGAAATAGCATATATACAGTAAAGCAGTAAAATGCATGAATGCAGCAGCACAAGCGAGGCAAGAGAGTCCCACTTAAACTCGAACCTAGAAAACAATGGGCAAAGTGAAACAACTTCACTTCAACCCTATGGGGAAAGTTAACAAACAATACAGTCAAGAAACTCAAACAATACATCAATAGCTCTAAACAGCCCCAACAGCTCTAAGCAGCAAAATCTGATAGAAACAACAATAAGTCACCAACACCTTCAAGTAAGGTCTTCATCCATCTACAAAACAAGCATCCATCTTCAAGAAAAACCGCAACAAGAAACTCTAACAGTTGACAGCACCAGACAGCTAAACACTAGCAGACCCTAATCCAAACAGTTGCACAGCTCTGACAGCACAAGCTCCTTCTCCTATCAGTCTTTAAGGCAATGAACTTCATCTTCAATCTTCAAGAGATTCTTCAAAGCAGACTCTCCAGTAGGGAAATGATTATACGAGGATTTTGAATGTTAAACAGTCCGTTGAACACCAAAGGTGACCTACAGAAAGTTAACATAATACATATTGTTTCTCTCAAAGTTCTATCTCCTAGATACAGTCACTAATCCTTCCAAAGGAGGGATGTGAATATTAAGGAGAGACTTTTAATCATTGAGAAGAATGGAGGCAAAAGAAACCATCCATGTTTATGAAGAAAATTTCTATTCTAAGGCTCTACCTATACCCTATGTCCTATGGTCTTCAAACAACTCCAAGCAAGCAAATATTCATCAAGTTTTGATTTTAATCTTCAGTTTTCATCTTTAATCCTTGCCAAGCTCCACTAGCTCTAACTAAGCCCACGCCCCAAGCAAAAGCCCAAAAAGCCCACACAACAAAATAAACCCCAAAAATGGGCAAACCAAACAATCACACAATTGTAAAATATACTAAAAACAGTAATATAATATTTACAAGCCTAATACTAATTCTAAGGGAAATACTATATCTACCTTATATACCCCATGGGTACCATACTCTAATTCAATCTAAAAACCCAAAAATAAAATGTTCAAGTGCACCTATGTTGTGTTTAAAACCTAATTATACTATCCTAATGTTTTCTAATCAAAACTAATCAAGATTTATTCACAAAAATATGAAATAAATTTCTAAGGGAACTTAGTGCTCTAATCTAGCTACCACAAAAATAACGGGATCAAAATGTGAGTTCAAATGTCTAAACGAAATTCATCAATATTCATGTACAAACAATATGAAAATAAAAGCAATAAAAATGTAAAAAATCACCATAAATGGAAAAAAAACTAAACAATATTTTTATTTTTTTTCACAATATTCTTGGGACAATTATTGAAATGGGGAAAAAAGTCTCATATTAAAATGACCATTTTCTGATTTTTTATGAATTAATTGGTAACTAAATGCAAATGAAAAAAGAAAAAAGAAACTCATTTAAAATGAAAACAAGGGGGGGGGGTGCCCATAGCAGCTTATTACATTCAGAAAAATTCGTTAGGCCCAAGATGGGGGTGCAACCAGCAATTGCGCTGGGCCCAAGTCTTACTCAGAAAACATCAAAAAAACAAGCAAGCAGGGGGGGTGCAAGCAGCGACATATCTCTTTGTATATTCACTCTGGGCCCAATTGGGGGGTGCTAACAGTAAGGGGGTTAGGCCCACGTTTTGCTTCAGAAAACAAAAAAACAAGGGGGCGCAGGTAGCATTAATCTCATGTGATTCCAGATTTGGGCCATCAGAGGGGGATGGCAATAGCAGTTGGGTTAAGCCCAACGAAATTCCCTCTAGGGGAGAGGGGCGTGTGAATGGAAACATGGGGAGTGTGGTTCAGCTAGTGGAATTGGGCTTAGGCCCGAGGTTCATCAACCCATTCAGTAAACCCTAAATCACTCTAACACTCATACTATCCTAACAATGTTCATCACCTTCATTGCAACCCTAGCTGCGTCTTCCATGTCTAGGTTCTCTCTCTCTGAAACAAAACACTTCACCATATTCTTCATCCTTACGCTCAAACTACTCTTCATTAACACAAACCTCACCAAGAAACACTCACGAATTCTCACCCAGGTTGTCCTATCCTAAACAAACCCTAGTTCTACAACTACACAATCGACGAATTAAGCAAGCTTAATGGATTTCGAAAGAAACTTGGAGATGCCAAGGAATCGGTGGTGCCGGTAACGTCTTCTTCAACGTCAGCAGGTGTTCAGCGAGTACCAGATGAAGACGGTCTTGACGCGCGAGGAGGAAACTTCGCTGAAGTTCTTGAAGCAATTTCTGGGGAAAGGAAGAACACGGTGAAGGATCTATGAAGACGATGAAGGTTGATATACGAACGTCACAAAGAACAATGGAGATCCTTGAAGAATGCAGAGTGCGATGGATCTTGACGGATTTACCAAAATCTGGAGAACGTAAGAAGATCTTCGAAGATCCTTGAAGAATTTCTGGAATTTGATGAATGCAATGAGAGATGTTCTTGAGCGATTGCAGCTTTTTGGCGAAATCTTAGATGAACAATCCAGCGGATGAGCGACGATTATGGATGAAGATGGAAAAAACTTCGTTGAAAGTTGTTACGTGTTTTTGAGAAACGAAGGTTTCTGGAAAAAAAATCTATGAAGGATGTTGATGGCTCTATGAAGATCTTCAAAGATCTTCTGGAAAATCAAAGAGGACGATGAAGATCGAACCGGAGAAGATGAAGATCATATGGAGTTTCTGGAAAAAAATCACGTTTCCGGCGAGTGCTGTGGTGGCCGGAGGTAGTTAGACGGTGACCTCCGGTTGTTGCATGGCCGGCAATTGAGTCTCCGGTGGGTTTGACCGGTGGGGACAAGTGGCAGCAAGGGAGTGTGGAAGCAAGACGCGTGGCTGGGGGAGTCTGAGGGGAGCACACGTGGTGTGCATGCAGGGTGAGAGAGAGAGAGTCTGAGAAGGGACAAGTGGCACCTCTGGGGAGTGAGAAACAATGAGGTGGTAACCCCTACGTGGAACGTGTGGCTGAGCTTTTATTGTGACATGTGGCACTTCGAACTGGACCTGAACTCTGGGCTTTAATGGATAATAGGCCCATTTGGAGACTAAACCTGGACTAATGACGATTAAGGGCTAATTAAGGCTAATAAATCTGATTAAATCCTAAAACTAAAATTAAAATAAAATCTGATTAACACCTAATTAACTCTAATTAACTAAAAACGAAAATTAGACCTAAACTCCTAATTAAAATCTACTAAACTCTAATTAATCCTAAAAATGAAAATTAAAACTAAAACCTAATTAATATCTAATTAACTCTAGTTAACCTATAACACAAAATACAACCTAATTAATCTGAAAAAACATTCTAAAACTATTTTTTTAATATCTACAAAAACTCTTTTTTTTTTAACCCTATTTAAAATTGGAAAAAAACAATTAAAAATCTAAAAAAACCATACTATCTATTTTCATTATTTTTTCTACTCTTTTTAAAAGAAAAAAAAAACTATTTATCTATTAACTATTAAAAGAAAATTAATTTCTAAAACTTGTTAAAAATCTTTAATATCTATTAATTTTTTTAAAATCTATTAATTTCTAAAAAATGAAAAAGAAAATTTATTTAAACTCTAAAAAATATTAAAAATCTCTATTAAATCCAGAAAAATCCACTAAATGCACTAAAAATCCAGAAAAATGACAGAAAAATCCTAAAAATGCCAGAAAGCTGATTAAACCGAATAAAAACCCAATTACGCAACCGTAGCGAAACCCGGGCACCGAGATGGCCTGAAAACACCAGGAACGAGCACCAATTCTCAACAGACTTTTATTTCGACCGGCCTGAACTGCCTGAAACGCCAGGGGCTATAATCCCGATAAAAACCCATCTGAATGATAAAAATGCAATGCATGTCGTATGCGAATGCGAATGCAAAATGCGTCAAAACATAAACCAGATATGGGAACCGGTTGGTCAAATTTTAGGATGCAACAGAGGGTGTGGATAACACTTAAACCATCAGGCCCAAATGCCTGAATAAATGAAACTCAACGTTTCATCAGAAACCCTTCACAAATCAGAATTAAAACGTGGCCCTTGGATCTTCTCCCAGTCAATGGTCAATCCATCATCCAATGGTGAGAACTTCATCTTCTTCATTTCAAACGTCTGAACATCGCGCCCAGCTCCGGCCACCGCCGGCGGAGCTCTAATCGTCCCCTTCAACCCTAGTTCTTCCTAGAGGCCTCCAATCAAAGAGGTCAAAACATGAAACTCATTCCAAATCTTGCCACGAACTCAACCATGCCCATAGTTTCCTCTGAAACCCCAAGAATCATCATCTCCCAATCTCAACCGAAAATGGTGATCTTCCTATTTTGTCTCTAATTCATCAATTAACCATATGAAATCCATCCTAGGCCATTCTACAACTAATCTAGCACCTTAATTCAACCTAATTCTACCTGAATCATGCTATATAGGAAGAAGATTACCAACCTGGAAATTCTTGAATAACAGATGCACGAAATCTTCACTGCAAGCCCTCAAATCTTCTGGACACGATCATTGAACCTCCTCCTTGCTTCTGTATGCAAAAGATTCAATGGAAAATGCTTCAATCTTGAAACACGATGCTGAGTTGCAGGTGCTGAAAACCACTTGCTCCCACACGATCTAGCCACCAATTCTTCTTGGAAATGGTCTGGGATCAATCCTTGACACTCATGGAAGAAGAATCAATCAAGAAAATGGAAGGAAATGGAGGAATTTGGTGAAACCGATTGCACTTGCAAGCTATGAAAACTCAATCTCAAACTAAGCTCAATCCTTCAATGATCACCAACCTCTACCATGGATCCATTCTACTCAATATATAGATGAAGTTTGGATGATCTAGAACCCTCTAGATCCTTCCAATGAGATTTTACACATCTCATGTCATGAGATTTTGAATCACTTATCATGCCATGCTCAATTCTGTTTGCAGCTTGAAATTCATCTCAATCTCTTTCAATTTCTCCCCTAGTGACATTTTGGAAGGGTTTAGCTTGCCAAGTTCCTTTCCCGTGCCTTAATTTTAAGTTATCATGTTACTTAATATACAAGCAAGTGCTTTTCAAAGCAAGTCCATGAATTGAATCTCAAATCAAAAATGTGGCTAAACCATTGTTTCTAAAATGTTTTCTAGAGTCAAAATGATATATTACATGCCATGGTTTGGATGTGTAGGTTGAAAATATCAATTTCCAACTTTGGTTTATTTAACTTATGCCCTTATTTTAGGTCATTTTTGTGACTTTGAGCTACAAGCATTTTCAACATCTCATGACCTCCTTACTAGCCTTAAAACATCATTTTAAGCAAGTTCGATGTTGAATATTTTTCCGTTTGAAGCTTGGAAATAGGAGTTATGGCCTTATGCTTGAAATGACCTGTAATCTCCAAATGACCAAAATGCCCTTGACTTGTCAAAGCCATAAGTTGATTTCTACAAATCCTATCAAGGACTTATAGTACTCTCTAGAAAGATATGAAGATAAGGAACAACATTCATGTTGACTAAAAGTTCATATGAATCATCATTCTTGGGCAAAAGTTGGATGCAAGTTGGGTGACTTTCAAGGCCCCAGATTCACATACCTCAGATGACCTATAACTTGCCAAAGTCATAACTTGAGGTCTACAAATCCTATAAAGGACTTCTAGTACTCAAATTAAAGCTAAGAACAAGCTCTACAACATTCATGTTGGGGGAAATATGATATGACAATCACACCTTGAGCTAAACTGCCTTGAAGATAGGGGTCAAACTAGGGGATTTTACACTGTCAAGCCCTAGAAACCCTAGCTTGAAACTTCTCAAACTCTTCAATCATGATGAGTTGACCTTGGAATCATCCTCATAGCCTCTCAATGCATCAATCCATTATCACATGGCCTTTGAATTAGGTCTCAACCTTCTCCAAATCATCAGTTGACCTAGGGTTGACCCAATCAAACCCTAATCACACCAATCATGGCTGAGGCTTCTTAATCTTGCAAAATGACCTGTCTAGGCTTCATGATGGCTTTCAAGACATCTCATAAGCTCTCTCAAAGCTTCAAGTCCATCCTCATAGCTTCAGAATCATCTAAGGAGCTCCCACAACTCTCCAGTTAGGAGGCACACCACCTTGGCTTGAACACTTGAATAACCTTCTTGGCTAGCTTCAAAGTCTTGTGTAGCTCTTGATTGGTAATCATACCTCTTGATCTCCTGCATACATGTCAATGAAATGCAAATGATAATGCTAATGTGAATGAAATGAAACACAAGCTAGGTAAAGAAATGTTGGTCAAATTTTGGGGTGCAACACGGGGCTCCTGAGTGAAAATCGCAATGAGCATTCGCATCATATCCAAGAGGTGGTGTACCGGTGAGAGGAGCCAAAGTCCTCTTCTGAACCAACTGTAACTACAGCAGATACTGTAACAACTGAGAATATGGCATCGGAGGATTCACGAACTGTATATCAGGCATTTTTCGCCTAGCAGCATAAGGTCGTGGATCGTTGACTTGTTGCTGAGCTGTGGCCGGGATATTTACTGTAGCAACTTGTTGATAATGACGAGACTGAACTCTACCTTTACCCTTGTGAGAAATAGCATCTGCGTCCCCTTCCCTTCTCTTGGGGTTTGCTGAATATGGTTTCTTTGTTCCTCCCGAAGAGGATCCAACACCATTTGGAATTTTTCCAGACTTAATCCCACTTTCGACTCTCTCACCAGCAATTACCAGATCCGAAAACTCTGCAGACATGCAGCCTATCAACTTCTCAAAGTACACACCAGGCAGCGAGGCCATGAACAGTTCGATCAACTCCCTTTCGACCATAGGGGGTTGTACCCTTGCAGCTAGATCCCGCCACCTCTGTGTTGCACCCCAAAATTTGCCTAACCTTTTTCTTTACTTAGCTTGTGTTTCATTGCATTCATTTTAGCATTATCATATGCATTTCATTGACATGTGTGCAGAAGATCAAGAGGTATGACTACCAACCAAAGGCTACCAAGGTTATGAAGCTATCTAGGAGTCTTTATTCAAGTATTCAAGGGTTGATATCCTCATCATAGAAGCCAAAGATCCTCAGAGAAGGGGTTGGATATAAGAGTGTATGCCTCCTAACTTGAAGGTTGTGAGAGGTCATCAAATGATTCTAAACCCATGGAGTTAGACTTGAAGCCTTGAGAGAGCTCATGAGAAGTATTGAAAGTCATTTTGAAGCCTATACAGGTCATCATGTGAAGTATATGAAGCTACAACCAAGATTGGTGCAACTAGGGTTTCGTCTGGTCAACCCTAGGTCAATAGATGATTTGAAGAAGGTTGAGACTCCATGAGGACTACCAACCAACAAAAAGTTAGAACAACAACCCATCAAGCAACAGACCACCAACCAAAAGTTGGGATAACAACTGCAGGGGATAACATCCAACTAAGAGTTGGGAAACAAAGCTACTAACCAAAAGCTAGGATCACCAGGAAACATCCTCATCGACCAAAAGTCAGAACCAAAGATACTAACCAAGAGTTAGGATCACCAGGAAAACCCCTCATCGACCAAAAGACGGAACAAGAGCTACTAACCAAGAGTTAGGATCGCTAGGGACGCTAAACACAGCTGACTCCACCACAGAAGACTACCAACCAAAATTTGGGATGATAATCCAGAACTACCAACCAAGAGTTGGAATAAAAGGCTACTAACCAAAAGTTAGAATAAAAGCTACTAACCAAGAGTTAGAATAAAAGATTGCCAACCAAGAGTTGGAACAAAGATTCTGCAAGGGGAAACCAGAGATTACCGACCAAAAGTTGGGATCACCTTCTAGGCCAACCAAAAGTTGGAATACCAAACACAATAATTTGGACTACGCTGGAGAGTACCAACCAAAGGTTAGAATCCCCGACTTTGCTGAGGAAAATAAGAATTAACCACCAAAAGTTGGAATAACATCCAAACGCCACTGGGTCATCAACCAAGAGTTGGAATAAGCCTTTGATGAAGGGTTGATGTCACGACACCAGCTGAATGGATCCATGGTTGAACGAGAAGGCAAATGTAAGCATGATATATGTCCATCACATAGAATGTGATAATAAACCTATGTGGTCCAATCTTAATTGGGAGGTCAACCTCACCAATGACAGTCCGCCTGGCTCTATCGAAAGCCTTCACAATCGTCTGACTAGGTTTCATCGTAAGTCATTCAATTGACAGCTTGAATAGACAGTTCTTAGGTAACACATTCCGTGATGACCCAATATCAACTAAAACTCGAGAGAAAACAACATCCACACACTCCACATAGATGTGTAAGGCCTTATTATAATTCTTACCCTCAGAGGGTAATTCTTCGTCAATGAAACTTAGAATATGGCCATAAGCTATGTTTCCTACTACTTCTTCAAATTGCACCACAAATATTTCTTGAGGCACATGAGCGGCCTTCAAGAATTTCAACAACGCCTCTTGGCGAGCTTTTGAACACATCAGTAGTGATAACAGGGAGATCTTTGAGGGAGTTTGGTTGAGCTGATCAACCATTTTATAATCACTTTTCTGTATAATCCTTAGAAACTCCTCTGCTTCTTCATTAGAAACAGCCTTCTGCTTGGAATACTTCCCCTGTTCAGCGGTAACTTGTTTTCCAACATCTTTGCTAGCAGTACCATGGTTGTTAATAGGCGGTGGTGTTGGTGCAAAAATTCTACCACTTCTAGTGACGCCACCGGTCCCCAAAATGTTTTCTATCGTCTTCTTCTCTTCTAAGATATCCTCTTCCCTAACCTTCTGTCCATTAAGAAAGACAGCTTGGTCGTATACCCAAGGAACAACTTTTGTGCTCTCGTGAGGAAATGAAGCAGGATTTGAAATAACAAGCTGGTTCATCGAAGGCGGAGACATGGGTATATCAATCAGATTGTAAGGTATGTCTAGAGGCTTTCTATCTTGACCATAAGGAAGCACGAGTGATTCATCACATGGGATATGTAAAGGAACATGAGTCTGACCATACACATTATCCCAGTTGTCGCTACCGTGAAAATAAGGTGCCGAAAAAATAGAAGAGTCGCCACCTTTCGTTATTTATCCCTCAGAACGGGAAAGGAAACGATCGGAAAAACCTGACGAAAAGGTATAAGACAAGGTCATCGCAACCATTGTCTGGGTTCGGGAGTCGGTTACGCAAGGCGAAGGTGTTAGCACCCCTCACGTCCATCGTACTCGATGGGATCCATGCTTGTTGTGTTTATCTGACGGGTTGGTTTTACTATCTACCTATCAAGGCTGGTCTGAAAAGAAAAGAAAATGACTCGGCAAAGCGTCACACTTTATACCTACGTATTCTCATCAGAGAATGAGAAATCAGAGTCAACGTAGTTCGGCTAACTACGGGTTACGGGGGAAGGTGGCTCGCTAATACATCAGTATTGTGCCTACGTACTCTCAACAGATATGAGAGATTAGAGCTTACGTAGTTCGGGATAATACGGATTACGGGGATTCAGATTCATCTATTTTATCGAGTAGGGTTAACAAATAGTTCCAGCAGTTTGGCGTACGTAGCTCGACCCTTGGAGACTTAGGCGTTACCGTTTTTGGTAGAACTGGGAGTTAATGACACTCTTTTCTTCAGAAAAGCTTCCTTTGAATTATGGGCCCACGGGGCAAAAAGGTTTGAAGTTTGTTTTCTATCTTTTACGGAAGAACTATTTTTTATGGATGTTCGCAACTAATATCGCACTAGAGACTATGACCTGAGAGTGAATGCGTCGTATGTCACCCAAAGGGTGCCATACTAAACATCCAGACTATTGAAAAGAAACTCTCCAACAATCCTTTCTCAGATGGCTTAAGGCTCGTAACGTACGACGTCAGTTAACCTTTATCACTGTATTTTAATTTGTTTTGAGATGAGAAGAGAACAGGCTCAACTAAGGGGAGACTATCAAGTCCTAATGTTGTCATGCCAAGGATTCATCCTATAGTCGAGGTTTGAAACAGGGAACTCCTAGAAGTTATCATGCATAGGTTTCAACCTAAAGTTCTATCATCACTTCCTTATCAAAGGAAGTGAGATTCCTAGGGGATCATGTCAATGATAAACAGAAACAGATAAAGCATCAGCTAAACAGTAAACAGTAAATGACTCTAAAATGCATGCAATACAAGTGAGGGAGGAAATGTGTGTGAGACATCAGCCTCTACAAGCTCATCTCAACCTCAAGCCAGATATGAATAACTGCAATCATACAGAAGAAATAACATGCTATCAACCAAGATATAATAACTGCAATCATACAGAAGGAGTAGCATGCTATCAAGCAAACACAAACCACATAGGCAAGGGAGCTGGGCTCTACCAACTACCAGCAAGCAAAGCCATACAGTAAAAATACAAGCAGAGGGAGCAACTCAACCTCTAGTGCAATCATGCTCCTAGCTTAATTCAGTCTAGATATGAACTTATTCTAATGCATCAAGCAAATCAAACAAGTTACATCAATACAGTTGCACAACAAGCAAATAGGAAAGAAAGCAAATCAACAGCTCCTACAGCTAAGCACTCCTCTGACAGCAATTCAGTCATCAGTCCTCAACCACCCTTCAAGGCTATCATATTCAATAGCAAGTGTCAACTTGCTTCTCTGAGCTTCCAGCACATCCACATAAGTATCAACTTATTCTCTCTTCCTCAACTTCAAGCTTCAGCTCTTCAGTCAACTCCACCTTCAGGCTTCACTCCTAATATCAAGTATCAACTTGTTCCTCTTCATCTGCAAGCTTCAGCTTCTCAGAGTGATCTTCAAACACAAAGAAGTATCAACTCCATCCTTCAATCTCTTCAAGCAAGGAACTCCATCCTCTAGAAAGGGAGAAAGATTCATCCATCAAGAGCAAAGTTTGGATGATTGGTAGCAGAGTGAAGACCAAAGTTCACCACTAAGCCTCCTATCATCAGAGAAAGGGACCCTCAAAGGTTCTACCAACTTGTAAAGAGCCACACATCCTACCAAAGGAGGGATGAGGCCTTTACAAGGTGACCTTACATCATAGGGAAGAATGGAAGTGATCAACATCTTCCATGTTTATGAAGGAAAAGAATCTATCTAGAAGCTTTGCCTACAAACCCTAATCTTAACACCTAATCAACACTACACCAAAAGAAGGGAAGATCTTCAAATCCAAACTTCTCCAAGCATTACATTGCATCTTCAACTTGTCTTCAACATCATCCAAGAGCAAGAGAAACAAAACCCTAATCTAAGGGAATTAAAGAAGTCATTCTAGTTGAATTAGTGCCTTAGAATCATCTAAAGTTAGCACCTAAACTAAAATCAACCAAAACTAGTAAACTACATTGAAAATTCCTACAAAAATTCCTAAGGGACCCTAATTCAATCATGAATCTACTATACAACAATCAGAGGTTGAATCATCCACCAAGTTACAAAAATAAAACATAAACCACAAGGTATCAACCATAAACCCTAAAAATGGAGCTCTTAAAGTTTCAACCTAAAAATACCACTTATGCTCATCACAAAAATGTGATAAAAATCTTGGGGGAGCATGCATATCTATGCTAGCTACACAAAAAAATCAAGGCCAAAATCATCATCACATGATCAAACCAAATTCAACAAAATCAAGCATCAACCATGATTATTTTAATATCAATTAAAATGTAAAAAATCCCATAAAATCAGAAAATGAATGGAATATTAATATTTTTTATCTAAAAAATACTAGATTCAATCATGAATCCATGGAAAAAAGAATGGGATTGATTGAGTTATTTTTCCATTTTTTATGAATTAATCAATAACCATGAATAAGATGAAAAATGAAATGAAAATCAAAATAAAATAAACAAATGCACGGTGCAGGAAGCAAAGCAATTCAGTTCAATTCAGGGTTGGGCCCAAAAAGGGGGTGCTGATAGCATCTATGACTTAAGCCCAAAATCATCAGATTAATGAAACGATGCGTTTCTTTTTAGTTCAGAAATCCTTCACAAATTTCCTTCACGCGTGGCCGTTGGATGGGGTCTTCAGTCCAAGTCAACCCAAGATCTAATGGCTCTGGGATCATCTTCCCCAATTTGAATCTCTGAAACTCAGGCCACCTGCGCGCCAGAGTCACCACCGGTGACGTTCTCCGATCACCATTCCACAACCCTAACTTTCTATAGAGTCCACCATTGGCCACGATTCCTTGATGAATCTTGTCCCAAATCTCCTCAGGAATTCATTCATGCCCTTAATTCAATCTAAAACCTCAAGATTCGCAAGAACACCATATCAACCGAAAATGGTAACAACCCTAATTGGTCACTAATCTTCAAATTTATGATCCATAAACCTTCCTACATCATTCTACTATGCATCTAACACAATAATTCCTCTTAATTCTACCTAATTGAAGCCATAGAACAAGAACTGCATACCTGGTAAAATTAAGCAAACAGAGTGGTTGAATCTTCAAATCAACCTTCAAGAGCTTGCAGAATCCTTCACTGGATCAATTCAAAGCTTTTGTATGCAAAAGGAACACTTGAGGATGCTTGGATTATGGAAACCGAATTTGAGTTGCAGGTGAAAAAATCTGAGAGCAAGAACACTATTCAGCCACAAATTTGCCTTGATTATGATCTGGAATCAATTACTAGCATCCATGGAAGTGATTGCACTCAACAAAATGGATGGAAAGTGAAGAAAATAGTGTAACCGAATTCAGTTGCAAGCAAGAATTTTTCAATCTCAATCTCTATTCTCTCCTTCAATTATCACCAACCCTCACTCTGAATCCCTTCTAAATCATATATAGAACATGTATGGATGATCTAGAAAACTCTAGATCCCTCTAATGAGAAATTCAATTTCTCATGTCATGGAAAGTTCATCTCATGGTGTGTTCATAACAGCTCATGTTGGCAGCTTGTATTCACCCTCATTCTCTTCCAATTTCTCTCCTAATGGTATTTTGGATGTGTTTGGATTGAAAGGAGCTTTGGTTATGCCTTGAATATTGGTTTGGCAATTGTTACTTAAGATGTAAGTAACCACTTTTCAAAGCAAGTCCTCAAATTAACCCTTAATTCAAAATTGTGGCAATACCAATGTTCTTAAAATATGTTTTACAATCAAAATGACATATTACATGCCTTGGTTTGGACATGTAGATCAAAAATCCCAATTTCCATCTTTGGTTCATTTGAAAATCATCCTTATTTTAAGCCATTTTTGTGATTTTGAGCTACAAGCAATTCCAAGCTCTCATGAACAAGTTTGATGTTGAACATTTTCCCATTTGAAGCTTGGAAATAGGAGTTATGGCCTTATGATTGAAATGACCTATAATCTCCAAATGACCAAAATACCCTTGACTTGTCAAAGCCATAACTTGAGTTCTACAAATCCTATCAAGGACTTCTAGTACTCTATAGAAAGCTAAGAGGATAAGTAACAACATTCATGTTGACCAAAAGTTCATAGGAATCATCCTTCTAGGGCAAATTTTTCATGCAAGTTGGACAACTTTCAAGCTCCAAATTCACATGCCTCAGATGACCTGTAACTTGCCAAAGTCATAACTTGAGTTCTACAAATCCTATCAAGGACTTCTAGCACTCAAATTAAAGCTTAGATCATGCTCTACAACATTCATGTTGGGGGAAAGATGAGATGACAATCACATCTTGAGCTAAATTGCCTTGAAGATAGGGGTCAAACTAGGGGATTTTACACTGTCAAGCCTTAGAAACCCTAGCTTGAAACTTCTCAAACTCTTCAATCATGATGAGTTGACCTTGGAATCATCCTTATAGCATCTCAATTCATCCATCCATGATCACATGTCCTTTGAACTAGGTCTCAACCTTGTTCAAATCATCAGTTGACCTAGGGTTGACCCAGTCAAACCCTAATTGCACCACTCATGGCTGAGTCTTCTTAATCTTGGACAATGACCTGTCTAGGCCTCAAAGTGATCTTCAAAACTTCACATGAGCTCTCTCAAGACCTCAAGTCCATCTCCATGGCCTCAGGATCATCTGATGACTTCCCACAACTCTCAAGTTAGGAGACCTACACTCTTGGCTTCCACCACTATCTCTGAGGATCTTTTAACTTCTCTGACAAGGATATCAACCCTTGAGCCCCTGAATAACCTTCTTAGCTAGCTTCATAGTCTTGTATAGCTCTTGACTGGTAATCATACCTCTTGATCTCCTGCATACATGTCAATGAAATGCAAATGATAATGCTAATGTGAATGAAATGAAACACAAGCTAGGTGAAGAAATGCTGGGCAAATTTTGGGGTGCAACACCAGTCTTCTTCATCACAAGGAATTGTCAACGAAGTACAAGCCAAATTATTGGGGAGATTTCATGGTTCATCTTCATCATCGTATGGTATATCCAGTGCATCAGAAGGAATATCAAGGGTGGCAACTTCTTCAGCTTTTGAGATTTGTTCTACCATAAGCACTCCTTTATCAATCAAACTTTGGACACCATTCTTCAGCTCAGTACACTCTTGAGGATTAATCACACACATGTGACAGTCTGCTGGACAACCAGGATAAATGCTCTTTAACAAGAGATTCTCGTTAACAATAGAAAATGGTGTCTTCATTTTGCCAATGTTTGAAACTAGTTGAATCCCTCTAAAGTCCTCAATCATATTTATGGAGTGATGATGAGAAGGCATCAGATTTGTCTTGATGTTGGGAGTATTTGTGGTAAAATTAATCGCTTTTGAGTCAATGAGGTCTTGAACAACATATTTCAGAGTTTTTCAATTTTCGATGTTGTGGCCTGGAGCACTAGAATGGAACTCACATCATGCATTAGCATCGTATCCAGGGGGAAGGACAGCTGGAGGGTCCCTGATCTCCCTTAATTGCACTGACCCTCCTTTCAAAAGGTACATAAGTAATCTAGCATATATCGATGGAATTGGATCAAATCTTTTTTCTGGCCTTCGTTGTCTCTGTTGGCCTTGGTACTAGTTATGACGTGGTTGATATGGTTATTATTGTCGAACTTGTTATTGAGCCACAGGTTGGCTAGCAGGGATAACAAGTGATTGTTGAGGAGTAACAGAAGCAATGTGGTGGTAACCTTGATGAGCTTTTCCTATTTCCATAGAAGCGATATTGGCTTCTCCTTCTTTCTTCTTTATGAATCCTTGATACGGTTTTTTAGGTCCACTCGAGGATCCACCAGTGTTTTGAATTTTCCCAGCCTTCATCAGGCTCTCCAATCTTTCACTAGCCATAACAAGTTCTGGAAATACTATGGAGGTGCTAGATTTTAAGGGTTCAAAGATCGGACCTTGCAAATTTCCCATGAAGATATCAGTTAATTCCTTTTTTAGCAATAGTGGTTGCACCCTTGCAGCAAAACCTCTCAATCTTTGCGTGAAGTATTTGAAGGATTCATTAGGCTTCTAGGTCATATTTTCAGTTGCGTATGGTTCAGAGCCATATTAGTATAATACTACTCTAGGGAAGCTTCGGTCAGATTGTCTTAACGTGAGAGCGTTCGAGTTGCATATACCACTCTAGGGAAGCTTCAGTCAGATTGTCTTGGAAAAAATGGATCAGAAGCTTCTCATCATCAGAGTAAGTAGCCATTTTCCTGCATTACACCTGATGTGGTTCTTAGGATAGCTATTACCCTTATACTTCTCAAAAGTTGGAATAGTGAACTTCAGAGGTATTTTGACTCCGGGTACAAGGCAGATCTCAGCAGCGTCCAATCCTAGGACATCAAGACCTTGCATTGCTCTAACAGTTTCTTGCAAAGCGTTGAGCTTCTTCTCCAAGTTAGTATTTTGTGGTCCATAAGCATCCACAACCAAATATTCACGGGGACTATAAAAGTCTTCATGGTCATCGTAATGAACTTGGGGTGGAAGCGTACCGCCAGAAGGATGGACTGCGCCACTAGGTGGAAGAACTGCGCCACCAAGAGTGGGGATTGCACCACCTGGGGTTAGAACTATGCCAATAGAAACCAGGATTGCACCATCTGGGGTCAGGGTTGCGCTAGCATGAGTATGAAGATTATTAACATTCCTTTCTACAGCTTGCCTCATTTCCTCTTGAACTCTAGCCATATTTTGAATCACCTCCATCAGCTGAGTGATCTGAGTCCTCGTGTTTTGCATCTCTTCTCTGATGGCAACTTGATTCTGTTCCAGCTGGTCCATGATTCTCCTTTGATTATTTCTTGTGTTATAGGAGTGTCGATAAGTCAGCTTGTCCTACTGCAGAAGGGTAAGCGGTTATGAGATCGGGTTTCATGAAATGCAAAATGATGCGTATGTATATGCAATGCTTTGAATGATGCTCAAAATACTCTCGAGACCTTGTTATTATCATAGGTATTATAGAAATGTGAACAAACAGTAAGTGCATAGTTTTGAAACCAAAAGCACCTTTTCATTAACTTAAGGAAAGATCAAATACAAATGACTTAATCATTGTTCAATAAGCTGCATACAAAAGTTTTTTGAAACAAAAGAAAGGACTAATCAGTAATTAAAAGGTCTTCTTTCGGAGGCGTTCCTCAAGTTTCTATGACTCAAACATGAATCTGACAACCATCTGATCACAACGCTGAATGAAGTGATGAACTGAAGGGGGAATGTTGTTTCCATCCAAGTCTTGAATTTCGCTTTCCAACCTCCATGGGATATCACGAATCATGAGAATGCAATGCTCTAGCAGATCATTATACCTAGCACGATGCATGTCTAGAGCTGGCTGAAAGTGTCTGAGGGACTCCACGTTGTTGCACCCCAAAATTTGCCCAACATTTC
This sequence comes from Lathyrus sativus, assembly GCA_963859935.3. Lineage (NCBI taxonomy): Eukaryota > Viridiplantae > Streptophyta > Magnoliopsida > Fabales > Fabaceae > Lathyrus > Lathyrus sativus. Next base: position 281,824,759 of record OZ012736.1, read on the forward strand.
TTCACCTAGCTTGTGTTTCATTTCATTCACATTAGCATTATCATTTGCATTTCATTGACATGTGTGCAGGAGATCAAGAGGTATGATTACCAATAAAGAGCTACACCAGACTATGAAGCTAGCTAAGAAGGCTTATTCAGGTGTTCAAGGGTTGATATCCTTGTTAGAGAAGTTAAAAGATCCTCAAAGAGAGTGATTGAAGCCAAGAGGGTAGGTCTCCTAACTTGAGAGGTGTGGGAAGATCATCAGATGATTCTGAGGCCATGAAGTTGGACTTGAGGTCTTGAGAGAGCTCATTGGAAGTGTTGAAGATCACTTTGAGGCCTAGACAGGTCATTGTGCAATAATAAGAAGCCTCAGCCATGAGTGGTGCAGCTAGGGTTTGACTGGGTCAACTCTAAGTCAACTGAGGATTTGAAGGAGTTTGAGACTCAATCCAAGAGCCATGTGATCATGGATTGATGCATTGAGATGTTCTAAGGATGATTCCAAGGTTAAATCATCATGACTGAAGAGTGTGAGCAGTTTCAAGCTAGGGTTTCTAAGGCTTGACAGTGTAAAATCCCCTAGTTTGACCCCTATCTTCAAGGCAATTTAGCTCAAGATATGATTGTCATCTCATCTTGCCCCCAACATGATTGTTTTAGAGCATGGTCTTAGCTTTAATTTGAGTCCTAGAAGTCCTTTATAGGATTTGTAGAACTCAAGTTATGGCTTTGAGAAGTTACAAGTCATCAGATGAATGTGAATTTGGAGCTTGAAAGTTACCCAACTTGCATGAAACTTTTTCCCTAGAAGAATGATTCCTATGAACTTTTGGTCAACATGAATGTTGTTCCTTATCTTCTTAGTTTTCCATAGAGTACTAGAAGTCCTTGATTGTATGTGTAGAACTCAACCTACGGCTTTGACAAGTCAAGGGTATTTTGGGTATTTGGACATTACAGGTCATTTTGAATCATAAGTCAATTACACCATCTTGCAAGCCTCAAATGAATTTTTGTTCAACATGAAAGTTGTTCAAAATGATGTTTTTAGCTTGTCTAAACATCAAGTGTCCATTGATGTGGATCATATCAAGCATTGGTGGAATAAAGTTCATATAAAAGCCATTTTAATGAATTAAGATGGGAAAATTCAAAACAATTGAGAATAACTTGTTTTCAAGTCAAATTTGTGGTCATTTTGAATGGAATTGATGTATTAGAGAGATTGGCATTGTCATATTTTTTATTTGAAGTGCTTAACATGGCCATTTGGAAGGTTGATTCATAAATAAGAAACATACCTCACACACTCCATATGTTGAAATCAAGGGAAATAAACCACATCATTACATCCCACAAGGCTTAAGTGTATGGTTTGGAATGAAATTGGAGTGTGAGCAAAGCTTGAGAGCACATATCCACATTGAAATTTTGGAAGGAAGGTGAAAATCCAAAATCCACAAATGGGCTTGGTTTGGGCCTCTAATCCATTGAAACAGAATATAAAAGGGATTTAGAACAGAATTGGAAGCTACTAGTGCCAAAATTCGTGGAGAAGCCATTGATGCAAGGTGAAGAAGAAAGCTTGAAATTGAAAATTCTTTTTGAAGAATCAGGAGGTTTCAACCAGAATTAAGCATCAAGAAACATTCTCCATTAATCACTGAAGAATTCTGCAAGGTTTGGAAGAGAATTGAGGCGTGAATCCACTGCAATCCAAGCTCAAAGACAGGTTTTAACTTCTTGAAATTTCTCTCCGATTATGTGTTTTTAATGAAGTAGAAGCATGCAGTTAGGTTCCCCTACTGATCTAGATGGATTTAGGATGATCAATTGCAACTTTTTAGAGACGATTTAGGTTGAAGTTCATTTTCGGTTGAGATTGATATCTCAAGATTCATGAGTTTTTAAAGTGAATGAATGGCATGGTTGAATTGCTTATGAAATTCTGGTCATGTTTCGTTTAGAAATCGTGGCGAATGGTTGAGTGTAGAGAGACTTAGGGTTGCGCAGGTGTGGCCGGAAAAGCCAACGGCGACGGTCCTGGTTCGCGCGCAGGTTGAGTTGTTTGCAAAAGTTTGAAATGAGGAAGATGAAATCCTCACCTTCCATTCATGTGGAAAGCTTGACTCAGTCCATTGATCTCAGCGCTCACGTTGAGCCACGCGTCCATCCCCTTAAACTCACCGTTTTGATTAATGAAGGCACTCAGCTTGTAAACTTCGCTGTGTGAACCAAGAGATTGTGGGTTCGAGACCTGGCGTGTGCAATTTTTTGGTTAATTTGAAGAATGAATTGAGCCTGAAGGTAATCATAGGCGTGTGGGCTTGGGTACCAGTTGCTATCACCACCCCTCCATCCAAACCCATCATGGATTTTCAATGTAAATTGGTTGCTGAATGTACCCCTCCTGGCACTATTACTCTTTACTGAATTGATATTCAGATGGGCCTAGCGCCCTCCTTGCTAATGACACCCCCGTTTGGCCCAAATTCCTGAAATGAACTGCAATGATTTGCTATTTGATACGCATGTTTTATCATTTTCTTCTTATTTCTTGTATTTTCATCATTTCATATAGTTTTGAAAATAATTCATAAAAAATAGAATAATAACTCAAATTGATCCAAATTTTATTCCCCTGACTCATGAATGAGTCTAGAATTTTAGGAAATTGAAAGATTAGGAATTCATGCATTTGTGATTTTAATTGCATTTTTTGTATTTTAATTGACATTAATTTCATCATGGTTGATACCTTGGCTTGTGGAATTTTTTGTGATCACATGGTGATGATTCTTGAGCTGATTTTTTGTGTGTAGCTAGTTTAGGCATGTATGCTACCCTTAGATTTTTCTCACATTTTTGTGATGAAATTAGGTGTTGGTTTTAAGTTGAAACTTTAGGTGCTCTAGTTTTAGGGTTTAAGCTTAGTACCTTGTAGTTTGGATTTTATTTCTAGAACTTTGTGGATGATTTAATCTCTGGAATTAACATGGTCGAGTCATGATTGACTTAGGGTCCCATAGTTATTTTTGTAGGATTTTACAATTGGTTTTAGTATTTTAGTTGGATTTAACTTTAGTACTAGGTTTTAGGTGATCCTAGCTTGCTAATTCAACTAGAGTGACTTCTTTAGTTCCTTTAGACTAGGGTTTTGATTCCCTTGCTCTTGGATGATGATGAAGGCATGTGTGGGCTGCTGAGGAATGCATGGTGGAGCTTGGACTTGAAGTTTGCTTTCCCTTTGGAGTTGTTCTGTTTAGGTGGTAAGATTAGGGTTTGTAAGTAGAGCTCCTAGATAGATTCTCTTCTTTCATAAACATGGGAGGTGTTGATCACTTCCATTCTTCCCTATGATGTAAGGTCCCCTTGTGAAGGCCTCATCCATCCTTTGGTAGGATGTGTGGCTCTTCACAAGTTGGTAGAACCTTTGAGGGTTCCTTTCTTTGATGGTGGAGTGTTTAGTGGTGACATTTGGTCTTCTCATTTCAAAACAAATCAAAATACAGTAATAAAGGTTAACTGACGTCGTACGTTACGAGCCTTAAGCTATCTGAGAAAGGATTGTTGAAGAGTTTCTTTTCAACAGTCTGGATGTTTAGTATGGCACCCTTTGGGTGACATGCGACGCATTCATTCTCAGGTCATAGTCTCTAGTGCGATGTTGGGTGCAAAGAACCATAAAAGACAGTTCTTCCGTAAAAGACAGAAAACAAACTTCAAACCTTTTTGCATCGTGGGCCCATAATTCAAAGGAAGCTTTTCTGAAGAAAAGAGTGTCGTTAACTCCCAGTTCTACCGCAAACGGTAACGCTTAAGTCTCCAAGGGTCGAGCTGCGTACGCCAAACTGCTGGAACTGTTTGTTAACCCTACTCGATAAACCAGATGAATCTGAAGTCCCGTAATCCGTATTATCCCGAACTACGTAAGCTCTGATCTCTCATGCCTATTGAGAGTACGTAGGCACAATACTGACGTATTGGCGAGCCACCTTCCCCATAACCCGTAGTTAGTCGAACTACGTTGACTCTGATTTCTCATTCTCTGATGAGCATACGTAGGCATAAAGCGTGAAGCTTTACCGAGTCATTTTTATTTTCCTTTTCAGACCAGCCTTAATAGGTAGATAGTAAAACCAACCCGTCAGATAAACACAACAAGCATGGGTCCCATTAAGTACGATGGACGTGAGGGGTGCTAATACTTTTCCCTTGCGTAACCGACTCCCGAACCCAGACAATGGTTACGATGACCTTGTCTTATACCTTTTCGTCAGGTTTTTCCGATCGTTTCCTTTCCCGTTCCGAGGGATAAATAACGAAAGGTGGCAACTCTTCTGTTTTGCTGGCACCTTATTTTCGCGGTAGCGACAGCTGGCGACTCTGCTGGGGACTTGATAGTTTCCTGGGATCCAACGTCCCTTATACGAGTCAATCTGGGGATCCAGCACCCCTACGAGAGTTAATCCTAGCGCTTGTATGATTACTTGTTGGGTTGTGTTTATTTATCGCATTTTTTACTTCCCGCATTTTATTTTCAGTATGATATGATTATCTGTGCTGTTGTGGGAGGGGCATTCTGATGAGTGAGAAGCCAGACCCAGGCTTGAGTGTACCTAGCATTAGTTGTGGAAATTAGTGGGCGCGTGCTTGCTTTGCAGGCACTAATGTCTCATGAAATCCACGCTCAGACGAGGTTCTCCTGGTTGACTTCTTTTCCGGCCCTTTGGGCCTGAGGGGTTGTTGGTTTGGAGGATTGTCGACTCTGGGGACCGATCATTTGGGATTCAGCTAAGTGAGGCCGCTTCAGGAGATGGTGATGCCACACCTTCTGGGTATCGTATCATCTCTCTTGAATGTCTGTGACACTGATGACCGCATAGGATGCCGAACTTGTGTCAGTTTAGGTCCATACCCGTGAACAGGGTCGAGTTTGTTGCAGGAAACCTTAACCTTCAGACTACCCGGTTTTCTTGATACTGAATCAGTTTTGTTGGTATCAGAGGTTTTCACCATCAAATATGTGTTTGTTCTTGACAGAGCAGATTTATGGTCTGGTATCAGAGGTTCTCCTCATCAGATATGTGCTTGTTCTTGACAGAGCAGATTTATGGTCTGGTATCAGGGGTTCTTATCGTCTGAGATATGTTTGTTCTTGACAGAGCAGATTGTGGCCCTTCTCCGCAACAGCACTGTCGTCTTGATCTCCTGCTGTATGATTGCATTTTGCATTATTTTGCATACTCATTTGCATATCATTAACGTGTGTCTGTGTTGCAGGTACCGTTTCCCATGGTTCAGGTTTTCTTGCCTTCTATTGTGCTATCATGGGTTCTCTGAGGAAGACTGTGGCCTACAAGCTCCCCACTCCTGATGTTGTTCAGCTGTCTAGTTTGATTGCTTTGGCAGATGATTCTGTGAGAGGTGAATTCAGAAAGTCTTATGGGAAACTGCTCAGCTGGGTTCGTAAACCTTCTGTGTTTGAGTTGAATGGCTTGTACGCCTTGCTGCAGTTCTACGATCCTCCTTTGAGATGCTTTACTTTCTCGGACTTTGTTCTGGCACCTACACTAGAGGAGTATGCTGATTTGTTAGGTGTGCCTATAAAGAGTCAGAAGATGCCCTTTGTTCATATGGATGCTGAGCCTAATCTGGCTAGTCTAGCTCTTTCGCTTCATCTGGATGCCTCTGAGTTGGTCTTGTCTAGTTGGAACGGGGTTCCCGGTTTCTCCTTGCAGTTCTTAGTGGGAAAGGCCCAGCAGTGTGCCAAAGACGGTTGTTGGATCGTGTTCAACGCTATTCTTGCTCTTTGCATATACGACATCATTCTGTTCCCTAATATGCCTAACTTTGTAAACTTCGACGCCTTTCACATCTTTGCAGCAGGGAATCCAATCCCTACCTTGATTGGAGATGTCTATCATTCTGTCCACTACAAAAACGAGAACAGAAGGGGCAAGAATGTCTCGTGTTGTGTGCCCCTATTCTATAGATGGCTTGATAGTCACCTACCCAAGAAGGGTCCCTTTGCTTCATCTGCAGCCACAGCTGAGTGGCCTGAGCGTTTGATGAGTCTATCAGCGGAGGATGTTGCCTGGTTTGATAGAGATAGGTTGGGTACTGAGATTATCTTCAGCTGCATCGGGTTTCCAAATGTGCCTTTAATAGGCAGGAAGGGCTGTATCAACTACAATCCATCTCTGCTGGTCCAACAGTTTGCTTATGCTTTGAGAGCTCCGCCGAAGGATGAAGAGGTGCAGGAATCTCTGTACCTCACTGGTCTTCTAGAGGGGGATATGTTATCTAAGCTTCAGCACGCTTGGAATGGTATCAGTAGGCGGGGGAAGCCGTTGCTGGGAAAAAGTAATAGCCAAGCCTACGCTCCATATGTGACCTAGATCAGAGCTAGAGCAGATATCATAGGGATGTCGTTTCCTCCTACCAAGCTAGAAAGCCCTCCAGTGATTGAGGAGCCTACCACCGTGCCTATTCCGTAGTACAATAAGGTGTTAGCTGAGCGAGTGGAGCTGAAGAAGGCAAATGAAGAACTGGAGAAAGAATTGGCTCAGCTCAGAAGCGAGAGAAGCGAAGCCGTCCATTCCTTCAAGAGGCAAACAGAGCTGGTAAACAAGTTAGGTACGGATTTGACTAAGCAGTTGGCTGAGCGTGAGCGTTTGGGTCGGGACTTCAAATCTGTCAACGACGTATTGGCCACTAAGAAGCAGCACTTGGATGAAGCGTACCGGAGAATATCCAAGTTTAATCAGCATTGGAAGGCCACCCTAGCCAACGACAAGGAACGGGAGGATAAACTGAAGCAGCAGATCTCCAAATTGAAAGCCGAGGTGAAGGCTAGTGAGAAGAGGTTTGATGAAGAAACCGCTCGCCGATATGCCGCTGAAGGCCTGCTAAACAAGGCTCTTGCTAACCTGAAGGAGCGCAAACAGACGTTTGAATCCAAGAAGCGGAAGTTAGAAGATTGTTTCGGCGAAGGAGCATGGGAAGACTCAGTTGAAGGCCTTCCGTACACTATTATGCAGAGGGAGTTACTCGTCGAAGGGTTGCTCACTCAGCCTGATCATCCAGAAATGAGGGATCTGTTAGAAGAGTTTCGAGCTCGTGGCCGTGCTTGAATATATTTGTAATCCTTTTGTTTTGATCAGTGTTGTATGTTGACCATCACCAGGCTTGTTGGTCGAGGTCATGCTATTGATTATGCTTGTACTCAGTGACGTTGTGTACCACCTTGATGGGCTTTCTTTATATATATGAGATGTTATTTCCATGACTGGACTCAGACTTCTTATTATCCGCACTGGCACTCAGGCACTAGAATTGGGGGGAAATCTCCCTAACGCACAGACACACGTTTGCATTTGCATGAAACATTTGCATGACGAGCACGTTGTCGTTTTTATAACCCTTTTTGTATGCAGGTTGTTCCAGGATTGATCAAAGACCGATCCACCGCTATCCGACCCGAGCAAATCAAGCTAGAGCAATGGAACAAGTGCAAACTGACGTTCAGGAACTCCGAGAGAGGATGGACCGCTTCATGGAGCTCATGCAAGTGGTTGCCAACGACCAAGACCAGCTCAGAACATTGGTCCAGCCTCTGATTCAAGGGTTGACAGCAACGGTGTACTTCATGGAGGGAGCGTTCCAACCCCTCCACCTATTGAAACTCCTCAGAATGGCATCCCCGTGACCGGGGGGAATGGCAGTGGTAACGACAATGTGATCACTAACATAGGGCTCAATGGTAATACGACTGGCGTCGGTAATGGAAATTTTGAAGCTAATGGCAATGTTGGACTGGGCAATGGCAACACAGGTACTGGAAATCTGTATGGGCCTCAGCCATGGCTAGAAGGTCGTCAAGAAGATTTGTTCTCACAGAGGAGTGCTGAAGGAGAGCTGACTGCTGAAGCACGTCTGAGGTTTAAGGAACTCGAGGACAAAATGAGGAGCTTCGAGAACCTGAACACTATGGGTGTCGACATGAGTAAGTTGGGATTGATTGCTGATTTTAAGGTGCCTCCTAAATTCAAGGTACCCGACTTTGAGAAGTACAAGGGCACCACCTGCCCTCGTGTCCACTTAAGGTCATACTACCGAAAGATGTCCGCTCACTCTGAAGACGAGAAGCTGCTGATGCACTTCTTTCCGGATAGCTTGTCCGGACCATCTTTGGAATGGTACACGAGTTTGGAACCTACCAGTGTGCACTCGTGGAAGGAACTTGTTGAGGCCTTAGTGCACCATTATCAGTATAACAGTGACTTGGCTCCGAACCGAGTTCAACTGTAGAACTTGTCACAGAGGAACAACGAGGGATTCAAAGAGTACGCCCAGCGATGGCGTGAATTGGCAGCTAGAGTTCAACCGCCGATGGTCGAATGAGAGCTTGTTGAAATGTTTGTAGCCACTCTCCCGGGGGTCTATTACGAGAAATTGGTCAGTTTATGTCTAGAAGTTTCTCTGATCTCATCATCACTGGGGAGCACGTTGAAAACGGGATCAAGTTGGGGAAAATTCAAGGTGGTGATCTATCCTCAGCTGGAGGAGGAAAGAAACCATATGGTAACAAAAGGCGTGAAGGGGAGACGAGCGTCGTGTCTAACGCTCGAAGGAAGGGTAAAGGCCAGCGCCAGCAGGTGGCTAGCATAACCATCCCTGCTGTCCAACAACCCCAGCCACAACAACAGCCGCAGCAGCAGCAGCCAAATCAGCAAGGGTACAGAAAGTATCAGAACAGGGCGCCTCTGTCGAGCCGTCACCTTGAGACACCGCCCATCTCTTATGCTCAGTTGTTACAAACTCTGGTTCAGTTACAGCTAGTCAAGAAGAGAACCCTGGCTCCCTTGACAGGGGCACCTCCGCAGGGTTATGACGTGAATGCAACATGTGATTTTCACTCAGGGGCGCCTGGCCACACGATAGAAAACTGCAAAGTCTTCAAGCACAAGGTGCAAGATATGGTGGATGCTAAGATCATCAATTTCTCAGATAATGTACCGAATGTCACAAAGAACCCTATGCCGAACCATAGGGGAGGTGGGGTGAATGCCATTATTGAAGAAGAGAACTTAGATTTGTTGACTGACGTCAGGGATCTGAAGACACCGCTTAGCTTCATTAAAGCCAAGCTGATGAAGAGAGGCTTCTTTCCAGGCTGTGGAGAACTGTGTATGGGTTGTGCGACTCGTCCTGATGGATGTGAACAGTTGATAGAGGGGATTCAAAGTCTGATGACCGAAGGAATCTTACAGTTTAGCCGAAGGGCCGAAGGTAGATCTGGAGAGGTAATGCCGAAGCAAGATGATGAGGTTGCCACCATCACCATCCCTCGTCAGACGATAACCATTTCTGCACTCAGGCCGCCCACAATTACCATCACCAAAGCTGGGCCGATACCTTTTGAAAGCACTAGTGCTGTCCCATGGCATTATGGGGCAGACGTCTACTGTAACGGGCAAAAATTGGAATTAGAACCATCTAGGCAGTCTGTGGGTAACCTAGTGGGAATTGGCGGAATCACGCGCAGCGGAAGAGTATTTGCTTCACCTGAGGTTATGGCGGACAAAGCGGACAAAGCTGATGAGACTGATAAGGGAAAGAGTAAAGTCGTTGAAGAAACCCCTCATGGGGTAGAGAAGGACTTGCTCGAAAAGGACGCTGAAGAGTTCATGAGGTTGATCAAGTAGAGTGATTACAAGATCATTGACCATCTTCATCAAACACCCTCGAAAATTTCCATCCTGAATTTGTTGTTGTGTTCCGAGTCACATCGCAACGTGATGTTAAAGGTTTTGAATGCCACGTATGTACTGCGGGAAATCTCGGTCAACCAGTTGGAAGGGGTAGTAGCCCACGTGAATGCTGGAAACGGGTTAGGGTTCACTGACCTGGAGCTGACGCCAAAGGGAAGAAACCACAACAGCGCCCTACACATCTCGATAGAGTGTAGGGGAACCGTTATGGCTCATGTGTTGGTGGACACTGGGTCGTCACTTAATGTTCTTCCGAAGAAAGCATTGATGAAGTTAGATACTCGAGGATTGATCTGCACACCCAGTGATCTGGTTGTGAAGGCTTTCGATGGAACCAAGCGTCATATCTTTGGGGAGGTGACCTTGCCAATCCAAGTTGGGCCGGAAACTTTCGACGCGGTCTTCTACATCATGGTCATCATGCCATCCTACAGCTGTCTCTTAGGCCGGCCATGGATCCACTCTGCTGGCGCCGTGACCTCCACGTTGCACCAGAAGCTCAAGTATGCTGTCGGAGGCAGCATCGTAACTGTTTGTGGAGAGGAAGACATAATGGTGAGTCATTTGTCGTCCTTCAAATATGTTGAGATGGATGGGGAAACCCACGAAACCCTATGTCAGGCGTTCGAAGCTGTTAAGGTCAAGAACGTAGCTCCTGTAATGACTGGGAAACCATAGATGACTCTCTCTTCCTTCAAGGAAGCCCGGGCCGTTGTTCAAGCCGGATCCACCCCAGGCTGGGGGCAGATTCTAGAACTGCCTAACAAATAGGACAAGTTTGGGTTAGGATACTCTCCTACGGCTGAAGCCTCCTCTTCTCACAGTGCGTCGCGAGGTAAAGGGCCGATCCAGTTTACAAGCGGCGGGGTAATATTCGAAAGTGTCAACGCAGTGTCTGAAGACGGCGAAGACAGCGATTGCGACTTGGATTCCTGGATTCAGCCAAGCAAACCAGGCCAGAGCCTCAACAACTGGTCCATTAGGGATACCATCCAAGTGACAGGCAAAGAGTAATGATTTACTTTCTCCAATTATTGTACAACCCTATGTCCTACCGGGGCATAGTGGTTTTATTGTCAGGGCCTTGTTTGATTATGTACATGCATTTTACCAATAAATCAAAAGGCGTTTTTCTTCGCACTCAAATGTTGTGATCTCTGTTATTCCTGTTTTGTATTTGTTTTGAAAAACAATAAAATGGCAATAGGGTTTGTGCTAACCTGCATATCCTTGTTTTAAGCTTAACCCTTGTTATTGCAGGATCCACATAGCAGATGACATCGACTCTGGACCTTCTACGACTCACTTCAACTTTGATTGCCCGATCTATCAAGCCGAAGAAGAGATTGATGAAGACGAAGACCTTCCCGAAGAGTTGGCCCGCTTGTTGAAACAAGAAGAGAAAGTTATTCTTCCTCACGAGGAAGAGATTGAGATTGTGAATCTGGGTTCTGAGGAACTGGTCAGGAACATCAGGATAGGGGTCGCACTGCAGATTGATGTCAAGCAGAGATTGGTCGAGATGCTGAGAGAGTATAGTGACATCTTTGCTTGGTCATATGAAGATATGCCCGGACTTGATACTGACATCATGGTCCATCACTTGTCGCTGCGAGAAGATTGTCCTCCCGTTAAGCAAAAGCTTAGGAGGACACGACCAGATATGGCCGTTAAGATCAAAGAAGAAGTGCAAAAGCAGCTTGATGCTGGCTTCTTAGCGGTTACTACTTACCCTCCGTGGGTCGCCAACATAGTGCATGTATCGAAGAAGGACGGTAAGGTGCGAATGTGCGTCGATTCCCGCTCCCTCATATTGATGTGTTGGTCGACAATACCGCTCAGTTCTCTGTGTTTTCGTTCATGGATGGCTTCTCTGGCTACAATCAGATCAAGATGGCACCGGAGGACATGGAGAAAACTACGTTTATTACGCCTTGGGGAACATTCTGCTACAAGGTAATGCCTTTCGGTCTGAAGAACGCAGGGGCCACTTACCAACGAGCAATGGTTACTTTGTTTCATGACATGATTCATCATGAGATTGAAGTCTATGTTGATGACATGATTGCGAAGTCCCAAATGGAGGAGGGACATCTGGTCAATTTGCTGAAGCTTTTTGAGAGGCTTAGGAAGTTCAGGTTGAGGCTGAATCCTAACAAGTGTACTTTCGGAGTACGGTCGGGAAAACTACTGGGGTTTATCGTGAGTGAAAGAGGCATCGAGGTTGATCCTGTGAAGATAAAAGCAATACAAGAAATGCCAGCGCCAAAAACCGAAAAAGAAGTTCGTGGTTTCCTGGGCAGAATAAACTACATTGCAAGGTTTATTTCTCAGCTCACAGCCATGTGTGAACCGATGTTCAAACTGCTAAAGAAAGATCAGGCGATTATCTGGAACAAGGATTGCCAGAAGGCATTTGATAAGATAAAACAGTATCTACAAGAACTTCCGATCTTGATACCCCCGGTAGCCGGATGACCCTTAATCATGTACTTGACAGTTCTTAAGAATAGTATGGGGTGTGTTCTCGGTCAGTACGACGAGACGGGCAGAAAGGAGTATGCCATTTACTATTTGAGTAAAAAGTTCACAGATTGTGAATCTCGTTACTCGATGCTGGAGAAGATGTGTTGTGCACTAGCCTGGGCTGCCAAACGTTTACAACAGTACATGCTCAATCACACCACCATGCTAATTTCGAAGATGGATCCGATCAAGTACGTCTTCGAGAAGCAAGCGCTTTCGGGCAGGATTGCCAGATCGCAAATGGTGTTGACGAAATATGACATTTAATACGTTTCCCAGAAGGCCATCAAGGGAAGCGTATTGTCTGAATACCTTGCCGAACAGCCGATCGAGGACTATCAGCCGATGAAATTTGAATTCCCTGGTGAGGATATCATGTTTTTAAAGGTGAAAGATTGTGATGAACCGCTGCCCGACGAGGGTCCAGACAAGAAATCCCAGTGGAAATTGATATTTGACGGGGCGGTTAATTCTTATGGAAGTGGCATCGGGGCGATCATCACGACTCCCCATGGATCCCACATCCCGTTTACCGCTAGACTGACGTTTCCGGTCACCAATAACGAAGCAGAGTATGAAGCTTGCATCATGGGTCTAGAAGAAGCAATTGATTTGAGAATCAAGAGCCTAGATGTATATGGTGACTTGACACTTGTGATCAACCAGATTAAAGGGGAGTGGGAGACTCGTCAATCGAATTTGGTGACGTACATGAATTATGCCAGAAGGCTGCTTTCGTTCTTTGATTGAGTGGAACTCCATCATGTGCCCAGAGCTGAAAAAACCAGATGGGTGATGCCTTAGCTACGTTGGCTTCGATGTATAAAGTCAATTTTTGGAATGAAGCTCCAAGAATTGTCCTTTTCCGTCTTGATACACCTGCATTCGTCTTTGCGATCGAGGAAGCCTCCGATGGCAAGACATGGTTCCATGACATCCAGACCTTCCTTATGACTAAGGAGTATCCTGCGGGAGCGTCAACCCAGGATAAGAAGACTCTGAGGAGGCTGTCTGGAAACTTTTATCTCAATCCTGATGGAGTTTTGTATAAAAGAAACCACGATCTCGTGCTACTCCGATGTGTAGATGAGAAAGAAGCGAGTATGCTCATGGAAGAAGTCCATGAAGGCACATTTGGTACGCACGCTGGTGGGCATGCTATCACGAGAAAGATACTGAGAGCAGGATACTACTGGCTGACGATGGAGTCGGATTGCTTCAAATTCGCGAAAAGATGTCATAAATGCCAGATTTATGCTGATAAGATTCGTGTACCGCCGTGCCCGTTAAATGTCATGTCCTCCCCGTGGTTGTTCTCCATGTGGGGCATCGACATGATAGGCAAGATCGAGCCCACTGCATCTAACGGTCATCGCTTCATCCTAGTAGCCGTCGACTACTTCACCAAGTGGGTGGAGGCAGCCTCGTATGCTAATGTGGCCAAGCAGGTGGTGGCTAAATTCATAAAGAGGGACATCATCTGTCGTTACGGAATTCCCGAGCGGATCATTACTGATAATGGTTTGAATCTGAATAACAAGATGATGAAGGAGCTGTGCCAGAGTTTCAAAATCGAACATCACAACTCATCTCCTTACCGGCCGAAGATGAATGGCGTCGTTGAAGCGGCCAATAAGAACATTAAGAAGATCGTACAGAAGATGGTTGTGACCTATAAGGATTGGCACGAGATGTTTCCATTTGCACTGCACGGTTATCGTACAACGGTACATACATCAACCGGGGCAACTCCTTTCTCACTGGTGTACGGCATGGAAGTTGTCCTATCGTTAGAAGTGGAGATCCCTTCTTTACGAGTTTTGGTTGACGTGAAACTCGATGAGGCAGAATGGATTAAGAACCGACTAAACCAACTCAGCCTGATGGACGAGAGGAGGTTAGCATCGATTGCATATGGTCTTCTATACCAAAGCCGAATGAAGAAAGCCTATGACAAGAAGGTGCGTCCTAGAAGCTTTCAGACGGGTGATCTCGTCCTGAAGAAGATTCTTCCTCGACACTCCGATCACCGGGGCCAATGGACTCCCAATTACGAAGGTTCGTACATTGTCAGCAAGGTCTTCTCGGGAGGAGCCTTGTTGTTATCCACGATGGATGGCGAAGATTTTGCATCCCCGGTGAACGCGGACGCAGTTAAAAAATACTTTGCTTAAAAGAATGACCCGCTGGAAAGAAAAAGAATATCCAGGCAAAAATGGGGCATCCCGGCGAACCATAAAAAAGGAAAAAGGTTCGGGCAAAAATTAGGGATATAAGAGAAAAGAATGTACACCCGCAAAGTCGAAAACCTGGAAGGGCGACTTTGGCAAAAAAGGGTATCCCGGTGAATCGAAAACCCGAAAGGGCGATTCAGGCAAAAGTTAGGGATTTGAAAAAGCAAATGACTGCGTTCCGCGTGTGGACTTTATTTGTTCAGTGGTTTGGAAGACCTGAGGGCCGTTTATCTGAATCAATCTCTTCTGAAGCTGAAGCGTCAGAGAAGTATCGAAGTCGAGTGGGTCATAGAGGGATCAACTCATGGTGTTCGTCTACGCTGCATTACCGACATTTGTGTATATACTGATGTATATTTATGTTTTTGCGCAGCTTCCTCATTCCAGGAGCTTGCATCTGTTGTAAAACATTTTTACCCATTCAGGGGTTCGTCATCAATAAAATGTATACTATTCAGCAATTCTGTTTGTTTGTTTAGAATCTATCTGTTTTGTTTGCGAAAAAGGACGCCGATGTTTTTGACAAAATGCGCATACATAAACCTACTGGCCTAGGCCACTGATTGTTGAAACAATGAATTACTTGAACATTGTCACAAGATGATAACCTTGAGAGGTCCTTTTGAGAAGGGTATCTTGTCTGTTTGTTTGTGTTGTTGCAGGTATAGCATATTCCCGGCCATACGCCGTACGCGCCCCCAAGCAGGATGATTCCTTCTTCTCCAGCAAGTTCAGTGGCATCTCCCCCCGAAGTCTGAACATAAGACCCAGAGCATTGATATGTATCCCCCAGGCAGAGAAGATTCTCCCCGATCAGATGTATCCTGAAGGATTGTCATTTCCCCGGCTGAGTCATACACTGAAGTGTGCGTTCATTCCCCAGCATTGGGTCAAAGTGCAGTTTTCGTAGAAGACTATTTGCAAGTGTGCAGCTTTCGATAGTTCAAGGCTGAAGTCTCCAGCGGAGTTGAGATTCCCCACAAAGTTGTATTCTCCCAGCAAGCAGGATGATTCCTTCTTCCCCAGCTGAGTTGGCAAATACCCAAGAGAGCCGAGTCCTTGAAAGCCGTTTGGGCCATGAGGGGTTTTCCCCAGTAGAGTGTTGAATAGCTGATGCTGTTTTTCCCCATCGGAGTCGTTATCTCCAGGAAAGTTTTATCTGCGAAGGCCGTGCAGTTTATTTCTGCAATTGACATCGTCTTCCTCAGCAGTTTGTGGTTAGTATACCTAGTTGAGCGGGTCCAGGTTCTCGTAGAACGTCGTTCCCCTGCAGCAGTCAACTGAAGATCATTTCCCCAGGCAGAGTCCAATTGAGATTGGTGTGACTTCTTCTCCTCGGCAGGATGATTCCTCCTCCCTACCAGAGTGGTTCTTTCTCCTTGGTGTTGCACCCCAAAATTTGCTCAACCTTTTCTTTCCTGATTTATGTTTCATTGCATTTCATTTGCATTATTACCTCATGTACATAGTTCAATCATTTACATATCATAGCATATCACTCATCCAACAAGGGATCAAGTGTTATTCTCATCAGAAAGAGCCTACCAAGAGGTCTTATCCAAGTTTGAGAAATCATCCAAGCCATCAAGAAGTGATTTGAAGTCTTGAGAAGTTTGAGTGCCTACATGTGGGTTTTGCTCTATCTTGAGGAATATTGAGAATCATCAGTGGGATGTGAAACATGGAATGTGAATTTGAGGTGTATGGATCTCATGAAATGCCTAGAGGGCCCTATTGAAGCTGAGACAAGTCATTGATTCAAGTACAAGAGCCACAGTTGAGGTGCAGTCAACTAGGGTTTCATTTGGGTCACTCCTAGTCTAATTGAGTAATTGAAGAGCATCAAAGCCTACTTTGAGGTCATGGGGTTCATGGATTGGTATGTTGATACATGTGGGGTGTTGTGCCAAGGTTAAGCAAAGAAGAATCAAGGATGTGGGGAGTTGCTAAATTAGGGTTTCAGTGCAAATCCCCTGTTTAGTGCCTAACTTCAAAGCCACATAAGTCAAAATAAAAGTTTCAAATGGATCTTTGGCCAACATGAAACTTGTAGAGCATCTTAATACATTTAATTTGAGTACTATAAGTCCTCAAGGGGATTTATAGAACTCAAGTTATGGTTCTTGCAAGTTACAGGTCATCAGATGACACTGAAATTTATCTGTGAAAGTCACTTGACTTCCAAGTAACGTTTGCCCTTCAAGGAGATTTCAAATGGACTTTTGGTGAACATAAGAGTTGTTCCTCATGATCTTAGATTTCCATAGAGTACTATAAGTCCTTTATAGGATTTATAGAACTCAAGTTATGATCATTGCAAGCCAGGGGTATTTTGGGCATTGGTGATTATAGGTCATTTGTGACCATAGGTCCGTAACTCCAACTTGCAAGCTTCAAATGGAAAATTGTTCAACATGGAACTTGTTCAAAATGATGTTTTGAGTGAAACCAAGTGGTCATGAGAGTTTGTTTTGGCTTGGAACACAAAGTTGCTTGAAATGGCCTAAAAAGGAAGGATTTTTCAAATGGATTTTGGTGGGAAAATTCACTTTTTGATTTAGAGACCATAAACATGTCATGTTGATACTCATTTTGAGTGGAAATTAAATTTCAAAGACATTGGCAATATTACATTTTTGAATTGAGGCTTGGTTCCATGGCTTGCCTTTTAAAATGGTTTCTTCAAATGCAAGTCACTAATCCAAATCAACAACCAATGCAATTCAGGTTGTGCTATTGATCCAAACACATTCCAAAATCAATTTGCAACTGAATGGAACCTTCTGGAACAAGGAATAAGCCAGAATTCGCAACTGTCACATTGAGCTTCAAGAGCAAAAAAATCAGAATTTTGGATACACTGATTTGGGCCTCAAAGTGGATCAAAAAGCCCATGGAATCCTTCTATATATTGATTGGAGTGAGTTCAGACTCGTTTTGGTGATCAATTCGTGCTAGAAGCTGATAGAGAAGGTTGAGTTTCAAGAGCTCCAACTCAGAATCGGTTTTGGATTTGCAAGCACAATCAAGCCAAATTGAAGATTGAGGAAGCTTCATCTTGCATCATTGAACATTTCTGGAAAGCTTTGAAGGTGGAATCGTGCTCCAAGTGCTTCTGTTAGTGAGCTTTCATCAGGTTAGTAACTTCCAAATTCTACATTGATCTAGGGAGAATTGAGTAGAATCTTGCATGTGGTTAGGGCCTAGGATACATAAGGATCGTTTCTGGATTGGTTTGGAAGAAAATAGAGACAATTAAGTGTGACATAGCATTTCTATTAAGGATCGGTTAGGCTTGATCTTGAGGATATAAATTGATTTTTATAGATCAGAGTGATCAGTGCAATGAGAGGAAGAGACCTATGGTTTTAGTTTTACAATTAGTGATGATTGATTTGGATGTCATTTCTGAACATTGATTCGTATTTCAAATTCTATTGAGAGTTGGATGGAATGGATATGAGATTTGAGATCCTGATGATTTTCTGATCAAGTTTGGTATAAGGTTCATCATGTTTGGCTACCTGAAACCACCCCTCGCCGGAGAAGGAGGTGGTTTCCACTGTGGACCACCACCTGAGAATGTGACCTTCGCCTGAGCTAGAGGTAGGAGATGATGTCCTATCCCTTGGATCAGCTTTCTTCATTGACCTTGTATATGCATCTCACGATCCAGATTCAAACTCAGGATTGCCTCCTTGGATTGAAACGCATCGTTTCATTTAAAGGATGTGGCAAGCCCAGTCAGCTGCCATCTGGTCCTCACGTGGACACGCTCTGAAGCTTTGGATTCGTTTACCAGTCAATTGATCTAGTGGCTCTCATTTAATTCAGCATTCTAATTTCTTTATTTCATTTTTGCTTTATTTTTAATCCATTTTGATTCTAAAAATCATAATAAATAGGAAAATTAGTCTTTTTAGGCTAGATTTTTTCCCCCTGACTTCTTAAAGAGTCTAGAATTTTATAGGATTAAAAAAATCATAATTCATGCATTTTATATTTTTATTACATATTTTGCATTTTTATTGCTTTTATTTTGGATATGGTTGGTGTGCTATTTTGTTGATTTTAGTATGGATAATTGGTGTGGAATTTTTAGGTGATTATTTTTGGACTAGATAGCTTAGAGGTGCATGTAGCCCTAGTAATTTTCTCATAATTTTGTGAGAGAATTTTAGGCTGTTTTGGTTATTGAACATTAGGTGTGTAGTTTTAGGGTTTTAGGATAGTACCTTTAGGTTTAGGACATAGTTTTAGGTCCTAATGATTGGTTAACCCCCTGGTTTTGGTATGGAGTGATTATTAAGAGGTTTAGGAACCTTTATAATTTTTTATAGGATTTTAGAATCATTTTTAGTATTTTAATTAGATTTAGCTTTAAGACTAACTTCTAGGTGTTTCTAGCACACTAACTTGACTAGTTTAACTCGATAGTTCCCATTAGACTTAAGTGGTGGTGCTATTGTGCTTGGGTGAAGATGAAGACAACTTGAAGATGCTTTGAAGTGCTTGAAGGAGCTTGGAGATGAAGCCTTGTCCTCTTGTGGAGTGCTTGTCAGGAGCTTAGGAAAACTAGGGTTTTAAGAAGAGCATTAGATTAGTTTTGCTTGTTTCTTCAAACAAGGAGTATATTGTTAATCTCCATTCAATCCAATGACATAAAGTCCTCTTAAAGAAGTCACATATATCCTTTGGAGAGATGAATGGCATGCTTCAAGAGTAGAACTTTGAGGGTACTTTTCTACTACAATGTTAAGTTCTTAGTGGCTTCCTTTGGTTGTCATTAAGTTACTTAACATTTCAACTTGATCTTGTTGAATGATTATCCCCTGGAGGTGCTTGTTGAAGCTTGGTAAAGAGGAAGTTTAGTGCTTGTAGAAGCTTGGCAGATGAAGTGTGCTTGTTGAAGCTGGTTGCTTGTTGAAGCTAGGGTTTTGCTGCTTGTTGAAGATGAGGTTAGGAGCTTGTTGAAGCTATTTTACTGGTTGAAGCTTGTTGAAGCCTGGTGCTTGTTGAAGATTGAAGGTTTAGTGGAGCTTGAAGATGGGAGCTATTCATGAAGATGAAGGTTGTTGCTGTCAACTTTTTGCTGTTTAATCAACTTGTTGCTGTCAGAGCTGCTGCTTGTGCTGTTTGCTGTAGGAGTTTGATGCTGCTGCTTGGGCTGCCTCCTCTGCTTTGGTTTTTGTTTTCTGTCTTGTTTGTTTGCTTGTGCAGCATGCCCCCTAGGTTTAAAGTGAATGTTGATTCACTTTGCCTATTGTTTTCCCATGTTCGAGGTTGAGTGGGACTCCCTTGCTTCGCTTGTATTGCTGCATTGCATGTATTTTACTGTATTTGCTTGCTTTCTTTTCTGTTTATCCCCTAGGATCTCTGATTTCCTCTGTGCAGGAGGGAATCATGACAGACATTAGGATTCTTATCCATGCATGACAACATTAGGTTAGTTTTTATTCCCTTTTCAACCCTAGGTTTTTTAGAGCTTCTTTCTCTTCTCATCTCAAAAAAGCTCAAAAATACAGTAATAAGGTTAATCGACGTCGTACGTTACGAGCCTTAAGCTATTTGAGAAAGGGTTGCTGGAGAGCTTCTTTCCAGTGGTCTGACTGCTTAGTGTGGTACCCTTTGGGTGACACGCGACGTAGTCACTCTCAAATCATAGCCTCTAGTGCGTCAGAGATTGCAAACAAACTAAAAAACACTTCTTTCGTAAAAGATTCAAAACAAACATCAAAGTGTCATTTTTGTCCGTTTGGACTCTTAATCAAGAAAAACCCTTTCATAAGGTAATAAAAACAGTCAGACAAGCTTGTGTCTTCCGTAGCCCGAACTACGTTTGCTCTGATCTTTCATGCTGTATGAAAGTACGTAGGCATAGGATGTCGTATCCTAGCGAGCAACCTTCCCCCCTTCATCCGTAGTTAGCCAAACTACGTAGACTCTGACTTTCCCATTGCACGAGGGAATACGTAGGCATAGAGCGGCGAAGCTCTATAGAGTCTCTTTTATCTTTTCTTTCCTCTTGTCCCTTGACCTTTAGCGTAGATAGGATAACAATCTGTACTAGAAAACAAGCGTGGATCCCGTCGAGTACGGCGGACGTGAGGGGTGCTAATACCTTCCCTTGCGTAATCGACTCCCGAACCCAGGAATTTGGTTGCGACGACCATTCCTTTCCCGTTTTGCGTTAGGTTTACTCTGAGCATTTCCTTTCCCTCCGTTGGGATAAATAACGCACGGTGGCGACTCTTCTGTTTTTCCGGTGTCGATTTTCGCAGTAGCGACAGCTGGCGACTCTGCTGGGGATTCCAACGGTTCCCTACACGAGTCAATCCTAGCGCTTGTTTTCCCGTCGTGGGTTTTGTATGGATTTACTTTTCTGTATTTACTTTCAGCATTATATTATTGTTGTTATGCTGGGTAGGGGGTCAGATTGAGAGATAAGTCGGACCTGGGCTTGAGTGCACCTAGAATTAGTGGTGGAAAGTAGTGGGCGCGTGCATGCTTTGCATGTACTAGTGTCCCGCAAAATCCACGCTCAGACGAGGTTCTTCTGGTTGACTTCTTTTTCAACCCTTTGGGTTGAGGGGGTTGTTGGTTAGTCGGATTGTCGACTCTGGGGACCGATCAATTGGACGTTGGCTAAGTGAGGCCTCTTCAGGACATGATGGTGCCACACCTTCCGGGTATCGTATCATCAGTCTTGAAAGTATGTGACGCCGAAGACCGCATAGGATGCCGTACCTTGTGTCAGTTGATAGGACACCTACCTGTGAGAGGGATTGGGGCATGCAGGAAACTTGACCTCCAGACTACCCGGTTTTCTTAATATTGGATCAGTATGTGTGGTTACTTGGGGTTCTTCATCAGGACATTGTTATGGGTCTGTTGAGACCAAGTTGGAGCAGTGTTATAGGTCTGTTGAGACCACGTTGGAGCATTGTTATGGGTCTGTTGAGACCAGGATTTGAGCAGTATTGTGGTTCTGTTGAGACAGATATTGTGGATGGATCTCTTCAGCAACATACCACCTGATCCCTGTTGCATGTTTGCATATTGCATTGTTGCATACTCATTTTGCATATCATTAACGTGTGTGTGCTGCAAGTGCATTTCATACCCTCTGATTCTAGTTGCCCGAATTTCTATGTGCTGCTATTATGGATACATTGAAGAAGACTGTGGCTTACAAGTTGCCTACTCCATATGTTTCTTCTTTGCTTGGTTTGATATCTCTAGCTGGTGATGATGTGAAGAGAAGCTTCAGGAAGAGTTATGGGAAACTGCTTAGGTTGGTTTGCAAACCATCCACGTATGAGCTGAATAGATTATATGCACTTATGCAGTTTTATGATCCCCCGCTGAGGTGTTTTACTTCCCCTGACTTCATTCTGGCTCTGATCATGGAGGAATATGCTGAGATCTTGGAGTTGACCATTCAGAACAGGGTACCCTTCATTCATATGAGTGCTGAGCCCAAGCTGGAGGACTTGGCTGTGGCTTTACATTTAGACTCCTCAGAATTGTTGTTAACCTCATGGAATGGAGTTTCTGGTTTTTCTCTCAAGTTCTTGGTTGGGAAAGCACAAGAGTATGCCAAGAGTGGTTGTTGGATTGTGTTTAATGCTATCCTTGCTTTGTGTATCTATGGCATTGTGCTGTTCCCTAATATGCCTGACTTTGTTGATTTGGATGCATTCCATATATTTGCTTCAGGCAATCCTGTGCCTACACTGATTGGAGACTTCTATCACTCTCTGCATTATAAGAACGAGAATAGGATGGGCAAGAACGTCTCTTGTTGTGTGCCTTTGTTGTATATATGGTTTGATAGTCACCTGCCCAAGAAGGGTATCTTTGCTGAGTCTGCAGCTACGGTGGAATGGTCTGAGCGTCTGATGGGGCTTTCTTCAGAAGATGTTGTCTGGTTTGATAGGGATTTACTGGGATCTGAAATTATCTACAGCTGCACAGGATATCCTAACGTTCCTCTGATTGGGAGGAAAGGGTGCATTAACTACAATCCATCATTGTTGATAAGGCAATTCGGTTATGCTTTGAGAAGTCCGCCAAAAGAAGAGGAAGTGCAGGAATCTCTGTACTTCACAGGTGATTTGAAGGGAGAATTGTTATCCAAGCTTCAACATGCTTGGAATAACATCTGCAAGAAAGGGAAGCCGTTGTTGGGTAAGAATGATAGTCAAGCCTATCCTCCGTACCAAGTCTGGATCCAAGATAGGGCAAAGCAGGCGCTGATGCCGTTTCCTGCAGTATTACCTCCTGCTCCCCTCGTGATTGAGGAGCCAACTACTGTGTCTATTGAGAGATATGAATAGGTTGTGAAGGAGAAAGAAGAGCTGATGAAAGCCAACGAGAAGTTGGAAGAAGAGCTAATTCAACTCAGGAGCGAAAGGAATGAAGTCGTATATTCCTTCGAGCAACAAACAAAGTTGGTGAACCAGTTAGGTGCAGAACTGACTGAGCAACGAAAGAAGCGTGAACGTTTGGGGATAGATTTCAAGAGCTCGCATGACATGCTGGAGTCTAAGAAGAAAGCACTTGATATAGCCTACCGGGAGATCTCCACATTCAACAAAACCTGGAATGCTACACTGACCAGTAGTAAAGAAAGAGAAGATAAACTGAAGCAGCAGATCTCTGAGCTGGAAGATCAGTTGAAAGCTAGCCAGAAAAAGTTTGAAGAAGAGGTTATACGGAGATACGATGTTCAGAATTCGTTGAACAAAGTTGTCAAGCGTAAGAAAGAGTCTGCATCCCAGAAGCGGAAGCTGGAGGAGTGCTTTGGAGAGGGTGCTTGGGAGGAATCCATTGGGGATCTCCAGCGTGTTATCAGGCAAAGAGACTCGCTCGTTGAAGGGTTGTTTTCCCAGTCAGATCATCCCAAGACTAAGAAATTGTTAGAGGAGTATCGGGCATATGGTCGCACTTGATTACCTTATGTACTATTGTATATGCATTATTTGCATTGTGCTGGCCATCACCAGGATTGTTGGTTGAGGTCATGCCTTCTTGGTATTGTACACTCAGTGATATTGTATTTCTGCCTTGATGGGCTTTGCAGCAATATATGAGATGTTTCCTCCATGAGTGGATCCAAGATTCTTATCACCGTCACTGCACTGGCACATTGGCACTAGAATCAGGGGTTGACCTCCTTAACGCACAGACACATATTGCATCTGCATGTTCATTTTTGCATCGCCAGTTACGTGTTGAATATGTATCTTATTTCCTGCATCTCACAGGTTTTCCAGGGAGGACGACCAAAGAATCCACCGCTACTCAACCAGAAACAGCTGTAAGAAAGATAATGGATCAAGTTCACAATGAGATCCAAGAGATGCGCGGCAACATGACGCAGTTCATACAAGCAATGGAAACCATGGCCAAGGGCCAGGAGCAGCTGCAGGCTATTGTACAACCTCTGATTGCACGGGCTAATGATAATACTGCTGATATTACTCTTCATGATCGTCGAGGTTTCCTCCAGGGTTTTGGACGCCGACTTGTAGAGATAGACGTGGAGCATGTTCAAGCTGAGTTAATCAAAGTTCGAGGCCAACTGGGGCAATTCATGAAGGATATGCACGCGTTGCGCTCGAATCAAGAGACGCTCGAAGAGGAGAATTACCGATTGAAGGCTCAGGTAGGATTGATGGCTGAATTATTGAGGAATGTACTCAGAAGAGAAGGTGAGCAAGTGTCCGAAGCTGCAGTCGGTTTACTTGCCCCACAGGGGTCAGAAGAACCAGTGCCCAGGAAGGATAGGCCTAAGAGACCCTCTACACAATTCGAAGCTCGGGATTCTCCTCGTCGGCAGTCGCGACTGATTTCTCAAGATAACTCAAGGGGGTATGGTAAAAGGATGAAGCTCTCTAGCAGGGTATTTGATGAGATTCTGGTGGATTATGATCAGTTGGTGCAACTCTTGTTCCAACTTCAACTGATTAAACCCCGCACTTTGGCTCCATTGACCGGGCAGCCACCACCAGGCTATGATGTGAACACCCATTGTGTCTTCCACTCCAGTGCACCGGGGCATAACATCGCGAACTGCAAGTCGTTCAAGCAGAAGATGCAAGATTTGCTGGATGAGAAGGCAATTGAATTTGTGTCGGGCGGTATAAAGGTCTCAGGGACCAATGTTCCTATTTCCCCACCGGAAGTTGCAAAAGAATCGAGGCATATCCTGGAATCATTGGAAACTGAATCCCTAGGTCCACAACAGTTGCCAATGCCAGGGCTGAATTTGAGGATGACAGTGCATGAGCCTAAGGAACTGGTTGATCAAAGCCAGCAGCGCATGAAACGCCAGCATCCGGCTCAACGAAGAATTCAGGAGGGGAAGTCAAAGAGGGTATTTGAGGCACCTCCATCACCGTATGCTGAACTCTTTCAGACCTTGTTAGGGTTGCACCTTGTTGAAAAAAGAATGTTGGCCCCACAAACGGGCGCACCTCCATTTGGTTTCGACGCCAGTAAGCATTGCGAGTTTCATTCTGGGGCACCCGGACATGATATTGAGGGTTGCCACGCTTTCAAGCATAAAGTCCAAGATTTGATCGACAGCAAGGCTATCATATTTTCGGGTAGGGTCCCCAATGTGGTGCAGGGCCACAGACAAGCAAAGGTCGGGTTGGTGAAAAGGGTTCCTAAATTTGGTCGGGCCGCGGAAAATAGGTCAAGACAGCAGCCGGCTACCTCCAACAATTGTTTCTGAGGATGATTGACTCGCCAAAAAGTCAAAATGCAAGAAGTTCGGTTCCGAGACGCCGGTATTTTTCATGTTATCTTGTTCATGTCTTTGCATTTGTAGTCGCCTTTCTGTTCAATTGCCAATTTCGTTTGTAAAACTTGTTGTTTTTTTTTCAACTGATATTGATAAATGAAATAAATATGCATGTTTTGAATTAATCCAGTCATGTTCACTCTTTGTATTTTCATTTATTTCAAACGCTTGTTAAGTGGAATTCGGGGAGGATGACGAAAACCGATGACGAATAAGCTTCCGATTGTATGCTTTTGGATAAAAACCTGTTAATGATGTACAAACTTTGTTTCAATCTATAAACACCGGAGATATAAGGAGGATAATCCCTTGTTAACCCCTTTGAGCCTAGTAGTAGGAGTTTCTTTGTGAAAATGAAAAAACCCTAAATCTTAACCCGGGGCAGGGTAGGTGCAAGTTAGTTTGACCAAACATTCAAATTACAAAAGGAGTGTCCGTTCGAGGATCAATCACACCTGTATAGGTCGTGCCTAAAAACCCGCAACGGTTGAACGTCAGGAGTGAGACAGTCACATTATCCCCCAAAGAGTCAGACAACCAGTGTCCCACGACTTGTTCAAAAAGAAGAAGAGAATCCAAAGCCCGCTAAGTCGAAACTTCAAAACAAGTGGCTTAGGCAAAAATTAGGGCATCCCGCTGGACTTTAGAATCAAAAGAAGTTCCAAAGAGTCTGTCCAGGCAAAAGTTAAGGAACGAAAGGAAAAAACGCAAAAGACGAAAAGGATTACCAAAGAAAAAATCCTCGAAAAGGAAAAAGTCGTGTGACTCTAGGCACCCAAAGACGATAAGCGAATGACTGTCACTCCGAAAAGCAAGTGGTATCCTGAACCATCACTCCTATCACTCCACCTTTAATAGGTGAACGCTGAAGTCAAATTAGCTGAACATAGGATTGGAGAACATCACGAAGAATGGGTGGGTCGAAATAAACTTTGAGCCTTTATCTTTCCTTGTTAACCGTGAACCTGACCACGTTACAACCCGAAAAAGTCCTAATTGAAACAGGTTTAGTTCAAAAGCATACTTCGGTAAAGATCGCATCGAAACTGACTCCCAAAAGGATTCCTCTTGCGGCATGGTATTAAGGTCGATATGTTGATGATTGATTCGTAGTAGGTCATAAAACTTTTCCATCAAATCGGACTGAATTTTCAAAACTGTCATATGCTTGCATTTTATATATCTTTTAAGCAGAACAACTTGTTTTACTTGCGAGTAAGCGCATGCAGCAGGAAAGTTTCCTACAGTTGGAAGTCTGATCAGGATAGAATGCAGAATGTCTGAATGTTTCATGAGCCGGGGCAGGATACATCAATTAATCTCCAGTGGAAGTCAGCCATCCAAGAATCAGTTAATCTGGGGCAATTAGGTCGAGATTTGGCAGATCTCTCGCCGCTAGGGGCATTGCTTCACGAATCGACCGATCAGGGGCAAAAGATTATTGCAAGACCGGGGAAAGTCACCCTAAGAACAAAAGATTTTGTTGGGACATCCTTTTGGGGTTTGACGTGCAGAAACAGTTCATATCTAACCGTCAGGGTACAGAAATCGAAGAGTCTTTATCAGGAAGTTGGTGCCGGCTCAGGGGCAAGGTATTGTGAGGTAGCACCATGGCTAGCTTTTCCTTTCAAGACGAAGTGTTCAGACTGGGGCATGTTGGTATTTTTGGGGAAAATTTCCGAGAAGGTGGATAGAACTCATGTTTCCCCAGCCAAAATCTCTTGATGAAGAGCCGGATTTCAGTTGATGTCATTCCTCGGCTAGTCGCATCTTATCCCCAGAGAGTTGGGATGACGTTATCCCTTCCCGAAGGAGGGAATTATTTTCCCCAGGAGAGTGTCCTCATGGAAAGTCGTCCATAGGATTAACCCCAGCAAGTCAAAATCAATGTCCCCTGCAAAAGTTGCGCTTCTCAGTGAATCAAAGATGTGCATGTTCAATCGCCAGCATGGGAGATTCCCGCAATAATTAACCAAGTTGTTGGTTCGAAAGGTTTATATCCGCAAAGGATGGTTTTATTGCTCCCCACAGGTCGTCATGCCATTGACAGGATGTTGATCCTCAGCAGAGTGGTAACTCCGAATGTGTAAATTGTGCCCAGACGGTGCGCTTTGCCCAGAAGTATCGCTTCTTCCCCAGCTAGGTTTTTTCACCAGCAGGGTGTTTGTTCTTTCCTCCCAGTGGAAATTGATGTTCAATCTCTCCCCGACAGAGTTGGTTGTGTTTCTGGCGTTTATTTCGCCAGAATACTTTGTGATACTTTTTCTCCCCAGCGGAGTTGGCGTTATCCTCAGCATTCATGTTGTTGAGACATCATTATCAAAGTGGCCCCGACAGCTTGAGCCTGCATTTGCATTTGCATATATCGTCATATTTGCATCTACTCAAACGCGTAGCATTTCTGTGCCGTACGGAGCATCACGCCATTTTCAAACATACACATTTTGAAACATAAATCAGGTTGGTTAACCTTTTGCTTTCAGGTGTGTTTTCTCAGCAGGAGTATGGAGTTCTAGCTCAGATCTATTACCAGGTGTTCGAGGTCTCGCCGTGAGACGTGTGATGATACGGTTCATCTTACTATTTTCCCCCACAGAGTTGCTCGTTGAAGTTTCTCTTATCCGGCCAGCGAATTATTTTCTTCAAATTTGTTGATGCGTCAGTGTCAAAGGGTTTCGTGAATCAAAATTTCAGAAACTGCCGCCGGTTATCGGGACAGGCGTCCGGCAGTTTGGTTTCCAAATATCCCCCGTAGAGTCCTCCCCAAAGTTGCCGTCACGGCAGCGCTAAAAGGTTTGTGGGTTGGGACCAATGGAGTTAGTTACTGCAGAGATAAGCAGAGAAAGTGTATTCAGAGTATCTTCCCATACGGATAAACGGATGTATTTTCCTACTGGTTGACAGAAGTAGTTCCCCGGAAGTCGCCAAGATTTTAGTGCCTATGTTGATAGGAGTTCCTCGTGTTGACGAGATATGAGTCCTGGCGTGGACAATTTATTCTTGTATTGACGGGATTTCTTCGTGTTGGCGAAGTGTGTGTCCTAACGTGGACAGATTTATTTCCTCGTGTTGACGAGATGTGCTAGTCCTAACGTGGGCAGATTTGATTTCTCCGTGTCGACGGAATGTGAAGTCCTGACGTGGACAAATTGATTACTCTTCGTGTTGAGGAAATAGTGTCCTGACGTGAACCATTTATCCCCAGCAGATATCTTTCTTCGTATTTGCAAAATGTGCGTCCTGATGTGGACAAGTTTACCTTTCTCCGTGTTGACGGAATGTGGAGTCCTGATGAGGACAAGTTTTATTCCTATGTTGATAGGATTTCTTCGTGTTGACGAAATGATTTCTCCGTGTTGACGGAATGTGGAGTCCTGATGAGGACAAGTTTTATTCCTATGTTGATAGGATTTCTTCGTGTTGACAAAATGATTTCTCCGTGTTGACGGAATGTGGAGTCCTGATGAGGACAAGTTTTATTCCTATGATGATAGGATTTCTTCGTGTTGAAGAAATGATTTCTCCGTGTTGACGGAACGTGGAGTCCTGATGAGGACAAGTTTTATTCCTATGATGATAGGATTTCTTCGTGTTGACGAAATGATTTCTCCGTGTTGACGGAATGTGGAGTCCTGATGAGGACAAGTTTTATTCCTATGATGATAGGATTTCTTCGTGTTGACGAAATGATTTCTCCGTGTTGACGGAATGTGGAGTCCTGATGAGGACAAGTTTTATTCCTATGTTGATATGGTTTCTTCGTGTTGACGAAATGATTTCTCCGTGTTGACGGAATGTGGAGTCCTGATGAGGACAAGTTTTATTCCTATGTTGATAGGATTTCTTCGTGTTAACGAAATGATTTCTCCGTGTTGACGGAATGTGGAGTCCTGATGAGGACAAGTTTTATTCCTATGTTGATAGGATTTCTTCGTGTTGACGAAATGATTTCTCCGTGTTGACGGAATGTGGAGTCCTGATGAGGACAAGTTTTATTCCTATGATGATAGGATTTCTTCATGTTGACGAAATGATTTCTCCGTGTTGACGGAACGTGGAGTCCTGATGAGGACAAGTTTTATTCCTATGATGATAGGATTTCTTCGTGTTGACGAAATGATTTCTCCGTGTTGACGGAATGTGGAGTCCTGATGAGGACAAATTTACCTTTCTCCGTGTTGACGGAATGTGAAGTCCTGATGAGGATGAGTTTTACTCCTGGGATGATATGATTTTTCTTCGAGTTAAAGAGATGATTTCTCCGTGTTGACGGAATGTGGCGTCTTGATGAGGATGAGTTTTATTCCTATGAAGATAGGATTTCCTAGTGTTGACGATATTTGAGTTCAGATATGTACAAGAATGGTATTCCTATGATGATAGGATTTATTCGTGTTGACGAATCTATTTCTTTTCGTGTTGACAAAACGTGAGGCCTGACGTGGACAAAAGTATGGTTCCTATGATGATAGGGTTTATTCGTGTTGACGAATTTATTTCTGTTCGGGTTGACAAAATATGTGTCCGGATGTGGACGGAGTTGTTCCTGTATTGAGGGGGTTTATCTTCGTATTGACGAATTTATGACTTTGTGGTTGATGACTTCAAGTACGAGTGATGGACAGAGTGGTGCCTATCATGATAGGATTTCTTCTCGTGTTGACGAGTTTATTTTCTTCGTGTTGACGAAATTTGAGCACAGTCGTGGATAGGTTTGTGCCGGTGATGATGGGAGTTGTCTCCGTGTTGACGGATTTGTCTCTGTGTGTTGACAAAACGGAGTCCTGACATGGACAATTTATTCCTATGTTGATAGGAGTTCCTCGTGTTGACGAGACGCAAATAAGATTTTATTGCCTATGTTGATAGGATCTCCTCGTGTTGACGAGATGCGGACAACTCGTCCCCAGCAAAGTCGCTAGGATTTCTTCGTGTTGACGGAATGTGGAGTCCTGATGAGGACAATTTTTATTCCTATGACGATAGGATTTCTCCAGGTTGACGAAATTTGAGTCCTAATGTGGACAAGTTTACCATGGGATTTCTTAGTGTTGACGAAGTGTGCGTCCTAACGTGGACAAAGTTTTGCTCTTGTTGAGGGGATTTCTTCGTGTTGACGAAACAAGCGTCCTAACATGGACAAAGTTCTATTCCTGTGTTGTTGAGATTTCTTCGGGTTGACGAAGTGTGGGTTCTGACGTGGACAGATTTGTATTTATTCGTGATTTGACGAAATTTGGGTCCAGATGTGGACAAGGTTACTCCTGTGACGACGAAATCTCTATTCGTGTTGACGAATTTGTTTCTCTTCTTGTGTTGACAAGGTTAGTCCAGTTGTGGATGGAGGTGTTTTGCAAAAGTTTTTCAGTACCTGTGGCGCTACATAGGTGGTTGAAGTTGAAATCAGAATTATTATCAGACGTTGGATCAGTTGTTGCCGTAACAACCAGATTCAGTTGGTGGATGTCGTTCCCCAAACAGTGGTGCAGTTTATTTCTGCGGTTGACAAATTTCCGGGTTCTTTGGTATTCAAACGTCTCGTACCTCGATTGTTTGAAGGTCGTTCGCTCTTCACCCAGTCGGGTCCAAGCCGTTTGAATAGGGGCAGCTGTTGCACCCCAAAATTTGCTCAACCTTTTCTTACCTGATTTATGTTTCATTGCATTTCATTTGCATGGTTACCTCATGTACATAGTTCAATCATTTGCATATCATAGCATATCACTCATCCAACAAGGGATCAAGTGTGATTCTCATCAGAAAGAGCCTAGCAAGAGGTCTTATCCAAGTTTGAGAAATCATCCAAGCCATCAAGAAGTGATTTGAAGTCTTGAGAAGTTTGAGTGCCTACATGTGGGTTTTGCTCCTATCTTGAGGAATATTGAGAATCATCAGTGGGATGTGAAACATGGAATGTGAATTTGAGGTGTATGGATCTCATGAAATGCCTAGAGGGCCCTATTGAAGCTGAGACAAGTCATTGATTCAAGTACAAGAGCCACAACTGAGGTGCAGTCAACTAGGGTTTCATCTGGGTCACTCCTAGTTCAATTGAGTAATTGAAGAGCATCAAAGCCTACTTTGAGGTCATGGGGTTCATGGATTGGTATGTTGATACATGTGTGGTGTTGTTCCAAGGTTAAGCAAAGAAGAATCAAGGATGTGGGGAATTGCTAAATTAGGGTTTCAGTGCAAATCCCCTGTTTAGTGCCTAACTTCAAAGCCACATAAGTCAAAATACATGTTTCAAATGGATCTTTGGCCAACATGAAACTTGTAGAGCATCTCAATAACTTTAATTTTAGTACTAGAAGTCCTCAAGGGGATTTATAGAACTCAAGTTATGGTTCTTGCAAGTTACAGGTCATCAGATGACACTGAAATTTATATGTGAAAGTCACTTAACTTCCAAGCAACTTTTGCCCTTCAAGGAGATTTCAAATGGATTTTTGGTGAACATAAGAGTTGTTCCTCATGATCTTATATTTACATAGAGTACTAGAAGTCCTTGATAGGATTTATAGAACTCAAGTTATGATCATTGCAAGCCAGGGGTATTTTGGGCATTGGTGATTATAGGTCATTTGTGACCATAGGTCCATAACTCCAACTTGCAAGCTTCAAATGGAAAATTGTTCAACATGGAACTTGTTCAGAATGCTGTTTTGAGTGCAACCAAGTGGTCATGAGAGTTTGGTTTGTCTTGGAACACAAGGTTTCTTGAAATGGCCTAAAAAGGAAGGATTTTTCAAATGGATTTTGGTGGGAAATTCACTTTTTGATTTAGAGACCATAAACATGTCATGTTGATACTCATTTTGAGTGGAAATTAAATTTCAAAGGCATTGGCAATATTACATTTTTGAATTGAGGCTTGGTTCCATGGCTTGCCTTTTAAAATGGTTTCTTCAAATGCAAGTCACTAATCCAAATCAACAACCAATGCAATTCAGGCTGTGCTATTGATCCAAACACATTCCAAAATCAATTTGCAACTGAATGGAACCTTCTAGAACAAGGAATAAGCCAGAATTCGCAATTGTCACATTGAGCTTCAAGAGCAAAAAAATCAGAATTTTGAATACACTGATTTGGGCCTCAAAGTGGATCAAAAAGCCCATGGAATCCTTCTATATATTGATTGGAGTGAGTTCAGACTCGTTTTGGTGATCAATTCGTGCTAGAAGCTGATAGAGAAGGTTGAGTTTCAAGAGCTCCAACTCAGAATCGGTTTTGGATTTGCAAGCACAATCAAGCCAAATTGAAGATTGAGGAAGCTTCATCTTGCATCATTGAACATTTCTGGAAAGCTTTGAAGGTGGAATCGTGCTCCAAGTGCTTCTGTTAGTGAGCTTTCATCAGGTTAGTAACTTCCAAATTCTACATTGATCTAGGGAGAATTGAGTAGAATCTTGCATGTGGTTAGGGCCTAGGATACATAAGGATCGTTTCTGGATTGGTTTGGAAGCAAATAGAGACAATTAAGTGTGACATAGCGTTTCTATTGAGGAACGGTTAGGCTTGATCTTGAGGATATAAATTGATTTGGATAGATCAGAGTGATCCGTGCAATGAGAGGAAGAGACCTATGGTTTTAGTTTTACAATTAGTGATGATTGATTTGGATGTCATTTTTGAACATTGATTCGTATTTCAAATTCTGTTGAGAGTTGGATGGAATGGATAGGAGATTTGAGATCCTGATGATTTTCTGATCAAGTTTGGTATAAGGTTCATCATGTTTGGCTACCTGAAACCACCCCTCGCCGGAGAAGGAGGTGGTTTCCACCGTGGACCACCACCGGAGAATGTGACCTTCGTCTGAGCTAGAGGTAGGAGATGATGTCCTAGCCCTTGGATCAACTTTCTTCATTGACCTTGTATATGCATCTCACGATCCAGATTCAAACTCAGGATTGCCTCCTTAGATTGAAACGCATCGTTTCATTTAAACGATGTGGCAAGCCCAGTCAGCTGCCATCTGGTCCTCACATGGACACGCTCTGAAGCTTTGGATTCGTTTACCAATCAATTGATATAGTGGCTCTCATTTAATTCAGCATTTTAATTTCTTTATTTCATTTTTGCTTTATTTTTAATCCATTTTGATTCTAAAAATCATAATAAATAGGAAAATTAGTCTTTTTAGGCTAGATTTTTTCCCCCTGACTCCTTAAAGAGTCTAGAATTTTATAGTATTAAAAAATTCATAATTCATGCATTTTATATTTATATTAAATATTTTTCATTTTTATTGCTTTTATTTTAGATATGGTTGGTGTGCTATTTTGTTGATTTTAGTATGGATAATTGGTGTGGAATTTTTAGGTGAATCTTTTTGGAATAGATAGCTTAGAGTTGCATGTACCCCTAGTAATTTTCTCATAATTTTGTGAGAGAATTTTAGGCTGTTTTGGATATTGAACATTAGGTGTTGTAGTTTTAGGGTTTTAGGATAGTACCTTTAGGTTTAGGGCATAGTTTTAGGTCCTAATGATTGGTTAACCCCCTGGTTTTGGTATGGAGTGATTCTTAAGAGGTTTAGAAACCCTTAAAAAATTTTATAGGATTTTACAATCATTTTTGGTATTTTAATTAGATTTAGTTTTAAGACTAACTTCTAGGTGTTTCTAGCACACTAACTTGACTAGTTCAACTCAATAGTTCCCATTAGACTTAAGTGGTGGTGCTCTTGTGCTTGGGTGAAGATGAAGACAAATTGAAGATGCTTTGAAGTGCTTTAAGGAGCTTGGAGATGAAGCCTTGTCCTCTTGTGGAGTGCTTGTCAGGAGCTTAGGAAAGCTAGGGTTTTAGGAAGAGCATTAGATTAGTTTTGCTTGTTTCTTGAAACATGGAGTATATTGTTCATCTCCATTCAATCCAATGACATAAAGTCCTCTTAAAGAAGTCACATCTCTCCTTTGGGGAGATGAATGGCATGCTTCAAGAGTAGAACTTTGAGGGTACTTTTCTACTACAATGTTAAGTTCTTAGTGGCTTCCTTTGGTTGTCATTAAGTTACTTAACATTTCAACTTGATCTTGTTGAATGATTCTCCCTTGGAGGTGCTTGTTGAAGCTTGGTAAAGAGGAAGTTTAGTGCTTGTTGAAGCTTGGCAGATGAAGTGTGCTTGTTGAAGCTGGTTGCTTGTTGAAGCTAGGGTTTTGCTGCTTGTTGAAGATGAGGTTAGGAGCTTGTTGAAGCTGTTATCTGGTTGAAGCTTGTTAAAGCCTGGTGCTTGTTTAAGATTGAAGGTTTAGTGGAGCTTGAAGATGGGAGCTATTCATGAAGATGAAGGTTGTTGCTGTCAACGTTTTGCTGTTTAATCAACTTGTTGCTGTCAGAGCTGCTGCTTGTGCTGTTTACTGTAGGAGTTTGATGCTGCTGCTTGGGCTGTCTCCTCTGCTTTGGTTTTTGTTTTCTGTATTGTTTGTTGGCTTGCGCAGCTTGCCCCCTAGGTTTGAAGTGAATGTTGATTCACTTTGCCTGTTGTTTTCCCAGGTTCGAGGTTGAGTGGGACTCCCTTGCCTCACTTGTATTGCTGCATTGCATGCATTTTACTGTATTTGCTTGCTTTCTTTTCTGTTTATCCCCTAGGATCTCTGATTTCCTCTGTGCAGGAGGGAATCATGACAGACATTAGGATTCTTATCCATGCATGACAACATTAGGTTAGTTTTTATTCCCTTTTCAACCCTAGGTTTTTAGAGCTTCTTTCTCTTCTCATCTCAAAACAACTCAAAAATACAGTAATAAGGTTAATCGACGTCGTACGTTACGAGCCTTAAGCTATTTGAGAAAGGGTTGCTGGAGAGCTTCTTTCCAGTGGTCTGACTGCTAGTGTGGTACCCTTTGGGTGATACGCGACGTAGTCACTCTCAAATCATAGTCTCTAGTGCGTCAGAGATTGCAAACAAATTAAAAAACACTTCTTTCGTAAAAGATTCAAAACAAACATCAAAGTATCATTTTTGTCCGCTTGGACTCTTAATCAAGAAAAACCCTTTCATAAGGTAATAAAAAACAGTCAGACAAGCTTGTGTCTTCCGTAACCCAAACTACGTTTGCTCTGATCTTTCATGCTGTATGAAAGTACGTAGGCATGTGATGCCGTATCCTAGCGAGCAACTTTCCCCCCTTCATTCGTAGTTAGCCGAACTACGTAGACTCTGACTTTCCTATTGCGTTAGGTTTACTCTGAGCGTTTCCTTTCCCTCCGTTGGGATAAATAACGCACGGTGGCGACTCTTCTGTTTTGCTGGTGCCGATTTTCGCAGTAGCGACACTTGGCAGGAGGAGTCTCCATTCAGGATTTATTTTGCTGATGGGGTCGTAGCATTTTGCATGATTGCATAGCATTTACCCTAAAAACGTGTAGCATTTCCACCGTGTGGAGCATTGTGCCATAGTCAAACATATGCATATGAAACATGAGCTAGGTCGTTACCGTTCTTGTTTTGCAGGTGTTCCTTCGCAGAATGGTTTGCTCATGATTCTTGAATTCCCCAGCAAAGTTGATTGTTTAAGATGATTCTTAAAATTCCCAGTGAAGTCTCCAAAGAGGGTTGCTCAAGTTGATGCTTGAATTCCTCGGCAGAGTGTTTGCTCAGGATGATTCCTGAAATCTCCCGAAGAGTTATTGGTTCAGGATGATTCTTGAAGTCCCCGACGGAATTATTTGTCCAAGATGATTCTTGTAGTCCTCAGCAGAGTTGATTCATCCGGAATGATTTCTAGATCCCCGTAGCAGAGTTACTTGATAGTTCTCCAGAATCCCCAGCGGAGATGTGTCATCCCCGACAGGTTTGAACGACGAAGTTGAAACTTCCTTTGAAGACTTGATGATTGAAGTCCGGTAGCGGTGCCGAAACCCCTGACTTACTAATGAAGTCCAGCTGTGATGTCGAAGCAGTTTGCCCAGCTGACGCAGAGTGCCTGACGGCAAAAGATTGTATATCCTTAGTGGTTCCTGATTGATTAAGGATTCCATTTGAAGACTTACTGATGAAGTCCAGCTGCGATGTCAAAGCAGTTTGCCCAGCTGACGCAGAGTGCCTGA
The DNA here is from genome assembly GCA_963859935.3 of Lathyrus sativus. NCBI lineage: Eukaryota > Viridiplantae > Streptophyta > Magnoliopsida > Fabales > Fabaceae > Lathyrus > Lathyrus sativus. The sequence goes on from OZ012736.1 coordinate 281,861,154, forward strand.
TGGCAAAAGATTGTATATCCTTAGCGGTTCCTAATTGATTAAGGATTCCATTTGAAGACTTATTGACGAAGTCCAACTACGAGGTCGAAGTAGTTCTCCTAGCTGACGCGGGGTGCCTGACGGCAGAAGAATAGATATCCCTATTGGGTTCATGATTGATTGAGGAGTCTGTTTCCGACTTTCTGATGAAGTCCGGCTGACGCCCGAGATGTTCTGTGAATTCCCGACGGCATAATTAAATTGTTAAAAAGTTCCTAATGACCTGATGATTCCCGAGGAATCGTTCAGTCGCAGTGCCGCAGAATGCCTGACGGTAATATCAGCTATGTATCGCCGGTTACCGAGTGACCAGTGATCCCTTAATGACTTGAGGAAGAAGCTGCAGCAAAGTCGGATAATCATCCCGACGGAGATTTGAGAGTAGCCATCATTCACCAGTTACCGAGCAACCGGTGATCCCTTATTGACTTACTGATGAAGTCCGACAAAGATGTTGTTGTTGCACCCCAAAATTTGACCAACCGGTTCCCATATCTGGTTTATGTTTCGACGCATTGTGCATTCGCATTCGCATACTGCATACATTGCATTTTCTCAGTCATATTGATTTTATCGGGATTACAGCCTCCCCTGGCGCTTCAGGCATTTCAGGCCAATATGAGGATTTATTTTGAGAATTCATGCTCGTCTCGGTGTTTTCAGCTCTCGCTGTTGTCTTTGAGGACATTTCGGTGTCCGGCTTTTACCGTTTATTTCGTTACGGTTGCGTATTTGTTCTCTAATCGATTTAATCGGCTTCCTGGCATTTTAGAATTTTCTCTTTTATTTTCTAGATTTTTAATGGATTTTACTAAAAAAAATTTTTATAGATTTATGTGAGTTTTTAGATATTAAATAGGTTTTTAATTTTTTTTAATAGAATTTAATAGATTTTTTAATAGATAGTTTTTTTTGAGATATTAAATAGATTTTTCTAGAATTTTTAATTAGATATTCCTTTTTTTAATAGTTTTAATAGATATTTCTTTTTCTAGATATTAATATAGAATAATAGTTTTTAATAGAGTTTTATTAGATATTAGTTTTAATATAGAAATATAGTAGTTTAGATGTTAAATCGGTTTTAATATAGTTTTTAGATATAGATTTAATAGTTTTTTAATTGGTTAGATTTTAATATAGATTTAATAGTTAAATAGATTTCAGATTTAATTGCATAGTTTTAATAGATTTTTTGATATAGGTCTTAATTAGGGTTTAATTGTTCATTCATTAATTAGATTAGTTAATTGTGGAGTTAATTAGGGCTTTATTCTTTTTTGTTTTTATTAGCAGTTTGATTAGCATTTTCGTTTTTTGTTAATTGTTAGATTAATTAGGTTCATTTTCCATTAAGTCCATTAATTACGTTTTAATTCATTAAGTCCAGTATAGATCACGTTTAGTCCTTAATCAGAGTTTTAGTGGGCCGGTTATCCATTTCAAAGCCCAGTCAAAAGTCCAATTTCCGCCAGGTGTCTGTATATAAGCTTGCCACGCGTTTCTTTCTCTCTCTTCCACCTCACTTCCCACTCACACCACTCTGAGCCACGCGTCCCTATCTCTCTCTCCCCCTCAGCCACGCGTCTCTCACCCACACTTCTTCTCTGCATGCAACCGCCACCTGTCCTCCACTAACTCCCTTCGCCGGAGTACATGCAACCGCCGTCCCTGCCGCCCTAACCATCGTCGGAGACACCTTCCACCGTCGCAACTGACCGCCGGAGACAACTAACACACCGGAAACTGCAATTTCACAGAAAATCCAAGAAACACCTTTCAATCTTCTTCATCAGCCTCCATGAACCCCTCGCCGGAAAATACATCCTCGCCGGAATCTGCTATATTCATCAACGATTCGCCAAGATCTTAATTTCAGCGTCAATCTTCCATCATCATCGTTCATCAACTATCTTGTTCATCTGCGTTTTCCAGAACACCTTCAAGCGCTCAAGAATCTTCATATCCTTAATCTCCAGATTCCAGAATTTCTCCAGAAATTACAAGGACCTCATCAATCTGTGAGTGCCTTCAACGACCAAGAACGTCATCAGTTCCTTCACCTTTTAAGATCTTCGTTAATCTTCGTCACGAGAACGATATCGCCGTCGTAGATCTCCGAATCTTCAACAAAGATTTCTCCAGTTCTTCGCCAGGCTTCATCTAAGATCCAGATTCTTCATCGCTTGAATCCTCCATCCAGGTTTCTACTCTGAATCCATCCCCTATTGTAATTTTCTTGTTTTGTTAGCTGAGGATCTATGTTAGTTTGAATGTTAGAGTGTGAGCGAGATTAGGTTAGGAAAAAATGATTTGAGCTGATAGATTGAACGGTGTAGTTTGTGTTGGATCTGGGTGAGCGTTTTGTGGTTTGAGAGAATCAGAGAGGGAGGATGGAGAGGGTGGAGATGCGCCGTTAGGGTTTCAGTAGGGGAAGTGGTGAACAGTAGGAGGGGAAAGTGAGATAGAATTAGGTTTTGTGTACTGAAGGTTGAGTGGATGTTGGACTCGGGCCTTAGGCCCATTGTTTTTGCTGAGCATACCCTGATTTCCCCATTGCACCCTCCCTCTCCATGTGAATTTTGGCTTGGGCTTAGATGAGAGTTGCTAATCGCACCCCCAGTCTGAAGACCCATTGAGAACCAAGGCGAATTGCTTGCTATTTGCCACAGAGTTTTTCTCTTTTTCCTTGATTTTCCAATTGTTTCCTGAATTGGGTTGGGCTTAGCGTGTTTTGATAAGCGCACCCCCCCTGAGCCCAATATCATTTTTGAACTGCAGATAATTGCTATTCGCCACGCCAGTTTATTATTTTAGTTGATTTTCTTTTATTTTTCATGTTTGCATATAGGATAGTAAATAATTCATAACAATTTGAAAAAATAATTATTTTAGGACGAGATTTTTTTCCCTAGTTCCCTTAGGACTTCTAGAAAATTGTGAAATAATAAAAATATAATTTCATGCATTTTATATTTTCTGGTATATTTTACAATATTATTGCTTTTATTTTGCATTTTGTTTATACTTAATTTTTCTGAATTTAGTATAAGAGATTGGTGCATGATTTTTGATTGATTCTTATGGGGTTGATTAGATTAGGGAAGCATGTATCCTTAGGAATTTTGTCATATTTTTGTGACTAAAACTTAGATTAATTTGAGAGGTAGATAGGAGAGGTATCAGAATCAGGGTTTCACAACACCTAGTTGTAGTTTAGGGCATAGTTTTGGGGTTTTAAAATTGATTTAGGTTCTGGGATCTATATGGGGTATAGGGTATATAGTTAGGTTCCCTTAGAAATTAATCTAGGATTTTTTAATGAGTATTACTATTTTACTTGATTTTTGCCATTTGAGTGGTGATTGTGTGTTTTCCTTCTTGGGCGTTTTGCTTGTTTGTTGGTTTGGGTTATTTCAATTGGGCTTGGGGCTTGGGCTTTGCTTGTTGGAGCTTATGAAGACAGTGGAGATGATTGGAGACAAAGGATGGAGCTTGGAGCATGAAGTTTCTTCTCATTGAAGGTTGCTTTTGAAGACTTAGGAGATAGGAAATATAGGGAGAGCTTTAGATCAGATTGATTTCTTCTTGCAAACATAGAAAGCATCTTGTGCTTCTATTCCTCCCTATGACATAAAGCCCTTTCAAAGTATTCACATCCTTCCTTTGGAGGGATAAGTGACATACTTTAAAAGTAGAACTTTGAGGGAACCTTTCCCCTACACTGCTAAGTGCTTATAGGCTTCCTTTGGTTGTCAATAAGTTGTGTAGCACTTCAACTTAATATGATAATTGATTCTCTTCTGGAGTGGTAGCATTGAAGATGGGAACCTATGAAGAATGAAGTTCATTGAAGATTGGTGAAGAGGAAGCTTGTGCCTGTCATAGAGATTTATCTGTTGAAGTTAGGATCCTGCTGCTGTTTGAAGCTGTTTATTTATTGGGGTTCAGTGCTTGCCAGAGCTTGGAGATTCTTTGGAGACAAGAGTTTATCTAAAGCTTGGGGATCATTGAAGGTTGAAGATGGGGTCTTACTTGAAAGGGTTATTGTCAACTTTTTGCTGTTAATCAATTGTAGCTGTCAGAGCTGTTGCTGTTTGAGTTGCTTACTGTAGGAGCAGGTGTTGCTTACTGTAGGAGCTGGTGTTGGGTTTTATTTCTTTTTCTGTATTGTTTGTTGGCTTGTTCAGCTTGCCCCTTAGGTTTGAAGTGAATACTGTTCACTTTGCCTGTTTTTTTCCCAGGTTCGAGGTTGAGTGGGACTCCCTTGCCTCGCTTGTACTGCTGCATCTCATGCATGTTTACTGTTTACTGTATATATGCTGTTTCTTTTCCGTTTATCCCCTAGGATCTCTGTTTTTCTCTGTGCACGAGAGGAATATGACAAACATTAGGTGTTAACCCATGCATGACAACATTAGGTTAGTTTTTATTCCCTTTTCAACCCTAGGCTTTTTAGAGCTCCTTTCTCTTCTTATCTCAAACAACTCAAAAAAAACACAGTAATAAGGTTAATCGATGACGTACGTTACGATCCTTAAGCTATTTGAGAAAGGGTTGCTGGAGAGTTTCTTTCCAGTAGTCTGGCTACTTAGTGTGGTACCCTTTGGGTGACACGCGACGTAGTCACTCTCAAGTCATAGTCTCTAGTGCGTCAGAGATTGCAAACATCATAAAAAACAGTACTTGCGTAAAAGAGTGAAAACAAACGTCAGAGTGTCATTTTGTCCGCTTGGACTCTTAATCAGAAAAATCTCTTTTCAGAAGGATCTAAAAAACAGTCAGACAAATCTGTGTCTTCCGTAGCCCGAACTACGTTTTCTCTGATCTTTCATGCCGTATGAAAGTACGTAGGCATAGGATGCCGTATCCTAGTGAGCAACCTTCCCCTCCTTTCCGTAGGTAGGCGAACTACGTTGACTCTGATTTCTCGTTCCAGACGGGAATACGAAGGCATAAAGTGCGATACTTTGCCGAGTCATTTTATTTTTTTTAACCCCAGACCTGTAGAGTAGATAGAATAACTATCCGTACTAGAAAACAAGCGTGGATCCCGTCGAGTACGACGGACGTGAGGGGTGCTAATACCTTCCCCTTGCGTAATCGACTCTCGAATCCAGGATTTGGTTACGATGACCATTCCTTTCCCGTTTTGCGTTAGGTTTACTCTGAGCGTTTCCTTTCCCTCCTTTGGGATAAATAGCGCACGGTGGCGACTCTTCTGTTTAGCCAGCGCCGATTTTCGCAGTAGCGACAGCTGGCGACTCTGCTGGGGACTCCAACGGTTCCCTACGCGAGTCAGTCCTAGCGCTTGTTTTCCCGTCGTGGGTTTTGTATGGATTTACATTTCTGTCTTTACTTTCTGCATTTTATTGTCAGCTTTATATTGTTATTGCTGTTGTGGGGAGGGGGTGATCTATTGAGAGATAAGCCGGACCTGGGCTTGAGTGCACCTAGAATTAGTTGTGGAAAGTAGTGGGCGCGTGCATGCTTTGCATGTACCAGTGTCCCGCAAAATCCATGCTCGGACGAGGTTCTTCTGGTTGACTTCTTTTTCAACCCTTTGGGTTGAGGGGGTTGTTGGTTAGTTGGATTGTCGACTCCGGGGACCGATCATTTGGAAGTTGGCTAAGTGAGGCCTCTTCAGGACATGATGATGCCACACGTTCTGGGTATCGTATCATCAGTCTTGAAAGTCCGTGACGCCGACGACCGCATAGGATGCCGTACCTTGTGTCAGTTGATAGGACACCTACCTGTGAGAGGGATTGGGGCATGCAGGTAACTCGACCTCCAGATTACCGGTTTTCTTGATTGAGGTTCAGTGGTGTTTGAGGACAATGTTATTGGGTCTGTTGAGACCAGGTTGGAGCATTGCGGTTGATCTTTTGAGACCAGGTTTTGAGCAGTTTATGGGTCTATTTGAGACCAGCATGGTGGATTAGGCTTCTCAGCCATGTGCACTTGATCCCTGTGGCATGTTGCATATTGCATTGTTGCATACTCATCCTGCATATCATTAACGTGTGTCTGTGCTGCAGGCGCATTTTCATACTTCTGATTCGAGTTGCCCAGATTTCTGTCTGCCGATATTATGGATACCCTGAAGAAGACTGTGGCGTACAGGTTGCCTACTCCAGATGTTTCTTCTTTGCTCGGTTTGATATCTCTAGCTGATGATGATGTGAGGAGAAGCTTCAGGAAGAGCTATGGGAAGTTGCTTAGATTGGTTTATAAACCATCCATGTATGAGCGTAACGGATTGTACGCGCTGATGCAGTTCTATGATCCCCCGCTGAGGTGTTTTACTTTCCCTGACTTCATTCTGGCTCCGACTATGGAGGAATATGCCGAGATCTTAGAGTTGACCATTCAGAATAGAGTACCCTTCAGTCATATGGATGCTGAGCCCAAACTGGAGGATTTGGCTGCTGCCTTGCATTTAGACTCCTCAGAGTTGTTGTTAACCTCGTGGAATGGAGTGTCCGGCTTTTCTCTCAAGTTCTTGGTTTGGAAAGCACAAGAGTATGCCAAGAGTGGATGTTGGACTGTGTTTAATGCTATTCTTGCTCTATGTATCTATGGCATTGTACTGTTCCCGAACCTGCCTGATTTCGTTGATCTGGATGCGTTCTATATATTTGCTTTAGGCAATCCTGTGCCTACTTTGATTGGAGATTTCTATCACTCACTGCATTATAAGAACGAGAACAGGAGGGGCAAGAACGTCTCTTGTTGTGGGCCTTTACTGTATATGTGGTTTGAGAGTCATCTGCCTAAGAAGGGTATCTTCGCTGAGTCTGCAGATACGGTTGATTGGTCTGAGCATCTGATGGGACTTTCTTCAGAAGAAGTTGTCTGGTTTAATAAAGATTTACTGGGGTCGGTGATCATCTACAGCTGCGCCGGATATCCTAACGTCCCTTTGATTGGGAGAAAGGGTTGCATTAACTACAATCCTTCATTGTTGATCAGGCAATTCGGGTATGCTTTGAAAAGCCCGCCAAAAGAGGAGGAAGTGCAGGAATCTCTGTACTTCACAGGTGATTTGAAGGGAGAACTACTATCCAATCTTCAACATGCTTGGAGAAACATCAACAGAAGGGGTAAGCCATTGTTGGGTAAGAATGATTGTCAAGCCTATCCCCCGTACAAAGTCTGGATCCAAGATAGAGCAAAGCAGGTGCGAATGCCGTTTCTTGCAGTACTACCTCTTGCTCTCCCCGTGATTGAGGAGCCAACTACTGTGCCTATTGAGAGGTATGAACAGGTTGTGAAGGAGAAAGAAGAGCTGATGAAAGCCAACGAGAAGTTGGAGGAAGAGTTAGTGCAACTCAGGAGCGAAAGGAATGAGGCCGTATATTCCTTCGAGCAGCAAACGAAGCTGGTGAATCAAATAGGCACAGAATTGACTGAGCAACGAAAGAAGCGTGAGCGATTGGGGATAGATTTCAAGAGCTCTCATGATATGCTGGAGTCTAAGAAGAAAGCACTTGATATAGCCTATCGGGAGATCTCTGCATTCAACAAAACCTGGAATGCCACGCTGACCGGCAATAAGGAAATAGAAGACAAATTGAAGCTGCAGATCTCTGAGCTGGAAGGTCAGTTGAAAGCTAGCCAGAAGAGGTTGGAAGAAGAGGTTACACGGAGGTATGATGTCCAGAATGCCTTGAACAAAGTTATCAAGCGCAAGAAGGAGTCTGCATCCCAGAAACGGAAGCTAGAAGACTGCTTTGGGGAAGGTGTTTGGGAGGAATCCATTGGTGATCTCCAGCGTGTTATCAGGCAAAGAGACTCGCTCGTCGAAGGGTTGCTTGCTCAGCCGAATCATCCCAAGACTAAGAGATTATTAGAGGAGTACCAGGCATATGGTCGCACTTGATTATCTCATGTATTGATGTGTATGCTTTATTTGCATTGTGCTGGCCATCACCAGGATTGTTGGTTGAGGTCATGCCTTCCTATTGTACAATCAGTAATATTGTATTCCCGACTTGATGGGCTTTTCCGCAATATATGAGATGTTTTCTATGATTGGGTTTCGAGCTTCTTATTGCTATCACTATCACTACACTGGCACTTTGGCACTAGAATCAGGGGTTGATCTCCCTAACGCACAGACACATATTGCATCTGCATATCCATTTTGCATTCCTAGCTACTTTTTGAACTTGTATCTCATTTTCTGCATCTCCAGGTTGTCCAGGATTGACGAACAAAGAGTCCACCGCTACTCAACCTGAAACACATGCAAGAGAATCATGGATCAAGTCCAAGTGGAGATGCAGGAAATCCGCGAGAAGCTGAATCTGTTCATGCAAGCAATGGAGAACATCGCTAAGGGCCAGGAGAGCCTCCAGACTTTGGTACAGCCGCTGCTGATGCGGACTAATGGGAATGGCAACAATGACCACAATTCTGCACACGTTGAAACTATTCCGGAGGATGGGCCCCCTACGCCTGTGGTTCCACCTGTAGTGACCCCTCCTGTTGTGGTTGTAAACGATAGCGCTGGCGCTGGCAATGGCAACACATGGAATGGAAATGAGCTTGTTGTTAACAATGTTGGATTTGGGGACGCCAACCAAGGCGGTGGTAACAACAATGGCGGTAATGGTTTCGGCTACAATGATCAGGGATTTGATTACATCAATCAGGACGGGAAATTCGGCTTCAACACTCAGGGTTTCGGTTACGACGGTTTTGGTAACGCTAACCAGGGGTATGGTGGATTTGGTAATATGAATGGTGCTGGGGTGATTCCTGTCAACACTGGGTTTGGACTTGTTAGGGTCAACCAGGGTTTCGGTAACGGGGGACGAGGTCCCATGATCAATCAGCAAGGGTTTGGTCACAACACTGGGTACGGCGGATATGGAAATGAAAATGTGAATTGGGGTGAAGACCACCAGGAGGACGCCTTTTCTGGAAGAGGTGTGGGATTTGAAGGACCTGTTGATCCTGTGCAGAGGATCAGAATGCTCGAAGAACAGATGAAGGGGGTAGTGAGTAAGAACTCCACCGGTTTGGATATGACTACAATGGGCTTGGTACCAAGACTGAGGGTGCCGTTGAAATTCAAGGCTCCCACTTTTGACAAGTACAAAGGGGATACCTGCCCTAAAGTCCATGTCCGCTCCTACTACAGAAGGATGTCCGCGTATTCATACGATGAAAGGATGCTCATGCATTTCTTTCAGGATAGCTTGTCAGGACCTTCACTTGAATGGTATATGGGGCTGGAGCCCACACAGATTAAAACCTGGAAGCAGTTGGCTGATGCTTTCGTGACCCATTACAAATACAACAGCGATCTGGCGCCAAACCGGGTCCAATTGCAGGGTTTGTCACAGAAGAACGGTGAAAGCTTTAAAGAGTACGCGCAAAGGTGGCGCGATATGGCAACGAGGGTGTATCCTCCTTTAATTGAAAGGGATATGAATGATATGTTCATTGGGACATTTACGGGGGTGTTCTAGGAAAAATTGTTTAGTGTGTCATTGAGTAGTTTCTCAGATTTGATTCTTATGGGGGAGATGATCGAAAACGGGATTAAAGTTGGAAGGTTCCAAGCAGGTGAGTCTACTTCAGCAGGAGGTGCCAGAAAAGTATTTGGTGGTAGACGACAGGGTGATACTAGTGCCGTGTTTGGTGGTAGGGGCAGAGGAAGACATCAGTATGTTCAGCCGCAACAGATAGCTAGCGTCACTATCCCTTTTCCTCAACAAGGGCAGCCTCAACAACAACAACAACAACCACAGCAACAGCAAGGACATAATCCTGGCCAGAGAAGGGTACAGAATACGAGACCGAAAAGAGTGTTCGACGCACCTCCCTCCACGTATGCAGAAATCCTCCAGACCCTGCTAGGTTTGAACTTGGTTGAAAAGAGGACTTTGGCACCACCTACGGGGGCAGTGCTTCCTTACAGATATGATGCCAACAAGCATTGCGAATTCCATTCCGGGGCACCCGGGCATGATATAGAAGCTTGTCAAGCATTTAAACACAAAGTTCAGGATTTATTGGATAGCAAAGCTATTAACTTTGGACAGGTAGGTCCAAATATCATACAGCAGCCTATGCCCAATCATGGGGCAAACGCCATCTTGACAGAAGAGAATCTGAATCTAGTGATGGATGTCAATGAGTTGAAGACACCGTTGGGTGAGATTAAAAGCACGCTGTTAAAAGGGGGTGTATTCCCGGGTTGTGATGAGTTTTGCTTGGATTGTTGGACCCAGCCAGAGGGTTGTAATGAGCTGAAGCAGGGTATTCATGCTATGATGGATGAAGGGACATTGCAATTTGATCGAACCGTGGTTGAAAAGCCTGCAGAGGCGTTGTGCGATGAGCAGAACGATGTTGCGACGGTGACGATTCTGAGGAAAACAATAACGATAACGGTGCCCGCCAGGTGGCCGACAATCACAATTACCAAAGCACGACCAGTCCCTTTTGAGAGTACTAAAGCAATGCCATGGACTTACGGGTTGGAGGTATATTGCGACGGTAAGAAAATTGAAATCAGTGGACAACCAGCTGGGGTTGCAGATAATGTTGCCGGAACAGGGGGTATGACCAGAAGCGGAAGAATCTTCACATCACCCGAGGTAGAGGCAGAAAGATTAGCCAAGGGTAAAACCAAGGTAAATGAGGGTGGTCCTTCTCAGTCGAATGAAAAGGACACGTCACTTAAGGATGTCGAGGAGTTTATGAGGCTCATTCGTAAAAGTGATTACAAAATCGTGAAGCACCTCCAGCAAACACCGTCAAAAATTTCCATCCTATCATTGCTGTTATGTTTCGAGGCCCATCGGAACGCTTTGCTGAAGATTCTAGACACGTCGTTAGTTCCTCAAGAAGTTTCTGTTAATCAGTTAGAAGGGGTAATGGCGCATGTCAATGCGGGGCACAGTTTGGGCTTCACAGACTTTGATTTGACTCCGAGAGGGCGAGAGCACAATATGGCATTGCATGTGTCAGTAGAATGCCGGGGCACGGTCATGTCCCACGTTTTAGTAGACACTGGATCTTCCCTGAATGTGCTACCGAAGAAAGCCATGATGAAGTTAGATATCAGGGGGATTATCTGCACGCCCAGTGACTTAGTGGTGAGAGCATTCGATGGAACGAGGAGGTCGGTTTTCGGATCAATAACATTACCGTTGCAGGTGGGGCCTGAAATATTTGAGACTGAATTCCATATAATGGACATCCAGCCAGCGTATAGTTGTCTTCTTGGGCGCCCATGGGTCCATGCCGCCGGGGCAGTCACGTCCACGTTACACCAAAAGCTGAAGTATATGGTTGGGGATAGCGTCGTCACTGTTTGTGGAGAGGAAGATATTCTGGTTAGCCATTTGTCTTCGTTCAAATATGTCGAGGTCGACGGTGAAATACACGAAACACCTTGTCAAGCCTTCGAGGGGTTGCGAATTAAAGACAAAGCTCAGGGTTCCAGCAAAATATCAGATGTGGCAGTGTCGTCCTACAAAGAGGCTCAGGCTCTAGTGCAGGAAGGCAAAACCAAGGGCTGGGGTCAGGTGTTGGAGATTCCTGTGAAGAATGACAGGTTCGGGCTTGGATATCATCCTTCGTCATCAGCATCCTCTTCAGGAGCGCCCAGGTTCAAGGGACCAGTCACGATTACGCCAAGCGAAGTGAGCTTCGAGACCGTCAATGCTATTTCCGATGCTGAAGACGGAGATAACGACTGTGATATGGATGCGTGGATCAAGGCAAGCGTGCCAGGACAAAGTCTCTGCAATTGGTCTATCCGAGAAACTGTTCCTGTGACAACTAAACAGTAATGATTTGTTTTCCTAATTGTTGAATAATCATGTGTCCTACCCGGGGCATAGTGATTTTGCTTAGGGCCATTTGGTTATGTACATTACATTGTTTAATCATGAAATAAAGGCGTTTTTCATATACAAATATTGTGATCCCTGTTTTTCTGTTTTTGTGTTTTACAATAAAATGGCAATGTGGTTATTTGCTTTATCCGCGTTTTGAAGCATTTAACCATTTCCTTTGCAGAATTACTATTTCAGATGACATCTATGAACCGCCTATGACTCACTTCGACTTCGAGCACCCGGTATTTCAGGCTGAGGAAGAGATTGTGGAAGATGGCGACGTACCAGAGGAGTTGACATGGTTATTGAAACAAGAAGAAAGAATCATTCTGCCTCATGAGGAAGTCATTGAGATTATCAATTTGGGGTCGAAAGAGGTTGTGAGAAACATCCGTATAGGGACTGCGCTGCAGAGCGACATCAAGCAAAGGTTGGTTGAGGTGCTCAAAGAGTACAGTGATATATTTGCTTGGTCGTACGAGGATATGCCTGGGTTGGATACGGATATGGTTGTTCACCGTCTGCCGCTGCGAGAGGAATATCCGCCTATTAAACAAAAACTTTGAAGAACTAGACTGGATATGGTTGTGAAGATCAAGGAGGAAGTTCAAAAATAGTGGGATGCTGGGTTCCTAGCTGTTACGAAATATCCCTCATGGGTCGCTAATATTGTGCCAGTGCCGAAGAAAGACGGTAAAGTGCGAATGTGTGTAGACTACCGTGATTTGAACAAAGCGAGCCCGAAAGATGACTTTCCACTTCCTCACATCGATGTGTTGGTTGATAACACTGCTCAATTCTCGGTGTTTTCCTTTATGGATGGCTTCTCGGGTTACAATCAGATCAAAATGGCTCCAGAAGACATGGAGAAGACTACCTTCATTACTCCCTGGGGAACATTTTGTTACAAAGTGATGCCCTTCGGATTGAAGAACGCTGGGGCAACATATCAACGTGCTATGACGACTCTCTTTCATGACATGATGCACAAAGAGATCGAGGTTTATGTTGATGATATGATTGCCAAATCCCAGACGGAGGAAGAGCATTTGGTTAATCTGCTGAAACTGTTCAAGAGACTTAGGAAGTTCAGGTTGAGACTGAACCCTAACAAGTGCACCTTCAGGGTGAGATCGGGTAAACTACTGGGGTTTATCGTGAGCGAAAAAGGAATAGAGGTTGATCCTGCGAAAATAAAAGCAATACAAGAAATGTCGACGCCTAAAACAGAAAAAGAAGTGCGTGGGTTTTTAGGGAGGTTGAACTATATCGCCTGGTTCGTATCTCACCTAACTGCGACATGCGAGCCGTTATTCAAGTTGTTGAAAAAGGATCAGGTTGTGACCTGGAATGAAAATTGTCAAAAGGCGTTCGACAAGATAAAAGAATACTTGCAGGAACCTCCTGTTTTGATACCCCCAGTGGCCGGGAGACCTTTGATTATGTATTTGACGGTTCTTTGGGAAAGTATGGATTGTGTTCTCGGTCAACACGACGAGACTGGACGTAAAGATCATGCGATCTACTATTTGAGTAAGAAGTTTACCGACTGTGAGTCCAGATACTCAATGCTCGAGAAGAAGTGTTGCGCGCTGGCCTGGGCCGCCAAACGTTTGAGGCAATACATGTTGAATCATACAACCCTGCTAATTTCAAAGATGGATCCAATCAAATACGTGTTTGAGAAGCAAGCACTCTCCGGAAGAATTTCCCGATGGCAGATGGTGTTAACTGAATATGATATTCAGTATGTCTCGCAGAAGGCTATTAAAGGTAGCGTTCTGTCGGAGTACCTTGCGGAGCAGCCTGTTGAGGATTACCAATCGATGAGGTTTGATTTTCCTGACGAGGATATCATGTACCTGAAGATGAAGGATGGTGAAGAACCGTTGCCGGACGAAGGACCAGAGTTGGGTTCCAAATGGCAGTTGATATTTGACGGAGCTGTAAATTCCTATGGTAGCGGAATAGGTGCAATTATTACTACTCCTAAGGGGTCGCACATCCCCTTTACTGCCCGATTAACCTTTCCCGTTACCAATAATGAGGCTGAATATGAGGCTTGCATCATGGGTCTGGAAGAAGCTATTGATTTGCGAATCAAACATCTGGACGTATACGGAGACTCAGCTCTAGTGGTGAATCAGATTAAAGGAGAATGGGAGACACGTCATCCCAATTTGATACCCTATATGAATTATGCAAGGAGATTGTTGCCTTTCTTTGACAAAGTGGAATTGCATCATGTGCCGCGAGCAGAAAATCAAATGGCTGACGCCCTGGCGACATTGTCTTCAATGTATAAAGTTAACTTCTGGAACGAGGCTCCTCGGATTGTTATCTCTCGGCTTGATAGGCCTGCATTCATATTCGCCATTGACGAGGCTCCCGATGGTAAACCCTAGTACTTTGACATCCAGAATTTCCTGAAGAACAAGGAGTATCCGGCTGGGGCATCCAGTCGAGATCAGAAGACTCTCAGGAGATTGGCTGGCAATTTCTATTTGAATCCTGACGGTGTCCTATACAAAAGAAACCACGACTTGGTGTTGCTACGCTGTGTAGATGAGAAAGAAGCAAAGTTGCTCATGGAAGAGATACATGAGGGTACGTTTGGTACACATGCTGGTGGGCATGCTATGATGAGAAAACTGTTGCGGGCAGGTTATTACTGGCTAACTATGGAAACAGACTGTTTCAAGTTTGCAAAGAGGTGTCATAAATGACAAATTTATACGGACAAGGTCCATGTACCCCCAAGTCCTCTGAATGTGATGGCATCACCGTGGCCCTTCTCGATGTGGGGAATTGATATGATCGGAAAAATTGAGCCTACGGCATCCAACGGACACCGGTTCATCTTGGTGGCAATTGATTACTTCACCAAGTGGGTGGAAGCAGCATCATATGCCAATGTCACCAAACAAGTGGTCGCCAGATTTATCAAACGAGATATTATCTGCAGATATGGAATCCCTGAGCGGATTATCACCGACAACGGTTTGAATTTGAATAACAAGATGATGAAAGAGTTGTGCCAGAAATTTAAGATTGAACATCACAACTCTTCTCCTTACCGACCCAAGATGAATGGCGCTGTTGAAGCGGCCAATAAGAACATAAAGAAGATTGTTCAGAAGATGGTTGTGACGTATAAGGACTGGCACGAGATGCTACCTTTCGCTTTGCACGATTATCGTACGACGGTACGCACATCAACCGGGGCAACCCCTTTCTCATTAGTATACGGAATGGAGGCAGTGTTACCGTTGGAGGTTGAGATTCCTTCCTTGAGGGTTTTACGAGATGTCCAACTTGACGAGGCAGAATGGGTTAAGGATAGACTGAATCAGCTCAGTTTAATGGATGAGAAGAGGCTAGCTTCTCTAGCATACGGTCGGTTGTATCAAAGCCGGATGAAGAAAGCGTACGATAAGAAGATATGTCCGCGAAGCTTTCAGACGGGCGACCTTGTGCTGAAGAGGATTCTCCCACCACAAACAGAACACATGGGAAAATGGACGCCTAATTACGAAGGTCCCTACGTTGTCAAAAAAGTCTTCTCTGGGGGAGCCTTGCTGCTATCTACCATGGATGGTAAAGACTTTTCATCGCCTGTGAATTCGGACGCAGTTAAAAAATACTTTGCTTGAAAGTGACCCGCTAGACAGTAAAAAGAGAGTCCAGGCAAAATGGGGCATCCTGGCGAACCGTAAAAAATGAATAAAAGGTTCGGGCAAAAGTTAGGGATAAAATCGAAAAGATGTACACCCGCGAAGTCGAAAACCTGCAAAGGGCGACTTCGGCAAAAAAGGGTATCCCGGTGAATTGAAAACCCGCAAAGGGCGATTCACGCAAAAGTTAGGGATTGAAAAAGCAAATGACTGCGGTCCGAATCTGATACATCATTGCTTAGTGGTTTGGGAGTACCTGAGGGTTCGTTTATCCGACACAATCTCTTCCAAAAATTGAATACCGGGAAAGCGCCAAAGTCAAGCGAGTCATAGGAGGATCAACTCATGATGTTTGGCTGCACCACGTTGCCGACATGTATACAAATATTGTTTTGTATTTTTATGTTTTTTGTGCATATATGTATGTGTGTGTGCGTAACTTCCTCTTTTCAGGAGTTGCATCCGATGTACAAAGCTTCGCCTATTTATAGGCTCAATTAATAAAACATGTTATTCAGTATTTGATGTTTGTGCTTTACTGTTTTGTATGTGGAAAACGCCTATGTTTTTGATAAACTCGCATGTGCATAAGTTTGCTGGCCCTTGCCGATAATTGCTAAAACTTCGAATTGACTGAGGTAATGTCGCGGATGCTAACCCGAATAGATTCGGTTGCATAGTTTTGTTTTGTCTCGTTTGTGTTTTGCAGGGTTCTCGCCCTTGAAGCGGACAATCAAAAAATAGTGGCCCCAGCCAGAGGCCCTGAAAGAAGGACTTGACCTTATTTCCCAGCAAGTCGCATCTCATTCCCAGAGATTATCCCCTTACCGAAGGAAGGATTATTTTCCCCAGAAGAGTATCCCCATGGAAGTGTCCACAGGATATCCCCAGCAAGACAAGATCAGTATCCCCTGCAGAGGTTACACTCCCCAGAGAGCCGAGTATGTGCACGTTCAATCCCCAGCTGGGAGGATTTCCGAGGCACGTAACCAAGTCATAGTAGGTTCAGAAGGATTATCTCGAACGAGGATGGTTTTCTTTCTCCCCGCAGGTCGTCATGCTTTCGTCAGGATGATTGTCCCCAGCGGGGTGGTAGTTCCGAGTTTGTAAACTGTACCCAGACAGTTGTCCCCCAGAAGGGTTGCTTCTCCCCCCAGCTGAGTTAATCTTCTCAGCAGGTGTTATTCTTTCCTCCAGTGGAAATCGATGTGTAATCTCTCCCCGACAGAGTTGGTTGTATTTTCAGCATTTATTTTGCCAGAATACTTTGCGATACTCGTTCATCCCCAACAGGGTGGTATTTGTCCTCAACAACCATGTTGAAGCAAGCTTGTCAGAGCCTTCCTCAGCAGCCCGAAACTGCATTTGCATTTGCATATATTATCATGTTTGCATCTACCTACAAATGCGTAGCATTTCCATGCCGTATGGAGCATTACGCCATTTTCAAACATACGCATTTCGAAACATAGATCAGATCGGTTAACCTTTTGCTTTCAGGCGTGTTTTCTCAACAGGAGTATGGAGTTCTATCTCGGATCTATTACCAGATATTCGAAGTCTTGCTGTGAGACATGTGATGATACAATTCTTGTTATCATTTCCCACAGAGTTACTGGTTGAAGTTTCTCTTATCCGACCAGCGAAGTGTTTTTCTTCAGGTTTGCTGTCGAGGTAGCATGTCAGGGTTTCATGAATCAAGACTTCAGAAGTGGTCACTTGTTGTCAGAACGGGTGTCAGGCAGTTATTTTCAGAATATCCCCAGTGGAGTTAGCTACTACCAAGAATAGGCAAGGAAGCTATATCCAAGATATGTTTTCCCGTATGAAACAGGCAGATGAACTTTCCTGTATGAACCAGGCAGATGTGCTATGTTTTCCCGTAAGAAACAGGCGGATGAACTTTCCTGTATGAACCAGGAAGATGTGTTATGTTTTCCCGTATGAAGTAGGCGGATGAACTTTCCTGTATGAACCAGGCAGATGTGTTATGTTTTCCTGTAAGAATCAGGCGGATGAACTTTCCTGTATGAACCATGCAGATGTGTTATGTTTTCCCGTAAGAATAAGGCGGATGAACTTTCCTGTATGAACCAGGAAGATGTGTTATGTTTTCCCGTAAGAATCAGGCGGATGAACTTTCCTGTATGAACCAGGCAGATGTGTTATATTTTCCCGTAAGAAAAAGGCGGATGAACTTTCCTGTATGAACCAGGCAAATGTGTTATGTTTTCCCGTATAAAACAGGCGGATGAACTTTCCTGTATGAACCAGGCAGATGTGTTATGTTTTCCCGTAAGAATCAGGCGGATGGACTTTCCTGTATGAACCAGGCAGATGTGTTATGTTTTCCCGTAAGAATCAGGCGGATGAACTTTCCTGTATGAACCAGGCAGATGTGTTATGTTTTCCCTTAAGAATCAGGAGGATGAACTTTTCTGTATGAACCAGGCAGATGTGTTATGTTTTCCCGTAAGAATCAGGCGGATGAACTTTCCTGTATGAACCAGGAAGATGTGTTATGTTTTCCCGTAAGAATCAGGCGGATGAACTTTCTTGTATGAACCAGGCAGATGTGTTATGCTTTTCCCGTAAGAATCAGGCAGATGAACTTTCCTGTAAGAATCAGGCAGATGACTTTTCCCGTATGAAGCAGGTGGATGAACTTTTTGGTATCCAGATAGATGATTCTCCCGTGATAGACAGAGTATGTGAGTTGTGTTCCGATATTTGACAAAAGTATTTTCCCCAAGGAAGTCGCCGTGATGTCCTCGGGTTACTGTCCCCGGTAGAGTCCTCCTCAGATTCGTTTTTGGGTTGGGACCAACGGAGTTGGCTACTGCAGAGGTAGGTAGAGAAACGGTATTCAGATAATTTTCCCGTATGAAGCAGGCGGATGAATGTTCCTGTGATCAGGCAGATGACTTTCCCCGTATGAAGCAGGCGGATGAATGTTCCTATAATCAGGCAGATGACTTTTCCCGTATGAAGTAGACGGATGGGGTTTCCTGTGTTTAGGCAGATGATGTGCCTGTAGGTATAGGCAGATGAGTTCCTTGTGATTAAACAAAAATGTTTCCCCAGCGAAAGCGCCAGGAGTTTTCCGTAATGTGAAGTCCTGACGTGGACAAGATTGATTACTCTTCAGGGACCATTTATCCCCAGCAGATATCTTCATTTGTATTGGCGAAGTGGGGGTCCTAACATGGACAAGGTTGCTCCTATGACGACAGAATCTCTATTCGTGTTGACGAATTGGTTCCTCTTCTGGTGTTGACGAGGTTAGCCCAATGGTGGACGGAGGTGTTTTTGCGAAGATAGGTCAATACCTGTGGCGTCACACAGGTGGTTGAGGTTGAAATCAAAATTGTATCAGATAATTGACCAGTTGTTGCCGTAACAAACAGATTCAGTTCATTGGACGTCGCATCTCAAGCAGTTTTGCAGTTCATCTCCACGGTTGACAAATTTCAGGGTTTCTTTGGTATTCAACCGTCTCGTACCGCGAATGTTTGAAGGCCGTTCGCTCTTCACCCAGTCGGGTCCAAGCCGTTTGAATAGGGGCAGCTGTTGCACCCCAAAATTTGACCAACCGGTTCCCATATCTGGTTTATGTTTCGATGCATTGTGCATTCGCATTCGCATACTGTATACATTGCATTTTCTCAGTCAGATTGATTTTATCGGGATTACAGC
The DNA here is from genome assembly GCA_963859935.3 of Lathyrus sativus. Taxonomy (NCBI): domain Eukaryota; kingdom Viridiplantae; phylum Streptophyta; class Magnoliopsida; order Fabales; family Fabaceae; genus Lathyrus; species Lathyrus sativus. The sequence goes on from OZ012736.1 coordinate 281,880,427, forward strand.
CTCCCCTGGCGCTTCAGGCATTTCAGGCCAATACGAGGATTTATTTTGAGAATTCGTGCTCGTCTCGGTGTTTTCAGCTCTCGCTGTTGTCTTTGAAGACATTTCGATGTCCGGCTTTTACCGTCTATTTCGTTACGGTTGTGTATTTGTTCTCTAATCGATTTAATCGGCTTCCTGGCATTTTAGAATTTTCTCTTCTATTTTCTAGACTTTTAATGGATTTTAATAAAAAAAAATTTTAGATTTATTTGAGTTTTTAGATATTAAATATGTTTTTAATTTTTTTTAATAGAATTTAATAGATTTTTTAATAGATAGCTTTTTTAGATATTAAATAGATTTTTCTAGAATTTTTAATTAGATATTCCTTTTTTTAATAGTTTTAATAGATATTTCTTTTTCTAGATATTAATATAGAATAATAGTTTTTCATAGAGTTTTATTAGATATTAGTTTAATATAGAAATTGAGTAGTTTAGATATTAAATAGGTTTTAATATAGTTTTTAGATATAGATTTAATAGTTTTTTAATTGGTTAGATTTTAATATATATTTAATAGTTAAATAGACTTCAGATTTAATTGCATAGTTTTAATAGATTTTTTGATATAGGTCTTAATTAGGGTTTAATTGTTCAGTCATTAATTAGATTAGTTAATTGTGGAGTTAATTAGGGTTTTATTCTTTTTTGCTTTTTATTAGCAGTTTAATTAGCATTTTCGTTTTTTGTTAATTGTTAGATTAATTAGGTTCATTTTCCATTAAGTCCATTAATTATGTTTTAATTCATTAAGTCCAGTATAGATCACGTTTAGTCCTTAATCAGAGTTTTAGTGGGCCGGTTATCCATTTCAAAGCCCAGTCAAAAGTCCAATTTCCGCCAGGTGTCTGTATATAAGCTTGCCACGCGTTTCTTTCTCTCTCTTCCACCTCACTTCCCACTCACACCACTCTGAGCCACGCGTCCCTATCTCTCTCTCCCCCTCAGCCACGCGTCTCTCACCCACACTCCTTCTCTGCATGCAACCGCCACCTGTCCTCCACTAACTCCCTTCGCCGGAGTACATGCAACCGCCGCCCCTGCCGCCCTAGCCATCGCTGGAGACACCTTCCACCTCCGCAACTGACCGCCGGAGACAGCTAACACACCGGAAACTACAATTTCACAGAAAATCCAAGAAACACCTTTCAATCTTCTTCATCAGCCTCCATCAACCTCTCGCTGGAAAATACATCCTCGCCGGAATCTGCTATATTCATCAAGAATTCGCCTAGATCTTCATTTCAGCGTCAATCTTCCATCATCATCGTTCATCAACTATCTTGTTCATCTGCGTTTTCCAGAACACCTTCAAGCGCTCAAGAATCTTCATATCCTTAATCTCCAGATTCCAGAATTTCTCCAGAAATTGCAAGGACCTCATCAATTTGTGAGTGCCTTCAACGACCAAGAACGTCATCAGTTCCTTCACCTTTTAAGATCTTCGCTGATCTTCGTCACGAGAACGATATCGCCGCCGTAGATCTGTGAATCTTCAACAAAGATTTCTCCAGTTCTTCGCCAGGCTTCATCTAAGATCCAGATTCTTCATCGCTTGAATCCTCCATCCAGGTTTCTACTCTGAATCCATCCCCTATTGTAATTTTCTTGTTTTGTTAGCTGAGGATCTATGTTAGTTTGAATGTTAGAGTGTGAGCGAGATTAGGTTAGGAAAAAATGATTTGAGCTGATAGATTGAACGGTGTAGTTTGTGTTGGATCTGGGTGACCATTTTGTGGTTTGAGAGAATCAGAGAGGGAGGATGGAGAGGGTGGAGATGCGCCGTTAGGGTTTCAGTAGGGGAAGTGGTGAACAGTAGGAGGGGAAAGTGAGATAGAATTAGGTTTTGTGTACTGAAGGTTGAGTGGATGTTGGACTCGGGCCTTAGGCCCATTGTTTTTGCTGAGCATACCCTGATTTCCCCATTGCACCCTCCCTCTCCATGTGAATTTTGGCTTGGGCTTAGATGAGAGTTGCTAATCGCACCCCCAGTCTGAAGACCCATTGAGAACCAAGGCGAATTGCTTGCTATTTGCCACAGAGTTTTTCTCTTTTTCCTTGATTTTCCAATTGTTTCCTGAATTGGGTTGGGCTTAGCGCGTTTTGATAAGCGCACCCCCCCCTGAGCCCAATATCATTTTTGAACTGCAGATAATTGCTATTCGCCACGCCAGTTTATTATTTTAGTTGATTTTCTTTTATTTTTCATGTTTGCATATAGGTTAGTAAATAATTCATAACAATTTGAAAAGATAATCATTTTAGGACGAGATTTTTTTCCCTAGTTCCCTTAGGACCTCTAGAAAATTGTGAAATAATAAAAATATAATTTCATGCATTTTATATTTTCTGGTATATTTTACAATATTATTGCTTTTATTTTGCATTTTGTTGATACTTAATTTTTCGGAATTTAGTATGAGAGATTGGTGCATGATTTTTGATTGATTCTTGTGAGGTTGATTAGATTAGGGAAGCATGTACCCTTAGGAATTTTGTCATATTTTTGTGACTAAAACTTAGATTAATTTGAGAGGTATCAGAATCAGGGTTTCACAACACCTAGTTGTAGTTTAGGGCATAGTTTTGGGGTTTTAAAATTGATTTAGGTTCTAGGATCTATGTGGGGTATAGGGTATATAGTTAGGTTCCCTTAGAAATTAATCTAGGATTTTTTAATTAGTATTACTATTTTACTTGATTTTTTCCATTTGAGTGGTGATTGTGTGTTTTCCTTCTTGGGCTTTTTGCTTGTTTGTTGGTTTGGGTTATTTCAATTGGGCTTGGGGCTTGGGCTTTGCTTGTTGGAGCTTATGAAGACAGTGGAGATGATTGGAGACTAAGGATGGAGCTTGGAGCATGAAGTTTCTTCTCATTGAAGGTTGCTTTTGAAGACTTAGGAGATAGGAAATATAGGGAGAGCTTTAGATCAGATTGATTTCTTCTTGCAAACATAGAAAGCATCTTGTGCTTCTGTTCCTCCCTATGACATAAAGCCCTTTCAAAGTATTCACATCCTTCCTTTGGAGGGATAAGTGACATACTTTAAAAGTAGAATTTTGAGGGAACCTTTCCCCTACAATGCTAAGTGCTTATAGGCTTCCTTTGGTTGTCAATAAGCTGTGTAGCACTTCAACTTAATATGATAATTGATTCTGTTCTGGAGTGGTAGCATTGAAGATGGGAACCTATGAAGAATGAAGTTCATTGAAGATTGGTGAAGAGGAAGCTTGTGCCTCTCATAGAGATTTGTCTGTTGAAGTTAGGATCCTGCTGCTGTTTGAAGCTGTTTATTTGTTGGGGTTCAGTGCTTGCCAGAGCTTGGAGATTCTTTGGAGACAAGAGCTTATATAAAGCTTGGGGATCATTGAAGGTTGAAGATGGGGTCTTACTTGAAAGGTTTATTGTCAACTTTTTGCTGTTAATCAACTGTAGCTGTCAGAGCTGTTGCTGTTTGAGTTGCTTACTGTAGGAGCAGGTGTTGTTGCCAGAGCTGGTGTTGGGTTTTATTTCTTTTTCTGTATTGTTTGTTGGCTTGTTCATATTTCCCATTAGGTTTGAAGTGAATACTGTTCACTTTGCCTGTTGTTTTCCCAGGTTCAAGGTTGAGTGGGACTCCCTTGCCTCACTTGTACTGCTGCATCTCATGCATGTTTACTGTTTACTGTATATATGCTGTTTCTTTTCCGTTTATCCCCTAGGATCTCTGTTTTTCTCTGTGCACGAGAGGAATATGACAGACATTAGGTGTTAACCCATGCATGACAACATTAGGTTAGTTTTTATTCCCTTTTTAACCCTAGGCTTTTTAGAGCTCCTTTCTCTTCTTATCTCAAACAACTCAAAAAAAACACAGTAATAAGGTTAATCGATGTCGTACGTTACGAGCCTTAAGCTATTTGAGAAAGGGTTGCTGGAGAGTTTCTTTCTAGTAGTCTGGCTACTTAGTGTGGTACCCTTTGGGTGACACGCGATGTAGTCACTCTCAAGTCATAGTCTCTAGTGCGTCAGAGATTGCAAACATCATAAAAAACGGTTCTTGCGTAAAAGACTGAAAACAAACGTCAGAGTGTCATTTTGTCCGCTTGGACTCTTAATCAGAAAAATCTCTTTTCAGAAGGATCTAAAAAACAGTCAGACAAATCTGTGTCTTCCGTAGCCCGAACTACGTTTGCTCTGATCTTTCATGCCGTATGAAAGTACGTAGGCATAGGATGCCGTATCCTAGCGAGCAACCTTCCCCTCCTTTCCGTAGGTAGGCGAACTACGTTGACTCTGATTTCTCGTTCCAGACGGGAATACGTAGGCATAAAGTGCGATACTTTGCCGAGTCATTTTATTTTCTTTTAACCCCAGACCTGTAGAGTAGATAGAATAACTATCCGTACTAGAAAACAAGCGTGGATCCCGTCGAGTACGACGGACGTGAGGGGTGCTAATACCTTCCCCTTGCGTAACCGACTCCCGAATCCAGGATTTGGTTGCGATGACCATTCCTTTCCCGTTTTGCGTTAGGTTTACTCTGAGCGTTTCCTTTCCCTCCTTTGGGATAAATAACGCACGGTGGAGACTCTTCTGTTTAGCCGGCGCCGATTTTCGCAGTAGCAACAGTTGTCGACGTGCCTAGCGACACGATGAGTCCACAGGCGACGATAAGGAATTCTTCTACAGTGACGCAGGATGCCTAACGGTATGATCAACCATCCATTACCAGTTACCCGTAACCGGTGATCCCATGATGATTGGAGGACGAAGATCTACAGCAAAATCAGATGATCATCCTGACGGAGATTTGAGATTAGAACCTTCACCGACTACCGTGTGACCAATTCCCCCAGCAGAGTTGTCGTGCAACTGTCATGCTCAGTTTCAAAGATGTTCCTACCAATCGGGGTACCATTTGCCTGTATGGTTAGCAAATCATTAGTTACCGGGCAACCGGTGATCCCTCGATGATTTGAGGATGCAATGATATCAGATAAATCAGAGAATCATCCTAACGGAGATTCAGATCAGTAGTTCTCCAGATAGTTGTCGTGCAGCTATTATTTCAGTTTCTGAAGATTTGTCCCCATCAGAGTACCGTGTACTTGCGCAGTTGGCAAATTTCCGGGTTTGTTGGTATTCAACCGTCTTTCACCTTGATTGTTTGAGAGTCGTTCTCTTCTCACCCAGTCAGGTGCAAGCCGTTTGAATAGGGGCAGCTGTTGCACCCCAAAATTTGCCCAACATTTCTTCACCTAGCTTGTGTTTCATTTCATTCACATTAGCATTATCATTTGCATTTCATTGACATGTGTGTAGGAAATCAAGAGGTATGATTACCAACAAAGAGCTACACCAGACTATGAAGCTAGCTAAGAAGGCTTATTCAGGTGTTCAAGGGTTGATATCCTTGTCAGAGAAGTTAAAAGATCCTCAGAGAGAGTGATTGAAGCCAAGAGGGTAGGTCTCCTAACTTGAGAGGTGTGGGAAGATCATCAGATGATTCTGAGGCCATGAAGTTGGACTTGAGGTCTTGAGAGAGCTCATGAGAAGTTTTGAAGATCACTTTGAGGCCTAGACAGGTCATTGTGCAATAATAAGAAGCCTCAGCCATGAGTGGTGCAGCTAGGGTTTGACTGGGTCAACTCTAAGTCAACTGAGGATTTGAAGGAGGTTGAGACTCAATCCAAGAGCCATGTGATCATGGATTGATGCATTTAGATGTTCTAAGGATGATTCCAAGGTTAACTCATCATGACTGAAGAGTGTGAGCAATTTCAAGCTAGGGTTTCTAAGGATTGACAGTGTAAAATCCCCTAGTTTGACCCCTATCTTCAAGGAAATTTAGCTCAAGATATGATTGTCATCTCATCTTTCCCCCAACATGATTGTTGTAGAGCATGGTCTTAGCTTTAATTTGAGTGCTAGAAGTCCTTTATAGGATTTGTAGAACTCAAGTTATGGCTTTGAGAAGTTACAAGTCATCAGATGAATGTGAATTTGGAGCTTGAAAGTTACCCAACTTGCATGAAACTTTTGCCCTAGAAGGATGATTCCTATGAACTTTTGGTCAACATGAATGCTGTTCCTTATCCTCTTAGATTTTCATAGAGTACTAGAAGTCCTTGATTGGATGTGTAGAACTCAATTTATGGCTTTGAAAAGTCAAGGGTATTTTGGGTATTTGGACATTACATGTCATTTTGAATCATAAGTCAATTACACCATCTTGCAGGCCTCAAATGAATTTTTGTTCAACATGAAAGTTGTTCAAAATGATGTTTTTAGCTTGTCTAAAAATCAAGTGTCCATTGATGTGGATCATATCAAGCATTGGTGGAAGAAAGTTCATATAAAAGCCATTTTAATGAATTAAGATGGGAAAATTCAAAACAATTGAGAATAACTTGTTTTCAAGTCAAATTTGTGGTCATTTTGAATTGAATTGATGTTTTAGAGAGATTGGAATTGTCACATTTTTGATTTGAAGTGCTTAACATGGCCATTTGGAAGGTTGCTTCACAAATAAGAAACATACCTCACACACTCCATATGTTGAAATCAAGGGAAATAAACCACATCATTACATCCCACAAGGCTTAAGTGTATGGTTTGGAATGAAATTGGAGTGTGAGCAAAGCTTGAGAGCACATATCCACATTGAAATTTTGGAAGGAAGGTGAAAATCCAAAATCCACAAATGGGCTTGGTTTGGGCCTCTAATCCATTGAAACAGAATATAAAAGGGATTTAGAACAGAATTGGAAGCTTCTAGTGCCAAAATTCGTGGAGAAGCCATTGATGCAAGGTGAAGAAGAAAGCTTGAAATTGAAAATTCGTTTTGGAGAATCAGGAGGTTTCAACCAGAATTAAGCATCAAGAAACATTCTCCATTAATCACTGAAGAATTCTGCAAGGTTTGGAAGAGAATTGAGGCGTGAATCCACTGCAATCCAAGCTCAAAGACAGGTTTTAACTTCTTGAAATTTCTCTCCGATTATGTGTTTTTAATGAAGTAGAAGCATGCGTTTAGGTTCCCCTACTGATCTAGATGGATTTAGGATGATCAATTGCAACTTTTTAGAGACGATTTAGGTTTATTTTCGGTTGAGATTGATATCTCAAGATTCACGAGTTTTTAAAGTGAATGAATGGCATGGTTGAATTGCTGATGAAATTCTGGTCAAGTTTCGTTTAGAAATCGTGGCGAATGGTTGAGTGTAGAGAGACTTAGGGTTGCACAGGTGTGGCCGGAAAAGCCACCGGCGACGGTCCTGGTTCGCGCGCAGGTTGAGTTGTTTGTAGAAGTTTGAAATGAGGAATATGAAATCCTCACCTTCCATTCATGTGGAAAGCTTGACTCAGTCCATTGATCCCAGCGCTCACGTTGAGCCACGCGTCCATCCCCTTAAACTCACAGTTTTGATTAATGAAGGAACTCAGCTTGTAAACTTCGCTGTGTGAACCAAGAGATTGTGGGTTCGAGACCTGGCATGTGCAATTTTTTGGTTAATTTGAAGAATGAATTGAGCCTGAAGGTAATCATAGGCGTGTCGGCTTGGGTTTCAGTTGCTATCACCACCCCTCCATCCAAGCCCATCATGGATTTTCAATGTAAATTGGTTGCTGAATGTACCCCTCCTGGCACTATCTCTCTTGACTGAATTGATATTCAGATGGGCCTAGCACCCTCCTTGCTAATGACACCCCCGTTTGGCCCAAATTCCTGAAATGAACTGCAATGATTTTCTATTTGATACGCACGTTTTATCATTTTCTTCTTATTTCTTGTATTTTCATCATTTCATATAGTTTTGAAAATAATTCATAAAAAATAGAATAATAACTCAAATTGATCCAAATTTTTTTCCCTTGACTCATGAATGAGTCTAGAATTTTAGGAAATTGAAAGATTATGAATTTATGAATTTGTGATTTTAATTGCATTTTTTGTATTTTAATTGACATTAATTTCATCATGGTTGATACCTTGGCTTGTGGAATTTTGTGTGATCACATGGTGATGATTCTTGAGCTGATTTTTGGTGTGTAGCTAGTTTAGACATGTATGCTCCCCTTAGATGTGTCTCACATTTTTGTGATGAAATTAGGTGTTGGTTTTAAGTTGAAACTTTAGGTGCTCTAGTTTTAGGGTTTAAGCTTAGTACCTTGTAGTTTGGATTTTATTTCTAGGACTTTGTGGATGATTTAATCTCTGGAATTAACATGGTCGAGTCATGATTGACTTAGGGTCCCATAGTTATTTTTGTAGGATTTTACAATTGGTTTTAGTATTTTAGTTGGATTTAACTTTAGTACTAGGTTTTAGGTGATCCTAGCTTGCTAATTCAACTAGAATGACTTCTTTAGTTCCCTTAGACTAAGGTTTTGATTCCCTTGCTCTTGGATGATGATAAAGGCATGTGTGGGCTGCTGAGGAATGCATGGTGGAGCTTGGACTTGAAGTTTTCTTTCCCTTTGGAGTAGTTCTGTTTAGGTGGTAAGATTAGGGTTTGTAAGTAGAGCTTCTAGATAGATTCTCTTCTTTCATAAACATGGGAGGTGTTAATCACTTCCATTCTTCCCTATGATGTAAGGTCCCCTTATGAAGGCCTCATCCCTCCTTTGGTAGGATGTGTGGCTCTTCACAAGTTGGTAGAACCTTTGAGGGTTCCTTTCTTTGATGGTGGAGTGTTTAGTGGTGACATTTGGTCTTCACTTTGCTTTCCACTATCCAAACCTTGATCTTATTAAATGAATCTTTCTCCCTTGCTAGAGGATGGAGTTCCTTGTTAGAAGATTGAAGATGCTAGAAGTTGCCACTTCTCTGTATTTGAAGACTGCCATTGGAGCTGAAGCTTGAAGACCAATAAGAACAAGTTGACACTTGTGAAGAAAATCAAATTGAGATTAAAGAAAGAGCTGAAGCTTGAAGGAGAAGGACAAGTTGATACTTGTGTTTGATGTATTGAAAGCTTGAAGAAGCAGGTTGATACTTGCTATTGAAGATGAAAGTCTTGAAGAACAGTTACAGACTAAAGACTGAACTGCTGTCAGAGGACTGCTTTGCTGTAAAGATGAAGGAGCTGTTGATCTGCTTTCTTTTCTTTCCTGACTGTTTGCTTGCTGTGCAACTGTATTGATGTGAATTGTGTGATTTTCTTGATGCATTAGAATAAGTTCATATTTAGATTGTTTTAAGCTAGGAGCATGATTGCATTAGAGGTTGAGTTGCTCCCTCTGCTTGTATTGTTACTGTATGGCTTTGCTTGCTGGTATTCGATAGAGCCCAGCTCCCTTGCCTGTATGGTTTGTGATTTGCTTGATGGCATTTTATTTTCCTGTATGATTGCAGTTATTCATATCTGGCTTGAGGTCGAGACGAGCTTGTGGAGGCTTATGCCCCACACACATTTCCTCCCTCACTTGCATTGCATGCATTTTACAGTTGTTTCCTGTACTGTTTATTGTTTACTGTTTTAGCTGATGCTTTACCTGTTTCTGTATACCATTGACATGATCCCCTAGGAATCTCACTTCCTTTGATAAGGAAGTGATGATTAGAACTTTAGGTTGAAACCTATGCATGATAACTTCTAGGAGTTCCCTGTTTCGAACCTCAACCATAAGATGAATCCTTGGCATGACAACATTAGGACTTGACAGTCTCCCCATAGAGTTCGTTCTCTTCTCATCTCAAAACAAATCAAAATACAGTAATAAAGGTTAACTCACATCGTACGTTACGAGCCTTAAGCTATCTGAGAAAGGATTGTTGGAGAGTTTCTTTTCAACAGTCTGGATGTTTAGTATGGCACCCTTTGGGTGACATGCGACGCATTCATTCTCAGGTCATAGTCTCTAGTGCGATGTTGGGTGCAAACAACCATAAAAGACAGTTCTTCCGTAAAAGACAGAAAACAAACTTCAAACCTTTTTTCCCCGTGGGCCCATAATTCAGAGGAAGCTTTTCTGAAGAAAAGAGTGTCGTTAACTCCCAATTCTACCGCAAACGGTAACGCTTAAGTCTCCAAGGGTCGAGCTGCGTACGCCAAACTGCTGGAACTGTTTGTTAACCCTACTCGATAGACCAGATGAATCTGAAGTCCCGTAATCCGTATTATCCTGAACTACATAAGCTTTGATCTCTCATGCCTGTTGAGAGTATGTAGGCACAATACTGACGTATTGGCGAGCCACCTTCCCCATAACCCGTAGTTAGTCGAACTACGTTGACTCTGATTTCTCATTCTCTGATGAGCATACGTAGGCATAAAGCGTGACGCTTTGCCGAGTCATTTTTATTTTCCTTTTCAGACCAGCCTTGATAGGTAGATAGTAAAACCAACCCGTCAGATAAACACAACAAGCGTGGATCCCATCGATTACGATGGACGTGAGGGGTGCTAATACCTTCCCCTTGCGTAACCGACTCCCGAACCCAGACAATGGTTGCGATGACCTTGTCTTATACCTTTTCGTCAGGTTTTTCCGATCGTTTCCTTTCCCGTTCCGAGGGATAAATAACGAAAGGTGGCGACTCTTCTGTTTTGCCGGAACCTTATTTTCGCGGTAGCGACACACGTGAGTGTCTTACAATTTCTTGAGTTGAGCCTCTTTCTTGAGCCAATGTGAACTATTCCTCTTCAAACCTTCGAAGCGGTCCTTCCAAAGAGTGGCCATTTCCTGAGCAGTTTCCAACTCTAAGCACTTATTGTTCCAAATATCAGGAGTGATATATGAAACTCTCATTGCCTCTTCTTTGAGTTGGCGCTCATCTTCAGCCAAAGTCAAAACACCTCTCAGTTGTTCTTCAAGATCATCAATATCATCCTCAAGTTTTTCCCTGGTCCTTTGTTTTCTACAGAAGCTAGTTCGTAGAAGTGCCATGCTCTTTCACAAGATTCTTTGGCCTCTTTCAAGAGTTGTCGAAGAGTCTTTACTGATACATCAGCCCCTTGAAAACCATTTTGATACATGATCCTTAAATTTGTTTCTATCTTCAACTTCTTACTACTTTCGGCTACCTTATTTTGTTCAACTTCCATCTTTCTCTTGAATTGGCCATTTTCCACACCAGCTTGGTGGATTTCAGCTTGAAGATTTTGGTTTTCCTTAGTCAACCTTTCCACAACCAACTTCAGATTCTCATATTCTTCCATGGACACATGAGCGAGAACAAGAGGTTTCTCTTGCATGGGAGATTCTGGATGAAATGGTAACAACCTTTATACCACTCTAGCCAACAACCATCTATTGTATGGTTCTTTAGCCACATAATTTTTTGCTTTCAACTTCTTCCTTCCTTTTGTATGAATCTTGGTCCATTCTTTAGAAATTTCTTTGACAAATCCAGGATCATCTGCTTTGTTCAGCAAGAAAAAGCTTTGGATCTTCTCTGCCTTGTGTTGTAATTAATGCAGCCAGCTCTTCCCATTAGAGGTACAGTACATAACTCCCCATAACTGAAAATAATCTCCACATCATAGTACTCATGGGAGTACTGTCGCAACTGCGAAAAAGGGCCGGTGAACAAATAGAAGAGTCGCCACCGAACGTTATTTATCCCAAAGAGAGGGAAAGTAAACGATCGAAGAAAACCTAAGAGAACAGGAAAGACAAGGTCATCACAACCAAATATTGGGTTCGAGAGTCGGTTACGCAAGGGGAAGGTATAAGCACCTCTCACGTACGTTGTACTCAATGGGATCCACGCTTGTTGTTTAATCTATGGGTGAAAGCTACCTAATGCTATTGCTAAAAGGAGGTGACAGGAAAGAACAGACTCGATAGGACATCGCCGACCTATGCCTACGTATTCCCTCATGCAATCGGAAAGTCAGAGTCAATGTAGTTCGGAAAACCACGGGTGATGGGGAGACGGTTGCTCACCAAGACATCGCCGTCTTATGCCTACGTATCCTCATATGATATAAGAAATTAGAGCAAACGTAGTTCAGGAAACTAGACCACTGGTTGGTTCAAGTGTTTTATGAGCAATGTTAAATCTCCATTCTAGTAGTTAGGAATGAGGCCTGTTTGCGGTAGAACAGAAACGTAACATACTCTTTCTGAAAATGAGGTTTGAAAACAATACCGAAGGATAAAAGGTTTGAGTTTTGTTTGTGTTTTTTAGAAGAAGTAAATTAAGTTAGTTTGAAACTCATGTTGCACTAAAGATTATGAAATAAGGGTGAATGCGTCGCATATCACCCAAAGGGCATATGCTAAACACTCTAGATAATGTGAAGAGAGACCTCCCCACTTATCATTCCTCATGTACTTAAAGCTCGTAGCGTATAACACTCGTCATTCTTTATTAAGCGTCTTAAAAGAGTTTAAGATGAGAAGAGAAGGCACAAAACTCTAAAGGGAACTAAGAAACCCTAATGTTGTCATGCAAAGTGGTCCTAAAGTTGGGATAGAAGGGAACTACCTAATTTATCATGCAAAGGATTGAAAACCTAATGTCTCTCCTACTCCCATCTTAAACAGAGGAACTAGGAATCCTAAGGGATCATGCGAACAAGCACAAGTAAACACAATGCATAGTCAATCACAGATGAAAATAAAGAAAAGACTTAAACAAGTCTATGCAAGATAGAAAGAGATGCAAAAGCAAACAAAATATGCAATCATGAAGCATTCATCAAATACAAACACAAGTTACACACAAATCAACAAGATGGAAGACTTAAACAAGTCAAGAGAGATGAGATGGAATGAGAGAAGGAAACTCCTACAATCAAATGCCATCAACATTTTAAGGAGAATAATGCTATACAAATGAGCCACAATTAAAGATATGAGGGGAGAAGGAGAGTTGGGCAGAAACCACATCATAAACATCTAAACCAAACACTCACTCATGATCAAATAAATAAAGGCACTCAAACAACTCAAAAGGAGTTCAATTGTTCACAACATCCTCAAAGTGAAACAAACATCACCAAAGCATCATGAAAAAACACATAACCATCAGGTCAGAAGAGAACTCAAGCAACATGCCTCAATTTCAAAATCAAATCATCAAGCAAACACAAGAATGATCAAATCAAATTGGAGGACCAAAGTCCATCCAAACATCTCACACTTCAAATATAAGTGGAAAGATATGATCAAATGAGACTTGTGACACAAGGTATACATCCAATGGACCTATAAACATGCAAAGCAGCACCTCAAACATGTTAACAAGAGTTAACAAGACTCATGAGGTCTTCAAGGGATCACATAAGATCATATCCCAAAACTAATTCAAGGATTGCATGCATACACATAGTTAAAACACTTTGAATTTGAGGCATCCACCAAAAATATAAGTAAGCTCAAATAAAATCCAAAGAAAATACCAAACTAAAGTTGAACCAAACACAAATCAGTGTGCAAAATATCATGGCAAGAATCAACTCAAAGCATCACCAATTGTGTCCAATAAGAAAAGGTGTTCCACTTATCAAGCATGCATCGAAGGGCAAACAAAAACCAATGAAAAAACATTGAAGAATGATCATCAAGACCTCAAACCAGCCCTTAAATAAGCCTCAATAAAACACCTAAGTGTGAGAGGAAAATTTGTCAAAGGGGGTGTTCAAATAAAGTCAAATATCACACTTAAAATCAAGGTATCAACCATAAAATCACCTCAAATTTTAAATCAATTAAAAATACTAAAAAGTCAGAAACATATTTTTTGGGATTTTTGTGAAGATTAAAACTATTTTAAAATGAATTAAAATGAAAATGTAATAAGAATAAAATAGAAAAAGAAATAAAATGCAAGAGAGGGGTGTAGTAGCAATCTGGATTGAACTGAAATCCTTTGAAAACACGCTGATGGGCCAAAAGTGGGGGGCGTGGAAAGCAAGAATGATAAGCCCAAAACCAAAACAAGTTCAGTTTTAATGAAACGATTCGGGGCCAGAGCCCTAGCTCCGGTCAAAAAACACCTCAAACGCCGGAGCCCTAGCTCCGGTTGTCTTCCCTGGTGAGCTTCACCGGTGGGATATGAAAACCACCATAAAAATGTAAACCTTGGACATCATCTTAAAGCATTTTCTACGTTGGCTCTTCAAATGCAAGGCAAGCTTTACTATAAAGCTTCTAATCCACTCTTTATGCTTCAGTGATGATGGAGTGAGAAAGAGTTGGAAGAAAAACTCATTGAAGAATGAGATTCGAAGTGAGAGAAATTTCTGAAAATTCTTGATGGAAATCACTTTTCTGTGCAGCTACTCCCATTCTGATCATTTAGGGTTCACTTATGGCTTAAATATGAGGGCTTAGACTTGTTCATGCAGGCCCCTGTTGGATGATTTCTTCATTTTCAGAGTTTGCCAAAAATCACAAAATGAGGTGCATACACGGGTTGGTGTGTTTTGTGACTCAATCCTCTCACTCTTGCTGGTCATGTGGGGGTGAGGAAAGGAATATTGTTGATTTGGAGAATTGAAAATGAATGGATATATGGCTTTGGACAATTGCCTCACATGGTGTGATATTTGAAAAAGTGTCATGACATGTTGGTTTGTGTTGGCTCAAATTAGGTAAAGAATGGCATGACCATGATATGATGATGATATGGTGTCAAAAATTCAAGAACAACTTCATTTGGTGACTTGAAATGAAAGGAATTCATAGTAGGTCATAAAATCAAGTTTTCATGGTCATCATGGCATAAATGATATCATAACTCATCAAAGGCTATGGAAATTGAGATCAAGATGATGTTAAGGTCATAAGACACAACTTTCATGTGGAAAGAAATTAGATTAGAGGTCTTGAAGTGGATGAAATTGGTCCTTGAGATGAATGACCCAAAACTAGGTTTCCAAAAATGCCCTTGACTTGTGAATACCATAACTAGAGCTCCACACAATGAGTAACAACTTTCTTGTTTATTTGAAAGTGAGGAAGAGCTTGGTTCCATGTGAAAAATGCCTTGGAAGTGAGCTATCTTTGAGTGCCTCTAAAATCTCTTCATTTGGTGACACCAACTTGTAGTAATCATAACTTGAGATGTATGAATCCAATGGATGAGTTCTTGTACTCAAAAGAAAGCTTGAATGATGAGGAATAAGTCTCATGTTTGTTATAAAATTAGATAAGACTTGTACCATAGTGAAATTTATTCTTGAACTTAGGTACCAAATGAGGGGATTTTACACCTAGAATCATTTGAAACCCTAATTTAGTAACCTCTTGAACTCTTGGATCTCTTTGATCTAGCTTCACAATGACATTTGAGATGATCTCGGAAGACTTCTCATGGCTTACAAGATCAAGACCCAAGCCTTAAACTCCTTCAAACCTAAAGTTGACTAGATGAAACCCTAACCTCTTATCCATTAACTGAGGTTCTTGCTAATGATTTGTGTGGTCATACCAACTCCATAGAGGACCCTCAGGGTGTACACTAAGCTCTTGAACCATGTCTCACTCAAAGAGAAGACCTTCTATGCTTCTACTCATCCTTAAGATAGGAAATGATACCCAACCACAAAGTTTCTCCTCTCAAGGAACTTTAAGACCCAACTCTGATGATGATGAACTCTTGATGACCTGAAAATGTAACCTTGCTTGAACTTGGACATGAAATTTCTCTCTTGAGTGGCATATGCATCCTCTTGATCCCTTCTTTATAACCAATTCTATGCATAAATGCAAATGCTAAATTCTATGAAACATAAGCCAAGATAGTAAAAAAGGTTGGGCAAATGTTGGGTTGCAACAGCTGCCCCTATTCAAACGACTTGGACCTGAAGGTATGAGAAGCAACCACTTTCAAACGTTCAAGGTAAAAGGTGATTGAATACAAAAGAACCCAGAAATTTGCCTTTTGGGAAACATATTTAATATCGTATTCTGTTAGAACCATCTGCCACCTAGCAATTCTTCCAGAAAGTGCCTGATTTTCGAACGCGTACTTGATTGGATCCATCTTCGAAATCAACATGGTTGTGTGATTTAACATGTATTGCCTCAGGCGTTTGGCTGCCCGAGCAAGTTCACAACATGTTTTCTCTAGCATTGAGTACCCGGACTCACATTCTGTGAACTTCTTACTCAAGTAATAGATAGCATGCTCTTTTTTGCCAGTCTCGTCGTATTGACCGAGTACGCAACCCATTGAGTTCTTAAGAACTGTCAAGTACATAATCAAAGGTCTTCCTGCCACTAGGGGCATCAGTATCGGAGGTTCCTGCACGTATTCTTTTATTCTTTCAAATGCCCTTTGACAATTTTCGTTCCAAACAACCGCTTGATCTTTTTTTAACAATTTGAATATTGGTTCACAGGTGGTTGTAAGGTGAGATATGAACCTTGCAATGTAGTTCAATATCCCCATAAAACCACGAACCTCTTTTTTTGTTTTTGGCTCTGGAATTTCTTGTATTGCTTTTATTTTTGCAGGATCTACCTCGATTCCTTTTTCGCTGACAATGAACCCCAATAGCTTCCCTGACCTCACTCTGAAAGTGAACTTATTTGGATTCAACCTCAATCTGAATTTACTCAGCCTTTCAAACAACTTCAAAAGATTAACCAGATGCTCTTCCTCCGTCGGTGACTTCGCAATCATGTCATCAACATACACCTCGATCTCATGATGAATCATATCATGAAAGAGAGTCACCATCGCCTGCTGGTAAGTTATCCCTGCATTTTTCAATCCAAAAGGCATAACTTTATAGCAAAAATTCTCCCACGGCGTGATAAAAGTGGTTTTCTCCATGTCTTCTGAGGCCATTTTGATTTGGTTGTACCTAGAGAAACCATCCATGAAGGAAAACACAAAATATTGGGCATTATTATCAACTAATACATCAATTTGGGGGAGCAGGAAATCATCTTTCGGGCTCGCTCTGTTCAGAACTCGATACTTGACGCACATCTTGACCTTTCCATCCTTTTTAGGCACAAGAACAATGTTAGCGACCCATGGAGGATAGTTTGTAACAGCAAGAAAATGGCATCCAATTGCTTCTGGACCTCTTCCTTAATCTTGACTGCCATATCAGGCCTGGTTCTTCTCAGCTTTTGTTTTATAGGTGGACATTCTTCTCGAAGAGGTAGACGGTGTACCACAATGTCCGTATCCAACCCTGGCATATCCTGATACGACCAAGCGAAGACATATCTATACTCAAGGAGCATTTCGACAAATCTTCTCTTGATATCGTCTTCCAATGCGGCCTCAATTTTGACTTCTTTCTTATCCTCTTCTGTACCCAGATTGGCAACTTCAGTTTCCTCCTGATGAGGCAGAATGACTTTTTCTTCTTGTCTCAATAGTCTGACAAGCTCTTCAGGAAGGTCATCTTCTTCATCAGTCTCTTCTTCATCTTGAAAAATAGGATTGTCAAAATCATTGAGTCATAGCCGAATCTGAATCGGTGGGATCTGAGATGTGAAACCTACATGATTGATGTTTTATGCTTAAAATGATATACAAACAAGCACACACACACACACACTGCCATTTTATTGTCAAAAATAAAAGAAGAAAAACGCCATTTATTAATGATAAAAAGAGTTCAAACATAATCAAAAAGGGCCCTACAAAGGAAAGCCACTACGTCCTGGGCGGAACGTAGGACCAGACATAATCAAAACAAAGAAATTACTCTTCAAAAGTAACTTGGACGACCTCCTCCACAGTCCAATTGCACAAGCTCTGACCAGGGACGCACGGCTGAATCCAAGCATCCATGTCGCAGTCACTATCTCCTTCATCGTCTCCCACGATATTGATTCTATCAAAAATGACCCCACTGCTGGTGAACTGCACCGGTCCTCTGTACCTCGGAACACTCTAAGAAGATGATAGGTTGTATCCCAAACCAAATTTGTCTTTCTTATTTAGAATGTTGAGGACTTGACCCCACCTCTGTGAAGAACCAGACTCTACAACAACACGAGCTTCTTTCAACAAAGACATTGAAATTTCTGGAGCTCTAATCTCAACAGAAGACTTTTCCTTAATCTTCACCGCTTCAAACGCCTGACACAGTGTTTCATGGATTTCCCCATCCACCTCTACATATTTGAAGGACGACGGGTGACTAACCATGATGTCCTCTTCACCACACACTGTTGCAATCTACCCTTCAACCATATACTTCAGCTTCTGGTGCAACGTCGAAGTGACTTCCCCATCATAATGTATCCATGGTCGACCAAGTAAGCAACTGTAGGCTTGTTGTATATCCATGATGTAGAAAACAGTGTCAAAGATCTTCGGGCCCACTTGAATTGGTAAAGTAACTTCACCAAACACTGATCTTCTAGTCCCATCAAATGCTCTCACTACCAAATCACTGGGAGTATAAATCACACCCTGGGTGTCCAACTTCATCAAAGCTTTCTTGGCAAACACATTAAGTGATGACCCTGTATCAACTAATACATGAGATAAAAAGGCCCCCTACACTTAATGGAGATGTGTAGGGCATGATTATGATTCCTCCAAGCGGGGGTTAAATCTTGATCTGTGAAACCCAAGCCATTGCCAGCGTTAACATGGGCTACTACCCCTCAAGCTGATTGATAGAAATTTCCTGCGGTACATAATAAGTATTCATAATTCTCAACAAGGCGTTCCTATGTGCCTCAGAGCACAACAACAAAGATAAGATCGAGATCTTAGAAGGCGTTTGTTGTAAGTGATGTACAATTTTGTAGTCACTCTTGCGGATGAGTTGCAAAAATTCCTCAGCATCTTTGACCAAGGAGTCTCACTCTCCCTATTGTTGATTCTATTTTGCTACAACTTTTCCTCTCCCTTTATCACTTCTTTCCACATTAACTTCCAATGGAGAGAACACTCTACCACTTCTGGTCAAACCTCCGGCTCCAACAATGTTATCAACAGATGGTCCTCTAGATGACATCCCTACCAACTCTTGCTTATATCCATTACAGAATACCTCTGCTCCATAATTCCATAGGATGGCCTTAGTACTTTCCTAAGGTATTGGTCCAGGTGTAGTGATGATTACTGGTGCTGGCCTCGGGGGTGCTGAAATATTGATTGTTTTGTATGGGATTGAAATCGTGGCGATTTCATCCCGCTCATTGTTAATCTTTTTCACATCTTTTTCTCCTTCTGTTCTATCAAATTGCAAAATACCCTCATTCATCAAACCCTGAATATAGTTCCTCGGATCAACACAACCTTTTGGCTGCATGACACATCCTTCACAACCCTCAGACAACTAGGATAAACACCCCCTTTCAACAATCTGCTCTTCACAAAACTTAGCGGCATTTTCAACTCTGCCATATTAGTTATCAAGTTGAACTTTTCACCCTTGATAACGGCGTTAGCTCCGGCTACCCCATGATTCGGCATTGGGTTTTGGTTCATGTTCGGGGTCTCGTTGGTAAAATTAATTGCTTTGGTGTCAAGCAGATCTTGCACCTTATGCTTAAAAGCTTTGCAATTGTCGATGTTGTGACCCGGAGCACCATAATGAAAATCACACCTTGCATTCGCGTCATAGCCTGGTGGAGGTGCGCCTATAAGCAGTGCTAAAGTCCTTTTTTGGATAAGCTATAATTGTAGCAGGTGTGGTAGTAGTTGAGGGTAAGGCATAGGCAGCATGTTAAACTGCCTATTAACCACCCTTCCTCGGTCTTGAAATCACCGCGGTGTAATAGCTGGTTGGTGAGGTACCGCTGGAATAGTTATGCTAGCAATTTGTGGCTGTTGTTGAGGCTGGTATTGTTGTTGATGTTGTGCTTTATTTCTGCTTTTGTTTCTATAAGCTGTAACGACATTTGTTTCTCCTTCTCTTTTCTTTGAATTCCCAAATGTCTTCCTCGCTCCTCCTGGGGTAGTCCCTTCTCCCACTTGTATTTTCCCCAACTTTATTCCACTTTCCACTCTTTCACCTGTTATGATTAAATCAGAAAAACTTCCAGACATATTTCCAATCAACTTCTCATAATATATTCCAGGAAAGGTTGCCACGAACATATCAATAAGCTCTCGCTCCACCATCGGTGGTTGAACTCTCGCTGCTAGTTCCCGTCACCTCTAGGCGTACTCTTTAAACCCTTCATTGCTCCTCTGTGAAAGATTTTGTAACTGAACTCTATTTGGCGCTAGGTCATTGTTATGTTGATAGTGACGGACGAAAGCTTCCCCTAAATCCCTCCAACTTCTGATATGCATCGTCTCTAGACCCATGTACCACTCTAAAGAAGGACCTGATAAACTATCTTGAAAAAAGTGCACCAACAACTTCTCATCTTCTGAATAGGCAAACATCTTCCGATAGCAGGACCTGAGATGTACTCTGGGACAAGTTGTCCCTTTGTACTTATCGAAGTCTGGAACTTTAAATTTTGGGGGAATCTTGACCCCTAGTATCAAACCTAGATTTGACATGTCAAGCTCCTAAGAGTTTTAGTTCTCGAGATTTTTCATCTTTTCCTCGATCATCTTAAACCTTTTATTTGTATCTGTCTGAAGACCCATGCCCAAGTCTCCCATTGAGAAAACATCATCTTGCTCGTCTTCTTCCCATTGAGGACCTACAACCCCATGTGCAACGCCCGCTGCACCTGTAATATGATCTCCTATTTGGTGACCTCCTCCTGAAGGAATAACAACAGTGGGAATCACATTAGCTTAAGGAGTGTTACCATCAGCTCGGGGAGGAATGGCAGTAGTTCCTCCATGTAAGACATCACTACCATCCACCTTGGAAATCAGTGGTTGGACTAGAGTTCTGAGTTGTTCTTGCCCATTGGCAGCTCCCTGCATCATATCCATAAACTGAGTCACCCGATCCCTGAATTCTTGAAACTCTTGTTGTATTTGATCCATAACTCTTTGTTGATTCCCTCTGGTGGAGAACCTGTGAAACGCCTAGTCTACTATCCTGAAAACTAACGGAAGAAAACCACACAGAGATAAGGTTAACGGTCCCAAGAACACATGGTATACAAAATGACAATGATAATGCAAAATGCAAGCATGTATGTATGATTCAGGGAGATTCTCCCCTTGATTTTAGTTCCCCAAATAAAGAGTAGAGCAACAGATGGAATCACAATTTATTCTCATAAATAAAATGAGGATAAGAGTCAGCGTGCATAACATAACACCAAGGAATACAACAGAAAATGATTATACGACCCCATCCAAACAAGTTTGGTGATGGTCTTAATACAAGATAATAACAAGAGAGGAGAAAACTAAAGAGAAAACTACATCAGATAACTCTTCCTTCAGCCACGGTAACGAGTCTGGAACTCTTCCAACAACTCCTTAGTATCTAGATGATCAGGCTTTGCAACCAACGCCTGTATGAGCAAGTCCTTCTGCTAATAACATCCTTCAAATCTTAAGCATAATCCTCCCAAGCATCTTCTCCGAAGACATCTTCGAGTCTTGGTTTCTTCAGTTCTGCCCTTATCTTGTATTCTTCCAGCGTTGACAGGGTTTCTCATAACTTACGATCACTTTCATACCGACAAGACGATTCCAATAAAGCCTTTTCATCTTTAATCCTGAGTTGGGTCTTCAATATATCACTTTTCTTATGGAGCTCATCCTCTCTTCCTTTGTTGGCGGTTAAAGCAGCGTTCCACTGATCACTGAATTTGGATATATCCAGGCGCACCCTTTCTAGCTCTTTCTTCTTGTCTTTAAGAACATTACCGGTACTATTCAAGTCTTGACCAATTCGTTCTCGCACACGAATTTCTTCAGTCAACTCTTTTCCTATCTTGTTCAAGGTTTTTGTCTTCATCTTGGCCAAATAGGCTGGTTCATTCTTTTCGCTCTTTAATTCACTACCTTTTTTAACTCTTCGTTCTCCTTGCATAACTCTTCTTTCTCGACCCACAACTTATTATACCTTTGAATATCAACTGCCGTAGGTTCTTCAATTACCAAAGGATATAAAGGTTCTCTAATAGGGAATGCTAACAACATCCTTTCCACCCTTTCCTGAATCCAATCCACATAAGGTCCATAGGCTCTGCAGTCACCCTTTCCCAAAGAAACTTTTCCTTTGCGGTGAATTCTTCCCCCAAGCCTTTTTCAATTTGGCTAAAGTATCACAATCAGCCCCTCCTATGAAATACAGAGATTCCTGTATTCCCTCCTTCTTCGGGGGTTCTTTCAAAGCGTAACCAAATTACCTGACAGCAAGAGCAGGATTATAGTTTATACCACCCTTCCTTCCTATCAGAGGAACATTAGGAAAGTTTCCACAACTATAGATAATCTCCTTACTGAGCAGATCTATATTAAACCAAACAATATTCTCAGATGTCAAACCCATGATTCTTTCTGACCAATTTAATGTGTCTGACATATCAACAAAAGCTCCAGCTCGAGGAAGATGCTCCATAAACCATTTGTAGAGAAGCGGCGCACAACAAGAAACATTCTTTCCTCTTCTATTCTCATTCTTGTAATGTACTGAGTGGTGTACGTCTCCTAAAAGAGTAGGCACATGATTCTTTGAAGCGAAAATATGGAAAGCATCCATATCAATGAAGTCAGGTATATTGGGAAACAAAATTATGACATATATGCATAAGGCCAAAATAGCGTTGAAAACCAACCAACAACCTTCTGTAGCAAAATGTTGAGCCTTGCCCACCAAGAATGCCAATGGGAAACCAGAGACTCCATTTCTCTAGACCATTTTACCCTCTAATTCAGACTTGTTCAGATGAAGAGTGTTGGCCAACTTGATTAAGTTAGATTCTTCTTCAGAGTGAAAGAAAGCCATCTTCTCTAAGATCGGAACTTCCATCAACAAAGCAAACTCCTCTAGGGTAGGCACTAAGACATAACTAGGGAAAGTGAAGCATCGTAACTGAGGGTCGTAAAACTATAACAAAGTGTGGATGGCTCATAGTTCATATCTTGAGGTTTTACGGACAAAACTTAAAGTCTTCCCATAAATTTTATTGAAGTCTTCCATAACACCATGATCAGCCACAAAAATGAGACCAAATAAAGGTCCTAACTCCGGCATCGGGAACTTGTAAGTGATAGTCCTCTTCAAACCAGGCTTCATGTTGACGGTGAATCAGATTACTAGAATCAAAGGGAAAATGAACACCTAAAATTATAAATACATGCAAGTGTTAAAATGCAGATGAAAATGCAGATGCAAACAAGGGACCAAGACTGTTGTGCTGTTGACTGAGTTGAACCAGAATTCCACTTCGGCAAGAAAATACCAGAACATCAGAATACCAAAATACTGAAGCAACAGAGACCCACAATATCAAAGATCAAAGCTCTATACTGACGAGAAAACCAGAAAACAGGGTTGGTTGAAGGTCAAGTTTCCTGCATAACCCTTCCCACTCACAGGTAAAACTTAATCTTCGACAAGGTACGACATCCTATGCAGGTCGTTAATATCACGGACTCTCAAGTCGAGAAACGATGATATGTTCACCATTTCTGGTTTGGCATCATGGTCAAACGAGGAGGCCTCAACTTACTTCCCAATGATCAGTCTCCAGAGTCGTTAATTTCCAGATCCAACATCCTTTCAACTGTCTGAGATGTACAGGACAGGATGTCTTCAAAGAAAATCTCGCCTGAACGTGAATTTCATGAGGACTATTGCATGCCCAACATGCAAGCCATCACTACTCTCCACACTAATGCTAGATATGTACTCAAGCCTGGGTATTGGGCTTATCTCTCGATGGAACAACCCCCACCCAACAACACGTCAGCAATACGATAATAATGATAAAATGTGAAAAATAAAATGCAAATGCAACAATGTACTATTACAACACATATGCATCCACAAACATAAAACAAACAAGCGCTAGGAATGACTCGCATAGGGAACATTTTCCCCAGCAGAGTCGCCAGCTGTCGCAACTGTGAAAAAGGGCCGACAAACAAACAGAAGAGTCGCCACCAAACGTTATTTATCTAAAGAGAGGGAAAGGAAACGATCGAAGAAAACCTAAGAGAACGGGAAAGACAAGGTCATCGCAACCAAATCTCGGGTTCGGGAGTCGGTTACGCAAGGGGAAGGTATGAGCACCCCTCACGTCTGTTGTACTCAACGGGATCCACGCTAGTTGTTAATCTATGGGTGAAAGATATCTAATGCTACTGCTAAACGCGGGTGACAGGAAATATCAGACTTGACAGGACATCGCCGCCCTATGCCTACATATTCCCACTGCAATGGGAAAGTCAGAGTCAACGTAGTTCGGAAAACTACGGGTGATGGGTGTCGCATCGCTGCGAAAAAAGGTCGGCCGGCTGACAGAAGAATCGCCACTAAAATTTATTTATCTCAAAGAAAGGGAAAGGATACGTTCAAAGAAAATCTGATGAAAAGGGAAAAGGCAAGGTCATCATAACCAAATCTTGGGTTCCGGAGTCGGTTACGCAAGGGAAAGGTATGAGAATCCCTCACGTCCGTTGTACTCAATGGGATCCATGCTTGTTGTCTAATCTATGGGTTAAAAATATCTAAAAGCTACTGCTAAATGGATGTGAACAGAAAGAACTGACTCGATAGGACATCGTCGCCCTATGCCTACGTATTCCCTCGTGCAATGGGAAAGTCAAAGTCAACGTAGTTTGGGAAACTACGGGTGAATGGTGGAAGGTTGCTCGCCAAGACATCATCGTCTTATGCCTATGTATCCTCATCTGGTATGAGAAATCAGAGCAAACGTAGTTCGGGAAACTATGACCGCCGATTGGTTCAAGTGTTTTACTGAGTAGGGTTAAATATTCGTTCTAGCAGTTAGGGACGATGCCTGTTTGCGGTAGAACAAAAAATTAACACACTCTTTCTGAAAATGATTTTGCAAACAATCCCGAAGGATAAAAAGGTTTGATTTTGTTTTGTGTTTTTTAGACAAGAAGTGAATTGAGTTAGATTTGAAACTGATGTTGCACTAATAACTATGACTTGAGAGCGAATGCCCCGCATATCGCCCAAAGAGCATACGCTAAACACTCTAGACAGTGTGAGAGGAGGCCCCCCACCTATCATTCCTCAAATACTTAAGGCTCGTAGCATACAACAAGTGTTAACCTTTATTAAGTGTCTTATGAAGTAATGAGATGAGAAGAGAAGACACAACACTCTAAGGAGAATTGATCAACCCTAATGGTATCATGCAATGTAGTTCTAAAGTAGGGATTGAAAAGGGAACTACCTAATGTTATCATGCAAAGGATTGAAAGCCTAATGTCTCTCCTACTCCCATCTTAAATAGAGGGACTGGGAATCCTAAGGGATCATGGAAAAAGAGCATAAGTAAACACATAGCAATTCAATCACAAATGAAAAAAAGATGAAGAAGACTTAAACAAGTTAATGCAAAATGAGATACAAATATGGAATGCAAACAAAAATGCAAGGATAAAGATGCAACAAGACTCAAAAACAAGACTCAAATACAAGAGAAGTCAACTTAAACAAGTCAACAAGAGGTGAGATGAAACGGGAGAAGTAAGCTCCTACAACCATCAACAATCAATCACCCAAAAAAATAATGGTGCTATCCTAAGATGCACACACAAAGAAAAGAGGGGGGAAAAGTGTGGGGCAGCCACCACGACATGCATATTTCAACCATACAATTCTTAAGACTCAAACAAAGCAAGTACAGAACAAACAATCTAAAACACGCTCAAACGCTCATGACAAACTCAAAGTGTATACATTAACACCAAATCATCATTGAACAATTGGTAAACCACCTAGGGAATAAGAGAAACAACAAGAATAATGCCACAAATTTAAGGTCAAGACAAGAGGAAAGCACAAGAAATATCATGTCAAGTGAAGGAACCAAAGTTCTAACACAATCTCAACACTCAGAACAAGTGGAGAAACATGATTCAAAGATGACTTGTGATGCAAGTTACAAATTCAAATAACCTCTAACAAGATGAAACAACATCTCAACTATGTTAAAATGAATCAAAAAAGCTCAAAAGATGCATATGTGTAAGCATCCCTAAGAAGACTTGAATTTGAAGCAACTATGAAAAATAGGAAATAAGCTCAATAAATGCCAAATTAAAAAACAAAGCAATCTTGATCCATCATAAAATAGCAAGCAAAAACTCATGATCAAATTCAACTCAAGGAATCCCCAAATAATTCCAAGAAGGTATGGTGTTCCACCTTATAGAGGATGTATCGAGGCACAACAAAAAGAAATGCAAAACCAAATGAAAATTGATCATTGGCCACTCAAATTCACCCTAAAAGATGCCTGAATCCCTCACCTAAATGAGGGAGAAGAAATGGTCATAGGTAAACACCATAAAACTCACTAACATTTAAATTCCAATTAAGATACTAAAATAATAGGAAAATAAAAATAAAATATATGAAAAATTAAATAAGATGTTAAACTCATAGAAAAATATTTGTTTGGGATTTTTTGAATAATAAGAACCACTTTTAAAATAATTAAATAAAGACTATAAATAAAATGATATAAAAATAAACCAAAACCCAAAGGAGGTGAGATCAGCAATTTCAAAATGAACCACAGCCTTCAGAAATCTCGCCTGGGCCTGGAAATAGGAGGTGTTAAGACAAGGCCCAAAGACCAAAATCAAACCTGGATAAATGAAACATAATGTTTCATTTATCCAGTCATATTCCACACACCAACTAAGCACGGTCAAGCCAATGTAAGCAAAACACCTCACCCAGACAACAGGTCCATGCAGCCAGGTCAGCTTCCCCTTGAGAAAAAACCAGACGCCGGAGCTAGGGCTCCGGTCGTCTTCTCTGACAAGCTGGCCAGAGCTCAGGGGATCAAAATGAAATAAAAATGGAAAAATCTTGTACCATTTGAAAGCTCCTTCAACAAGGATCAAGAATCCACCATTTATTTTGGAAAAAGGTTCTCAAACAAGCATGAAAGTGGGCCACGAATTTTGAACATGTAAACTGAAAACCCAATCAAACCTCAATAAAAACCAGTCAAACATTGCCTACGTATAGTAGAACTTCAGATGCAAGCCAGAATGGACCTAATGCAAGTCTAACATGAGAGATTTAAAGCTGAGAAAATACCTAACTGAGAGGTTCCGTTGACCCTCCAAATTGCAAGCAAGCTTCAGTTTCATCCTTCCAAATCCTTCCTTAATCTTCATTGAGGATGATTCCAGCCAATACTTGAAGAAAAACCCTAGGAAATGCAAGATTCGAGGAAATGGAAGTTTGAAGAATTTTTTAATGGAAGAGCTCTCTCACGCAACCAACAGACCAACCGATGGCTCGGGCAAACTTCTGAGTTCTTATATGAAGGCTTTGCACATTTCATGCAGGCCATTGTTGCTTATTTTGAGTGATTTCCAATTTTTGGCCAAACTTTCCACATACACATACACACGGGTTTAACATTGTTCTTCCTCTTTTTGGTCAGCAAAAGCACACTTGAGGTGTGTGGAAATGAATTTGATCATTTTTAGTCATGTAGAAAGAATTTGTATAAGGTTTCATGTCATGACCTTTTATAGTGTGAATTTGTGAAAAGTGGTATGTAACATGATCTAATGTTGGTAAAAATATGGTAAATATTAGCATGACCAAAGCTTGATGACATTAAGGTGTGAAAAAGTTCAAAACAAAGTCATTTGGTACCTTATAAATTAAGAAAACCAAATCATGTCTAAAAGTTCACTTTTCCTCCTTCAAAATGGTTCAAATGATCATACCATCCACCAAATGCCATGGATTTTAAGTTCATGATGAATTTTGATCAATGTGGCACAACATTCATGTGGCACAAAATTGGATTTGAGGTCTCAAAGTTCATGGAATTTACCATTGAAGAAAATGACATATAATGAACTTTTCCAAAATACCCTTGCATTGTGAGGACCATAACTTGAGATGTACACATGCGATTGAGGACTTCTAGAACTTTTTGGAAATCTAAGATCATGAGGAATGACTTTAATGTTCACTTGATGTTGAGGAGAAACATGATTCCATGTCAAAACTGCTTTGGAAGTGAGTTGACTTTGAGTTGACCAAAATTCTCTTCATCTGAGGACACCAACTTATTGACATCATAACTTGAGATGTACAAACTCAATGGATGAGTTCTTGTACTCAAAAGAAAGATTTAAAAATGATGAACAAGTCCCATGTTTTTTGGAAAATGAGATTGAGCTTGCATCATAGTGAAAATTGTCCTTGAAGTTAGGCACCAAAGTAGGGGATTTTACACTGATATCATCTGAAACCCTAATTTAGTAACTCCTTGAACTCTTGAATCTCCTTGATTTGATATTAAAATGACATCCTAGATGATTTATGATGACTTCCCATGTCTCAATTACCTAGAAACAAGTCTTGAACCCTCTCAAATCCACAGTTGACTTTGGGTTGACCAGATGAAACCCTAATACCACATCCTTTAACTGAGGCTCTTGCAGATGAAAAGTATGACCATAAAAACTTCATAAAGACGCCTCAAGACACACATTGAACTTTCAAACCATTTTTTATCCAAGTAAGTGACCTCATGAACCTCTGATGACTCTCTGATGGTCCTCAAGACAGGAGGTGACACCCATACACTAACTTCTCCTCTCAAGGAGCTTTCAAATTCAACCCTGATGATGGTGAACCCTTGTTGGCTTGCACATGATACCCTTGCTTGAGCTTGAACATGAAGCTCTCCTCTTGAATGGAAAAACAGACCTCTGTTGATCCCCTGTACATAACCAATGCTATGCAAATGCAAATGATAAAAAGAAATGAAACATAAGCCAAGTTAGAAAGAAAAGGTTGGTCAAATTTTGGGGTACAATAGCTGCCCCTATTCAAACGACTTGGACCTGAAGGGATGAAAAGGCGAACGACTTTCAAACATTCAAGGTAACAGGTGTTTGAATACAAAAGAACCTAGACATTTTCCAACCGCGAAAATAGTAAACTGTAGAATGTCCACCGGAGTGGAAATAAGAGTCAATGGAGAAACTATATCTAATAGTTGTAGGAAGATGAGCTGACTCATCACCAATTTGAAAGCATCGACACGCAATCGGAGGAACATCTGCTAACACACAGGCAATGACACTAAGCCTGCTCGACACTAAGTCAGTAAGAACATCTGCTAACGCGCAGGCAACGATATTAAGTCGGCTCGACACTAAGTCGCTAAGGACATCTGCTAACATGCAGGCATCTGTTAAACAAACCAGGCAACGACACTAAGTCGGCTCGATATCCATCGGTAACATCTGCTATTTAAGTCAAGCATCCGTCAACTAAAAAAACAGCCAATGAACCCGAAGGTCGGCTCGACACGAAGTCAGTAAAAGAATCCGTCGATTCACAATCTGAAGGAAGAACTCCGCCGGGGAAAAATGAACTTAACCAAATAAACTCTGTTGGGAAGAAATGATAAGATGAACGCATCCATCAAAGATTCTTGTTGGGGTCTGGATACCACACAGGCTCAAGAAAAATATAATATTTGTCGGGGTCTAGATACCACACAGGCTCAAGAAAAAACATCAATATCTGCGAGGTCTGGATACCACACAAGCTCGAGAAAATACACCGTTAACTCTTGAGATACACCTGAAAACAAGAGGTAAACAACCTGGCATATGTTTCAAATGCATATATTTGAAAATGGTGTAATGCTCCATACGATATGGAAATGCTATGCGTTTGGGAGGATGCTATGTACAATTCAAATGCAAGGGAACTACTCCAGCAAAATAAATGCTAAAGAAACGAAACCAACTCCCCTGGGAATGACTGGGTACCAAGTACGATTGGACTTATGCTGGGAAAAACAAGCCCTGGATGGCCTTATGGAAAGGAACTCTCCTGGCTAACACTGCTCTGCTGAGAACAAAATCCACAATATTGAGGAAAATGACCTGAACTGCCTTTCTGAATACGACTCTACCGGGCAGTAGACAAACTGCTGGGGAATAACTCCATTCTGCCGGGAATTCCACTTTACTGGAGATTAGATCCACTCTGCCAAGGATTAAGAATAAGATTTACTGGGAAGTTATCCCAAACTCTCTCTGCTGAGGATTGAGAATAACATTCTCTGGAGGAAATCCCACTCTGCGGGGAAGAAACCTACTTTGGCGACTACATTGGGGATTAGGAATAAAGAATAATAGGGAAATGTCCCAAGAAACTCGCTTTGAAGAATACCAATAACCAATTGGATTCTTTTGCGGAAAATGCCCTGTCTGGCCTTCCAGAATCACACTCTTTTGGGGAACAATCCCATTTTGCGGGGAAAGAAAATCCACCCTGAGGGGAATTGAGAAAGACATTCTTTCTACTGGGAATAAAATCCGTTATACTGAGGATAAAAATTCGCTCTGCCGAGGATTGAGAGAAATAAACATCGGAAAATCATCCCAAAACCTCGCTCTGAGGAAAACTAATAACCGCTGGATCCTGTTGCAGAAAACAACTTCATCGGGGAAAACTCATCGAGGGAATCAACATCAACCTCTGCTTGGGGAAATGAGAATAAACTCAACAATATCAATCTCTACTTAGGGAAATAAGACTCATCCACATCAAACTCTGCTTGGGGAAGGAGTCAATGACTTAGACTCTCTGGGGAAACAAAATCTGAAATTATTCCACGGCTGGGGGAACGGTCCCAAATCTACCTGCCAAGGGAATAAGTGTACACCACTGCCGGGGAATCTCGATCTCGACCCGCTGGGGATAAGTGCAATATCAACCTGCTGGGGAGAAACTAGTCTCGATTTGCTGAGGATAAATTATTCTCAACCCGCATACCATTGCTGACGAGATACTTATGATCTGACATCTACACCTTGCGGGGATAGATACATGGTGACTCCACTGGAGATACACCTCTGAAACAAGTCTCAATAATGAGAACCCTGCAAATGAAAAACAAACAAATGTGTCTTGTATGCAATAAAGCTATTTTGGTCATCGTCCATGACATTATTCAAGCAAATCAATGTTTCAATTATGATTAGTAAAGCCCCAAAAGTTTATGTATCAAAGTTTTATCAAAACGTCAGGCGTCGTTTGCAAAAAAACAGTAAAAAGCTAAAACAAGAATAAAAAGCTTTTTGGATAATATACTCATTTATTGAAAACGGCCTGTAAATAGGTAGATTTACATCAGGTGCAACTCCTGAAAAGAGAAAGTTGTACAACAAAGTACAGAAATGTAAAAGATATATACAAATGATGTACACAAATGTCGGCAATGTGGTACAGACAACCGCCATGTGTCGATTCGACTATGACTCGCATGACTTCGATGCTTCTCCAATGCTTCGTCCTCTGAAAAGACTAACATGTTAACCCTCGGGTCCTCCAAGAATCCACTGTCCTCACGGGATTGAACACAGACCGCAGTCGTTTGCTTTTAAATCCCTAACTTTTGCCTGAATCGCCCTTTCGAGTCTTCAATTCACCAGGATACCCATTTTTGCCGAAGTCGCCTTTTCAGGTTTTCAACTTCGCGGGTTTACATTTGTCTTTTTATCCCTAATTTTTGCTTGAACCCAATCTTTTTATGGTTCGCCGGGATGCCCCATTTTTTCCTGGATTTTCTTTTTTTTTATTCCAGTGGGTCTATTTTAAGAAAAGTATTTTCTAACTACGTCTGTGTTCACAGGGGATGTAAAGTCTTTGCCATCCATAGTTGAAAGTAATAAGGCTCCCCTGGAGAAGACTTTTCTTACCACATATAGACCGTCGTAGTTGGGAGTCCATTTGCCCCTGTGATACATTTATGGAGGGAGGATCTGCTTCAACACTAAGTCACCTGCCTGAAAGCTTCGAGGGCGCACCTTCTGATCGAACGCTTTCTTCATCCTGCTCTTATGTAGCCGACCATGGGCAATTGTTGCACCCCAAAATTTGACCAACAATTATTTATTCACTGAGTGTTTGAAAATGGATACCTTCATCAAAAAGTTCAAGAGATCCCCAGAGGAGTTGGTTGAAACCAGGGTTGTGTGCTTCATAGCTTGAGAGTTGTGGGTGCTCCTCAGATGATTCTGAGACTTTGAGAATGGACTAGATGTTTTGAGAAAGCCTATGAGATGTCTTGATAGCCATCATGAAGCCCAGAGAAGTCATTATGCAAGAGCTCAGAAGATTCAACCATGAATGGTAGAATTAGGGTTTTGACTGGGTCAACCCTAGATCAGCTGAAGATTTGGAGAAGGTTGAGATCTAATCCAAGGGCCATGAGATCATGGAATGATGCATAGGGATGTTATAAAGATGATTCATAGACCAACTCATCATGATTGAGGAGTTTGAGAAGTTTCAAGTTAGGGTCTCCAAGGATTGTCAGTGAAAAAACCCTAATTTGACCCCTATCTTCCAGGCAGTTTTAGCTCTAGATGTGATTGATATCTCATCTTCCCCACAACATGAATGTTGTAGAGCTTGTTCTTAGCTTTAATTTGAGTGGTGGAAGTCCTTGATAGGAGTTGCAGAGCTCAAGTTATGGTTTTGACAAATTACAGGTCAGTAGAGGTATGTGAATCTGGGTCCTTGAAAGTCGCCCAACTTGCAGACAACTTTTTCCATCGTAGGATGATTCCTATGACCTCTTGGTCAACATGAATGTTGAAGGGCATCTTCTTAGCTTTAATTTGAGTGGTAGAAGTCCTTTATAGGATTTGTGGAACTCAACTTATGGTTTGAACAAGACAGGGGTATTTTGGTCATTTGTCAGTTATAGGTCATTTTTAAGCAAAGGCCATATCTCCTATTTCCAAGCCTCAAATGGAAACACTCAAAACATGAAAGTTGTTCAAAATGTGATTTTAAGTCTAGAAAGAAGGTCATGAATTGTTGGAAAAGCTCATAGCATGGATTTGCATGATTGGTCAAAAATGAACTAAAAATGGCTTATAAGTTTAAAAAGTTGAATTTGAAAATTGGTTTGGAAGATCTATGAATCCAAAATAGGTCATCCAATATATCATTTTGATTGGAAAAATCATTTTGAGAACATTGGTTCAAATAGAATTTTGATTTAAGGCTTTAAAATGGGTGATGCTTTGTTAATTTGAAACTTGCATTATAAGTCATCTTTGGAAATTTCAACACAAGGCAAGGAAAAGCATTGTATTTGCTCATATCTCTCCAATATCTCTTATGATGACATTTTAAGGCCATTTTGCAAGGCTTAATGCATGGTGCATGAGATATTCAAGTTACCATTGCATGAGATTTTCAATACTTTCTAGCTCATTCTAGAAAGATCTAGGAGTTTCCATTAATCATTATAAAAAGAGTGGATCAGGGAGGGTAAAAGGTTGGTGATCATTGTTGATGAGAGGTGAGATTAGAGTGAAAAAAGCAAGATTCTTCCATTGGCAATTTGATATCAAACCTTCATTCTCCTCAATCTCCATTCATTTCTCCACCACAAACCTATTATTCTGATCATTGTGATTGAGTACATGCTGAGGTAGAAGAAGATCCATGGCAGTTTGAAGCTATTTTGAGGAAATTGCAAGAATTGCATTTTGCTGTCCAACTCGAGTTTCAAGCCTTGTTCATCATTCTTGCTGCATACAGAATCCATATTGGCCTCTAAGGATCAAACAAGGAAGGTTTCAAGCACTGAATTGCAAGGAAACCATAGCCTCCATTAAAGTGTAACAGGTTGGTGATCTTGCTCGAATCTCATAGTTTATGTGCATTCTGCCATAGTTATAGGTGTAGAACTGTTAAGCTAGGGTAGAAGACCAGTTTCTGAGGATTAGGGAGCATTTCATGGGGTTTCATGGCAGGTACAAGAATCTATTATGATTGATAGTAAGCTGGATCAAGAGTTTTAGCTAGCATGTTATAGTTCATTATGATGAGGGTAACATAAAGAATATAATCAGGCCATTAGATTTGAGTTTTATCAATGTTGATACCAGAAGAAAATGTTGGAACCCTAGTTTTCTCGCATGCTGTTTGGATGATACAAGATGATTCAAGAGAAACTATGAACGTGGTTGGATTCCTGGTGTTAAGTAGGGTAATTTCAGTCTTTGGATCGTGGCAAACCATGGAGAATTGAGAGAGAAAGAAAGACTGGAAGTTTCCTGCGTGAGAACTCGTGTTGCTGCAAAACCCTAATCCATTTGGGGACGATGAGCTATGGTCGTTGGATGGGGGTCAAATGCTTGACTGAAGACTCCATCGTATGGTCACGATTAAAAGAGAAAAACGGAGGGAATTTTAAAAACTGAAACGCACTGTTTCAATTAGTGAGGTTTCCTGGGCCTGAGCTTCGCTATCTGCACCCCACCTTATTCTGGCCCATTGAATTTTCAACTGCGCGCGTGTACTATTTTCACCCCCCCCCCCCTCATTTTCATTATTTTATATTTTGTTTTCTTTTATATTTTTAGTGAACTTTGATAATTCATAAAAAATTGATAAATAATGATTTTTTGTTCATTCTTTTTGCTATGTTTAGATAATAATGTGTAGAAAATTATAAAAATAAAAATAGGATTTTATTTTTAATGTAGAATTTTTGGTGATATTTTCTTTTAAATAGTGCATTTATTTTCTTTTAGTTGATATCTCATTTTCTATGAATTGTTTTAGGACTTTCCCTTAGGGTTTTTGAGCCATTCTTTTTGGCATAGTTAGATGTTGAATCCTAGTATTCCCTGGATTTATTACTAGATTTTTAGATTAAAATTTGATTAGTTTAGATAATTGAACTTAGGATAGTCAAATTAGGGTTTTAGGTTGTATAGGTAGACTTGAACAAATTTGTTTTGGGGGTTTATAGGTCAAATTAGTGTATGGGGAATACATGGGTTAAGGGTAAGTATGTATAGAATCCCCTAGAATTTTGCTAGAATATTGTATGGTGCTTTAGTATTTTTCATTGATTTTTGAATGTATGGATAGTATGTGTGTTGCTTAAAGGCATAAGTTGTATTGTTGTGTATTCTTTCCTTCTCTTTTGAGTGTGTGAGCTTGGAGGATTGAGTTGAAGACCTTGTGGATCATCATGGAAGCTTTGAAGACCTTGCAGAGGAGTTTAGCATAGCTTTTGTTGTTTTGTTTATAGGTTTATAGGTGCATAGGCAGAGCCCTAGATAGAATACTTTATTCAATAACCAAGGAGTGCTTTGTTCACCTCCTTTCTTCTCTATGACACAGAGTCCCTTAAGGGTATTCACCTCTCTCCTTTGGAGGGATTAGTGACCTTGCCCTATAAGGTAGAACTTTGAGAGAGCCTTTCCCTTTTGTGTTAAGTCCTCAATGGCATCCTTTGGAAGTCAGTGAGTACTGTAACATCCCCCACTCATCTTGTTGACTGAATCTTGTTTGCTGGAGCATTGGAGCCATTGAAGATAGAAGCTGAGGCCTTGAAGAGGATGATTCCTTGGAGATTATTGAAGTTTGAAGACTCTGTGAAGATCAAATTGATGTCTGAAGATCCCTGAAGATAGTAAAGCCTGAAGGTAGAGCTGATCAAAGGAGCTGAAGCTCAAAGGGAGAAGATGAGTTGATGCTCATGTTGTAGGGTTGATACCTGGAAAGCAAGTGATCTCTGAAGTCTGAAGACTGGGTTACTGCTGGAGGAGCTGAGGCTTTCTTCTATTTTCTTTGATGTATTGTGTGTTTTGTCTGATTTGTCTGTTGCATTAGACTAAGCCCATTTAGAATAAGTTCAGTCTAAGAGCATGAGTGCATATGATTGCATTGTTATTGCTTGGCTTTGCTTGCGGGTGTTCGGTAGAGCCCAGCTCGCTTGCCCATGTGTTTATTTTACCTGAGGGTATTTCATTTCTTTCATCTGTATGATTGCAGTTTACTGTTTTTGCTGGATAGCATGTTGTTTATTTCAGTATGATCACTGTTATTTCATGACTGGCTTGAGGTCGAGACGAGCTTGTGGAGGCTGAAGCCCCACACACATTTCCTCCCTCACTTGCATTGCATGCATTTTACCGTTAAAGCTGATGCTTTTGTCTGTCTTGGCGTATCATTGACATGATCCCTTAGGACTCTCATTTCCTCTGATGAGGATTTGATGATAGACTTTTAGGTTGAAACCTATGCATGACAACTTCTAGGAGTTCCCTGTTCGAACCTCAACCATAGGATGAATCCATGGCATGATAACAGTAGGACTTGATAGTCTCCCTCCTAGTTGGGCCTGTTCTCTTCTCATCTCAAAACAGTTTAAGATACAGTAATCATCAATGATTTCTTTCGTACGTTACGAGCCTTAAGCTATCTGAGAAAGGATTGTGGGAGAGTTTCTGTTCCACAGTCTGGATGTTTAGTATGGTACCCTTTGGGTGACATGCGACGCATTCACTCTCAGGTCATAGTCTCTAGTGCGGTTGAAATCGCAAACACAATAAAAAAGCACTTCTTTCAGGAGATAACCCGTAGTAAGCCGAACTACGTTTGCTCTGATCTTTCATACCAGATGAAAGTACGTAGGCATAGGACGCGATATCCTAGCGAGCAACCTTCAACCTTTCCCCCGTAGTTAGCCGAACTACGTTGACTCTGATTTCTCGTTCCAGACGGGAATACGTAGGCATAAAGCGCGATGCTTTGCCGAGTCATTTTTCTTTTCTTTTTCAGCCAGCCTTGATAGGTAGATAGATTATAACCAACCCGTCCAAGTAAACAAACAAGCGAGGATCCCGTCGAGTACGACGGACGTGAGGGGTGCTAATACCTTCCCCTTGCGTAACCGACTCCCGAACCCAGACAATGGTTGCGATGACCTTGTCTTACCCTTTTTCGTCAGGTTTTTCCGATCGTTTCCTTTCCCGCTCTGAGGGATAAATAACGAAAGGTGGCGACTCTTCTGTCATGCCGGCACCTTATTTTCGCGCAAGCGACAGCTGGCGACTCTGCTGGGGACTCCAACGGTTCCCTGCGAGTCAATCCTATCGTTTGTGTGTTTGCTTGTTGGGGTGCGTTTATTTATCGCATTTTTACTTCTCGCACTTTATTTCCCGCATTTCATTTTCAGTATAATATGATTATTTATGCTGTTGTGGGATGGGAGTTCTGATTGAGTGAGAAGCCAGACCCAGGCTTGAGTGCACCATAGACTTAGAGTGGAAATTAGTGGGCGCGTGCTTGCTTTGAAGGCACTAGTGTCTCATGAAATCCACGCTCAGACGAGGTTCATCCGGTTGGCTTCACTTTCAACCCTTTGGGTTGAGACGGTTGCTGGTTTGGTGGATTGTCGACTCTGGGGACCGATCATTTGTGGTTCAGCTAAGTGAGGCCTCTTCAGGACTTGATGATGCCACTCCTTCTGGGAATCGTATCATCAGTTTTGAAAGTCTGTGACGCTGATGAACGCATAGGATGCCGTACCTTGAGTCAGTCTAGGTTCATACCTGTGAGTGGGACTGGGTTTATTGCAGGAAACTTAGACCTTCAGACTACCTGGTTTTCTTGACAGTAAATCAGTTATGTTGGGTTCTCAATTGCAGACATGTTCTTGATAGAGCAAGAGGTTTTTGATCAGAGGATTTTGTCGCCGGGTGTTTGTCTGTTCTTGATAGAGTAGGCTTTGATCAGTCGGTTATCATCAGTTATTTGTTCTTGATAGGGCAGATTTTGAGTGGGGTCTGAAGATCTCATCAGCAGCTGTGTGTTTGCTCTTGATAGGGCATATTTTTGATTTGGGGTCTGAAGACTTCATCAACAGATGTTCCTTGATCTTGCACCCGGGGTCCTTATTATCAGTCACTTACTCTTGTCAGAACAGAATTTTGATCTCGGTCCCATCAGATGGTTATTCTCAGCAGATCAGATTAGTGGTCTTACACCGGAGTTTCCCTCTCATCAGTGATTGTTGATACCGAATCTCCACAACAGCCACCTGTATATATTATTGCATACCTGCATTTTGCATTAGTTTGCGCATTCATCTGCATTCCATTAACGTGTGTCTGTGTTGCAGGTACCGTTTCCCCGATCCCGGATTTCTCGTCTTCTGCTGCTATTATGGCTTCTCTCAGGAAGACTGTTGCATACAAGTTCCCGACCCCCGATGTGTCGAAGCTGACTGGTTTGATAGCCCTGGCAGGGGATTCTGTGAAGGATAGGTTCAGGAAGTCTTATGGCAGGTTGCTTAGCCTGGTTTACAAACCTTCTACGTCCGAGTTGAATGGGTTACATGCTCTTCTGCAGTTTTATGACCCCCCCTTGAGGTGTTTCACTTTTCATGACTTCGTTCTCGCGCCGACATTGGAAGAGTATGCTGATATGCTGGGTGTGCCTATCAAAAGGCAGATGCCTTTTGTCCACATGGATGCTGAGCCTGATCTGGTTGGTTTGGCTTCCTCACTCCATTTGAGTGCTTCTGAGTTAGTAGTGACGAGTTAGAACAAGGTCCCAGGGTTCTCTCTGCAGTTTCTGATAGCTAAGGCTCAGCAGTGTGCTAAGGACAAATGTTGGGACGCCTTCAGCGCCATCCTTGCCTTATGCATATATGGCATTATCCTATTTCCCAGCATGCCTGATTTCGTGGATTTTGATGCATTCCATATCTTTGCCTCAGGGAATCCAGTCCCTACTCTGATCGGAGACGTCTACCATTCAGTGCATTACAAGAATGAGAACCGGAGAGGGAAGAATGTCTCATGCTGCGTACCGTTGTTGTACAAGTGGTTTGATAGTCATTTTCCTAAGAAGGGTTCTTCTGTCTTGTCTGCAGCCACAGCTGAGTGGCCTGAGCGTCTGATGAGTTTGTCGGCGGAAGACATTGATTGGTTCGTTGACAGAGACAGGTTAGGCACCGAGGTGATTTTCAGCTGTAGTGGGTTTCCTAACGTACCTCTGATAGGTAGGAAGGGTTGCATCAACTACAACCTATCATTGCTAGTTCGTCAGTTTGCATATGCTTTGAGGACTCCACCGAAGGAAGAAGAGGTACGGGAATCTCTGTACCTCACGGGTATTCTAGAGGGGGATTTGTTGTCCAAGCTTCAGTATGCGTGGAACAACATCAGCACGAGAGGAAAGCCTTTGTTGGGGAAGAGCAACAGCCAGGCCTACCCTCTTTATTCAGATTGGATCAGAGCCAGAGCCAGCGCTATAGGGATGCCATTCCCTCATGTCAGACCAGAGAGTCCTCCACCAGTCGAAGAGCCCACCACTGTGTCCATTCATCAGCACAACCAGGTATTAGCTGAGCGTGATGAACTGAAGAGGCGAATGCAGAATTAGAGAAGGAGTTAGCTCAGCTTCGGAGTGAGAGGAACGAAGCCGTGTATGCTCTCAAAAGGCAAACAGAGTCGGTGAGCCAGTTGGGTGCAGACTTGGCAAAGCAGATTGCTGATCGGGAACGCTTAGGTCAAGACTTCAGAGCTGCTAATGATGTGCTAGCTACGAAGAAGCAGCATTTGGAGGAAGCATATCGGAGAATATCTAAGTTCGACCAGCATTGGAAGACTTCCATGGCCACCAGGAAGGAGCGAGAAGACAAGCTGATGCTGCAGATTTCTAAGCTAGAGACCGAAGTGAAGGACAGTGAGCGGAGGTTTGATGAAGAGACCGCCCGCAGGTACTCCGCTGAAGCCCGTCTCAACAAAGCCATTGCTAGCCTGAAGGAGCATAAGCTGATGTTTGAGTCTAAGAAGCGGAAGCTGGAGGATTGCTTTGGCGAAGGCGCTTGGGAGAGTTCAGTTCAGGGGCTTCAGCATACTGTCAGGCAGAGGGAACTACTCGTCGAGGGGTTGCTCACTTCGCCAGATCATTCAGAGACAAAGGAGTTATTAGCAGAGTATCGCGCCCGTGGCCGTACTTGACTAGTTATATCCCTGTTGTTTTTGATCTTTGATGTATGCTGACCATCACCAGACTTGTTGGCTGAGGTCATGCTGTTGATTTGTACTCGCTGATACTGTGTACTGCCTTGACAGGCCTTTCCATTTATATATGAGATTGATGTTTCCATGATCGGGCTCGGATTTCTTCTTCCTCTTATTATTATCAGCACTGGCACTAAGGCACTAGGATCGGGGGAAAATCTCCCACGCACACAGACACACGCCTGCATCTGCATGCAGCATATTTGCATGGTGTATATCTTATTGCTTTTCCTAACCTTTATTGTTAACAGGTTTTTCAGGTTCCGAGCTGTCTCCGGTCTCCAGGATTGATCAAAGACTCATCCACCGCTACTCAACTCGCGCCAATCAGACAAGGATAATGGACCAGGTACAGTCAGATGTTCAAGAGCTTCGTGAACGGATGGATCGTTTTATGGAGCTGATGCAAGTAGTTGCGAATGGGCAAGACCAGCTTCGTACTTTGGTTCAACCTCTCATCTCCAGGGTTGACAGTAATGGAATACTTCACGGCGGGGCCGTACCCACTCCTCCTCCAGGGGATACTCCACAAAATGTTGTTCCTGCTGCCGGGGGCAACGGCAGTGCTAACGACAATCTAATGACTAATATCGGGCTCAACGCGGCTGGCGTCGGCAATGGTAGTTTGGGAGCCAATGTTAACATAGGGCCGGTCAACGGCAATGCTGGTGCAGGAAATTTGTTGGTGCCTCAACCGTGGCTGGAGGACCATCAGGATGACATATTTTCTCAGCGAGGTGTAGAAGCAGAGTTGAATACTGAGGCTCGACTCAGGTTCAAGGCGCTGGAAGACAAGATGAGAAACATAGAAAATCAGAACACATTGGGCGTTGACATGTCCAACCTCGGGTTGATTGCTGACTTTAAAGTACCTCACAAGTTCAAGGTGCCTACCTTCGAGAAGTATAAGGGTACTACCTGCCCCCGTGTTCACCTTCGATCTTATTATAGAAAGATGTCCGCCTATTCTGACGATGAGAAGTTGCTGATGCA
This sequence comes from Lathyrus sativus, assembly GCA_963859935.3. NCBI lineage: Eukaryota > Viridiplantae > Streptophyta > Magnoliopsida > Fabales > Fabaceae > Lathyrus > Lathyrus sativus. The sequence continues at coordinate 281,921,314 of OZ012736.1, forward strand.
CTTCTTTCAGGATAGTCTTTAAGGTCCATCGCTCGAATGGTATATGGGTTTGGAGCCCGCTACTGTGCGCACCTGGAAAGATCTTGCAGAAGCGTTTGTTCTCCACTATCAATACAATAGCGACTTGGCTCCCAACCGAGTTCAGCTTCAGAATCTCTCACAGCGTAACAATGAAAGCTTCAAAGAGTACGCCCAGCGGTGGCGTGAATTGGCTGCTCGGGTTCAACCGCCGATGGTTGAGCGTGAGCTAGTGCAAATGTTCGTGGCTACCCTTCCTGGAATCTATTATGAAAAGCTGGTCAGTGGCATGACCGGAACATTCTCGGCTCTCATCACTTTGGGAGAGCTTGTTGAGAACGGTATAAAGATTGGAAAAATTCAGGGCGAATCATCCTCAGTTGGAGGAGCTAGCAAGAAACCCTATACTGGCAAACGTCGAGAGGGAGATGCCACTGCTGTCACTAATGCTAGGAGAAAGGGCAAGGGTCCTCAGTCTCAGATTGCTAGCATAAATATCCCAGCTGCCCCACCGCAGCAGCAGCAGCAGCCTCACCAGCAGAATTAGCAGGGGTATAAGAGATATCAGAATCGGGCTCCTATGACAAATCGTCAGTTTGAAACTCCACCTATGTCGTATGCGCAGCTTCTGCAAACGTTGCTTCAGCTCCAATTAATTCAAAAGAGGACGTTGGCTCCCTTAAAAGGGCACCGCCACCGGGGTATGATGCCAATGCTACTTGTGAATTCCATACTGGGGCACCGGGTCATACGATTGAGAATTGTAAAGCTTTTAAGCATAAAGTCCAAGACTTGGTGGACGCCAAGGTTATCAACTTTTCTGACAACGTGCCCAACGTTACCAAAAACCCGATGCCTCATCATAAGGGGGGCGGAGTGAATGATGTTACCACTGAGGAGAGTTCAGATTTGCTGACTGATGTCAAAGATTTGAAGACGCCGTTGAGTTTTGTCAAGGCTAAGTTACTGAAGAAGGGCTTCTTTCCTGGATGTGGGGAGTTATGTATGGCTTGTGCTACACTTCCTGATGGGTGTGGGCAGCTGATCGAAGGTATCCAAAGTCTGATGTCCGAGGGTATTTTGCAATTCAGCGGGAGCGTTGAAAGTGCATCAGGGGAAGTCGTACTGAAGCAGGCAGATGAAGTTGCTACCATTACCATTCCTCGCCACCCTATCACTATTTCTGCGCCCCGACCGCCTACTATCACCATCACCAGGGCCGGACCAATCCCATTCGAGAGTACCAATGCCGTTCCATGGCATTATGGCGCCGAAGTTTATTGTAATGGTCAGAAGATAGAGCTTGAGCCGTTCGGATCGACTGTGCAGAATCTTACCGAAGTCAGTGGTATCACTCGAAGCGGAAGAGTGTTTGCGCTAGCAGAAGTTGCAGCAGAGAAAGTGGTCCGAGCTGACGCTGTGGATAAGGGTAAAGGTAAAGCTGTCGAAGAGGTCCCTGCAGGGGCAGAAAAAGACTTGCTAGATAAAGATGCTGAAGAGTTCATGCGACTAATCAAGAAAAGTGACTACAAAATTGTAGATCATTTTCATCAGACTTCGTCAAAGATCTCGATTCTTAACCTGTTGCTGTGTTCTGAAGCGCACCGCAACGCATTACTGAAAGTATTGAATGCTGCATATGTGCCGCAGGAGATATCAGTAAATCAGCTCGAGGAAGTGGTAGCCCATGTCAATGCTGGTAATGGGCTGGGTTTTACAGATCTAGAGCTGACTCCTAAAGGAAGAGATCACAACAACGCCTTGCACGTCTCGATAGAGTGCAGAGGTACGATTATGTCACATGTCCTGGTGGATACGGGTTCCTCGCTTAACGTGCTTCCGAAGAAAGCACTGATGAAGTTGGATACCCGTGGACTGCTGTGCACGCCCAGTGATCTGGTCGTGAAAGCCTTTGATGGGACCAAGCGCCACGTCTTCGGAGAGTTGACCCTGCCAATTCAAGTTGGTCCAGAGACGTTCAATACGGTTTTCTATATCATGGATATCATGCCCGCCTATAGTTGCCTCTTAGGTCGGCCATGGATCCATTCTGCTGGTGCCGTGACATCCACGCTGCATCAAAAGCTTAAGTATGCTGTTGGGGGAAGCATAGTGACCGTCTGTGGTGAAGAGGACATCATGGTAAGCCACCTGTCGTCCTTTAAATACGTCGAAATGGATGGCGAGATCCATGAGACTCTTTGCCAAGCATTTGAAACCGTCAGGGTAAAAGAGGTAGCTCCTGTCGTCGCAGAGAAGTAGGAGATGAATCTCTCCTCGTTTAAGGAAGCACGGGCCATTGTCGAAGCTGGTTCCACCCCAGGATGGGGGCATGTCTTGGATATACCAATCAAACAGGATAAGTTTGGATTGGGGTATTCTCCTGGAGCTGAAGCTTCATCTTCTTCTGGCAGCTCGTCTCGTGGGAAAGGGCCGATCCTATTCACCAAGGGGTGAGTAATTTTCGAGAGTATCAACGCTGCGTCGGAGGACAGCGGGGACAGTGATTGCGATCTTGACGCCTGGATTCAACCAAGCAAGCCAGGCGAGCGCCTCCACAATTGGACCATCAAGGAGATTATCAAGCTGACAAGTGAAGAGTAATGATTTGCTTTTTACAATCTTTGTACAACCCTATGTCCTGCCCGGGGCATAGTGGTTTTACTGTCAGGGCCTTGTTGGATTATGTGTATGCATTTTGTTAATAAATAAAAGGCGTTTTCTTCGTAATCAAATATTGTGTTCTCTGTTATTCCTGTTTTATGTTTATTTCGAAAAACAGCAAAATGGCAACGAGGTTCGTGCTAACCTGCATATTCTTGCTTTAAACTTAACCCTTGTTATTGCAGGATCCACGTAACAAATGACATCGACTCTGGACCCTCTACGGCTCACTACGACTTTGATTGCCTGATCTATGAAGCCGAGGATGAGATTGATGAAGACGAAGACCTTCCGGAAGAGTTGGCCCGCTTGTTGAGACAAGAGGAGAAGGTTATTCTGCCTCACGAGGAGGATATTGAGATCATAAATTTGGGTTCTGAGGAGCTTATCAGGAATGTCAGAGTAGGGGCTGCGCTGCAGAAGGATGTCAAGCATAGACTGGTCGAGATGCTTCGAGAGTATAGTGACGTCTTTGCTTGGTCATATGAGGACATGCCCGGACTTGACACTGATATCGTGGTTCATCGCTTGCCATTGCGAGAAGATTGCCCTCCAGTCAAGCAGAAGCTTAGGAGGACGAGACCAGATATGGCTGTAAAAATCAAAGAAGAAGTCCAGAAGCAGTTGGACGCAGGATTTCTAGCCGTTACCACTTACCCTCCGTGGGTCGCCAACATAGTGCCTGTACCGAAGAAGGACGGTAAGGTACGCATGTGCGTCGATTATCGGGATTTGAATAGGGCGAGCCCTAAGGATGATTTCCCGTTGCCTCATATCGATGTGTTGGTCGACAATACAGCCCAGTTTTCCGTGTTTTCGTTCATGGATGGCTTCTCCGGTTACAATCAGATTAAGATGGCACCGAAGGACATGGAGAAAACAACGTTTATTACCCCCTGGGGAACATTTGCTATAAGGTAATGCCCTTCGGTCTGAAGAACGCAGGGGCCACTTACCAACGAGCAATGGTCACTTTGTTTCACGATATGATTCATCATGAGATCGAGGTCTATGTTGATGACATGATTGCAAAGTCCCAAACGGAGGAAGAGCATCTGGTCAATTTGTTGAAGCTGTTCGAAAGGCTTAGGAAGTTCAGGCTGAGGCTGAATCCTAACAAGTGCACTTTCGGAGTGCGGTCCGGAAAATTATTGGGGTTTATCGTTAGTGAACGAGGTATTGAAGTTGATCCTGCAAAGATAAAAGCTATCCAAGAAATGCCAGCGCCGAAAACAGAAAAAGAAGTTCGTGGTTTCCTGGGCCGAATAAACTACATTGCAAGGTTTATCTCTCAGCTCACGGCCACTTGTGAACCGATGTTCAAGATTTTAAAGAAAAATCAGGCGATTACTTGGAATGAGGATTGCCAGAAGGCGTTCGACAAAATAAAACAGTATCTTCAAGAACCTCCAATCTTGATACCCCCAGTGGCTGGACGGCCATTAATCATGTACCTGACGGTTCTAGAGAATAGTATGGGGTGTGTTCTCGGTCAGCACGACGAGACGGGCAGAAAAGAGCATGCCATTTATTATTTGAGTAAAAAGTTCACTGAGTGTGAATCTCGATACTCGATGCTGGAGAAGACGTGTTGTGCATTATCTTGGGCCGCCAAACGTCTGCGACAGTATATGCTCAATCACACCACTATGCTAATTTCGAAGATGGATCCGATCAAGTACGTCTTCGAGAAGCAGGCTCTTTCGGGCAGGATTGCCAGATGGCAAATGGTGTTAACGGAATATGATATTCAGTACGTTTCTCAGAAAGCCATTAAGGGAAGCGTATTGTCTGATTACCTTGCCGAACAGCCAATCGAAGACTACCAGCCAATGAAGTTCGAATTCCCCGACGAGGACATTATGTTTCTCAAAGCGAAGGACTGCGATGAGCCATTGCCCGATGAGGGGCCAGATAGGAAGTCTCAGTGGAAGTTGATATTCGACGGAGCGGTTAATTCCTATGGAAGTGGTATCGGGGCTATCATCACGACTCCTCACGGATCCCACATCCCTTTTACTGCGAGACTGACGTTTCCAGTTACCAACAACGAAGCAGAGTATGAAGCATGTATTATGGGTCTAGAAGAGGCAATTGATTTGAGAATCAAGAATCTAGACATATATGGCGACTCAACGCTTGTAATCAATCAGATTAAAGGGGAGTGGGAAACTCGTCAAGCGAATCTAGTGCCGTACATGAATTATGCCAGGAGGCTGCTTCCGTTCTTCGATCGAGTGGAACTTCATCATGTACCCAGGGCTGAAAATCAGATGGCTGATGCCTTAGCCACGCTGGCTTCGATGTATAAAGTCAATTATTGGAATGAGGCTCCAAGAATTGTACTCTCGCGTCTTGATAGACCAGCATTTGTCTTCGCAATCGAGGATGCCACTGACGGCAAGCCATGGTTCCACGACATCCAGACCTTCCTTACGACCAAGGAGTATCCTGCGAGTGCGTCAACCCAGGATAAGAAGACTCTGAGGAGGCTATCTGGAAACTTTTATCTCAATCCTGATGGAGTGCTGTATAAGAGAAACCACGATCTCGTGCTGCTCAGATGTGTAGATGAGAAAGAAGCAAGTATGCTCATGGAAGAAGTCCATGAGGGCACATTTGGCACGCACGCCGGCGGGCATGCCATGACGAGAAAGATCCTGAGAGCAGGGTATTACTGGCTGACTATGGAGTCGGATTGCTTCAGATTCGCGAAGAAATGTCACAAATGCCAGATTTATGCTGATAAAGTTCATGTGCCGCCGTGCCCATTGAATGTCATGTCCTCCCCTTGGCCGTTCTCCATGTGGGGCATCGACATGATAGGCAAGATCGAGCCAACTGCATCCAATGGTCATCGTTTTATTTTGGTAGCTATCGACTACTTCACCAAATGGGTGGAGGCAGCCTCGTACGCTAATGTGACCAAGCAGGTGGTAGCTAAATTCATAAAGAGGGACATCATCTGTCGCTATGGAATTCCCGAGCGGATCATTACTGATAATGGTTCGAATTTGAATAACAAGATGATGAAGGAGCTGTGCCAGAGCTTCAAGATTGAACACCACAACTCATCTCCCTACCGGCCGAAGATGAATGGCGCTGTTGAAGCGGCCAACAAGAACATCAAGAGGATTGTTCAGAAGATGGTTGTGACGTACAAAGATTGGCACGAGATGTTGCCGTTTGCCTTGCACGGTTATCGTACGACAGTGCGTATGTCGACCGGGGCAACTCCTTTCTCCTTGGTGTACGGTATGGAAGTTGTCCTACCGTTAGAAGTGGAGATTCCTTCTTTGCGAGTTTTGGTTGATGTGAAACTCGATGAGGCAGAATGGATTACGAATCGCTTGAACCAGCTCAGCCTGATGGACGAGAAGAGGTTAGCATCGATTGCATTTGGTCGTCTGTACCAAAGCCGAATGAAGAAAGCTTATGATAAGAAGGTGCGTCCCAGAAGCTTTCAGACGGGTGATCTCGTCCTGAAGAAGATTCTTCCGCCACACTCCGATCACCAGGGCAAATGGACCCCGAATTACGAAGGGCCGTATGTCGTCAGCAAGGTCTTCTCAGGAGGAGCTTTGTTGTTATCCACAATGGATGGTGAAGATTTTGCATCCCCGGTAAACGCGGACGCAGTTAAAAAATACTTTGCTTGAAAGAGACCCGCTGGACAAAAAAGAAAGAGTCCAGGCAAAAAAGGGCATCCCGGCGAACCAAAAACAGAATAAAAGGTTCGGGCAAAAATTAGGGATATATTGAAAAAATGTACACCCGCGAAGTCGAAAACCTACACTGGGCGGCTTCGGCAAAAAAGGGTATCCCGGTGAACTGAAAACCCGTAAAGGGCGGTTCACGCAAAAGTTAGGGATTTGAATAAGCAAATGACTGCGTTCCGCGTGTGGACGTCCATTGTTTAGTGGTTCGGAAGACCTGAGGGTCGTTTATCTGAATCAATCTCTTCCAAAGCTGAAGCGCCGGAGAAGTGTCGAAGTCGAGTGGGTCTTAGAGGGATCAACTCATGGTGTTCGTCTACGCCTCGTTGCCGACATTTGTATATACTGATGTATATTTATGTTTTATTTTTGCGCGGCTTCCTCATTCCAGGAGCTTGCCTCTGTTGTAAAACATTTTTGCCCATTCAGGGGTTCATCATCAATAAAATGCACATTATTCAGCAATTCTGTTTGTCTGTTTAGCATTTATCTGTTTTGTTTGCGAATGAAAACGCCGATGTTTTTTGATAAAATGCGCATACATAAACTTGCGGGCCTAGGCCCATTGATTGTTGAAACAATTGATTAACTGAATATTGTCACGAGATAATAACCTGGATAGGACCCTTTGAGGAGGGAATCTTGTCTTTTTGTTTGTGTTGTTGCAGGTGTAGCGCCTTCCAGAGGATGTGCCGTGCACATCCCCGAAGCGGGGCGAGTCCTCCTTCTCCAGTAGAGTTCAGTAGTCTCTCCTCCGCAGAATCTGAACGCAAATGGTGAGCAGTGATATGTTTTCCCCAGGCAGAGATGATTCTCTTCCCCAAGCAGACGCATCCTGAAGGAACGTCACCTCATCAGCTGGATCAAGCACCGAAGAATGGTGTCTCCCCCAGCACCGGGTCACAAGTGCAGATTTCATAGAAGTGTTCGGGTGCAGAAGCTCGTGTTTCCCCAGTAAAGTCTCCAGTGGAATGGAGATTCCTCACCAGAGTCATGCTCTCTCCTGAAGTTGGATGATTCCCTCTTCCCCAGTAGAGTGTTGGAACAGCTGAAGTTGTTTCCCCACAGAGTCGTCATCCCCAGAAGAGTAGCCATGGCGGCCGCGCAGTTCACTCTCGCGATTGACATCGTTTTCCTCCAGCAGGTTCGGGTTCTCGTAAAGCTTCGTCCCCTGCAGCAGTCAGCTGAAGTTGTTGGCCCTGCAGCGGTCAACCGGAAGATCAATTCCCCAGGCGGAGTCCAATTGATACTGGCGTGTCCACGTTCTCCTCAGCAGGATGATTCCTCTGTCAGAGTAGTTCTTTCTCCTTGACAGGAGAGTTCCCATCGGCATTTATTTTGCTGACGGGATTGCATCATTGGGCGTGACCGCATAGCATTTAACACTGCATAGCATCTAACACTGCATAGCATTTAACGTTGCATAGCATTGTGCATGATTGCACGGCATTTAGCATAAACGCACATCATTCCCACCGTGTGGGGCATAGCGCAGAAGCATATGCATCATAAACATGACCTAGGTCGTTGTCATTCCAGGTGTTCATCCGAGAGACCAGTTGCTCAGGACGATTCCTGATATTCTCCCTAACGAGGTCGTTGTCCTAAGATGATTCTTAAGACCCCGGTGTAATTCCCACAGTCGCCCGCTCAAGAGGATTTTTGAGATCCCCAGCGAAGTCAGTTCAAGACGACCCTCGAATTCCTCAGCAGGGCCGTTTGCTTAAGATGATTCTTAAGACCTCAGTGCAGGTTCCCGAATGGTTTGCTCAGGACGATTCTCGAGCTCCCCAATAGCGTCCCAAGCAAGAGTGGCCCAGGGAGATTCCTGGGATACCCAACAGAATAAAGTCTCCAAAAAGGTTATCAGTTCAGGATAATTCTTGGAAGCGCCCTACGGAGTTGTTTGTTCAAGATGACTCCTGGAACCCCCAACAGAGTGGAGGGCTTTTCCCCAGCAGGTGGTTGGCACTTCCCCAGCAGCAGGCAGGTAGATTGATATCCCCAGCCGAGCACCGTCATGATTGGCAGATGGAATGTTTCCCCAAGCGGATCCTGAAGGATTGTCCAGCAAGCCGAAGTTTGTTTATCCCCGTGAGTTTGAGGACTTAATGACATGCGTGTCTTGTAGCCCGAAGGCTATGTTCCCTAGAAGGGTCGTTCCCCTAGAAAGCCGTTCAGAGCATTTATCGCTTTCCCCGTGCAGAGTATAGCAGAAGATAGTGTGTTGATCTGCTTGATGTGCTGTGTTCTCCGAAGGAGCCCGTCGTCCTCAAGTGTAAGTCCAGTTGAGACAAGCAGAAAATACAGTTCCCTTGAAGGGTAGCTTTTCCTCAGCATAATGATTACTCTCCCCGAGAGGATGATTCCTCTTCCCAGCGTTTGCTCTGCTGGGGCATTTCCTTGCATGATTGCATAACATTTATTCAAGAGCGTAGCATTCCGTTTCGCGCGGAGCCTTACTCCCATTTTTCCAGCATTTACATATGAAGCATAAACCAGGTGGTTACCGTACAGAAGTACTTGCTCCCTAGTAAAGTTGGTAGGGATCGTCTGAGTGAACTCTGTCATTATTCCCCAGCAGTTGTTGAAGTCGTTTGGGTGAACTCTCTCGTCTTCCTGCAGCAAAGTCTACAAGGTTGTTTGGGTGAACCCTTCTTCCTTTTCCCCAGTGAGTCGTCAGGATTGTTTGGGTGAACCCCCATTCCTCTCGCCTCAACCGAGTTGTTAACTTGATGATTGTGTCCGGTGACCCGGCGTGTTTGCTTTTATTTAGCAACGACTTGACAAGATGTCAAGAGAATAGCAGCGTATATGTTTGATTCCAAGCTCATGTTTCGTACCTTTGGATATGTTTGATTCCAAGCTCAGGTTTCGTACCTTTGGATATGTTTGATTCCAAGCTCAGGTTTAGTACCTTTGGATGTGTTTGCTTCCAAGCTCAGGTTTAGTACCTTTGGATGTGTTTGCTTCCAAGCTCAGGTTTAGTACCTTTGGATGCGTTTGATTCCAAGCTCAGGTTTAGTACCTTTGGATGTGTTTGCTTCCAAGCTCAGGTTTAGTACCTTTGGATGTGTTTGCTTCCAAGCTCAGGTTTAGTACCTTTGGATGCGTTTGATTCCAAGCTCAGGTTTTGTACCTTTGGATATGTTTGATTCCAAGCTCAGGTTTAGTACCTTTGGATGCGTTTGCTTCCAAGCTCAGGTTTAGTACCTTTGGATGCGTTTGATTCCAAGCTCAGGTTTAGTACCTTTGGATGTGTTTGCTTCCAAGCTCAGGTTTAGTACCTTTGGATGTGTTTGAATCCAAGCTCAGGTTTAGTACCTTTGGATGTGTTTAATTCCAAGCTCAGGTTTCGTACCTTTGGATATGTTTGCCTCCAATATTAGGAGGTGTACCGTGGAAGTGTTTGTTTCCATCCCAAGCTCAGGTCTTGTACCTTTGAGATGTATACTTCGGATCCCCGGACCGGGTTTGTGTTTGACGGCGAGGTTAGACTCTTTAAATCCCCAGTAGAGATAATGTTTGTGCGACGGTGATGTCGAGTGTCTCTAAGAGGATGTTTGTTTCCGACGGCGATGTCAGATTCAGTTTTCCAGCGGCGATGCGGGGTATTCTGTCAGATGTGTTTCTCCAGCGGCGATGCGGGGTACTTTGTTCAGAGATATATTTTCTCCAGCGACGATGTTGGGTGTTGTGGTTGTCTGAAGGCAATGTCAGAAGAATTTAATGTGGATAACTGACGGCGATGTCAGGTCGATATTTCTCCAGCTAGCTGTTGAGCAGCTAGTGTTGCAGTATTCAAAGATTTGTTCCCCGCAGAGTACCGTGTGCTCGCGCGGTTGGCAAATTTTCGGGTTTACTGATATTCAATCGTCTCGCACCTTGATTGGTTAAGATCCGTTCGCTCCTCACCCAGTCAGGTTCAAGCCGTTTGAATAGGGGCAGCTGTTGCACCCCAAAATTTGACCAACAATTATTTATTCACTGAGTGTTTGAAAATGGATACCTTCATCAGAAAGTTCAAGAGATCCCCTGAGGAGTTGGTTGAAACCAGGGTTGTGTGCTTCATAGCTTGAGAGTTATGGGTGCTCCTCAGATGATTCTGAGACTTTGAGAATGGAATAGATGTTTTGAGAAAGCCTATGAGATGTCTTGATAGCCATCATGAAGCCCAGAGAAGTCATTATGCAAGAGCTCAGAAGATTCAACCATGAATGGTAGAATTAGGGTTTTGACTGGGTCAACCCTAGATCAGCTGAAGATTTGGAGAAGGTTGAGATCTAATCCAAGGGCCATGAGATCATGGAATGATGCATTGGGATGTTATAAAGATGATTCCTAGACCAACTCATCATGATTGAGGAGTTTGAGAAGTTTCAAGTTAGGGTCTCCAAGGATTGTCAGTGAAAAAAACCCTAATTTGACCCCTATCTTCCAGGCAGTTTTAGCTCTAGATGTGATTGATATCTCATCTTCCCCACAACATGAATGTTGTAGATATTGTTCTTAGATTTAATTTTAGTGGTGGAAGTCCTTGATAGGAGTTGCAGAGCTCAAGTTATGGTTTTGACAAATTACAGGTCAGCAGAGGTATGTGAATCTGGGTCCTTGAAAGTCGCCCAACTTGCAGACAACTTTTGCCCTAGTAGGATGATTCCTATGACCTCTTGGTCAACATGAATGTTGAAGGGTATCTTCTTAGCTTTAATTTGAGTGGTAGAAGTCCTTTATAGGATTTGTGGAACTCAACTTATGGTTTGAACAAGACAGGGGTATTTTGGTCATTTGTCAGTTATAGGTCATTTTTAAGCAAAGGCCATATCTCCTATTTCCAAGCCTCAAATGGAAAAACTCAAAACATGAAAGTTGTTCAAAATGTGATTTTAAGTCTAGAAAGAAGGTCATGAATTGTTGGAAAAGCTCATAGCATGGATTTGCATGATTGGTCAAAAATGAACTAAAAATGGCTTATAAGTTTAAAAAGTTGAATTTGAAAATTGGTTTGGAAGATCTATGAATCCAAAATAGGTCATCCAATATATCATTTTGATTGGAAACATCATTTTGAGAACATTGGTTCAAATAGAATTTTGATTTAAGGCTTTAAAATGGGTGATGCTTTGTTAATTTGAAACTTGCATTATAAGTCATCTTTGGAAATTTCAACACAAGGCAAGGAAAAGCATTGTATTTGCTCATATCTCTCCAATATCTCTTATGATGACATTTTAAGGCCATTTTGCAAGGCTTAATGCATGGTGCATGAGATATTCAAGTTACCATTGCATGAGATTTTCAATACTTTCTAGCTCATTCTAGAAAGATCTAGGAGTTTCCGTTAATCATTATAAAAAGAGTGGATCAGGGAGGGTAAAAGGTTGGTGATCATTGTTGATGAGAGGTGAGATTAGAGTGAAAAAAGCAAGATTCTTCCATTGGCAATTTGATATCAAACCTTCATTCTCCTCAATCTCCATTCATTTCTCCACCACAAACCTATTATTCTGATCATTGTGATTGAGTACATGCTGAGGTAGAAGAAGATCCATGGCAGTTTGAAGCTATTTTGAGGAAATTGCAAGAATTGCATTTTGCTGTCCAACTCGAGTTTCAAGCCTTGTTCATCATTCTTGCTGCATACAGAATCCATATTGGCCTCTAAGGATCAAACAAGGAAGGTTTCAAGCACTGAATTGCAAGGAAACCATAGCCTCCATTAAAGTGTAACAGGTTGGTGATCTTGCTCGAATCTCATAGTTTATGTGCATTCTGCCATAGTTATAGGTGTAAAACTGTTAAGCTAGGGTAGAAGACCAGTTTCTGAGGATTAGGGAGCATTTCATGGGGTTTCATGGTAGGTACAAGAATCTGTTATGATTGATAGTAAGCTGGATCAAGAGTTTTAGCTAGCATGTTATAGTTCATTATGATGAGGGTAACATAAAGAATATAATCAGGCCATTAGATTTGAGTTTTATCAATGTCGATACCAGAAGAAAATGTTGGAACCCTAGTTTTCTCGCATGCTGTTTGGATGATACAAGATGATTCAAGAGAAACTATGAACGTGGTTGGATTCCTGGTGTTAAGTAGGGTAATTTCAGTCTTTGGATCGTGGCAAACCATGGAGAATTGAGAGAGAAAGAAAGACTGGAAGTTTCCTGCGTGAGAACTCGTGTTGCTGCAAAACCCTAATCCATTTGGGGACGATGAGCTATGGCCGTTGGATGGGGGTCAAATGCTTGACTGAAGACTCCATCGTATGGTCACGATTAAAAGAGAAAAACGGAGGGAATTTTAAAAACTGAAACGCACCGTTTCAATTAGTGAGGTTTCCTGGGCCTGAGCTTCGCTATCTGCACCCCACCTTATTCTGGCCCATTGAATTTTCAACTGCGCGCGTGTACTATTTTCACCCCCCCCCTCATTTTCATTATTTTATATTTTGTTTTCTTTTATATTTTTAGTGAACTTTGATAATTCATAAAAAATTGATAAATAATGATTTTTTGTTCATTCTTTTTGCTATGTTTAGATAATAATGTGTAGAAAATTATAAAAATAAAAATAGGATTTTATTTTTAATGTAGAATTTTTGGTGATATTTTCTTTTAAATAGTGCATTTATTTTCTTTTAGTTGATATCTCATTTTCTATGAATTGTTTTAGGACTTTCCCTTAGGGTTTTTGAGCCATTCTTTTTGGCATAGTTAGATGTTGAATCCTAGTATTCCCTGGATTTATTACTAGATTTTTAGATTAAAATTTGATTAGTTTAGATAATTGAACTTAGGATAGTCAAATTAGGGTTTTAGGTTGTATAGGTAGACTTGAACAAATTTGTTTTGGGGGTTTATAGGTCAAATTAGTGTATGGGGAATACATGGGTTAAGGGTAAGTATGTATAGAATCCCCTAGAATTTTGATAGAATATTGTATGGTGCTTTAGTATTTTTCATTGATTTTTGAATGTATGGATAGTATGTGTGTTGCTTAAAGGCATAAGTTGTATTGTTGTGTATTCTTTCCTTCTCTTTTGAGTGTGTGAGCTTGGAGGATTGAGTTGAAGACCTTGTGGATCATCATGGAAGCTTTGAAGACCTTGCAGAGGAGTTTAGCATAGCTTTTGTTGTTTTGTTTATAGGTTTATAGGTGCATAGGCAGAGCCCTAGATAGAATACTTTGTTCAATAACCAAGGAGTGCTTTTTTCACCTCCTTTCTTCTCTATGACACAGAGTCCCTTAAGGGTATTCACCTCTCTCCTTTGGAGGGATTAGTGACCTTTCCCTATAAGGTAGAACTTTGAGAGAGCCTTTCCCTTTTGTGTTAAGTCCTCAATGGCATCCTTTGGAAGTCAGTGAGTACTGTAACATCCCCCACTCATCTTGTTGACTGAATCTTGTTTGCTGGAGCATTGGAGCCATTGAAGATAGAAGCTGAGGCCTTGAAGAGGATGATTCCTTGGAGATTATTGAAGTCTGAAGACTCTGTGAAGATCAAATTGATGTCTGAAGATCCCTGAAGATAGTAAAGCCTGAAGGTAGAGCTGATCAAAGGAGCTGAAGCTCAAAGGGAGAAGATGAGTTGATGCTCATGTTGTAGGGTTGATACCTGGAAAGCAAGTGATCTCTGAAGTCTGAAGACTGGGTTGCTGCTGGAGGAGCTGAGGCTTTCTTCTATTTTCTTTGATGTATTGTGTGTTTTGTCTGATTTGTCTATTGCATTAGACTAAGCCCATTTAGAATAAGTTCAGTCTAAGAGCATGAGTGCATCTGATTGCATTGTTATTGCTTGGCTTTGCTTGCGGGTATTCGGTAGAGCCCAGCTCCCTTGCCCATGTGTTTATTTTACCTGAGGGTATTTCATTTCTTTCATCTGTATGATTGCAGTTTACTGTTTTTGCTGGATAGCATGTTGTTTATTTCAGTATGATCACTGTTATTTCATGACTGGCTTGAGGTCGAGACGAGCTTGTGGAGGCTGAAGCCCCACACACATTTCCTCCCTCACTTGCATTGCATGCATTTTACCGTTAAAGCTGATGCTTTTGTCTGTCTTGGCGTATCATTGACATGATCCCTTAGGACTCTCATTTCCTCTGATGAGGATTTGATGATAGACTTTTAGGTTGAAACCTATGCATGACAACTTCTAGGAGTTCCCTGTTCGAACCTCAACCATAGGATGAATCCATGGCATGATAACAGTAGGACTTGATAGTCTCCCTCCTAGTTGGGCCTGTTCTCTTCTCATCTCAAAACAGTTTAAGATACAGTAATCATGAATGATTTCTTTCGTACGTTACGAGCCTTAAGCTATCTGAGAAAGGATTGTGGGAGAGTTTCTGTTCCACAGTCTGGATGTTTAGTATGGTACCCTTTGGGTGACATGCGACGCATTCAGTCTCAGGTCATAGTCTCTAGTGCGGTTGAAATCGCAAACACAATAAAAAAGCACTTCTTTCAGGAGATAACCCGTAGTAAGCCGAACTACGTTTGCTCTGATCTTTCATACCAGATGAAAGTACGTAGGCATAGGACGCGATATCCTAGCGAGCAACCTTCAACCTTTCCCCCGTAGTTAGCCGAACTACGTTGACTCTGATTTCTCGTTCCAGACGGGAATACGTAGGCATAAAGCGCGATGCTTTGCCGAGTCATTTTTCTTTTCTTTTTCAGCCAGCCTTGATAGGTGGATAGATTATAACCAACCCGTCCAAGTAAACAAACAAGCGAGGATCCCGTCGAGTACGACGGACGTGAGGGGTGCTAATACCTTCCCCTTGCGTAACCGACTCCCGAACCCAGACAATGGTTGCGATGACCTTGTATTACCCTTTTTCGTCAGGTTTTTCCGATCGTTTCCTTTCCCGCTCTGAGGGATAAATAACGAAAGGTGGCGACTCTTCTGTCATGCTGGCACCTTATTTTCGCGCAAGCGACAACAATAGCTGCCAATATCTTCTCATCGATCAAACTGAGTTGATTCAATCTGGCTTTCACCCACTCCGCCTCATAAAGGTTCACATCAACTAACACCCTCAGGGAAGGAATCTCAACTTCTAATGGTAGGACAGCTTCCATACCATACGCTAGCGAGAAAGAAGTTTCCCCAATTGAAGTACGTACCGAAGTACGATATCCATGTAATGCAAAGGGCAACATCTCGTGCCAATCCTTATAGGTAACAACCATCTTCTGCACAATCTTCTTGATGTTCTTATTAGCTGCCTCAATAGCACCATTCATCTTCGGGCGATAAGGAGAAGAGTTGTGATGTTCGATCTTGAAACTCTGGCACAGTTCCTTCATCATCTTGTTGTTTAAATTCGAATCATTATACGTAATGATTCGTTCGGGAACTCCGTAACGACAGATGATGTCCTTCTTGATAAATCGAGCCACGACCTGCTTGGTCACGTTGGCGAAAGAAGCAGCTTCAACCCACTTAGTGAAATAGTCAATTTCCACTAGGATGAAGTGATGTCTGTTGGATGTGGTTGATTCGATCTTACCGATCATATCAATGCCCCACGTAGAAAAGGGCCAAGGAGACTCCATGACATTCATAGGACTTGGCGACACATGCATCTTGTAAGCATAAATCTGAAATTTGTGGCACTTTCTAGCATACTTGAAACAATCAGATTCCATGGTCATCCAATAGTAGCATGCCCTTAACAATTTCCGAGACATTGCATGTCCGCATGCATGCGTACTAAAAGAACCTTCATGGACTTCTTCCATTAGCAAATCTGCTTCCTTTTCGTCCACACATCTCAACAATACTAGGTCAAAGTTTCTTCTGTAAAACACATCATCTTTGTTCAAGTAGAAGTTTCCAGACAACCTTCTCAAGGTCTTCTTATCTCGGCTCGATACCCCAGGCGGACACTCCTGATTCTTGAGAAAAATTTTGATATCATAATACCATGGCTTCCCATCAGATGCTTCCTCTACTGCAAAAATGAAAGTCGACCTATCGAGGCGCGAGATGACGATCCTCGGAGCATCATTCCAATGATTCACCTTGTACATCGAGGACAAAGTTGCCAAAGCATCTACCATCTGATTCTCGGCCCTTGGCACATGATGAAACTCTACTCTGTCAAAGAAAGGTAACAACCTTCTGGCATAATTCATGTAAGGAATAAGGTTGGGCTGACGAGTCTCCCATTCTCCGTTAATCTGATTAATGACTAAAGCTGAATCACCATACACATCAAGGTTTTTGATCCTTAAATCAAATGCTTCTTCAATGCCCATGATACATGCTTCATACTCAGTTTCGTTATTGGTGCAGGAAAATGTTAACTTGGCGGTGAGCGGTATGTGGGAACCGTGAGGCGTTGTAATGATTTCCCCAATTCCCTTGTGTCATACCCTAAATTTGCCCGCCAGATTTTGTACATATTTTCGTATTTTCTATTTTTTCATTTTTTAATTTAATTTCATGCCGTTTAGACACGTGTCTGCTCCCAATTAGGCGTTTTTCAAATCTCGACTTTTTGTCCAATAGGAGCGTGACACGTGGCCTAAGGGTATTTTTGTAAAATGTCAATCCTTTGTAATTTCTCTTTTTCCTTGCAAATATTAATTTTCTGTATATTTTTGTTTTAGCATTTAATTAAGTTTAGAGTTTTTTTTAGAAAAATAGAAAATAGTTTTAAATAAGTTTTTATATAGGTTTGTAGAATTATTTAGAATTTTAGTTTAAATAGGGATTTTAATATTGTTTTTGTAAAAATTGGTTAGAAATAGTTTTTTAATTGTTTAGATTTATATTGATAGCTTTTTAAGATATTAAAATTATTTTAGAGTTTAATAGAATTATTATTTCTTTAATTAGTATAATTTTTAGAAATAGTTTATTTTTAGAATAGATTTTTTAGAAATAGTTTTAAAATTAGAATTTTTGCCTAGAAAATAGAATTTCACTTTAGAATTAATTAGATTTGATTTAATTAATAATTATAAAGATATTTTAGGAGATTTGATTTAATTAGTAATTATAGAGATATTTTAGATTTTAGATTTAAGTTAGTAATTATAGAGATATTTTAGGATTTTAGATTTAAGTTAGTAATTATAGAGATATTTTAGGATTTTAGAATTAAGTTAGTAATTTTAGAGATATTTTAGGATTTTAGAATTAAGTTACTAATTTTAGATTTGTTATTAGGAATTAGTTTAAAATTAATTAGATTTTTTAATGGAATATAATTAATTTAGAATTTTAGATTTAGAATTAGAAATAGTTTTAGAATTATTTAGTTTTAATTAGATTATTAATATTTAATTATTTTCTTTTATTTATTCATTTAGATTAATTTAATAGAGTTTAAAATAGATTTAATTATATAGTTTAGAAATAGCTTTTAGGTTAAATATAATTTTTAGTGTATTTTTATTATTAGGAGCTAAATAGAGTTTTATTTTATTATAGAATTATATTTTGTTAGAATTTTATTAGAATTATTAGAATTAGTTTTTATTATTAGATTAGTTTTAATTAGGATTTATTAAATTATAGATTTATTAGTTATTAGTTTTTCAATTGGAATTATTTTGATTACGTAGAATTTTTTTAGATTAGTTTAGTTAGATAGTTAGTAAGGGTCATTAGTCAGCATAATTAATCATCATTTTATTAATAAATAAAAATTTCAAAAAAATCTTAATGCCACGTGGCTACCCTATATAGGGTATGCCCTATTCATTGTCTTCCTTCTCTCAGCAGCCTCCAAACCCTAGGACATTCAACCCTAAAACAATGAGTCGCCTTCCTCATCAACACAACCGACCTTCAACAATCTTCTTCCTCAAACCTTCAAACTCATTCGATTTTCCACCATTAACGTCAAACAATACCTTCTTCTCCACTCGATATTTTCACCTTCAAATCATACCTAGAAAACCTTCATTGTTCTTCATACAGAAACCCAGAACTTCAACCTTCATGCACTCTCCAGAAATCCAAACTCAACTCACAAACTTTCTCAACCGAAAACCCAGATTCGCTACACACTCAACGGAGCCACAATGAAACCCTTTTCCATTTCAACCTTCTTCTGTTACACGACCTCAAAACTCAAACCCAAAAATCATTTTTTCTTCTTCTTCTTCAACAATGAACCACTAAACCAACTTCATCAACATCTTCATTTCCGGCGAACAACTACCGTGAAAACCATTTCTCAACAAACCATGACAACAAAACCCAGATTCGTAACAAACATCACCCTTCCGCCGTTTCCGAAACTCAACCAACACAACCGCTCAAACAAACCGCTTATCCGCCGCTGTAAATCTCTGCCATTTTCCACCATTAAACCAAATCAAACAACCTTCATCTTTAATCATCTCTTCCCTCTTTCGAAAACCTCACTGAAACCTAAATCAAACTTTAAATCAGTGGATCGAGAGATGGACAAAACGAGATTGAGAGAAAGGTTGAGATTAGCAACGAAACTGAAAGGAGTGAGATTGAGTTGAAAGGACTGAGATTGAGTTTGTGAGTGAACAGAGGGAGAATGAGCGATGCAGAGAAGATGTTATTTTTATTTTATTTTTTTTTCTCTTTTTTTAATTTTAATTATATTTGGATCTGTTGGGCTTCAAACCCACCACCACTCTTAACACATTTCCCTTTTTTTTTATTTTTATTATCAACCCTTTTCTTTCCTTTTTTTTTAATATGTAATTTATATTTTATAATATTATTTTATGAATATTTTGTAAATACATTATTATAGTTATTATGTAAAAACATATTATTATATTTTTAATATCCTATTATGTAAATAAGTTATTTATGTTATAGTTTCATTTTCTTTAAAGAACTTTATATATATTATATTTTTAGAATCCTTATTTTAATTTCTAGTTTATAATATCAAAGCTTACAGTTTTTTATTTTATTTTTAGAGTTAGATTTCATTTCTTACTTGTTATTGGGCATTTTGTCCCATTTTCATTCGTTTTGGTCGATGACGACACTTCCATAAACCGATTACTAAGTCAATATTGATAAGTATCGTTGGATCCGAGACCCACCTCTTTCTCTCCTCATTTCTTATTATGTCTCGATTTTATTTTGACTTGTGGATCGATGAAGTCTTTTTATCCGCAAGCGTCAGATTTTCGAAGTCGATAACCTTCCCGATTTCAAATCTATGGGAGATGACCATTTGGGTCATCTTCCTTACTTTGGGATCGCGATAGGCTACCTTCGATTAATCGACATTTTGTTTGTGGTTAAGACGAGATCTCACTCTTTTGTGTCCCAATTCGATATACTAACCAATATACAACTGCTTTAATTTCTGTCAAATATTAACTGCTTTATTTTTCAGTCATTTAGATTCTTGTACATATTATATATTATGTATATTATTATTATCCTTTAAATATTCAACTAATTTGTACATTCTTTTAAAACACTTAAT
Organism: Lathyrus sativus; assembly: GCA_963859935.3. Lineage (NCBI taxonomy): Eukaryota > Viridiplantae > Streptophyta > Magnoliopsida > Fabales > Fabaceae > Lathyrus > Lathyrus sativus. Next base: position 281,941,163 of record OZ012736.1, read on the forward strand.
AAATATCAAACCATAAAATCCTAATTGGTGGGCTGTTGATTATATATCTTGTGTATATCTGTCTCTGTTTTTCATCTGTGGCAGGTTCTCGAAAATCTCTTCGATAAAGAAATCAACTTCTCTTTGTATTGAATTAAAAAGATAGGATTAAGTGTAGTCTTCTTCCTCTCCGAGTGTCGAGATGCTCACTGTAGTGTGGGTGGTTTCGATACTCGTATTTCAATACGAAGACGCTTCCACCCCTTTTCCTCCTAAAACCTCGGATCCGCACCGAGTGCATTTTCAAAATCCTCGGTCTCGTACCGAGTCCATTTTCAAACCATCTTTAAAATAAATTTCTCTTTGTATTGAACTAAAAAGAGAGGATTGGGTGTAGACCTCTTCTTCTTCGAGTGTTGGGATGCCCACTGTAGTGAGGGTGGTCTCGATACTCGTCTTTCAATACGAAGATGCGACTTTGTCCACCACCTCTCACTTTCACAACTTCATCCCGCAACCCTTGTCACCTAAAAACCTCGGTCCCGCACCGAGTGCATTTCAAATTATTTTCACAACAAAAACTTGAATGGTCGTGGAGCGGTTAGGCGTAGGCCTTCTCCTATCCCGAGTGCTGACGTTTACCGTAGGGTTCTCTGTCGCAAAGCACTTACCATTCAAAACCAAAAACATCTTTAATAAGAGAACGAAGTTCCCTTTGTATTGAATTAAAGAGAGAGGATTGGGTGTAGACCTCTTCTTCTCCGAGCGTTGGGATGCCCACTGTAGTGAGGGTGGTTTCGACGCTCGTCTTTCAATACGAAGACGCCTCGTTCGCCACACCTTTTTATAACAAAAACTTTGAGACAATGAATTGGGTACTACCCGTAGGGGTTACTATCCGAGGACCTATCTCGCCCCAAAAACAATCTCATCAATCAAACATGACACCTTGCCTCGTATGGCGAAAACCAATCTCCCAAAGGATATGTTACGTCCGTTCTACCGCAAACAGGTACGCATAAGTCTCCTCACATGCGAGCAGCAAAACACCTAAACTGCTAGAACGCGTACGATAACATCATCCCCAAACACACCGGTTATCCGCACCGTAGGCACGAACTACGTTGCTCTGATTTCTCATGCATATTGAGAATACGTAGGCATAGGATTGCAATATCCTAGCGAGCACCCTTTTTCTTTTTCACCCTTTCCCAGAAAGGCATGCTACGTCCGTTCTACCGCAAACAGGTAACGCCTAAGTCTCCAACGAGCGAGCAGCAATACACCTAACTGCTAGAATGCGCACGATAGCAGCGTCTACCAAGACTTCCCCGCACACTGTAGGCCGAACTACGGCTGCTCTGATTCTTCACTTCTTTCAAGTAAAGATACGTAGGCACAAGGGCCACAATCCTTGTCGAGCACTTTCCCCCCAATATCCGTAGCCCCGAACTACGTCGACTCTGACTTTCTCATCCGTTGAGAATACGTAGGCCTAGGACCGTGAAGTCCTATCGAGTCTTTTCTTTCCTCCATTCTCTCTATCTTTTGGAACAACTTTTTAGCATAATATTTAAGCAAATAAATTCACACATCGACAAACAAAAGGTTCCCATCGAGTACGATGGATGCGAGGGGTGCTAATACCTTCCCTTCGCATAACCGGCTTCCGAACCCGTTCATGGTTGCGAGACCATCTTATCCATTCTTTATTTATCGCATTTGGGATAAATAAAGTTCGGTGGCGACTCTTCTATCTATCTTTTTCGCCTTCCCGTCGTTGCGCGACGCATTTTTCGAGTAGCGACAGCTGGCGACTCTGCTGGGGACCTCCTAGCGAGCCAAGCCTAATTTGCTTATCGCATTTGTGATTTATTTGCTGTTATTATTTTATTGTTGTGTTCCTTTCTAACCTGTTGGGTTTATTTGGGTTGGTTTGTAAGAACAAAAGCTTTCTACCCGAGCTTTTCGAGTATACACTAAGATTAGGAGGTGGTTTCTTTCTGATTTGCGAGACTTAGGACTCGTTGAGTTGGATCGAATCCCACCGCTCAGATGAGACCCCGTTGGGATGATCATGTCTTACGTGTAGTCGTAATGGCGTCTTTATTTCCAACTTGGGAGTCTGTGACTCTGAGGACCTTTTGTAGAACCTTATTCCGAAGGTTTCTAAAACATAACTCTGTGTTCATCCTTTAAAGGGAATACCGTCTTACGAGTAGTCGTTCTGATGGAAAACGTTTGAGGGCTAGTGCATGGGACTTTGTTTTAAAGCCTATGGGATACCCTCTTATTAAACCAGTAGATTGCCCACCCGAGGGGAGAGATACCTTTTGTTGTTGTCTTGCAGGATCTGTGACTTTAATCACTGTTCTCGTGTGCACTCATGGCATTGCATTTGCATAAGCATATCTGCATCATTTTGCATTTTCTTCCCTGACCAAGATTCCAAGCTTACCCATCCTCTATTCATAACCCGCAGTTGATTTCCCGACACTCCCATCGAACTTGGGAGAGCTGTGAAGAGTTTGAAGCAAAGAGGAACGTGGACGACTTGAAGGGCCAATCAAACAAGGCAAGTTGAGGTAGCTATGCCAGAGAACAACCGCCAGGATGTTGAGTCTCCACCAGGATTTACTGTGACAACTAATCCACTGTATGATCTTCCGCCGGATGGCCATCCTGCGCAAGTAAATGTTCCTACTCGACCCCAGAGGATGCCAATGACTGATCCCATGGAAGAAAAACTTCGGGCCCTTGAGGAGACAATTCAAGCTATGAGAGTGTCTGACATGCCCGACCTCGATGCTGCTGATATGTGTCTAGTGCTAGACTTGGTGATTCCTCCGAGATTCAAGATACCCAACTTCGAGAAGTACACCGGCTTTAGTTGCCCGAGGCGTCATTTGGTGATGTACTGTCGAAAAATGACCCCTTACACTCATGAGATAAGTTGATGATCCACTGTTTTCAAGAAAGTCTGAGTGGGGCATCATTAAGTTGGTACACAGATTTAGTAAGGAGTCATATCCAATCATGGAGGGACCTAGCCAATGCTTTTCTAAAGTTTTACCAGTTTAATCTAGACACTCCTCCCACCCGCATGCAGTTGCAAAGCCTATCTCAGAATGAAAACGAACCCTTTAAGGGATATGCACAGCGGTGGAGAGAATTCGCAGCAAGAGTGCAACCACCACTCTCGGACAGGGAACTAATTGACATGTTCATCAAAAGTTTGCAGGGCTCTTATTTTGAAAGAATGGCTGTTTGTACGCCATCAAGCTTCTCTGACCTTGTGATTGTAGGAGAGCGCCTCGAAAGCTATCTCAAAAGTGGACAAATCCAAGACGCATCAGGCATCCAGGCCAGTGAGATTGAATCTTTCGACGATTTCCATGAGGAAGATAAGGATGAAACCAGGGCACTCATAGCAAATGTTGAGTATTCTCACGATGTACCAACAAAACTCTATGATCCCTCGTCTGCTCAACAGGCATCATTACCAGTGCCATGTTATCCTCACGGACAATCGGCCATGCCTAAAGCTTCATCCCATAAGCCACGGGTCGCTCCTCATGCAAATCAACGAGCCCATGGCCGAGGTCATCCGAATCAGCGCCGCGATCAGAATAGGCCCAACAACAACTTGGAAAGAAGGACTGCTCCTCTTCATCCGGTCCCTATGTCGCACAGTCAGCTTCTCTCGCATCTGATTCAAAACTCATTGGTGGAGCCTAAAACTCTTAAGCCTGTGCCAGAACCTTACCCTCCTGGGTACAATCCCAATGTTCAGTGTGGATATCATGGTGGATCCATGGGGCACTCGATTGAAGAATGCAAAGCCTTCCAAGCCAAAGTGCAACAATTGATTGACAAAGAGTACATATCTTTTCCAGAAGGAGGTTTGGTTGTCCATGTCAACCTCTCAGCTGTCTAAGCTCGAAGATTCCAAGGGTCATCTCCTAAAGCCAGTGGTCTAGACAGGCAGACATCCTCAACATCGGCAGTCCTTGGGCGCTTTTTATCATTTGCATCTTGTAGTTTATTTCCTGTTAATTGCTACTTTCTTTTAAAAGTTGTTGTTTTGAATGGTAATATTAATGAAGTTATTATGCATTTTCCGAATCAGTCACGTCGTATTCACTCATTGTTTCCACTTATCACAGACACATACACTTTTTATCCACTCCACTTTATCACTGTTGTGTTTAGCAAATATTGGAGGGAGGATGACGAAAACGAAATACCCATAATAGCAAACTGTATGCTTTCAGACATAATCTCATCAATGATGTACAGGCATTGTTTCAAATCCCCTAAACACCGGAGATATAAGGAGTTAATCCCTAGTCAACCACTTCGAGCCTAGAAGTAGGAGTTTCCTTCGGATATTCAAACCCTTACACTCAACCGGGGCCAGGGTAGTTGTTCAGTTAGTCCACTATGCATAAAGCAAAATCCAGAAGACGGTTGTTCATCAATGACCCACGACATGGCAGTCACAATTCGCCAATAAAATTAAAAAAAAAAATCAAAAGCCCGCTAGGTCAAGCACCTCAAAAGGGGACTTAGGCAAAATCAGGGCTATCTTGATGGATCTGACAAGAAAAGTCAGTCCATGCAAAAGTTAGAGGATCAAAACAAAATTAAAAGAGGTCCTCAAACCCTCAACAAAAACAAAATAAGATTCAGTGGCCATTCAAATCAAGGGGCACTGACATCCTTCCATCAAAATAAGGTGACTGCCATCTCAGGCAAACCTTGAACCATCAAGCTTACACCGTCAAGGTAAGCATGCACAGAATTAACTGAACGTAGGTATGGAGATCATTAAGAAGAAGGGGTGGGTACAAATATTACTTTGAGCCTAATATCCTTTGTTTTATAAACCGTGAACCAGACCACGTTATAACCCTCGAAAGACCTAATTGAGGCGAGGTTTATTCTGAAAGCATACTATCGCAAGGTTGCGTAACCTGACTCCCCACATATTTGCTACTCATCAACATTGGTGTCAATATCCTTGTTATATCTTTCACACCAATCAAGTTAGCACAATGTTTGGACTAACGGTCCATTCATCTCACTATCACGACACTTAATAAACGACATTTCTTTCAAAACTTGCATGAACGTCGCATTAAAATTACCATTCGTGATAAAACAATTTCAATTGCAAGTTAATAGTTGGTGTCAAGGAAATTCCAACACGAAGCAATCAAATAGGACTAGATCATTCAGCAGTCTGGATCAGAATCAATCACACTTTGTAGCCCTGTGGATCTGGAGCATTGACATCAAAAATCTGGAATCAGTCAGTCTAAGGCAAATCCCTAAACAACGGTTGATTTTGGGGCAAGTCATTCAAGAAGCAGTTAATCAAAAGTGAATCACGCCAATCAGGGGCAGGCCACCCAGAGTTTCTGTGACTTCAGGATAGATCCCTCCAAATGTTCAATCAGGATAAGTCAAGTCGCTTCAACGCTCTTTCAAGGGCAAGCTGCTCCAAAAGTATGTTGAAGCCAACCATGAGAATCGGTTAAGCGATGATAAATCTTTTTGTGGTACAAACTCTGGGGAAAGCCATCTCGAGGCCGTCTCATGGCAAGCTGTGCAAGCAAGTTCATCCTCATCAGCAACTGTTGAGTTCAAAGCGAGTGTCGGGGAATCGTACCGTCACCTCACCCAATAACCTTAACCTTCTGAAAAGGCCTTGCTGTCATTGGATCCGTCATCCCACAGCCTAAACCTGTCACCCATCAAAACAAACCGAAACCTCCAATACCAGTCCCATCTGGTCAACCCTTCATTAAATACCAGTCTCATCTGGTCAACCCTCCGCTAAATACCAGTCCCATCTGGTTAACCCTTCGCTGAACACCAATTCCCTTCTGATACATGTCAACCCTTAAACCAGCTCCCATCTGGTCACCCTTCCTTTAGCCTTCCGTTTAACCAGTCCTCGTCTGGCAAACACAATTTCAAAGTCCAGTCCTCGTCTGGAAAACCACAAAGTCAGTTCTCGTCTGACACCAAACCTAGAAGTCAGTCCTCGTCTGACAACTTAACCTTTTGCCACCAGTTCTTGTCTGGTAAACCTCATCACTAAGTCCAACTCCCATCTGGCAAACCACAAAATTAGCCCTCCTTTGGCAGCTTAACCATTTCGCCAACCAGTCTCATCTGGTCTACCCTCAGAATACCAGCCCTCATCTGGTACTTCCAACCCCAAAGTCCAACCTGCATTGGCAACCACCAAAGTCCAACCTGTATTTCAAACCACTTGCATTTCCATTATCCCTTCATAATTATATGCATCATACGCTTCATAAACATCTTGCATCATGTGCATCCTCAAAATCACATCATACTTCCCCAGCTCTTGCATCTCTGCATTAGCATTTGCATTTGCATTTCCATTTGATATGGAACATCTTCATCATGAAGCACTCGCATATACGAGATCAAATCCAAGATCAATTTCGAAGATTTTCAAGATCATAATCAGCCCAGTCAGGGGCGTCTTCCGCAAGACCGTGGGCGTTCCCCACGAATTTGTACAACATTTGTTGGGCAAATTCAAGAGCTTCAATGCAATCATCAGCCCATTCAGGGGCATTATCTGCAAGACTGTGGGTCCTCCCACAAAATTCAAGATCACCAAAGCAAAATTCAGCCCAGACAGGGGCATTTTTTCAAGACCATGGGTGTATCGCATAACGTATTCCAACCTCGTGGTTAACCAGATCTTCAAATCAACATCCAGCCCAGACAGGGGCATCTTCGGTAAAGTCATGAGCGATCCCCAGTGCTTTGTCTCCAGCAGACTTGACTATTCGTCTCCGGCGATAAGTGGCAATCTCCTGGGAGAAGCTTATCCGTCTTCGGCGATAAGTGGCAATCTCTTTAGAGAAGCTTATCCTTCATCAATGATAAGTGGCAATCTCTTGGGAGAAGCTTATCCGTCTACATCCTTTAGGATGTCAGGTTTGTTTGTATTTCACTTCCCTTTTTTTATTTTATTTTTCTTTTTCGGACAAATTCAGAGTCTTCTATATTTAATCAGCTTCTACCTCGAAAGAATAATTGCCATGGCACTTCGTCTTACTAGGTTTAAGCCGATTAAATAGGGGCATCTGTCATACCCTAAATTTGCCCGCCAGATTTTGTACATATTTTCGTATTTTCTATTTTTGCATTTTTTAATTTAATTTCATGCCGTTTAGACACGTGTCTGCTCCCAATTAGGCGTTTTTCAAATCTCGACTTTTTGTCCAATAGGAGCGTGACACGTGGCCTAAGGGTATTTTTGTAAAATGTCAATCCTTTGTAATTTCTCTTTTTCCTTGCAAATATTAATTTTCTGTATATTTTTGTTTTAGCATTTAATTAAGTTTAGAGTTTTTTTTAGAAAAATAGAAAATAGTTTTAAATAAGTTTTTATATAGGTTTGTAGAATTATTTAGAATTTTAGTTTAAATAGGGATTTTAATATTGTTTTTGTAAAAATTGGTTAGAAATAGTTTTTTAATTGTTTAGATTTATATTGATAGCTTTTTAAGATATTAAAATTATTTTAGAGTTTAATAGAATTATTATTTCTTTAATTAGTATAATTTTTAGAAATAGTTTATTTTTAGAATAGATTTTTTAGAAATAGTTTTAAAATTAGAATTTTTGCCTAGAAAATAGAATTTCACTTTAGAATTAATTAGATTTGATTTAATTAATAATTATAAAGATATTTTAGGAGATTTGATTTAATTAGTAATTATAGAGATATTTTAGATTTTAGATTTAAGTTAGTAATTATAGAGATATTTTAGGATTTTAGATTTAAGTTAGTAATTATAGAGATATTTTAGGATTTTAGAATTAAGTTAGTAATTTTAGAGATATTTTAGGATTTTAGAATTAAGTTACTAATTTTAGATTTGTTATTAGGAATTAGTTTAAAATTAATTAGATTTTTTAATGGAATATAATTAATTTAGAATTTTAGATTTAGAATTAGAAATAGTTTTAGAATTATTTAGTTTTAATTAGATTATTAATATTTAATTATTTTCTTTTATTTATTCATTTAGATTAATTTAATAGAGTTTAAAATAGATTTAATTATATAGTTTAGAAATAGCTTTTAGGTTAAATATAATTTTTAGTGTATTTTTATTATTAGGAGCTAAATAGAGTTTTATTTTATTATAGAATTATATTTTGTTAGAATTTTATTAGAATTATTAGAATTAGTTTTTATTATTAGATTAGTTTTAATTAGGATTTATTAAATTATAGATTTATTAGTTATTAGTTTTTCAATTGGAATTATTTTGATTACGTAGAATTTTTTTAGATTAGTTTAGTTAGATAGTTAGTAAGGGTCATTAGTCAGCATAATTAATCATCATTTTATTAATAAATAAAAATTTCAAAAAAATCTTAATGCCACGTGGCTACCCTATATAGGGTATGCCCTATTCATTGTCTTCCTTCTCTCAGCAGCCTCCAAACCCTAGGACATTCAACCCTAAAACAATGAGTCGCCTTCCTCATCAACACAACCGACCTTCAACAATCTTCTTCCTCAAACCTTCAAACTCATTCGATTTTCCACCATTAACGTCAAACAATACCTTCTTCTCCACTCGATATTTTCACCTTCAAATCATACCTAGAAAACCTTCATTGTTCTTCATACAGAAACCCAGAACTTCAACCTTCATGCACTCTCCAGAAATCCAAACTCAACTCACAAACTTTCTCAACCGAAAACCCAGATTCGCTACACACTCAACGGAGCCACAATGAAACCCTTTTCCATTTCAACCTTCTTCTGTTACACGACCTCAAAACTCAAACCCAAAAATCATTTTTTCTTCTTCTTCTTCAACAATGAACCACTAAACAAACTTCATCAACATCTTCATTTCCGGCGAACAACTACCGTGAAAACCATTTCTCAACAAACCATGACAACAAAACCCAGATTCGTAACAAACATCACCCTTCCGCCGTTTCCGAAACTCAACCAACACAACCGCTCAAACAAACCGCTTATCCGCCGCTGTAAATCTCTGCCGTTTTCCACCATTAAACCAAATCAAACAACCTTCATCTTTAATCATCTCTTCCCTCTTTCGAAAACCTCACTGAAACCTAAATCAAACTTCAAATCAGTGGATCGAGAGATGGACAAAACGAGATTGAGAGAAAGGTTGAGATTAGCAACGAAACTGAAAGGAGTGAGATTGAGTTGAAAGGACTGAGATTGAGTTTGCGAGTGAACAGAGGGAGAATGAGCGATGCAGAGAAGATGTTATTTTTATTTTATTTTTTTTTCTCTTTTTTTAATTTTAATTATATTTGGATCTGTTGGGCTTCAAACCCACCACCACTCTTAACACATTTCCCTTTTTTTTATTTTTATTATCAACCCTTTTCTTTCCTTTTTTTTTTAATATGTAATTTATATTTTATAATATTATTTTATGAATATTTTGTAAATACATTATTATAGTTATTATGTAAAAACATATTATTATATTTTTAATATCCTATTATGTAAATAAGTTATTTATGTTATAGTTTCATTTTCTTTAAAGAACTTTATATATATTATATTTTTAGAATCCTTATTTTAATTTCTAGTTTATAATATCAAAGCTTACAGTTTTTTATTTTATTTTTAGAGTTAGATTTCATTTCTTACTTGTTATTGGGCATTTTGTCCCATTTTCATTCGTTTTGGTCGATGACGACACTTCCATAAACCGATTACTAAGTCAATATTGATAAGTATCGTTGGATCCGAGACCCACCTCTTTCTCTCCTCATTTCTTATTATGTCTCGATTTTATTTTGACTTGTGGATCGATGAAGTCTTTTTATCCGCAAGCGTCAGATTTTCGAAGTCGATAACCTTCCCGATTTCAAATCTATGGGAGATGACCATTTGGGTCATCTTCCTTACTTTGGGATCGCGATAGGCTACCTTCGATTAATCGACATTTTGTTTGTGGTTAATACGAGATCTCATTCTTTTGTGTCCCAATTCGATATACTAACCAATATACAACTGCTTTAATTTCTGTCAAATATTAACTGCTTTATTTTTCAGTCATTTAGATTCTTGTACATATTATATATTATGTATATTATTATTATCCTTTAAATATTCAACTAATTTGTACATTCTTTTAAAACACTTAATAAATATCAAACCATAAAATCCTAATTGGTGGGCTGTTGATTATATATCTTGTGTATATCTGTCTCTGTTTTTCATCTGTGGCAGGTTCTCGAAAATCTCTTCGATAAAGAAATCAACTTCTCTTTGTATTGAATTAAAAAGATAGGATTAAGTGTAGTCTTCTTCCTCTCCGAGTGTCGAGATGCTCACTGTAGTGTGGGTGGTTTCGATACTCGTATTTCAATACGAAGACGCTTCCACCCCTTTTCCTCCTAAAACCTCGGATCCGCACCGAGTGCATTTTCAAAATCCTCGGTCTCGTACCGAGTCCATTTTCAAACCATCTTTAAAATAAATTTCTCTTTGTATTGAACTAAAAAGAGAGGATTGGGTGTAGACCTCTTCTTCTTCGAGTGTTGGGATGCCCACTGTAGTGAGGGTGGTCTCGATACTCGTCTTTCAATACGAAGATGCGACTTTGTCCACCACCTCTCACTTTCACAACTTCATCCCGCAACCCTTGTCACCTAAAAACCTCGGTCCCGCACCGAGTGCATTTCAAATTATTTTCACAACAAAAACTTGAATGGTCGTGGAGCGGTTAGGCATAGGCCTTCTCCTATCCCGAGTGCTGACGTTTACCGTAGGGTTCTCTGTCGCAAAGCACTTACCATTCAAAACCAAAAACATCTTTAATAAGAGAACGAAGTTCCCTTTGTATTGAATTAAAGAGAGAGGATTGGGTGTAGACCTCTTCTTCTCCGAGCGTTGGGATGCCCACTGTAGTGAGGGTGGTTTCGACGCTCGTCTTTCAATACGAAGACGCCTCGTTCGCCACACCTTTTTATAACAAAAACTTTGAGACAATGAATTGGGTACTACCCGTAGGGGTTACTATCCGAGGACCTATCTCGCCCCAAAAACAATCTCATCAATCAAACATGACACCTTGCCTCGTATGGCGAAAACCAATCTCCCAAAGGATATGTTACGTCCGTTCTACCGCAAACAGGTACGCATAAGTCTCCTCACATGCGAGCAGCAAAACACCTAAACTGCTAGAACGCGTACGATAACATCATCCCCAAACACACCGGTTATCCGCGCCGTAGGCACGAACTACGTTGCTCTGATTTCTCATGCATATTGAGAATACGTAGGCATAGGATTGCAATATCCTAGCGAGCACCCTTTTTCTTTTTCACCCTTTCCCAGAAAGGCATGCTACGTCCGTTCTACCGCAAACAGGTAACGCCTAAGTCTCCAACGAGCGAGCAGCAATACACCTAACTGCTAGAATGCGCACGATAGCAGCGTCTACCAAGACTTCCCCGCACACCGTAGGCCGAACTACGGCTGCTCTGATTCTTCACTTCTTTCAAGTAAAGATACGTAGGCACAAGGGCCACAATCCTTGTCGAGCACTTTCCCCCCAATATCCGTAGCCCCGAACTACGTCGACTCTGACTTTCTCATCCGTTGAGAATACGTAGGCCTAGGACCGTGAAGTCCTATCGAGTCTTTTCTTTCCTCCATTCTCTCTATCTTTTGGAACAACTTTTTAGCATAATATTTAAGCAAATAAATTCACACATCGACAAACAAAAGGTTCCCATCGAGTACGATGGATGCGAGGGGTGCTAATACCTTCCCTTCGCATAACCGGCTTCCGAACCCGTTCATGGTTGCGAGACCATCTTATCCATTCTTTATTTATCGCATTTGGGATAAATAAAGTTCGGTGGCGACTCTTCTGTCTATCTTTTTCGCCTTCCCGTCGTTGCGCGACGCATTTTTCGAGTAGCGACACCTTGCCATAAGAGTTAACAGCACCGTCAAAAATCATCTTCCATTGGGAGCCTATCTTAGGACCTTCGTCAGGTAGCGACTCATCACAATCTTTCATCTTCAGAAACATTATGTCCTCATCAGGAAACTCGAATTTCATCGGTTGATAATCATCAATCGGCTTTTCTGCAAGATATTCTGACAGAACACTTCCTTTAATGGCCTTCTGGGAAACATACTGAATATCGTATTCTGTCAGAACCATCTGCCACCTAGCAATTCTTCCTGAAAGCGTCTGCTTCTCGAACACATATTTGATCGGATCCATTTTCGAAATTAGCATGGTTGTGTGATTCAACATGTATTTCCTTAGGCGTTTGGCGGCCCAAGCAAGCACACAACATGTCTTCTCTAACATTGAGTACCTGGACTCAGAATATGTGAACTTCTTACTCAAGTAATAGATATCATGTTCTTTTCTTCCTGTCTCGTCGTGTTGACCGAGAACATAACCCATGGAGTTCTCAAGAACCGTCAAGTACATTATCAAAGGTCTTCCAGCCACTAGAGGCATCAGTATCGGAGGCTCCTGCAAATATTCTTTTATCTTTTCGAATGCTCTTTGGCAATTTTTATTCCAGACAACCGCATGATCTTTCTCTAATAGCTTGAGCAAAGGTTCACAGGTGGCTGTAAGGTGAGATATGAACCTTGCAATGTAGTTCAACCTCCCTAGAAAACCACGAACCTCTTTTTCTGTTTTTGACGCTGGCATTTCTTGTATTGCTTTTATTTTTGCAGGATTGACCACGATTCCTTTTTCACTCACAATAAATCACAATAGCTTTCCTGACCTTACACCAAAAGTGCACTTGTTAGGATTCAACCTCAATCTGAACTTCCTCAACCTTTCAAACAGCTTCAAAAGATTAACCAGATGTTCCTCCTCCATTTGTGACTTTGTGATCATGTCATCAACATAAACCTCGATTTCATGATCAATCATGTCATGAAATAAAGTCACCATCGCTCGCTGGTAGGTTGCCCCTGATTTTTTCAATCCAAAAGGCATCACCATATAACAAAAAGTTCCCCACGACGTGATAAAGTTAGTTTTCTCCATGTCTTCCAGGGCCTTCTTGATCTGGTTGTACCCGGAGAAACCATCCATGAAGGAAAACACTAAATATTGAGTTGTATTATCAACTATGTCGCTACTGCAAAAACCGAGGCCGACAAAACAGAAGAGTCGCCACCTTTCGTTATTTATCCCACAGAACGGGAAAGGAAACGATCGGAAAAACCTGACGAAAGGGTATAAGACAAGGTCATCGCAACCATTGTCTGGATTCGGGAGTCGGTTACGCAAGGGGAAGGTATTAGCACCCCTCACGTCCATCATACTCGATGGGATCCATGCTTGTTGTGTTTATCTGACGGGTTTGTTACATCTATCTACGCTAAAGGTCTGGTCTGAAAAGAAAAGAAAATGACTCGGCAAAACGTCGCACTTTATGCCTACGTATTCCCGTCTGGAACGAGAAATCAGAGTCAACGTAGTTCGCCTAACTACGGGGAAAGGTTGCTCGCTGAGATATCGCATCTCGTGCCTACGTACTTTCTCACACATCGCAAAAGATCAGAGCAAACATAGTTCGGGACAACGAGAGATACAGGTTTGTCTTTTTTTTATCCGAGTAAGGTTAACAGACGATTCCAGCAGTTTGGTGTATGCAGCTCGCTCAACAGAGACTTAGGCGTTTACCGTTTGCGTTAGAACCGAGAGTTAATAGAACTCTCCTTCTGAAAAGGGTTTCCAAGGGATTAAAGGTCCAAGAGGACAAAAAGAGTTTGATCTTTGTTTTCTAGTTTTTAGAGAAGTATCTTTTATGGATGTTTGCAACTGATATCGCACTAGAGACTATGACCTGAGAGTGAATGCGTCGCATGTCACCCAAAGGGTGCCATACTAAACATCCAGACTGTTGAAAAGAAACTCTCCAACAATCCTCTCTCAAGTAGCTTAAGGCTCGTAACGTACGACGTCAATTAACCTTTATTATTGTATTTTGATTTTGTTTGCAGATGAGAAGAGAAAAGACGCACTAAAGGGGAACTGATCCAATCCTAAAGTTTTCATGAAAAATTGAACCTATGGTTGAGGTTAGGAGGGAATCTACCTAATGTTATCATGCATGGTTAGAACCCTAATGTCTGTCATAACTTCTCTTGAACAAGAGAAGTCAGAGTTCCTAGGGGAACATGGCAAAGGAAAACAAGGGCAGAAAGAAAATAACTGCACAGAAATAACTGTAAATAAAAATGCATGCAATGCAACAAACAAGCAGAAGGAGCCAAGCTCAACTTCTAGAGCAAGCAAGCCCAAAAGCAACACACAAAACACAGGCAAGGGAGACAAACTCAACCTTAAGCCAGCAAGCAAAGCCAAATAATAACAGTCAAGCAGAGGGAGACAACCTCACCCTCTAGATGCAGACAAGCAAAGGGAGCTAATCTCAACCTTTAGGATGCTCTTAAGCCTAGATCACTATATGAGAAACCTAGTCTAATGCAACACACACTCAATCAGTCACACAAGCAAAGCAGAGCAGTTAGAGAAACAACAGACAAAACAGCAGACAAACAACTCAACAGCAAAGCAGATAAACAGCAACAATCAAACAGTCTACAAACAAACAAATCCAAGCCATCTCAAGAGAAAGCTTCGTCTTCATGCTTCAACAAGCTCTAACACAAGAGAAGATAGTAAACATCAAGAATATTGATTGATGATGGGAAGCAGGAAGGAAACCAAAGGAATCCAACCTGACACTCAACCAGTCATTTGAGACAGGCATCCTCAAAGGTTCTACCTCTTGTAAAATGCTACACATCCTTCCAAAGGAAAGATGAGGCTTTCACATAGGGACCTTGAATCATAGGATGAGAATGGAAAGCAATCAAAGCATTCCATGTTTATTTAAATAAAAGAGAAAGCAAACTAGGCTCTTCCTAAACCCTAATTGAACAAGCTCAAAGAAAGCTACTAAAGGAAGGTCTAAACACCAAAACCAAGCACTCCAAACAAGCCAACAAAAGCCTATACGTGTCTAAAGCACCATCAAAGGAGATTAACAAACCTATTATGAACTAAAGGCAACCATTGAGGTCAATCTAAAGCAAGTGCTATGTTGAAAGCCACTTAAAACTAGCCTAAGTATCAAATCCAATTAAAATACTAAAACTACTTCTAAAATCCTAGGAAATTTTCTAAGGGAACCTAAACATGTTAAGGACCTATAGGAAAAGGATCAGTGCCCTAATCTAAAGGGAATTCACCTAAAGAAATCCTAAATCACAAGGTATCAAACTAAAACCCAAAAATGGAAGGTCTAAAGATCCTAACCCAAAACAAAACTTAATATTGTATAAAAAATCTAAATTAAATCATAGCGGATCATAAATCTCTAATCTACCAGCTAGCAAAAAATCAGCCCCAAATTCAATACCAATTGCAAGAACAAAAATCAGCAAAATCATGTATCAAATATGCAAAAATAAAGAAATAACAAAAATGAGAAAATGCCAAATAAATTGAAAATCAGGCAAACATCAAATATTAAAGCATCATAAAATCACAAATAAAATCTGGATCATGGGCATATTTTTATTTTATTTTTCTGATGAATATTGGAATTAAAATGAATTTTTAAAGAAAATAGCAATTAAAATAAAAGAAAAACAATTAAAAGAAAATAAAATGCTGAAATAAATGAGGCGCGTTGGATGATTGACTTAGTCACCTGATCTGAAGGCCCTGGTATTTCCAGCACATAAATGAAACGACCGTTTTTCAATCCAAAACTCAAATTTTCAGAACAAGTCATGGCCATACGATCTGATTACAAAGTCAAGTTTCTCAGCAGATCCAAGGGTCCAAACTTCATCTTCCTCGTTTGAATGTGGAAAAGGAGGGAGAGTTGCAGAGGTGGACCAGACGGTGGTCCGGTGACCACGCCATCGTCTTCTCCGGCGAGCAACCAGTTGCAGGTCACCAAACTCTAACAAAATTTACATCAATTCACTCCAAATTCCATGCTGATTTCGAATATGACCTCCACCTCTCCTAATTCTCAACAGAAATCAAAACACGATGGAGATCTTAAAAATCACCTCATTCTGAAATCTCACCAATCCTCAATATAAAACCATAGATCTCTTCCTTATGTTACACTGATCATCCTAAACCATTTAGATCGTGTGGAATCCTCATAGTCAAGCCAATCCAATTCCAAACAGAAATCACACCTCATCCTAATTTGTCTCTAATTCTTCAAATAATGATCCAAAATCCATCTAAGCAACCTCCTAAAGCCTAACCGCATGCTAACATATGCTAGATCATGGTGAAACTTCAGTAATTTGGAAAACTACATACTTGTGTTAGAGCTTGAAATTGAGGTATCTAGAACGTGATTCTCAGCTTCAAACTGTGCAGATCTACTCAAGGAAGTATGCTGAAGGTGTTCGTAGCCTCAATTTGCTTTGAATTGGTCTGAAATTGAAATCACGTTTTCCACTTTCTCTCTTGAAACTCAACTTGCAAACTCTGGTTCTGGCACGAAATGATCTCCAAAATTGCTCTGAATCACAATGGAACTTAAATAGAAATGATTTGTGGGCTTTGAAGGTCCATTAGAAGCCCAAATCAAAATATCCAATTTTTAAATTTCCTCCAAAACTTCAACAATGGTATCCACGAATTCTGGCTCAAAACTTCCCTTGGAAGCTTCAATTCAATCCCCTGTGGTCTGGTGAGAGTGTATAGAGTGATTAGAGAGCTCAAACTCCTTTCATGACCAAGTTATGATATGTTGCTTATTTGTGAAGTTACAAGTCAAACCACCATGGATTAAACCTCAAATGAAAGATCCAACAATGCCAAAGTGTTTATAATGATTTTTCTGATTAAAATGAGTACTCACTTGGCCTTGTATGAACATAAATGAATTAATTTTGAATTTTTCACTTAAATGCCTTTAAATTCTTCCTTTTGCCAAATTTCTCAAACTAAGTCTCACCCTAGGCCAAATCAATTCATCATGAGGTCATGGTTGACCTAAACACATCATTTTAAGAAAGTTTTGTGTTGGACAAAACTTCATTTGAAACTTGCAAGATGGTGAAAATGACCTATAATGCCAAATGACCTATAATCTCACTTTCCCAAAATACACCTAACTTGTAGACCTCATAACTTGAGTTCTACAAATCCTATGGAAGACTTCTAGTAAAATTTAGAAAGCTAAGATCGAGACCTACAACTTTCATGTTGGCAAAGAGTCTAGGAGAAACACCCTTCTAGGTCAAAAGTTCCTTGGAAGTTGGTGAACTTTCACAGACAAATTTCACATTCCTCAGATGACCTGTAACTTGTCTGGGTCATAACTTGAGTTCTACAAATCCAATGGAGGACTTCTAGTACTCAAATTAAAGCTAAGCGCATGATCTAAAAGTTGCATGTTGGCCAAAAATGGAGATGAAACTTTCATATTGAGATAACTGGTCTTGAAGTTAGGCACTAAATAGGGGATTTTACCCTTATAACCCTAATTTAGCAACTCCTCACACTTTGAATTCCTCTTGGATTGATCTTGAAATATCACCTCATGTATCTCAACATAACTATCCATGATTGCAAGGACTTAGAAATGAGCTTTGATCCTCTTCAATTGCACAGTTGACTTAGGGTTACTCAGATGAAAACCCTAATTGCAACACCCTCAACTGTGGCTCTTCACACTTGACACAATGACTTGACTGAGCTCCAACATGACCCTCAAGGCACTCTATGAGCTCTATCCACACACTCTCTCCTTGATCAAGGCTCCACAACCCACTGATGGTGTTCAATTGGTCCTCAGCTTAGGAGATTAACCCCATACAAATAACTGAACTTCTCAAGAACCCCACCCTCTTCCTGATGACTTTGGTGACTTCTCAAGCTTGAATAAGACCTCTAGATAGGCTCCTCTGGATATAAAGTACACTTGATCCCCTGCAAAAATGAATAATGCTATGCTATGCAAATGATAGATCAATGATATGTTAATGCAATGAAACATAAACCAAGTAAGAAAAGGTTAAGCAAATTTTGGGGTGCAACAGCTTCCCCTATTCAAGCGGCTTGGACCTGACTGGATGAAAAGCGAACAGCTTTCAGGAAATCGAGGTAAAAGACGGTTGAATACCAAAGAACCTGGAAATTTGCTAACCGAAGAAATAAACTGCAAAACTAATTGGGGAAAAAGATCCAGAAATTGAATCCGATTGTCACGACAACAACTGATCAATCATCCGATAAGGAATCTGATTTCAACATCAACCACCTGTGTGACGCCACAGGAGTCGAATCCATGATCAATCTTAAAACATGCGCTACAATAAGTGGGCACTAAGTCAAGTGCGTCATCCACATACTATCCGGGGTCTTCCATAAAAATGCGGAACCGTCAATGTACTATCTTTTGACTTTCCATTTCCGGGCATACGCTACGTAAAGGGAGGTATACCTGTACTATCCGGGATCTTCCATTTCCGAAGAAACGGGTATCCGAAGACTTGGACAAGAAACTTTGCAGGGAAAATATGGCAACAACTCTAAAGTCTAATTATGAAGCCGCTTAATGCTGACATAACAGCTACTCGAGGAAACTCTCCCGAACTCCAAAGTCTAATTATGAAGCCGCTTAATGCTGACATAACAGCTACTCGAGGAAACTCTGCCGAACTCCAAAATCTAATCATGAAGCCCTCCAGAACTCTTCCATGGAAATTCTAACAACAACTTCAAAGTCTAATTATGAAGCCGTTTAGAACAGACAATAACTCCAAGGTCTAATTATGAAGCCATTGAATGCTGATAACAACTCCAAAGTCTAATTATGAAGCCGTTTAATGCTGACGTAACAGCAACCCGAGGAAAACTCTATCGAACTCTAAAGTCTAATCATGAAGCCCTCCAGAACTCTTCCAGGGAAATTCTAACAACAACTTTAAAGTCTAATTATGAAGCCGTTTAGAACTGACAATAGCTCCAAGGTCTAATTATGAAGCCATTGAATGCTGATAACAACTCCAAAGTCTAATTATGAAGCCGTTTAATGCTGACGTAATAGCAACTCGAGGAAAACTCTATCAAACTCCAAAGTCTAATCATGAAGCCCTCCAGAACTCTTCCAGGGAAATTCTAATAACCACTTCAAAGTCTAATTATGAAGCCGTTTAGAACTGACAATAACTCCAAGGTCTAATTATGAAGCCATTGAATGCTGATAATAACTTCAAAGTCTAATTATGAAGCTGTTTCATGCTGGCAACAACTTCAAAGTCTAATTATGAAGCCGTGTAATGCGGACAACAACTCCAAAGTCTAATTATGAAGCCGTTTGATGCTGACGTAACAGCAACTCAAGGAAAACTCTATCGAGCTCCAAAGTCTAATCATGAAGCCCTTCAGAACTCTTCCGAGGAAATTCTGACAACAACTTCAAAGTCTAATTATGAAGCCGTCCAATGCTGATAACAACTTCAAAGTCTAATTATGAAGCCGTGTAATGCGGACAACAACTCCAAAGTCTAATTATGAAGCCGTTCGATGCTGACGTAACAACAACTCGAGGAAAACTATATCGAGCTCCAAAGTCTAATTCCGAGGAAATTCTAACAACAACTTCAAAGTCTAATTATGAAGCCGTCCAATGCTGATAACAACTTCAAAGTCTAATTATGAAGCCGTCCAATGCTGATAACAACTTCAAAGTCTAATTATGAAGCCGTAACAGCAACCTGAGGAGGACTCTGTCGGGGAAATTCTGACGTCAATTGCCAGATATTAACCTTGACGACAAGCAATGACCTCAACCGTCTAATCCCTGCAATTTTATTTTGAAATGCTGACGTGACAGCAACCCGAAGAAAACTCCGCTAGGGAATTTCTGAAAACAACTTCAAAGTCTAATTATGAAGCCGTTTAAAGAAAACTCCGTCGGGGAAGAAGAGAAACTCAACCAAGCAACTCTGATGAGGGAGCGCGTGACAGGACGGACGTTATCATCACATATCTCATGCCAAGAATTTGAATATCCGAAAACCATCCTGAACAAGAATTCCAATTACCTGCAGGGAAGAACACTTGAAAACACAGAGGTAACCAACCTGGCTTATGTTTCAAATTGCATATGTTTGACAATGGCGTAATGCTCCATATAAGATGGAATGCTACACATTTAGGTAAATTGCTATGCAATGCAGATATGATGCACATGCAGGCTGCAACCACAGGCACTGGTTGTCGGAGAAAAGTTGGATACAGAACCACTTCAGCAAAATAAATGCTGAAGACAATGTTAGAACACAGATTGGTTCTTAATAATATCTCTATGTTTTGATGATAACTCTTATGAAATTTTGTATTAAAGAGTTATAAACTCTAAAATTTGTTTGAGAATGTTTGCTGCAGATGTTAAAGTGAATATTACTCCTTAAGTAAATTAGATCTGAACATAAGAAATATGCAAGGCTCTGAAGCGTCAGAAGTATCTCTTAGAAGATTCTAAGAGCTGCCTCCAGAAGAATCTGAAGCAGAAGCCAGATGCATCTGAAGCAATGAGGAATTCTATATGAAGAGTTTCAAGCACAGTTACTTCAGAAGACTCTGATAGTACTAACGCTGCCAGTACTGAGGATCTGATCCAAAACTCTGCTCTGAAAATATACACACTAAAAGCACACTTGCTGCAAAGACTCTGATTCAGCAAACTCTGATGAATATTAGAAGGCTCTGATCTGTCAAAGCTATAATACTTTGTTGAAACTTATTGAAGAATAATTCAAAGATTATGTCCGTTGGAATAACCAAACGACTCTTTCCTTGTTTATGCTAGACACAAGAACACAGACAAAAAGGATTTTTCTGTGCATTCTTATTCTAGGAAAGGTCATATGATGTGAAGACAAAAAGGCTCAGACCTTTTTAGTACACTGTTCTCAATGTGAAAAGCTCTTGGATCACTGTGCCTATAAAAGCAAAACTCCATTCATCTTCTTCAGTTGACGAAATACTTGAAATAATTTATTACAAGCTCTCATACATTATATACATACTTGCTGAATTTATTTCATTGTTCTTCATCTTAACTGAAAAATCACAGTTGTGGTAAAGCTTTATTAGAAGCATTTTTAACACTTGTATTATTATTACATTTGATTGTAAGAGAACCTTAAGAAGATCCAGTTAGGATCAGTAGTTCTTGAGAAGACTTTGAACAATTGTTCTTAGTGCTTACTATTGTAATCAGTTGATTAAATAATGGATTAAGTCCTTGTTTGAGAAAGGCAAATCACTCTTGATAGGGTGGACTGGAGTAGTTGAGTTCAACGAACCAGGATACAAATCCTTGAATTTTTATTTCTAAATTTTATCTTCATACTTATTCAACCCCCCTTCTAAGTATTTTCTCACCTTCAGTTGGCATCAGAGCTCCGGTTCTGTGTGTGCTACCACTTCACAGTGACAGAAAAGATCCAGTGAGAAAAACTTTGATATATAACTTTGGTTGTTATTATGGCTGATGCTTCAACATCCAACAGATATGAAGAAAGAGACAGAATCAGTACAAAACCCCTATGTTTGATGGGGAGAAATTTGATTATTGGAAAGACAGGATTGAAAGTTTTTTCCTTGGTTATGATGCTGATTTGTGGGACTTGGTCATAGATGGGTATGTTCATCCCACTGATGGGAATGGCAAGAAAGTAGACAGAAAATCTATGATAGAAGCCCAAAAGGAGGAGTTTAGAAATCACCACAAGGCTAGAACAATATTGTTAAATGCAATATCTCACACTGAGTATGAAAAGATCACAAATAGAGAAACTGCATTTGACATGTTTGAGTCTTTGAAAATGACTCATGAAGGAAACCTTCAAGTAAAAGAGACCAAGGCTCTGGCATTTATACAGAAGTATGAAGCGTTCAAGATGGAAGAATCTGAGTCCATAGAAGCTATGTTCTCTAGATTCCAGATTCTTACAGCTGGTCTAAAAGTTATGGACAAAGGCTACTCAACTGCTGATTATGTGAAGAAGATCATCAGAAGCTTGCCTATTAGATGGAAACCTATGGTCACTTCTCTGAAGCTTGCCAAGGATCTGAACAAGATCACTCTGGAGGAGCTAATCAGCTCACTAAGGAGTCATGAAATTGAACTTGAGGAAGATGAGCCTCAAAAGAAAGGTAAGTCTATTGCCTTGAAATCTAACAAATCTGTAAAAGCATTGCAGGTGTTAGAGGAAAGCTCTGAAGGATCTTCTTCTGAAGAAGAAGATGAATTATCCTTGCTGTCAAGAAGAATCAACAGACTCTGGAAGCACAAGCAAAAGAAGTTCAAGAACTTCAAAAGACCAGATCAATGCAAGGAGTCCTCTGGACTAAAAAGATCTGGAAAGAAGGAAGTTGTCTGCTTTGAATGCAAAGAACCTGGCCATTACAAGAGTGAATTTCCAAAGCTTCTTAAAGAAAAGCCAAAGAGAAAGTTTGACAAAAAGAAGAAGGTTCTAATGGAAACTTGGGATGACTCTGATGAATATGAATCCTCATCAGAATCTGAAGATGAATGCGCCAACATGGCTCTAATGGCAGGCATTGAAGATCAGAATGAAGAATCATCTGGATCTGAGTCTGATTTTGAATCTGACTCAAAAGAGGTACTTTCTGATCTCACGGGGGAAGAGCTTATTGAAGTCTTATCTGAAGTCCCAAAAAATTATAATCAGATTAAGCTCAAATGCAAGAAGCTTAAGTGCAATCTTGGCTCTGAGAATAATCTGTTAAAATCAGAAATTACTGAGCTAAAAGAAAACAATTTAAAAATGAAAGCTGATTTTGAAATAGCTCAACAAAACTCTGAATCTGAAAGTAAGTCTAAATGCAAAAACATTTTAGAAGAATATGACTTTAGCTTTCAGAAATTTCTTGCTAAAAGCATAGACAAAAGCAAGATGGCTTCTATGATCTATGGGGTTAGCAGAAATAATAGGAAATGAATTGGATATGAATCCTCCTCTAGAAAGGATTTAAATCCAATGCCTGTTGATAAACTTGTTATCAAGAAAACTCCCTTGTACTCTAATTTCAAGTTTGGTCATCTGAATGACATTAAACACACACGTTCTAATCAGAACGTTTCCGTGTTTAAGCCAAAAGTAAGTCAGAACAATACTGTTGTAAAAAGACAGAAGTTCAGACCAACTTTCAAGGCAGCTAACCAAAAAGGACCCAAAAAGATCTGGGTACCTCAGGATAAGATTATCCCTGTTGCAGATGTTTTTAGTAGAAAAGTCAAGACGCCAGTCATGGTACCTGGACTCTGGCTGCTCACGTCACATGATGGGAGAAAGGTTTATGTTCCAAAGCCTGGAGCTTAAATCTGGAGGAGAAGTGAAGTTTGGAGGGAATCAGAAGGGCAAGATCATTGGATCTGGTACTATTGGTAATGGTAACCTTCCCTCTATATCTACTGTTCTTCTTGTAGAAGGATTAAAGCATAACCTATTGTCCATAAGTCAATTCAGTGACAATGGTTATGATATAATCTTTAATCAACAATGTTGTAAAGCTGTTAGTCAGAAGGATGGCTCAATCCTATTCAATGGAAAGAGGAAGAACAACATTTACAAAATAAATCTTTCAGAACTTAAAGTTCAAAATGTTAAATGCCTCTTTTCTGTTAATGATGAGAAATGGGTCTGGCACAGAAGATTGGGGTATATTAATATGAGACGTATATCTCAGATTAATAAACTCAATCTGGTCAGAGGACTTCCTAAGCGGAAGTTCAACTCAGATGCTCTTTGTGAAGCATGTCAAAAAGGAAAGTTTTCAAAATCTTCTTTTAAATCTTAAAATGTTATTTCAACCTCAAGACTATTAGAATTACTTCACATTGATTTGTTTGGACCAGTGAAAACTGCATCCATCAGAGGCAAGAAGTATGGATTAGTCATTATTGATGACTACAGCAGATGGACATGGGTAAAGTTCCTAAAACACAAGGATGAGTAACATTCTGTGTTGTTTGACTTCTGTAAACAAGTCCAGAATGAAAAAGATTTCAAAATCATTAAAGTCAGAAGTGATCATGGTGGTGAATTTGAAAACAAATATTTTGGAAAATATTTTAATGAAAATGGCATTGCTCATGATTTTTCCTGTCCTAGAACTCCACAACAGAATGGGGTTGTAGAGAGGAAAAATAGAGCTCTGTAAGAAATGGCCAGAACCATGATCAATGAGACTAATCTGGCAAAGCATTTTTGGGCAGAAGCAATAAACACAGCATGTTACATTCAAAACAGAGTGTCTATGAGACCTCTTCTGGAAAAGACTCCCTATGAATTGTGGAGGAACAGAAAGCCCAACATTTCATATTTTCATCCTTTTGGATGTATTTGTCATATGCTGAATACTAAAGAGAATCTTAACAAGTTTGATTCTAAAGCACAGAAGTGTTTCATGCTTGGGTATTCTGAACGCTCTAAAGGCTACAAAGTATACAATACTGAAACACAGATTGTGGAAGAATCTATTCATGTTAGATTTGATGATAAGCTTGGCATTGAAAAGCCAAAGCAGTTTGAAAGTTCTGCAGATAGAGAAGTAATTCTCATAGACTCTGAAGGCTCAGAGGCAGACAAAGCTCAAGTGAAGGAACCTGAAGCAAGGCCAGATGCAATTCCTTTAGCTTCTCAGATGAACAACTTAAACATTTTTGAAGAATCAACTGTTAGAGGATCATCTTCTAGAATCAAAGCCTCTCATCCAGAGGATGTGATCATTGGAAAGAAGGTTGACCCTACCAGACCAAGATCCTTCCTCAGATCATCTGAAGCATCATTATTTGGGTTGGTGTCAGTAATTGAACCAACTTCTGTGGATGAAGCTCTGCAAGACAATGACTGGATTATTGCCATGCAAGAAGAGCTAAATCAATTCACAAGAAATGACGTGTGGGATTTAGTTCCAAGACCAAAAGGATTCAACATAATTGGAACTAAATGGGTCTTTAGAAATAAGCTTAATGAGAAAGGAGAAGTTGAAAGAAATAAGGCAAGGCTTGTTGCTCAAGGTTATAGTCAGCAAGAAGGAATTGATTATACAGAGACTTATGCTCCTGTAGCAAGGTTAGAGTATATTCGTTTACTCATTTCTTTTACCGCACAGTATAACATCACTCTATATCAGATGGATGTTAAAAGTGCTTTTCTAAATGGTATTATAGAAGAAGAAGTTTATGTTCACCAACCTCCTGGATTTGAGAGTGAAAAATTTCCAGAACATGTTTTCAAACTAAAGAAATCTCTTTATGGTTTAAAACAAGCTCCCAAAGCTTGGTATGAGAGGTTAAGCAATTTTCTTCTGGAGAAAAATTTCATCAGAGGCAAAGTGGACACAACACTCTTTTGTAAAACATTTAATAAAGATCTTCTAATTTGTCAGATATATGTGGATGATATTATATTTGGATCTACCAATGTTATGCTGGGAAAGGAGTTTGCTCAACGTATGCATGCAGAATTTGAAATGAGCATGATGGGAGAATTGAGATTCTTTCTGGGAATTCAAGTCAACCAAACTCCAGAGTGCACTTACATTCATCAGACCAAATATGTTAAAGAGCTTCTGAAGAAGTTTAACATGACTGATAGTAAGATGGCAAAGACTCCCATGCATCCAACTAGTACACTAGGTAAGGAAGAGGTAAGTAAGAAAGTAGATCAGAAACTCTACAGAGGTATGATAGGATCTCTTCTCTACTTAACTGCTTCTAGACCTGACATTTTGTTCAGTGTATGCTTGTGTGCAAGATTCCAATCAGATCCTAGAGAATCACACTTAACAACTGTTAAGAGGATTCTAAGGTATCTGAAAGGTACTTCTAATGTGGGTTTGTGTTACAGAAAATCTGATGATTTCAAATTAGTTGGATTCTGTGATGCTGATTACGCTGGAGACAGAGTGGAAAGAAAAAGTACTTTTGGAAGTTGTCAATTTTTAGGAAGCAATCTAATCTCTTGGTACAACAAGAAGCAACCCACAATTGCACTGTCAACTACATAGGCAGAATATATTGCTGCTGCTGGATGTAGCACGCAGATGCTCTGGATGAAAAGTCAGCTAGAAGACTATCAAATATTTGAAAGTAACATTTCTATATTTTGTGATAATACATCTTCTATATGTTTGTCTAAAAACCTTACTTTACACTCTAAGGCAAAACATATAGAAATTAAACATCACTTCATCAGAGACTATGTTCAGAAGGGTATTATAAACTTAGCCTTTGTTGATACAGATCATCAATGGGCAGATATTTTCACAAAACCCCTTGCTGAAGATAGGTTCAAATTTATTATGAAAAATATTGGTATGGATTTTTGTCCAGAATGATATTTATCAGAAGCAAATTTCTCAAATGCAAAATGCTTAAAGTCTGAAGTATTTCATCTGTTACTTATTTGATTTATTATTATTTGTGTGTATCTGAACTAACCAATCTTAGAGGATCTGAATATTGGCTAACGTTTCATTTCTCAAGAGAATTCAGAAGCACATGCAAGCAAACATGTGTCACTCTGAATCTGAAAAGATAGCGTGTACACTACTAAAGAGACATTTGAGGTATGGTTTGAATAGTGGAAATCTTGATTTTCCCCCCAATTTGTCAGAATCAATTAATGTTTGAAATGATTTTTATTCTCTTTCATTAATTGTCATATAATGCTATGTGAGAACGTGTTATGTGTGTCTGTTAAGTGCCCTAATTGCTTTCTCTATAAATACCAAATTTCACACCAATTTCACGCTTTTCACATCACAAACAAGTTTATGCATTTCTGTCTTCTCTTCCCTCTTCACAAAAACCCTAAACCTTCGTCAAAATCATCTTCATCCTCTTCAATGGCAACTTCATCTTCTACAGCAGCTCAATTTCAATCAACTATGGCTGCAGTTACTTCTGCAAATATGGGTGTGACTCCATTCACAGTACCTAAGAGGACATTGTTAACCCCTGTGGATAAACTTGAAGTTCTCTGTGAATCAATGGTGGAATTTGATTCCTTAGCTGAAAATGGATTTGAATTTCGTTCTATAATTGATGCACAATGATGGGTTAAGTATTTTGACAGACTGTTTGGACAAGTTTACCCTTATCTGGTGAAGGAATTCTGGATACGTGCTTCTGTTTATCCAAAATTCATTTTATCTTCTATTCTGGGAAAGGAGATCATCATAATTGAATATCTCATCAGGAAACTCATAGGGTATGAGGAGACTGGTGGAGTATGTCATCTTCCAGCTGGGCGTGTGGACATGGAGGAAGTTTATGAGGAAGTCATCACTTCTGGACATGCCTCTAACAAATTTAAGGATCTGAAGCCTGACTACAAAATCTGGGCAAAGATTTTTCTGGGATGCATCCATCACAGAAAATCTACCAATTCTCCAGATTATGTGAACAATGAACAACTCTACTTCATGTACTGTTTTAGTCAGAGTACAAAGGTAGATCTTCCTTACATTCTCTTTATGCATCTGTGGAATCATATCAATGCTTCAAGAGAATCTGTAAACGATAAGGGACAGAAGATTAGGACATGGATCCCCTTTGGAAGGTTGATTCCAGACATTCTGACAGAGAATGGCCTGGTGACTGCTCTGTATGAAGCTGGAGTTAAGGATGAACTTGAATCTATTTTCAGAAAACCTCTGAATGCAAAGAGTCTTCAGAGACTAAAGATTATAGATGAACTCACAGCTGCACCCAAGAAGCTGAATATTTTTGAAATCATTCAGAAGAGGATTCCAGTTGAAAATTTTCCACTGTTTGGTGCTGAAGAACCAAGGGATATCATTGTAAGATATATTGATTCATGCAAAGCAGATGGAACGCCCATTCCTGCAGATATTCTGAAAAGAGCAAGAGAACCAATGCCAGATGTATACAATGAGAACACGAGGAAAAGAAGTCAATCAGAGGCAGAAGAAGTTGATGCTCAGAAGAAGCCAAAAGTTGCTGACAAGCCACATAAGCAGATCAAGAGAAAAGCTTTTGGAGAAGTTCCCTCTGTTCCCACCAAGCGTATCAAGACTAAAGGTACTAAAACATCTGTATCTTCTTTCTCTAAAATTGTTATAAATGAATCAACATTTAGTTCTATTCCAAAACCCCCTCCCACTCAAAAATCTGAACCATCAAAAATTCCTTCCCCACAAAAATCATCTGATCCAATTTCCACTACTCCACTAAAAACTTTTGTTACTCCACCATCTCATTCCCAACACCATTTCTGCACCTAAGCCAAGGACATCTGAGTGTGTATCATTTGCTTCTTGTAAACCATTTCCCTCTGATAAACTTCCCTCTGGTTTCAAATTAAAAAATTCCTATAACAGAATTGAACCATCTGACTCTATCACCCCTTTTAAACCTAAGTTTTCCATTATTCTACCATCTGTTCTCTAAACATATATAAAAGAACTGCCAAAAATGATTTCATCAGAATCTCTTTTATCTGATAAATCTGCGTTCATTCCTTACACTTATACCACATTTGATGTTGTTTCCTATGCATCAAATGCAAAACCATTTTTGCTGAATGCCTTAATCAGATAAAAAACTGTCACTTCATCTAATTCTCCATCTATTCTCTTCTACCCTCGCCCTCTGGTCATCATTCCAGAATTTACCATTCCACCTTCACCTCAATCCAAGCCATTCACCTTGGAAACCCTTCTGAAACCAAAAACTAGGCTGAATGTTGATAATTTATTTACAAGTTTTCTGAAGAAATAAAGATGCATTTAGGATCTGTTCAGAAGAAGTGCTTATCAATAATGGATGCAAATGAATCTGATGCTATCTGGAATAGCTTCATCAACAGATTCAATACCGTAGCCTCAAATCTGAAGAATGTATGTTCTGATGATGCGAAGCTCAGATTTGCTCAGACTGCTAGAAGCTTGATCTGGACTGTTAAAAGAACTGAACCATTGCTTCTTAAAGATGTTTCTTCATCCTCTGAAGTATATGATACAAAAGTAGCTGCTGAATCTGCTTCTGAAGAACACCCTCTGGCTATGACTCTTGTGGAACGTCCCTCTGGATCTATTGCTCCTGACTCTGCATCTCCTATGGAAATTGACTCTGTTCCTGCTTCAGACTCTGCCCCACCTTCTTCATCTGAGATCAAGAAAGAGTATCCAGATCTTGAAGATAAGATTACAATTCTGGAAGCTGGACAATCTGAGATCAAGTCATGGATGGCCAAGCAAGACCAGAAATCTGAAGACATGGCTCAATGGATGTCCAAACAAGATCAGAAGAATGAAAACATGGCTAAGTGGATGACAAAGCAAGAACAGTCCTCATCTGAGATCACTAACCTGTTGAAGATGATTTTGTCCAAACAAACCTAGTTTATGTTTTTGCATCTAATGCTTGTGCACATGTATTTTTTTATCTGATGTTTTGTATCTGTTGCTCTGAATGAATGAATTAGTGTTTTCTCTACATGATTTATCTTTTCTGTATTTCTTTTTATTTTGTCTTTTAAAAGTTTTTACTTTTTGATTATGACAAAAAAGGGGGAGAAAATAGATCTGACTATTTAAATAAACTCTACCTAAATGAAACTTCAGACATATCAATTATAACTAACGTAAACTCTTAGTGCTTCATAACGATTGATAAATCTGACATATTCTTTAAAAGAAACTCTGAGACTCCCAAATCATATTTAACCTATCAGACTCTGACTCTGAAACATGCAAGATCTAATGTTTAGAACATTCAGGCTCTGATTCTGAAAAGAATACTCATGCAAAAAGGGAAGTTTCTATTCCTTCTTAGTATTCAATTCAGGGGGAGATTCATCATCTCAGGGGGAGTTATAATTATATTCTCTTTTATTGAACAAAATTTCTGATGTTTTTGTCATCATCAAAAAGGGGGAGATTGTTAGAACACAGGCTGGTTCTTAATAATATCTCTATGTTTTGATGATAACTCTTATGAAATTTTGTATTAAAGAGTTATAAACTCTAAAATTTGTTTGAGAATGTTTGCTGCAGATGTTAAAGTGAATATTACTCCAGAAGCAAATTAGATCTGAACATAAGAAATATGCAAGGCTCTGAAGCGTCAGAAGTATCTCTTAGAAGATTATGAGCGCTGCCTCCAGAAGAATCTGAAGCAGAAGCTACAGAAGAATCTGAAGCAGAAGCCAGATGAATCTGAGGCAATGAGGAATTCTGTATTAAGAGTTTCAAGCACAGTTACTTCAGAAGACTCTGATAGTACTAACGCTGCCAGTACTGAGGATCTGATCCAAAACTCTGCTCTGAACATATACACGCTAAAAGCACACTTGCTGCAACGACTCTGATTCAACAAACTCTGATGAATATTAGAAGGCTCTGATCTGTCAAAGCTATAATACTTTGCTGAAACTTATTGAAGAAGAATTCAAAGATTATGTCCGTTGGAATAACCAAACAACTCTTTCCTTATTTATGCTAGACACAAGAACACAGACAAAAAGGATTTTTCTGTGCATTCTTATTCTAGGAAAGGTCATATGATGTGAAGACAAAAAGGCTCAGACCTTTTTAGTACACTGTTCTCAACGTGAAAAGCTCTTGGATCACTGTGCCTATAAAAGCAAGACTCCATTCATCTTCTTCAGTTAACGAAATACTTGAAAGAATTTATTACAAGCTCTCATACAACATATACATACTTACTGAATTTATTTCATTGTTCTTCATCTTAAGTGAAAAATCACAGTTGTGGTAAAGCTTTATTAGATCCATTTTTAACACTTGTATTATTATTACATTTGATTGTAAGAGAACCTTAAGAAGATCCAGTTAGGATCAGTAGTTCTTAAGAAGACTTTGAACAATTGTTCTTAGTGCTTACTATTGTAATCAGTTGATTAAATAGTGGATTAAGTCTTTGTTTGAGAAAGGCAAATCACTCTTGATAGGGTGGACTGGAGTAGTTGAGTTCAACGAACCAGGATAAAAATCCTTGAGTTTTTATTTCTAAATTTTATCTTCATACTTATTCAACCTCCCTTCTAAGTATTTTCTCACCTTCAGTTGGCATCAGAGCTCCGGTTCTGTGTGTGCTACCACTTCACAGTGACAGAAAAGATCCATTGAGAAAAACTTTGATATATAAATTTGGTTGTTATTATGGCTGATGCTTCAACATCCAACAGAAATGAAGAAAGAGACAGAATCAGTACAAAACCCCCTATGTTTGATGGGGAGAAATTTGATTATTGGAAAGACAGGATTGAAAGTTTTTTCCTTGGTTATGATGCTGATTTGTGGGACTTGGTCATAGATGGGTATGTTCATCCCACTGAGGGGAATGGAAAGAAAGTAGACAGAAAATATATGACAGAAGCCCAAAAGAAGGAGTTCAGAAATCACCACAAGGCTAGAACAATACTATTAAATGCAATATCTCACACTGAGTATGAAAAGATCACAAATAGAGAAACTGCATTTGACATGTTTGAGTCTTTGAAAATGACTCATGAAGGAAACCTTCAAGTAAAAGAGACCAAGGCTCTAGCGTTTATACAGAAGTATGAAGCGTTCAAGATGGAAGAATCTGAGTCCATAGAAGCTATGTTCTCTAGATTCCAGATTCTTACAGCTGGTCTAAAAGTTCTGGACAAAGGCAACTCAAATGCTGATCATGTGAAGAAGATCATCAGAAGCTTTCCTATCAGATGGAGACCGATGGTCACTGCTTTGAAGCATGCCAAGGATCTGAACAAGATCACTTTGGAGGAGCTAATCAGCTCACTAAGGAGTCATGAAATTGAACTTGAGGAAGATGAGCCTCAAAAGAAAGGTAAGTCTATTGCCTTGAAATCTAACAAATCTGTAAAAGCATTGCAGGTGTTAGAGGAAAGCTCTGAAGAATCTTCTTCTGAAGAAGAAGATGAATTATCCTTGTTGTCCAGAAGAATCAACAGACTCTAGAAGCACAGGCAAAGGAAGTTCAAGAACTTCAAAAGACCAGATCAGCGCAAGGAGTCCTCTGGACCAAAAAGATCTGGAAAGAAGGAAGTTGTGTGCTTTGAATGCAAAGAACCTGGCCATTACAAGAGTGAATGTCCAAAGCTTCTTAAAGAAAAGCCAAAGAGAAAGTTTGACAAAAAGAAGAAGGTTCTAATGGAAACTTGGGATGACTCTGATGAATCTGAATCCTTATCAGAATCTGAAGATGAATGCGCCAACATGGCTCTGATGGCAGGCATTGAAGATCAGAATGAAGAATCATCTGGATCTGAGTCTGATTCTGAATCTGACTCAAAAGAGGTACTTTCTGATCTCACTAGGGAAGAGCTTATTAAAGTCTTATCTGAAGTCCCAAAAAATTATAATCAGATTAAGCTCAAATGCAAGAAGCTTAAGTGCAATCTTGGCTCTGAGAATAATCTGTTAAAATCAGAAATTGTTGAGCTAAAAGAAAAAAATTTAATAATGAAAGCTGATTTTGAAATAGCTCAACAAAACTCTGAATCTGAAAGTAAGTCTAAATGCAAAAACATTTTAGAAGAATATGACTTTAGCTTTCAGAAATTTCTTGCTAAAAGCATAGACAGAAGCAAGATGGCTTCTATGATCTATGGGGTTAGCAGAAATAACAGGAAAGGAATTGGATATGAATCCTCCTCTGGAAAGAATTTATAACCAATGCCTTTTGATAAACTTGTTATCAAGTAAACTCCCTTGTACTCTAATTTCAAGTTTGGTCATCTGAATGACATTAAACACACACGTTCTAATCAGAACGTTTCTGTGTTTAAGCCAAAACTAAGTCAGAACAATACTGTTGTAAAAAGACAGAAGTTCAGACCAACTTTCATGGCAGCTAACCAAAAAGGACCCAAAACGATCTGGGTACCTAAGGATAAGATTATCCCTGTTGCAGATGTCTTTAGCAGAAAAGTCAAGACGCCAGTTATGGTACCTGGACTCTGGCTGCTCACGTCACATGACGGGAGAAAGGTTTATGTTCCAAAGCCTGGAGCTTAAATCTGGAGGAGAAGTGAAGTTTGGAGGGAATCAGAAGGGCAAGATCATTGGCTCTGGTACTATTGGTAATGGTAACCTTCCCTCTATATCTAATGTTCTTCTTGTAGAAGGATTAAAGCATAATCTATTGGCCATAAGTCAATTAAGTGACAATGGTTATGATATAATCTTTAATCAACAATGTTGTAAAGCTGTTAGTCAGAAGGATGGCTCAATTCTATTCAATGGAAAGGAAGAACAACATTTACAAAATAAATCTTTTTGAACTTAAAGTTCAAAATGTTAAATGCCTCTTGTCTGTTAATGATGAGCAATGGGTCTGGCACAGAGGATTGGGGCATATTAATATGAGATGTATATCTCAGATTAATTAACTCAATCTGGTCAGGGGACTTGCTAAGCTGAAGTTCAACTTAGATGCTCTTTGTGAAGCATGTCAAAAAGGAAAGTTTTCAAAATCTTCTTTTAAATCTAAAAATGTTATTTCAACCTCAAGACCATTAGAATTACTTCACATTGATTTGTATGAAAATAAAATCTTCTTTTCGATTCTTTTCTCTCTGTCTCTTTTTTTTTTGGAACAAATCGTATGACATCGGCCCGTATGACTTGTTACAGAGATTGTAACTGTTTCACTCCTGATCGACCAGGCTTAACCATTGTGGCTTTTTAGGTACGACCTATATAGGCGTGCTCTATCCTCAAACGGACACTCTTTTTGTAGTTTGAACGCTTGGTCAAATTAGCTGACACCTACCCTGCCCCAGGTTAAGATTGAGGGTTTTTTTGTTTTCAGAAAGAAACTCCTACTACTAGGCTCAAAGGGGTTAACAAGGGATTATCTTCCTTATATCTCCGGTGTTTGGGAGTTGAAACAATGCATGTACATCATCAACAGGTGTTTATTCAAAAGCATACATTTGGAAGCTTGCACTTCGTTGGGTTTCGTCATCCTCCGTGAACTCCACTTAAACAAGCGTTTGAAATAAAAGAAAACAATAGAGTGAACACGAATGGTTTAATTCAAAACATGCATATTTATTTCATTATCAATATCAATGGAAAACAACAAGCTTTACAAACGAAATTTGCAATTCTAACAGGAAAGAAACTACAAATGTAAAGAAGTGACATGAAAAATGAAGATTTCCAGCTTCTAGGAACTGGGCTTTCACACTTATTTGCTGCTGAACCAGCCATCTTCTTCATTCTCGGGGGACTCTTCCACATCATGAACTGATGTGCCTACTTGACTGGATGAAGGGAGGTTGTTAATCTAAATACCCTGAGGCGTAATCGAGAACCTGTTGGCGTCCAATAGAGTGGAAACCTGGCTCTTAAGCACCTTGCATTCATTCGTTGAATGCCCCGGTGTTCCAACATGGTACTCACAGCGGGCGCTGACATCAGAACCTGGAGGATATGGCGGGATCATGGGATTAGCCTCTTTCGGCACTATCAACCCGCCTTTGACCAAATCTGGCAACACCTGATTGTATAACATGGGCAACCGAGTGAACTGCCTTTCGGGCTTCTTTGGTCTTGGTTTGGCGTGCCGTCCCTGTTGATGGCGATATGACTGTTGATTCCGGAAGGGAGATGATGTCTGATGCGCGGACCCTAGGGGTTGTTGACTTTGAACGTTCAAGACATCTGGAAATTGAGCCTGAGATACCAAAGACTCCTTTTGCTCGGAAGCACTCATCCTCAGGTTTAGCCCCAGAATTGGCAATAGCTGCGGGCACAGAGATTTAGAAGTCATAAATTGCAAGGCATCCTTTGGGTCCAATGCAATTTTGGGGGCGAAAGCAGGAGTGTCCATCTTTTCTGTAATGCCTGGAATGAGACCCTCTGTTATACTCGTGTCGCCCGACACGAACTTAACGGCCTTCGAATCGATCAAATCTTGAACTGCGTGCTTAAAAGCTTTGCAGCTCTCAATGTAGTGTCCGGGTGCCCCCTCATGGAAATCACAATGGGCGTTTGCATTATAGCCAAGTGGTGGGGTCCCAGTTAGTGGATGTAACTTCTGTAATTCGACCAACCGAAGCTGAAGTAAGACTGGAAACAACTGAGCGTAGGCCATTGGGATCGGATCGAAAGTTCTGTCAGCTGATTTTACCTTCTGAGCGTACCCCCTCCTAGTCACATGATTATCCCCAGAAGCAATGCGTTGAAGAGAAAAATTCAAAGCTCTTTGTCGCCTATTAGACATCTGAGGCTTATCAACCCTTGGCACAGGTTGCACAGGCACAGGTTCCACAGGCCCCAGTGGATTAAGCATCCTTTAACACCTCCATGATCAAGCCCACCCGGGTTATCACCTGATTGTTTTCCTCTCTGAGTACCTTCTGCTTCATACGCAACTCTTGCATGTTCCCCATAACCTGCCTCATCTGGCCTCGGACCTCACTCAACTCTGCTCATACCTGTTCCATAGCCTTGTGGGGACTTCTGTAATCTTCCTGATCGGATATCCTGAAATAACCTGCATCAACAGAGGGTTAGGGAAACAACTCGAGGTACCTGTTATGCAAATGATTTATGCAAATGTAAATATGTGTCTGTGCGTTAGGGAGATTTTTCCCCCGATTCGAGTGCCAGTTATGATAAGAAGAAATCCGGATCTAATCCCTGAAATAACATCTCATATAGATAAGGCCCAACGAGGCAGCAGTACAAAGTCAATGAATACATGAGGAATCAACAGCATGACCTCGACCAACAAGCCCGGTGATGGTCAGCCTACAGCAAAGATTAGAAAAAATACAAAGGGTTACATAGATAATCAAGTGTGACAACGGGCACGAAACTCTTCTAGCAACTCTTTTGTCTTGGGATGATCAGGCCGAGTGAGTAACCCTTCAACAAGCAACTCTCTCTGCATAATAGTGCACTGAAGACCTTCAACAGAATCTTCCCATGCGCCTTGACCAAAGCAATCTTCTAACTTTCGCTTCTTAGACTCGAACCTCTGCTTGTGAACTTTCATGTTAGCGATAGCTTTGTTCAGCATGTCTTCAGTGGCATATCTGCGAGCAGTTTCCTCATCAAACTTCTTCTCACTGTCCTTCACCTGAGCTTTCAATTTGGATATCTGCTGCTTCAGTTTATCCTCCCTCTCTTTGTTGTTGGCTAAAGTAGCATTCCACTGCTGATTGAACTTGGAGATTCTCCGATATGCTTCATCCAGATTCTGCTTCTTGGTGGCCAGTACATCGTTGACAGATTTGAAGTCTAGACCCAAACGCTCACAATCAACTATCTGCTTAGTCAAGTCCGTGCCTAACCTGTTCACCAACTCTGTCTCCTCCTTGAAGGAGTGGATGGCTTCGTTTCTCTCGCTTCTGATCTGTGCCAGCTCTTTCTCTAACTCTTCATTGGCCTTTTTCAGTTCTTCCTTCTCAGCTAACACCTGATTATACTGTTGAATAGGCACAGTAGTAGGCTCTTCAATCACTGGAAGGTACTCCTGCTTGGCAGGTGGAAATGGCATCCCTATGGTCTCTCCTCTGGTCTTGATCCAGGTTACATACGGAGCATAAGCTTCGCTATTGCTCTTGCCCAACAATGACTTCCCTCGTCTACTGATATCATTTCAGGCCTGCTGAAGCTTAGATAACATATCCCCCTCTAGAAGACCAGTGAGGTACAGAGATTCCTGCACCTCTTCATCTTTTGGCGGAACTCTCAAAGCATAAGCAAACTGTCTGACAAGTAGAGATGGATTATAGTTGATACAACCCTTTCTTCCAATTAGAGGCACATTTGGAAGTCATTGTAGCTGAATATAACCTCAATACCCAACATATCTCTATCAAACCAAATAACACTATCTGCTGATAAACCCATCAAGCGCTCAGACCACTCAGCTGTGGCTGCAGATGAAGCAAAGAGACCCTTCTTGGGTAGGTGACTATCAAACCATTTGTAGAATAAGGGCATACAACATGATACATTCTTACCCCTTCTATTTTCGTTCTTGTAATGGACGGAATGATACACATCGCCAATCAGGGTAGGAACTGGATTCCCTGATGCAAAGATATGAAAGGCATCCAAGTCTACAAAATCAGGCATGTTGGGAAACAAAATGATACCATATATGCAGAGGGCAAGAATGGCGTTGAATACGATCCAACAACCGTCTTTGGCACACTGTTCGGCTTTCCCAACTAGAAACTGTAGAGAAAATCCAGGAACTCCATTCCAACTGGACAGGATCAACTCAGAGGCATCCAAATGAAGAGAAAGAGCTAGATTAGCCAGATTAGGCTTAGCATCCATATGAACAAATGGCATCTGACTCTTGATAGGCACACCCAACAACTCAGCATACTCCTCTAATGTAGGTGCAAGAATGAAGTCCGGGAAAGTGAAGCATCTCAAAGGGGGATCATAGAACTGCAGCAAGGCATACAACCCATTCAACTCATACACAGAAGGTATACGGACCAAACTAAGCAGCTTCCCATAAGATTTTCTGAATTCCCCTCTCACTGTATCATCTGCCAAAGCAATCAGACTGGACAACAAAGCAACATCTGGAGTAGGGAACTTATAGGCCACATTCTTCTTCAGAGAACCCATAATAGCACAACAGAAGGCAAGAAAACCGGAACCGGGGGGAATATGCACCTGCAACACAGACACACGTTAATGATATGCAAATGAATATGCAAAATGCAAAATGCAAACATGCAACAGGGGATCAAGATGGTGCTGCTGAGAAGACCGAGGCTCTGTTCCAACACAATCACAACTGCTCTGATAGCACAACCCTGAAGAGGATCAATAAATATGCACTGTCGAGAACAACCACATCTCTGACGACAAGAACCTTGTGAACCCAACAACACTGATTCACTGTCAAGAAAACCAGGTAGTCTGAAGGTTAAGGTTTCCTGCAATAACCCGACCCCGCTCACAGGTATGGACCTAATCACAGACAAGGTACGGCATCCTATGTGTTTCCCAGCGTCACAGACTTTCAAGAGCGATGATACGATACCCAGAAGGTGTGGCATCATCATCTCTTGAAGTGGCCTCACTCTTCTGAGTCACAAATGATCGGTCCCTAGAGTCGACAATCCTCCAAACCAACAACCCCTCAGGCCCAAAGGGCCAGAAAAGAAGTCAACCGGGAGAACCTCGTCTGAGCGTGGATTTCATGAGACACTAGTGCCTGCAAAGCAAGCACGCGCCACTAATTTCCACAACTAATGCTAAGTACACTCAAGCCTGGGTCTGGCTTCTCCCTCATCAGAGCCCCTTCGCACAACAGCACAATAATAATATAGTACTGAAAATAAAATGCGGAAAGTAAAGTGCGATAAATAAAACCCAACAGGTAAACACACAAGCGCTAGGATTGACTCGCATAGGGAACCAGAGTCCCCAGCAGAGTCGCCAGCTGTCGCTACTGCGAAAAACGAGGTCGGAAAAACAGAAGAGTCGCCACCTTTCGTTATTTATCCCATAGAACGGGACAGGAAACGATCAGAAAAACCTGACGAAAGGGTATAAGACAAGGTCATCGCAACCATTGTCTGGATTCGGGAGTCGGTTACGCAAGGGGAAGGTATTAGCACCCCTCACGTCCATCGTACTTGATGGGATCCATGCTTGTTGTGTTTATCTGACGGGTTTGTTACATCTATCTACGCTAAAGGTCTGATCTGAAAAGAAAAGAAAATGACTCGGTAAAGCGTCGCACTTTATGCCTACGTATTCCCGTCTGGAACGAGAAATCAGAGTCAACGTAGTTCGCCTAACTACGGGGAAAGGTTGCTCGTCGAGATATTGCATCTCGTGCCTACGTACTTTCACACAGCGTGAAAGATCAGAGCAAACGTAGTTCGGGACAACGAGAGACACATGTTTGTCTTTTTTTATCCGAGTAAGGTTAACAGACGATTCCAGCAGTTTGGTGTATGCACCTCGCTAAACGGAGACTTAGGCGTTTACCATTTGCGTTAAAACCGGGAGTTAAAAGAACTCTCCTTCTGAAAAGGGTTTCCAAGGGATTAAAGGTCCAAGAGGACAAAAAGAGTTTGATCTTTGTTTTCTGTTTTTTAGAGAAGTATCTTTTATGGATGTTTGCAACTGATATCGCACTAGAGACTATGACCAAAGAGTGAATGTGTCGCATGTCACCCAAAGGGTGCCATACTAAACATCCAGACTGTTGAAAAGAAACTCTCCAACAATCCTCTCTCAAGTAGCTTAAGGCTCGTAACGTACGACGTCAATTAACCTTTATTACTGTATTTTGATTTTGTTTGTAGATGAGAAGAGAAAAGACGCACTAAAGGGGAACTGATCCAATCCTAAAGTTGTCATGCAAAATTGAACCTATGGTTGAGGTTAGGAGGGAATCTACTTAATGTTATCATGCATGGTTAGAAGCCTAATGTCTGTCATAACTTCTCTTGAACAAGAGAAGTCAGAGTTCCTAGGGGAACATGGCAAAGGAAAACAACAGCAGAAAGAAAATAATTGCACAGAAACAACTGTAAATAAAAATGCATGCAATGCAACAAACAAGCAGAATGAGCCAAGCTCAACTTCTAGATAAAGCAATCCCAAAGGCAACACACAAAACACAGGCAAGGGAGACATACTCAACCTTAAGCCAGCAAGCAAAGCCAGATAATAACAGTCAAGCAGAGGGAGACAGCCTCAACCTCTAGATGCAGACAAGCAAAGAGAGCTAATCTCAACCTTTAGGATGCTCTTAAGCCTATATCCCTATATGAGAAACCTAGTCTAATGCAACACACAGTCAATCAGTCACACAAGCAAAGCAGAGCAGTCAGAGAAACAACAGACAAACAGCTCAACAGCAAAGCAGATAAACAACAATAATCAAACAGTCTGCAAACAAACAAATCCAAGCCATATCAAGAGAAAGCTTCATCTTCATGCTTCAACAAGCTCCAACACAAGAGAAGAGAGTAAACATAAAGAATATTGATTGATGATGGGAAGTAGGAAGGAAACCAAAGGAATCCAACCTGACACTCAACCAGTCATCTGAGACAGGCATCCTCAAAGGTTCTACCTCTTGTAAAATGCCACACATCCTTCCAAAGGAAAGATGAGGCTTTCAAATAGGGACCTTGAATCATAGGATGAGAATGGAAAGCAATCAAAGCATTCCATGTTTATTTGAATAAAAGAGATAGCAAACTAGGCTCTTCCTAAACTCTAATTGAACAAGCTCAAATAAAGCTACTAAAGGGAGGTCTAAACACCAAAACCAAGCACTCCAAACAAGCCAACAAAAGCCTATACGTGTCTAAAGCACCATCAAAGGAGATTAACAAACCTATTATGAACTAAAGGCAACCATTGAGGTCAATCTAAAGCAAGTGCTATGTTGAAAGCCACTTAAAACTAGCCTAAGTATCAAATCCAATTAAAATAATAAAACTACTTCTAAAATGCTAGGAAATTTTCTAAGGGAACCTAAACATGTTAAGGACCTATAGGAAAAGGATCACGGCCTTAATCTAAAGGGAAGTCACCTAAAGAAATCCTAAATCACAAGGTATCAAACTAAAACCCAAAAATGGAAGTTCTAAAGATCCTAACCCAAAACAGAACTTAATATTGTCTAAAAAATCAAAATTAAATCATAGGGGATCATAAATCTCTAATCTACCAGCTAGCAAAAAAATCAGCCCCAAATTCAATACCAATTGCAAGAACAAAAATCAGCAAAATCATGTATCAAATATGCAAAAATAAAGAAATAACAAAAACGAGAAAATGCCAAATAAATTGAAAATCAGGCAGACATCAAATATTAAAGCATCATAAAATCACAAACAAAATCTGGATCATGGACATATTTTTATTTTATTTTTCTGATGAATATTGGAATTAAAATGAATCTTGAAAGAAAATAGCAATTAAAATAAAAGAAAAACAATTAAAAGAAAATAAATGAGGTGCGTTGGATGATTGACTTAGTCTCCTGATCTGAAGGCCCTGGTATTGCTAGCACATAAATGAAACGACCGTGTTTCAATCTAAAACTCAAATTCTCAAAACAAGTCATGGCCATACGATCTGATTACAAAGTCAAGTTTCTCAGCAGATCCAAGGGTCCAAACTTCATCTTCCTCGTTTGAATGTGGAAAGGGAGGGAGAGTTGCAGAGGTGGACCAGACGGTGGTCCAGTGACCATGCCACCGTCTTCTCCGGCGAGCAACCAGTTGCAGGTCACCAAACTCTAACAAAATTTACATCAATTCACTCCAAATTCCACGCTGATTTCAAATATGACCTCTACTTCTCCTAATTCTCAAAAGAAATCAAAACACGATGGAGATCTTAAAATTCACCTCATTCTGAAA
The DNA here is from genome assembly GCA_963859935.3 of Lathyrus sativus. Classification (NCBI taxonomy): domain Eukaryota; kingdom Viridiplantae; phylum Streptophyta; class Magnoliopsida; order Fabales; family Fabaceae; genus Lathyrus; species Lathyrus sativus. Next base: position 281,982,666 of record OZ012736.1, read on the forward strand.
TCTCACCAATCCTCAATATAAAACCATAGATCTCTTCCTTATGTTACACTGGTCATCCTAAACCATCTAGATCGTGTGGAATCCTCATAATCAAGCCAATCCAACTCCAAACAGAAATCACACCTCATCCTAATTTGTCTCTAATTCTTCAAATAATGATCCAAAATCCATCTAAGCAACCTCCTAAAGCCTAACCGCAAGCTAACATATGCTAGATCATGATGAAACTTCAGTAATTTGGAAAACTACATACCTGTGTTAGAGCTTGAAATTGAGGTATCTAGAACACGATTCTCAGCTTCAAACTGTGCAGATCTACTCAAGGAAGTATGCAGAAGGTGTTTGTAGCCTCCATTTGCTTTGAATTGAACTGAAATTGAAATCACGATTTCCACTTTCTCTCTTGAAACTCAACTTGCAAACTCTGGTTCTGGCACGAAATGATCTCCAAAATTGCTCTGAATCACACATGGAACTTAAATAGAAATGATTTGTGGGCTTTGAAGGTCCATTAGAAGCCCAAATTAGAATATCCAATTTTCAAATTTCCTACAAAACTTCAACAATGGTATCCACAAATTTTGGCTCAAAACTTCCCTTGGAATCTTCAATTCAATCCCCTGTGGTCTGGTGAGAGTGTATAGAGTGATTAGAGAGCTCAAACTCCTTTCATGACCAAGTTATGATATGTTGCTTATTTGTGAAGTTACAAGTCAAACCACTATGGATTAGACCTCAAATGAAAAATCCAACAATGCCAAAGTGTTTAGAATGATTTTTCTGATTAAAATAAGTACTCACTTGGCCTTTTATGAACACAAATGAATTAATCTTGAATTTTTCACTTAAATGCCTTTAAATTCTTCCTTTTGCCAAATTTCTCAAACCAAGTCTCACCCTAGGCCAAATCAATTCATCATAAGGACATGGCTGACCTAAAGACATCATTTTAAGCAAGTTTTGTGTTGGACAAAACATCATTTGAAACTTGCAAGATGGTGAAAATGACCTATAATGCCAAATGACCTATAATCTCACTTTCCCAAAATACCCCTAACTTGTAAACCTCATAACTTGAGTTCTAAATATCAGATGGAAGACTTCTAGTACAATTTAGAAAGCTAAGATCAAGACCTACAACTTTCATGTTAGCCAAAAGTTTAGGAGAAACACCCTTCTAGGTCAAACGTTCCTTGGAAGTTGGTGAACTTTCACAGACAAATTTCACATTCCTCAGATGACCTGTAACTTGTCTAGGTCATAAATTGAGTTCTATAAATCCAATGGAGGACTTCTAGTACTCAAATTAAATCTAAGAGCATGCTCTACAAGTTTCATGTTGGCCAAAAGTGGAGATGAAACTTTCAACTTGAGATAAGTGGTCTTGAAGTTAGGCACTAAATAGGGGATTTTACCCTGAGAATCCTAATTTAGCAACTCCTCACACTTTGAATTCCTCTTGGATTGATCTCGAAATATCACCTCATGTATCTCAACACAAATATCCATGATTTCAAAGACTTATAAATGAGCTTTGATCCTCTTCAATTGCACAGTTAACTTAGGGTTACTCAGATGAAAACCCTAATTGCAACACCCTCAACTGTGGCTCTTCACACTTGACACAATGACTTGACTGAGCTCTAACATGACCCTCTAGGCACTCTATGAGCTCTATCTACACATACTCTCCTTGATCAAGGCTCCACAACCCACTGATGGTCTTTAATTGGTCCTCAGCTTAGGAGATTAACCCCATACAAACAACTGAACTTCTCAAGAACCCCACCCTCTTCCTGATGACTTTGGTGACTTCTCAAGCTTGAATAAGACCTCTAGATAGGCTCCTCTAGATATAAACCACACTTGATCCCCTGCACAAATGAACAATGCTATGCTATGAAAATGTTAGATCAATGATATGCTAATGCAATGAAACATAAACCAAGTAAGAAAAGGTTAAGCAAATTTTGGGGATCAATCTGGGGAACCGAGAAATCGTCTTTCAGGCTCGCTCTGTTCAAATCTTTGTATTCAACACACATCCTGACCTTTCCGTCTTTCTTAGGTACACGCACAATGTTAGCGACCCACGAAGGATAGTTTGTAACAGCAAGAAAATCGGCGTCTAACTGCTTCTGGACCTCTTCCTTAATCTTAACTGCCATATCTGGTCTAGTTCTTCTCAATTTCTGCTTTACAGGCGGACATTCCTCCCGAAGAGGTAAACGATGAACCACTATATCTGTTTCCAGTCTTGGCATATCCTCGTATAACCAAGCAAAGACGTCTCTGTACTCTCGAAGAATCTCTACTAGTCTTCTCTTGACATCATCTTGCAACGTAGCCCCTATCCTGACTTCTTTCTTATCTTCCTCTATACCTAGGTTGACAACTTCAAGCTCTTCTTGTCGAGGCAGAATGACCTTCTCCTCTTGTCTCAGTAGTGTGGCAAGCTCTTCAGGCAGGTATTCATCTTCATCAATCTCTTCTTCAGCTTGAAAGATGGGATTGTCAAAGTCATACCGAGTCATAGACGAGTCTGAAGCGGTGGCATCTGGAATGTGAAACCTGCATGATGATGTTTGATGCTTAAAATGATATGCAAACAAGTACAAACCACATTGCCATTTTATTGTTAAAAATAAAAAGTAGAAAAATAGGGATCAAAACATTTGAATGCATAAAGACGCCTTTTGATTAATGATAAAAGCAAATGTTCAAACATAAACAAGATATGGCCCTACAAATGAAAACCACTACGTCCTGGGCAGAACGCAGGGCCACATACATAATCAAAACAAATAAATTTCTCTTCAAAGGACACTTGGACGACTTCCTCGATGGTCCAATTGCATAGGCTTTAGCCAGGAACACACGGCTGAATCCACGCGTCCATGTCATAGTCATTATCCCCTTCGTCTTCAGATACGACATTGATTCTTTCAAAGATGACTCCACCGCTGGTAAACTACACCGGACCTCAGTACCTTGGTGCGCTTTGGGAGGAGGAAGATGATGGGATGTATCCTAATCCAAAGGTATCCTGCTTGTTGGGGATACTGAGCACTTGACCCCAACCTTGTGAAGAACCAGACTCCACCACCGCACGAGCTTCTTAGAAAGAAGACATAGAAATCTCGAGAGTTCTGTCCACAACAGAAGGCTTCTCTTCGACTTGAACAACTTCAAAAACCTGGCATAAGGTTTCGTGAATTTCCTCAACCACCTCAACATACTTGAAGGATGATAGACAGCTGATCATTATATCTTCTTCTCTGCACACGATGACAATATTTCCTCTAACCATGTACTTCAACTTCTGATGCGAGGTCGATGTGACTGCGCTAGCTTGAAGCTGTACGCGGTTTGAATGTCCATTATGTAGAAAACAGCATCGAAAACCTCCAAACCTACCTGAACGGGGAGAGTAACTTCACCAAAAAATGATCTCCTTGTTCCATCAAATGCCCTCACAACAAGATCGCTAGGAGTACATATCACGCCTTGGGTGTCTAATTTCATTAAAGCTTTCTTGGGCAACACGTCGAGTGATGACCCTGTATCCACTATGACATGTGACAAGAAAACTCATCTGCATTCAATAGAGATGTGCAAGGCATGATTATGATTCCTTCCCTTAGGAGTCAAGTCCAAATCCGTAAACCCCAAGCCATTACCAGCGTTCACGTGGGCTACAACCCCTTCAAGCTAGTTTACAAAAATCTCTTGCGGCATATATGCTGTATTTAGAATCCTCAAAAGGGCATTCCTGTGTGCCTCCGAGCACAATAGCAAAGACAAAATTGATATTTTGGAAGGAGTCTGTTGCAGATGATCAATAATTTTATAATCGCTCTTTCGAATCAGACGCATGAACTTTTCAGCGTCTTTAACCAAAGCATCTTTCTCTCCTTGCTATGAACGTTCTTCCACTACAGCCTTTCCTTTTCCTTTATCAGGCTTCTCCGACTAACATTTGATGGTGAAAACACCCTACCACTTCTTGTCATACCTCCAACTCCTACCAAATTGTCAACAGATGAATCATCAGACGACGTTCCCATCAATCTTTGCTTCTGGGCATTACAAAAGACCTCAGCCCCATAATTCCATGGGATGGCTTTAGTACTTTCGTACGGAACTGGTCCGACTTTTGTGATTATTATAGTTGTTGGCCTCGGCGATGCTGATATATTAATAGTTCTGAAAAGGGTTGAGATCGTAGCAATCTCATCCTGCCCCTGATTCATCACCTTCACATCTTTTCTTTCTTTAATCTTGTCAAACTGTAGGGTACCTTCGTTCATCAAACACTGAATACATTTCCTCAAATCCTTACAACCCTCAGGGTGAGCAATACAACCTTCACAACCTTCCCCACAACCTAGAAAAACTCCGCCTTTCAAAAACCTATTTTTAACAAAGCTCAACGGTGTTCTCAATTCTGTGACGTCTATTACCAAATTCAGCTCTTCTTCTTTAATAATGGCGTTAATTTCGGCCGCTCCATGATTAGGAATCGGGTTCTGAACCAAATTAGGAGTATCATTGGTGAAGTTAATTGCCTTGCTGTCATGGAGGTCTTGCACCTTGTGCTTGAAAGCCTTGCAATTATCTATATTGTGGCCTGGAGCGCCTGAATGGAAGTCACATCTCGCATTCGTGTAATAACCCGGAGGTGGCGCGCCAGTCAGAGGTGCCAATGTTCTCTTTTGTATAAGCTAAATTTGTAACAAATGTTGTAGAAGTTGTGAATATGGCATAGGTGGTGTTTCAAATTGCCTATTCATTTCTCTTCCTCGGCCCTGAAACCAATGTGGTGCATAATTCTCTTGTTGTTGTTGTTGTTGATTTGGTGTTGTAGGAATAGTGATGCTTGCAACCTGTGGATGTTGTTGTTGATATTGTGGTTGTCGTTGCGTTCTGTTCCTATTTCTGTTTCTGAAACCTGAAATTGCATTTGTATCACCCTCCCTCTTATTAGAGTTATCAAAAGTCTTTCTTCCTCCACTAGATGTGGATCCTTCTCCCGCTTGAATCTTACCCAACTTGATATCATTCTCAACCCTCTCACCAATAATAATCAAATATGAGAAACTGTTGGACATGTTACCAATCAACTTTTCATAATATATCCCTGGCAACGTTGCCATGAACATATCAATGAGCTCCCTTTCCACCATTGGAGGCTGAACTCTCGCAGCTAGTACACACCACCTTTGGGCATACTCTTTAAACCCTTCGTTATTTCACTGAGAAAGGTTCTGTAGCTGAACACAGTTAGGCGCTAGGTCACTATTGTACTTATAATGACGGACAAAGGCCTCTCCAAGATCCCTCCAGCTTCTAATATTTGTTCCCTTAAGACCCATGTACCATTCCAAAGAAGGTCCAGACAAACTGTCTTGGAAGAAATGCATCAACAGTTTTTCATCATCCGAGTAGGCAGACATTTTCCGGTAGTATGATCTGAGGTGTACTCCGGGACAAGTCGTCCCTTTGTACTTATCAAAGTCAGGAACTTTGAATTTTGGTGGAATCTTCAAACCTGGAATCAGCCCCAGGTTAGACATATCAAGCCCAAGAGAATTCTGATTCTCCAAATTCTTCATTTTTTCCTCGATCATTTTAAACCTCTTATCCGCATCAGTCTGCAAGCCCGCATCTAAATCCCTCATCGAGAAAATATCATCCTGTTCATCCTCCTCCTACTGAGGTCCGGAATTTCCATGTGCAGTACCCGTTGCACCTTGAATATGAGCTCCTGGTTGATTAACATTAGAGTAACATTGGCTTGGGGTGTACTCCCATCAGCCGGGGGAGGTACAGTAATGGTCCCACCATGCAAAACTCTGCTTCCATCCACCCTAGCAATTAAGGGCTGGACAAGCGTTCTCAGCTACTCTTGACCATTAGCGACCCCTTGCATAAGATCCATGAACTGAGCCATGCGATCTCTGAACTCTTGTAATTCGAGTTGAATCTGATCCATTGCTTTCTGCTGATTCCCTCTAGTTGAGTAACGGTGAATTATCTGGTCTGCAATCCTGAAACACTGTTGAGATAAAAACCACATAGATAAGGTTAATGGAACCAGAACACCTACAATGCAATATGACAGATGATGCAAAATGCAAGCATGTAAATATGTTTCAGGGAAATTCTCCCCTAGATTCTAGTTCCACAGATGAAGCAACAGAAGGCAGAAGAAACATAGGTAGGACCACAAAACCTCTCTCATAAATAAAATGAGGATAAGAGTCAACACATACAACATATCACCAAGGAAAACAGTAGAGTCATTAATACAACCTCATCCAACAATCCTGGTGATGGTCTGAATACAAGGTAAAAATAAATACAAAAGATCAAAGAAAATCTGCATCAGCCACGACAACGAGTCTGGAACTCTTCTAACAACTTCTTCGTATCCGGATGATCAGGTCGTGTAACCAATGCCTGAATAAGCAACTCTCTCCTGCTGATGACATCATTCAAGCCTTGAGCATACTCTTCCCAAGCACCCTCCCCGAAAGCGTCTTCAAGTCTAGGCTTCTTCAACTCTGCTCTCATATTGTATTCCTCCAACGTTGCAAGAGCTTCTCGTAGTTTACGGTCACTCTCGTACTGACGAGATGATTCAACTGGATATTTTTCATCTTTAATCCGGAGCTGAGTCTTCAACCTAACAATCTGCTATGAAGCTCATCTTCTCTTTCCTTGTTGTTGGTCAAAGTTGCATTCCACTAACTGTTGAACTTTGATATTTCCAGGCGCGCTTTCTCCAACTCTTTCTTCTTGTCCTTGAGGATATTGCTAGCGGTCTTCAGATCTTGACCTACTCGTTCTCGGGCACAAATTTCTTCAATCAATTATCTCCCCATTTTATTCAGAGTCTCCGTCTTCATCTTGGAAAGGTAGGTTGCTTCATTCTTTTCACTCCTCAGCTGAATGATCTCCTTTTCCATCTCTTCATTAGCTTTGTGTAGTGCTTCTTTCTCGGCCCACAGTTGATTATACTTCTGGATATCAACTGTTGTTGGTTCTTCAACTATCGGAGGATATAAAGGTTCTCTGACCGGGAACGGTAACAACAACCTCTCAACCCTCTTTTGGATCCACTCAACATATGGTCCATAGGCTTTACAATCACTCTTACCCATAGAAGATTTTCCTTTCCGGCGAATTCTTCCCTAAGCTTTCTTCAATCTGGCTAAAGCCTCATTGTCAACTACTCCTATGAAATACAGGGATTCCTGTATTTCCTCCTCCCTCGGGGGTCCTTTCAGAGCGTAACCAAATTGTCTGACTGCAAGAGCAGGGTTGTAATGGATGCCACCCTTCCTTCCTATCAAAGGAATATTGGGGAAGCTTCCACAATTGAAGATAATCTCACTACCAAGCAGATCTCCGTTGAACCATACAATATTCTCTGACGTCAAGCCCATAATCCTTTCAGACCAATCAACTGTGTCTGCAACATCAACAAAGGGTCCAACCTGAGGAAAATGGCTTACAAACCATCTTTAAAGAAGCGGCGCACAGCAAGAGGCAATCTTCCGTCTTCTGTTCTCATTCTTGTAGTGCACAAAATGGTATACATCTCCTAAGATAGTAGGCACAGGATTCTTAGAAGCGAAAATATGGAAGGCGTCCAAATCAACAAAGTATGAGATGTTAGAGAACAAGACTATGCCATAGATGCAGAGTGCCAAAATAGCATTGAAAACCACCCAACAACCCTCCTTAGCAAAGTGTTGAGCTTTACTCACCAAGAACGACAGTGGAAAACTGGGAGCTCTATTTCTCCACACCATCTTACCATCCAACTCAGAAATGTCCAGATGAAGAGCATTGGCTAGCTTGGTCAAGTCAGGTTCTGCTTCAGAGTGACAGAAAGGCATCTGCTCTAGGACTGGAACTCCTATCAGCATAACAAACTCTTCCAAAGTAGGCATCAAGACATAGCCTGGGAATGTGAAGCAGCGCAACTGAGGATCATAAATTTGCAGCAGAGTGAGAATACCTCCCAACTCATATCTTTAAATTTTGCAGACATAACTCAGGATCTTCCCATAATCCTTCCTGAAATCCTCTATACACTATGATCAACTACAACAATCAGACTAAGCAAAGGCCATATGTTTGGCGTCGAGAACTTGTAGACGACAGTCCTCTTGAAAACAGGCTCCATACTGATGAAGGATTAGATTACTAGAATCAAAGGGAAAATATGAACCTGAAACACAAATGCATGCAAATGTTAAAATGCAAACGAATATGCAAATGCAAACAGGGGATCAAGACTGCTGCGCTGCTGGCTGAGCTGAACCAAAATTCTGCCTCGGCGACAAAATAGAAAAACATCAGAATACCAACACATAGGAACCCACGGTATCAAAGGTTCACACTGATAAGAAATCCGGGTAGGTTGGAGGTTAATTTTCCTGCATAACCCTCCCACTCACAAAGGTGTGGACCTAATCTGATAAGGTTCGACACCCTATGTGGTCGTCAGCGTCACAGACTTTCGAAAAACGATGATACGTTCACCATTTCTGGTTTGGCATCATAGTAAACGAAGAGGTCTCACTTATCTGACATCCAAATGATCGGTCTCCAGAGTCATCAATTTTCAGATCCAACATCCTCTCAACTGTTCGAAACAAACTAGAAAAGTCGTCGTCAAAGAAAATCTCGTCTGAACGCGAATTTCATGAGGACTAATGCACGCCAAATGTATAGGTCCATCACTACTTTCCACACTAATGCTATGTATATCCTCAAGCCTGGGTATTGAGCTTATCTCTCAATGGAACAATCCCACCCAACAGCACAACAACAGATAATAATGTGCGGAAAATAAAATGCAAAATGCAATAAAATACAACACATATACACAAATATACACACCCATAAACGTAACTACACAAGCGCTGGGATTGACTCGCATATGGGATGGGAAGATATCCCCAGCAAAGTCGCCAGTTGTCGCATCGCTGCAAAAAAAGGCCGGCCGACTGACAGAAGAGTCGCCACCAAACGTTATTTATCCCAAAAAAAGGGAAAGGAAACAATCGAAGAAAACCTGACGAAAAGGGAAAAGACAAGGTCATCGCAACCAAATCTTGGGTTCGGGAGTCGGTTACGCAAGGGAAAGGTATGAGCACCCCTCACGTCTTTTGTACTCAACGGGATCCATGCTTGTTGTCTAATCTGTGCGTTAAAACTATCTAAAATCTACTGCTAAACGGAGGTGAACAGAAAGAACTGACTCGATAGGACATCGCCGCCCTATGCCTATGTATTCCCTCGTGCAATGGGAAAGTCATAGTCAACGTAGTTCGGGAAACTACGGGTGAAAGGGGGGAAGGTTGCTCACCAAGACATCACTGTCTTGTGCCTATGTATCGTCATCTGGTATGAGAAATCAGAGCAAACATAGTTCAGGAAACTATGACCACCGGTTGGTTCAAGTGTTTTACTGAGTAGGGTTAAATATTTGTTCTAGCAGTTAGGGACGACGCCTGTTTGCGTAAGAACAAAAACTTAACACACTCTTTCTGAAAATGATTTTGCAAACAATCCCAAAGGATAAAAGGTTTGCTTTTGTTTTGTGTTTTTTAGACAAGAAGTGAATTGAGTTAGATTTGAAACTCATGTTGCACTAAACACTATGACTTGAGAGCGAATGAGTCGGATATCGCCCAAAGGGCATACGCTAAACACTCTAGACAGTGTGAGAGGAAGCCTCTCACCTATCATTCCTCAAATACTTAAGGCTCGTAGCGTATAACAAGTTTTAACCATTATTAAGTGTCTTATGAAGTTATGAGATGAGAAAAGAAGACACAACACTCTAAGGGGAACTGATCAACCCTTATGTTATCATGCAATGTAGTCCTAAAGTTGGGATTGAAAAGGGAACTACCTAATGTTATCATGCAAAGGATTGAAAGGCTAATGTCTCTCCTACTCCCATCTTAAACATAGGGACTCAGAATCCTAAGGGATCATGGAAAAAGAGCACAAGTAAACACATAGCAATTCAATCACAAATGAAAAAAAGATGAAGAAGACTTAAACAAGTTAATGCAAAATGAGATACAAACATGGAATGCAAACACAAATGCAAGGCTGAAGATGCAACAAGACTCAACAACAAGAGATACTCAAACACAAGTGAAAGTCAACTTAAACAAGTCAACAAGAGGTGAGATGAAATGGGAGAAGCAAGCTCCTACAACCATCAACCATCAATCACCAAAAAAAAAGAATGGTGTTATTCTAAGATGCACACACAAAGAAAAGAGGAGGGAAAAGTGTGGGGCTTCCACCACCACATGCACATCTCAACCATACAATTCTTAAGACTCAAACAAAGCAAGTATAAAACAAACAATGCAAAACAAGCTTAAATGCTCATGACAAAATCAAAGTGTATACATTAACACCAAATCATCATGAAAATTTGGTAAACCACCTAGGGCATAAGAGAAACAACAAGAAGAATGCCTCAAATTCAAGGTCAAGACAAGAGGAAAGCACAAGAAATATCATGTCAAGTGAAGGAACCAAAGTTCTAACACAATCTCAACACTCAGAACAAGTGGAGAAACATGATTCAAAGATGACTTGTGATGCAAGTTACACATTCAACTGACCTCTAACGAGATGAAACAACACCTCAAGTATGTTAAAATGAATCAACAAAGCTCAAAATATGCATATGGGATCACTCATAATCATATCCCAAAGTTTTAGTCCAAACCAGCATGTGTAAGCATCCCTAAGAAGACTTGAATCTGAAGCAACTACGAAAAATAGGAAACAAGCTAAATCAATGCCAAGTAAAAAAACAAAGCAAGCTTGATCCATCATAAAACAGCAAGCAAAAACTCATGATCAAATTCAACTCAAGGCACCGCCAAATAATTCCAAGAAGGTATGATGTTCCACCTTATCGAGGATGTATCGAGGCTCAACAAAAAGCAATGCAAAACCAAATGAAAATTGATCATTGGCCACTCAAATTCACCCTAAAAAATGACTCAATCCCTCACATAAATGAGGGAGAAGCAATGGTTATAGGGGATTAAAAATTGATGCTCAAATGATCAAGTTCAAAATAGGTAAACACCATAAAACTCACTAACCTTTAAATTCCAATAAAGATACTAAAATAAAAGGAAAATAAAAATAAAATATATGAAAAATTAAATAACATGTTAAACTGATAGAAAAATACTTTTTGAATAATCAGAACCATTTTTAAAATAATTAAATAAAGACTATAAATAAAATGAAATAAAACTAAACCAAAACCCAAAGGGGGTGAGATCAGCAATTTCAAAATGAACCACAACCTTCACAAATCTCGCCTGGGCCTAGAAAATAGGAGGTGTGGATAACATTAAGACAAGGCCTAAAGACCAAAATCAAGCCTGGCTAAATGAAACACAGTGTTTCATTTATCCAGTCATATTCCACGCGGCAACTAAGCACGGTCAAGCCAATGTAAGCAAAACACCTCACCCAGTCAACAGGTCCACGCAGCCAGGTCTGCTTCCCCCTGAGAAAAAACCAGACGCCGGAGCTAGGGCTCCGTTCGTCTTCTCCGGCCAGCTCGCCAGAGCTCAGGGGATCAAAACACAATAAAAATGGCAAAATCTTGTACCATTTAAAAGCTCCTTCAACAAGGATCAAGAATCCACCATTTATTTTAGAAAAAGGTTCTTAAACAAGCATGAAAATGGGCCACAATTTTTGAACATGTAAACTGAAAACCCAACCAAACCTTAATAAAAACCAGTCAAACATTGCCTACGTATAGTAAGACTTCAGATGCAAGCCAGAATGGACCTAATTCAAATTGTAAGCAAGCTTCAGTTTCAACCTTTCAAATTCTTCCTTAATCTTCACTAATGATGATTCCAGTCAATACTTGAAGCAAAACCCCAGGAAATGCAAGATTCGAAGAAATGGAAGTTTGAAGAATTTTTGAATGGAGGATCTCTCTCAGGCAGCCAACACACCAACTGATAGCTAGGGCAAACTTTTGAGTTCTTATATGAGGGCTTTGCACATTTGATGCAGACCCATGTTGCTTATTTTGAGTGATTTCCAATTTTTGGCCAAACTTTCCACATACACATACACACGGGTTCAACATTATTCTTCCTCTTTTTGGTCAGCAAAAGCACACTTGAGGTGTGTGGAAATGAATCGGATTATTTTTAGTCATGTAGAAAGAATTTGTATAAGGTTTCATGTCATGACTTTTTATAGTGTGAATTTGTGAAAAATGGTATGTAACATGATCTAATGTTGGTCCAAATATGGTAAAGAGTAGCATGACCAAAGCTTGATGACATTAAGGTGTGAAAAAGTTCAAAACAAATTCATTTGGTACCTTATAAATTACGAAAACCAAATCATGTCTAAAAGTTCACTTTTCCTCCTTCAAAATGGTTCAAATGATCATACCATCCACCAAATGCCATGGATTTTAAGTTCATGATGAAGTTGGATCAATGTGGCACAACATTCATGTGGCACAAAATTGGATTTGAGATCTCAAAGTTCATGGAATTGAGCATTGAAGAAAATGACCTATAATGAACTTTTCCAAAATACCCTTGCGTTGTGAGAACCATAACTTGAGATGTACACATGAGATTGAGGACTTCTAGGACTTTTTGGAAAGCTAAGATCATGAGGAACAACTTTGATGTTCACTTGAAGTTGAGGAGAAACATGATCCCATGTCAAAATTGCTTTGGAAGTGTGTTGACTTTGAGTTGACCAAAATTCTCTTCATCTGAGGACACCAACTTGTTGACATGATAACTTGAGATGTACAATCTGAATGGATGAGTTCTTGTACTCAAAGGTAAGATTGAAATATGATGAACAAGTCCGGTGTTTATTGGAAAATGAGATTAAGCTTGCATCATAGCGAAAATTGTCCTTGAAGTTAGGCACCAAAGTAGGGGATTTTACACTAATATCATCTGAAACCCTAATTTAGTAACTCCTTAAACTCTTGAATCTCCTTGATTTGATATTAGCATTAAATCCTAGATGCTTTGGGATGACTTCCCATGTCTCAATGACCTAGAACCAAGTCTTGAAACCTCTCAAGTCCACATTTGACTTTGGGTTGACCATATGAAACCCTAATACCACATCCTTTAACTGAGGCTCTTACAGATGAAAAGATGACCATACAAACTTCATAAAGACCCCTCAATACACATATTGAACTTTCAAACCATGTTTTATCCAAGTAAGTGACCTCATGAACCTCTAATGACTCTATGATGGTCCTCAAGACATGAGGTGACACCCATACACTAACTTCTCCTCTCAAGGAGCTTTGAAATTCAAGCCTGATGATGGTGAACCCTTGTTGGCTTGCACATGATACCCTTTCTTCATCTTGAACATGAAGCTCTCCTCTTGAGTGGCAAAACAAACCTCTCTTGATCCCCTGTACAGAACCAATGTTATGCAAATGCAAATGCTAAAAAGAAATAAAACATAAGCCAAGTTAGAAAGAAAAGGTTGGTCAAATTTTGGGGTACAACAATGGGGGGAAGGTTGCTCACCAAGACATTGTTATCTTGTGCCTACATATCCTCATCTGATATGAAAAATCAGAGCAAATGTAGTTCGGGAAACTAGACCACTGGTTGGTTCAAGTGATTTATGAGCAATGTTAAATATCCGTTCTAGCAATTAGGGATGATGCTTGTTTGCGGTCGAACATAAACGTAACATACTCTTTCTGAAAATGAGGTTTGAAAATAATCCTAAAGGATAAAAGGTTTGAGTTTCATTTGTGTTTTTTAGAAGAAGTGAATTGCATTATTTTGAAAGTCATGTTGCACTAAAGATTATGACATAAGGGCGAATGCGTCGCATATCGCCGAAAGAGCATATGCTAAACGCTCTAGATAATGTGAAGAGAGACCTCCCCACTTATCATTCCTCATGTACTTAAAGCTCGTAGCGTATAACACTCGTCATTCTTTATTAATCGTCTTAAAAGAGTTTAAGATGAGAAGAGAAGGCACAAGAGTCTAAAGGGAACTAAGAAACCCTAATGTTGTCATGCAAAGTGGTCCTAAAGCTGGGATAGAAGGGAACTACCTAATGTTATCCTACAAAGGATTGAAAGCCTAATGTCTCTTCTACTCCCATCTTAAACAGAAGGACTAGGAATCCTAAGGGATCATGTGAACAAGCACAAGTAAACACAATGCATAATCAATCACAGATGAAAATAAAGAAAAGACTTAAACAAGTCTATGCAAGATGGAAAGAGATATGCAAAAGCAAACAAAATATGCCATCATGAAGCATTCATCAAATACAAACACAAGTCACACACAAATCAACAAGATGGAAGACTTAAACAAGTCAAGAAAGATGAGAGGGAATGAGAGAAGAAAACTCCTACAATCAAATGCCATCAACATTTTAAGGAGAATGATGCCATACAAATGAGCCACAATCAAAGATATGAGGGGAGAAGGAGAGTTGGGAAGAAACCACATCATAAACATCTAAACCAAACACTCACTCATGATAAAATAAATAAAGGCACTCAAACAACTCAAAAGGAGTTCAATTGTTCGTAACTTCCTCAAAGTGAAACAAACATCACCAACACATCATGAACAAACACATAACTATCAAGGTCAGAAGTGAACTCAAGCAACATGCCTCAAATTCAAAATCAAATCATCAAGCAAACACAAGAATGATCAAATGAAATTGGAGGACCAAAGTCCATCCAAACATCTCACACTTCAAACATAAGTGGAAAGACATGATCAAATGAGACTTGTGACACAAGGTATACATCAAATGGACCTATAAAAATGCAAAGAAGCACCTCAAACATGTCAACAAGAGTTAACAAGACTTAACAAGACTCATGAGGTCTTCAAGGGATCACATAAGATCATATCCCAAAACTAATTCAAGGATTGCATGCATACACATAGTTAAAACACTTTGAATTTGAGGCATCCACCAAAAATATAAGTAAGCTAAAATAAAATCCAAATAAATTACCAAACTCTAGTTGAACCAAACATAAATCAATGTGCAAAGGATCATGGCAAGAATCAACTCAAAGCATCACCAATTGTGTCAAATAAGACAAGGTCTTCCACTTATCGAGCATGCATCGAGGGGCAAACAAAAACCAATGAAAAACCATTAAGGAATGATCATTAAGAACTCAAACCAGCCCTTAAATAAGCCTCAATCAAACACCTAAGTGTGAGAGGAAAATTGGTCAAAGGGGTGTTCAAATAAGGTCAAAGATCACACTTAAAATCAAGGTATCAACCATAAAATCACCTCAAATATTAAATCAATTAAAAATACCATAAATAATTGAAAAATAAAATAAAAATAATGAAAAATATCTCAACATATTAAAAAGTCAGAAACATATTTTTTGGGATTTTTGTGAAGGTTAAAACTATTTTAAAATGAATTAAAATGAAAATGTAATAAAAATAAAATAAAATGCAAGAGAGGGGTGTAGTAGCAATCTGGATTGAACTGAAATCCTTTAAAAACACATTGATGGGCCAAAAATGGGGTCGTGGAAAGCAAGAATGCTAAGCCCAAAACCAAAACGAGTTCAGTTTTAATGAAACGATTTGTTTCATTAAAACAGATGGCATTACACCTCAGGGTCAAAGCCCCACGCGTGCAAGTCAACCAGCCAAGTCATAAAACACCTCAGCACCACCTCAGACGTCGGAGCCCTAGCTCCGGTCATCTACCCCGGTGAGCTTCACCGGTGGGATCTAAAAACCACCATAAAAATGTAAACCCTGAACATCATCTTAAAGCATTTTCCACGTAGATCATGAATCCGTCCTTAGATTTTCAAAAAGGTTCTTAAAACAAGGTGAAATCAAGCCACGAAAGATTGACATTGAAATTGAAAATTGCTCAAACGCACACAATGGTGATCCGAACATGGCCTACACATGGTAGGGCTTCAGATGCAACCAACATGATCCTAAATAGGTGCCTAAAATGGAAGATTCATAGAGTGGAAAGTTACCTAACAGAGCTACTCCGTTGGCTCTTCAAATGCAAGGCAAGCTTTACTCTAAAGCTTCTAATCCACTCCTTATGCTTCGGTGATAGTGGAGTGAGAAAGATTTGGAAGAAAAACTCATTGAAGAATGAGATTCGAAGAGAGAGAAATTTTTGAAAATTCTTGATGGAAATCACTTTTCTGCAGAACTACTCCCATTCTGATCATTTAGGGTTCACTTATGGCTTAAATATGAGGGCTTAGACTTGTTCATGCAGGCTCATGTTGGGTGATTTGTTCATTTTCAAAGTTTTCCAAAAATCACAAAATGAGGTGCATACACGGGTTGGTGTGTTTTGTGACTTAATCCTCGCACTCTTGCTGATCACGTGGGGGTGAGGAAAGGAATAATGTTGATTTGGAGAATTGAAAATAAGTGGAAATATGGTTTTGGAGAATTGCCTCATATGGTGTGATATTTGAAAAAGTGTCATGACATGTTGGTTTGTGTTGGCTCAAATTAGATAAAGAATGGCATGACCATTGTATGATGATGATATGGTGTCAAAAATTCAAGAGCAACTTCATTTGGTGACTTAAAATGAAAGGAATTCATACTAGGTCCAAAAATCAAGTTTTCATGCTCATCATGCCCTAAATGATCTCATAACTCATCAAAGGCTATGGAAATTGAGATCAAGATGATTTTAAGGTCATGAGACACAACTTTCATGTGGCAAGAAATTAGATTAGAGGTCTTGAAGTGGAAGAAATTGGTCCTTAAGATGAATGACCCAAAACTAGGTTTCCAAAAATGACCTTGACTTGTGAAGACCAGACTAGAGCTCCACACATGTTTGGTTGAAAGTGAGGAAGAGCTTGGTTCCATGTGAAAAATGCCTTGGAATTGAGCTATCTTTTAGTGCCTCTAAAATCTCTTCATTTGGTGACACCAACTTGTAGTAATCATAACTTGAGATGTATGAATCCAATGGATGAGTTGTTGTACTCAAAAGAAAGCTTGAATGATGAGGAACAAGTCTCATGTTTGATAGAAAATGAGATAAGACTTGTATCATAGTGAAATTTATCCTTGAAGTTAGGTACCAAAAGAGGGGATTTTACACCTAGAATCATCTGAAACCCTAATTTGGTAACCTCTTGAACTCTTGGATCTCTTTGATCTAGATTCACCATGACATTTGAGATGATCTAGGAAGACTTCTCATGGCTTCCAAGATCAAGACCCAAGCCTTAAACTCCTTCAAACCTAAAGTTTACCTTTTGTTTACTAGATGAAACCCTAACCTCTTATCCACTGACTGAGGTTCTTGCCAATGATTTGTTGAAAGAACAGAGTATGCCTAAGAGGGGGGGGGTGAATTAGGACTTTTGAAATTTTTCCGGTTTTTATATGGTTCTTGGAAATATACTGGATGGTGTTCTTGGTTATGGAAAGCAGTAAATCAACAGAAAGAAAGAAAGACACAGGATTTATAGTGGTTCCCCTCACAATCCGAGAGTACTCCACTCCCCTTTCAACATGAAAGAGAATTTTCACTATTGTTTAAAACAGTACAACCTATCACACCATCAACCGGTGAGGCCTACTATCAAACAATAAAAACTCACAAGTGTACAAGAACAATCCTCTTGTAAACACTCACCCTTGTGTCCAACAATCCTGGATCACAAGTCAAAAAATAAATAATTGTAATGAATTTGGATTGAGTATAACTGTCAAAGTGATCTTCTCCAATGAATCAAAATTCACTCTTTGTAATTTTTCAATACAAGTGTTCAATGAATATGAAATTTTCAATGCAAGTATGAACACTTTTGAAAATGAATTTGATTCCAAGACAATTTTTAAAAAAGAGTATTGGAGGTTGAAAGGTTTTGAGTTATGTTCTATTGGTTGTTTTTCAAAATTAAAAACTCAGAATTTATATGAGTAAAATAACCTTTCACAAAAGGTATGATTTTAAAAGATTTAAACCATGAAAAGGTATGATTTTAAAATAATTTTTGAACTCAAAACAAAGCAATTTTTCACTGCACGTTCAGTGTTAATCGGTTAACCCATATGGTTAATCGGTTAACACTGGTACGTTAGCCCAGAAAATTCAAAATTCAAATTGGTTAACCGGTTAACCCATATGGTTAATCGGTTAACACTGCTAATTTACAGAAAATGCTTTTTAAAATTAATGTTATACCATTTTTAAGGTTTCAAAAACATGCTTATGTATTATGCACAAATGATTGATGTTTTTGAACACTTGTATATCAAATTATAAAGGTGGATTTGATATACCAGTAATGCAGCCAAGTCTGGAAGAATCAGTTCCATATGTAGCTTGACTTGAAAGATAGCTTGATGACTTTATCTTGATGACTTTGAACGGCTTGTCTTTTTGCAATCAAGAGATGACCTTGAGTAGTGTTTACATCATCAAAACTTGAGACTGAAGCATGCTTCTACATTCTCCCCCTTTTTGATGATGGAAATCAAAAAAAATGTTGTGCGATATCTCTTGGTTCTTGATCTGGTTCTCCCCCTATGTCTAGCAACTCCCCCTATCTTAACAGAGGAAAAAAAATCCGCACACAGAAAGATATTAACAGAACCAAGCTCTTCTCCCCCTTTGACATCAGCAAAAAGGAAGAGCTTTCAAAGAAATCACAAGATAGCAGTATATAGTAATAAGCACATGCAAAGCCAAGTAAACACAAAACACAAACAGTAGTACATATAAGATGCAGCAAATGGAAATTGTACTTGTTACAATAAAACATAGTTCAAATGAAAGCATAAAAACTTATAACTAGAAAGAAAAGCAATAAAAACAACAGCAGCAGCATATTCTCTAAACATCCTCATCCGCCATATCCTCCTCCTCTTCTTCTTCATCACTATCAACCTCTTCTTCAATCTCGTCGTCCACAACTCGGGTGCTGGAATGTGGAGGGTTAAGAATGAGGTTTCTAAGGGAGGCAATTGCTCGGGAGGTCTCTCTATGCATATTCATGGATTCTCGATGCTGGTTCATCATGGTTGTGTAGAGAAACTCACTGGTCAGACCCCCTTCAGGCATTGGATAAGCGTGATGCACAGGACCGTCATCAGTATACCTGTAGGTACCGTCAGCCGCCTTGATGATTCCAGTATTCTTCACAATATTAATCTCATTGATCTCATTAGTTGTAGGTTTCATCTTGGAGGATGGTTCTCTGTTGAGGTCAAGTTCAGTTAATTCCAGAATTCTAGAAACCAAGCGAGCATACGGCAGCCGGGTAATGCAATGAAGTTGTTGCTGCAGATGATACATAATAGTCAAAATCCAATTGACTCTGATGCGATTCTTAATAGCAAAGATCAACTGCATTTCCAAATCGTTGATCTGAGAGTGATTTGAGTCCTTTGGAATAAGGACATAGCAGATAATGTAGTGAAGCATTCGATCAGATACTGTCAGATTCTTGGCATAGCATAGCATACGAGCAGTGCGGGAGTTTGCAATAACGGTTTCTTTTGGGAACCTGCAAATCTGATAGTAATACTCCATTTTATCATAGTTTGCCTAGGGTCCATCTACATGGTTTACACCTTTTCTCAGGAAGCATCCCTTTGATGGAATCTTAAGGTGTCTAGCAAGGGTGGATAAATTCTCAACAAACTCATGATCTCTAATGGTGGACCGGATCATGTGGTTCTCATCCATATCCAGATATACAGACATTTTATTCATAAAAGCTTTAACCAGATCAGGATAGATAATACCAGAGTCGGTGACGAACTTGTCGATACACTGATATTCCAACAGTGCAGGAAAATCAAAAGATATTGCAGGAAAAGCTCGAAGATTCACATACTTTACCGGCATAAGTTGACGAACACGCACTTTGAAATCCATCCGTCTCTTTTTGGTGGTTTCCATTGGAATACTGTCGTCATCTGATTCTGATGCAGAATGGTGTTCTGGAAGTTTTCCCTTGCCGCGGTTTGATGCTGAAGCCATGGATGGAGGTTTGAGAGAACTGGGGTTGTGGGTTCTGAGGAAGTTAGGGTTTGAGAAGTTATGGGGAGTTTTTCCAACTTTTAAGAGTGGGAGAGAGAAGTTAGGATTTAAGAGGGAATGTGGATTTTGGATATGGATGTGGATATATAAGAGAATATGGACCACACAAAATATATAAAGAAAAATATAAAATTTTCAAAAATTTAATTAATTTTCGTTTCTGATTTTTTGAAAAATTAACAGTGTTAATCGGTTAACCATATAGGTTAATCGATTAACAAATTAAAAAATTTAATCAGAATTGAAAATTCAACAGTGTTAATCGGTTAACCCATATGGTTAATCGATTAACATGCTCGAATTTTTGAAAAATACATAAAAACAGAATGCATACACATGAAAACAAATCACAATTAATGCATACATATAATAGAGACAAGGATCAGATGTCACCTTCATCAAGAATCCCAAGTTCTCTCCGAATTTTGTAGAATGATTCTTTTGCCAAAGGCTTGGTGAAGATGTCGGCGAGTTGGTTGTGTGTGTCGACGAAAGTAACATCAACATCTCTGTTTAATACGTGATCTCGAAGGAAATGATGCCGGATATCGATGTGCTTTGTTCTGGAATGCATAACCGGATTCTTTGTGATATTTATGGCACTAGTATTGTCACATCGTAGAGGAATGCATCCGAGGTCAACACCATAATCCAGAAGTTGTTGTTTCAGCCATAAAATCTGTGCACAGCAACTTCCTGCGGCGATGTATTCTGCTTCGGCGGTGCTGAGTGCTACACAAGCTTGCTTCTTGCAGGCCCATGATACTAGAGCATTTCCGAGAATATGACATGTACCACTTGTACTTTTTCTATCGGTTTTGCATCCTGCATAGTCAGCGTCAGAATAACCAACTAAAGAACAAGTACTACCTTTAGGATACCATAATCCGACGTTGGTCGTTCCTTTGAGATACTTGATAATTCTCTTCACAGCAGTGAGATGCGATTCCTTCGAATTTGCTTGGAAGCGCGCACACAAACAAACACTAAACATGATGTCAGGACGGCTTGCCGTCAAATATAGTAATGAACCAATCATACCTCGATATTTAGTAATATCAATTGGAGTACCAGATTCATCTTGATCAACATACGTTCCGGTTCCCATAGGAGTAGACATCATCTTGCAACTATCCATATCGAATTTCTTTATTAATTCCTTACAGTACTTGGATTGGTTGAGGAAGATTCCATCCTTGGTTTGCTTGATTTGTAGTCCAAGAAAATAATTTAACTTTCCCATCATGGACATCTCGAATTCTTCTCGCATCATGAGTGAGAATTCTTCGCACAGTTCTTTGTTTGTTGATCCAAATATGATGTCGTCGACGTAGACTTGTACTAACAAGGTGTTACCCTTGATCTTCTTTATAAACAGCGTCTTGTCAACCTTTCCTTTTGTAAATCCTTTCTCACATAAGAAGTTGCTAAGGCGATCATACCATGCTCGTGGTGCTTGTTTTAAACCGTAGAGAGCCTTCTTCAGTTTGAAAACATGTGAGGGATTTTTGAAGTCTTCAAAACCCGGAGGTTGTTTGACGTAGACTTCCTCATTAATGTACCCATTCAGGAAAGCGCTTTTGACATCCATCTGGAATAACTGAAAATTCATAGAACATGCGTAAGCAAGTAGTAATCTAATTGCTTCTAACCTTGCTACCGGAGCGAATGTTTCATCAAAATCAATTCCTTCCTCCTGGTTGTAGCCTTGTGCGACCAATCTTGCCTTGTTACGAACTATAATCCCATTCTCGTCAAGTTTGTTCTTGAACACCCATCTGGTTCCTATAATATGCTTATTGTTCGGTCTTGGTACAAGGGTCCAAACTTGATTTCTTTCAAATTGATTAAGTTCTTCTTGCATTGCTATAATCCATTGATCGTCGCCTAAAGCTTCATCGATCTTTGATGGTTCAATTTGAGATACAAAAGCCATGTTGAGACAAGCATCCTTTAAATTAAGTCGAGTTGCAACGCCTTGACTAATATCACCAATAACTTTATCAATTGGGTGATCTCTGTGTGTTCTCCATTCTTTCGGAAGATCTTGATTTTCTTGAGTAACATCTTCTTGTAAAGTTGTTTGATCTTTTGAAACAATTTCTTCATTTTGTGAAGTATCTTCGTCGGACTTCTCATCAAACTTACCGAGATTGTCCTTATTGTTGTTGAGAATGAAGCATTTGCAGCCAAATATGTGGAAAAATGATATATTCAGTTTCCTTCCCTTGAACAACTCATACGGAGTCTTTTTGAGTAGCGGTCGAATATTCACACGGTTGCTTACAAAGCATGCCGTGCTTACTGCTTCTGCCCAGAAATATTTTGGAAGATTTGTGTCGCTGAGCATTGTTCTAGCAAGTTCAACAAGTGAACGATTCTTCCGTTCTACGACGCCGTTTTGTTGAGGAGTTCTTGGTGCCGAAAAATTATGAGAAATTCCATGTTCTTCGCAAAATTCTTCAAAGTCTGAATTTTGAAATTCTCCACCGTGGTCGCTTCTTATGGAGGCTATAGTGAGTGACTTCTCGTTTTGAATTTGTTTTGCATACTTTTTGAATGCTTTAAACGCATCATTTTTCTGCACTAAAAACATTGTTCAGGTATATCGAGAAAAATCATCAACAATAACTAAAGCATAAATACTACCTCCAAAGCTCTTCGTTCTTGATGGACCAAAAAGATCCATGTGCAACAATTGAAGTGGTCTTGATGTAGAAACCACTTGCTTGGATTTGAAAGTTGTCTTGGTCTGTTTTCCCTTTTGACATGCATCGCATAATTTATCCTTGATGAATTTTATCTTCGGAAGCCCAACAACCAGATCATGCTTGATTAATTTGTTTAAATGCTCCATGTGAATGTGAGCAAATCTCTTGTGCCAAAGCCATGCCTCGTTGTTGTTTGCCATAAGACACTTTACCTTCAAGGAAGAGTCAACAAAAGAGATCATAAAAATATTATTATATCTTTTACCTTTTAGCAGAATCTCATGAGTGACTTCGTGTTCGATCAAGCATTCTTCTTTTGTGAAGTTGATTTTGAACCCTTTGTCACACAATTGACTGATGCTAAGCAGGTTATGCTTAAGGCCTTCAACAAAAAGAACTTCTTCGATGATTGTACATGGAGGTGCACCAATGGTTCCAACTCCAAGAATTTTTCCTTTATTATCATCACCGTAAGTGACGTATCCTTTGGCCTTTAATGATAGACTTGAAAATTTGTTTATATCTCCCGTCATATGCTTCGAGCAGCCACTATCAAGATACCATTGATTGTGGTTGTCTTCAAGCATACCTACAAAACAAAATTAGGTAGTGTTAGGTACCCAAGTTGCTTTGGGTCCTTGATAGTTAGTACCTTTTTCCACCCACACATAATGCCCCTTTGCAACACCAATATTACGTACATAGCAGGCATTAGGTGTGTGTCCTTTAATACCACAATAAAAACATGTAGGTTGAAAATGACTTCTATATCTAGGAATATAATTCTTTTTCTTATTAATTCTTTTCTTGTTATGATTTTGATGCTGAGTTTTAGAAGTGCTTGTCTCTTCCTTCACAATTTGTTCACTTGCTCTTACAAAAATGGTCTTATTGGTGCTTGGTTTTGAAAATTTAGAATATCCCAATCCACTTTTATCATTAGGATACCTTTGATGTTTAAGAATCTCTTCCAAGCCAATTTGACCTTTTTCGTATCTTTCTAAAACTCTTTTGAGTTGAACAATTTGAAAAGACAAAGACTCACAATTCTTACATACAAGACTTTGTTTTTCATCCATCACTTTTTGTTTTTCATCTTCAATATTTTTCAAGAAATCAGAATTTTGTTTTTCTAAAAGTAAAATTCTTTTCTTTTGTGATGAGATGTCTTTATACAAAGTCTTGCACTCTTTTAGAAGTTCATCTATAACTTCTTGTGCATCATTATCATAGACAGAAAAATTACTACTAACCTCATTTTCGTCATCGGAATGGTGAGAGGCCATTAAGGCAATATTTGCACATTCATCGCTATCTGATTCCGATGATGAACTCACTTCGTTGTCGTCCCATGCGACATAAGCCTTCTTTGTTTTGAAATCCTTCTTGCCCTTGAACTTTCCTTTATTTGCGAGTTTTGGGCAGTCTGGCTTTATGTGACCTTGTTTTCCACATTCATAACATGTAATTTCTTGGTTTGATGTGGATGCCTCCTTTTTCCTGAAATGTCTATTCTTTTTAGAAAAAGAAGAAGTTTTATTATTATTGAAAAACTTACCAAGTTTCTTCACTAGAAGCATGGAATTTTCGTCTTCGGAAGATTCGTCAATTTTGTCATCCTTTGTGTCAGCCTTCAAGGCAATTCCTTTGGATTTCTTGTCTTGACTTTCATGTTTCTCAAGCCTTCCAAGTTCCAGTTCATGCTCTTGAAGTTTCCCGAATAATGAAGCAGATGTCATCGTTGAAAGACTTTTCTTTTCCGAAATGGCAGTCACTTTTGGTTGCCATTCTCTTGTCAAGGATCTTAGGACTTTTAAGTTGAGATCATCGTTGGTGAAGGTCTTCCCAAGAGCAATCAGGTGATTTGTTAGATGAACGAACCTCTTTTGCAAGGCAACAATAGATTCACCGGGCTGCATACGGAACATCTCATATTCTTGACTTAACGTGTTAAGTCTTGATCTTTTTACTTCTGTTGTTCCTTCATGCGTTTCTACCAAGGTATCCCAAATCTGTTTTGCCGATTTACACTGTGATATGCGAAAGAATTCATCCATACTGAGAGCGCTTTGAAGTATGTTGATTGCTTTCTTCTCATTCAAGATTCTCTTCTTGTCATCTTCATCATATGAGGATTTGATCTTTGGGGTTCCAACACCATTTACCACACTTGTAGGAACATGTGGACCAGTTTCAACGGTTTCCCATATACCATCTCCTTGAGCCTCAATATGTGCCTTCATATGGATTTTCCAAAAATCAAAGTATTCTCCAGAAAAGAGTGGTGGTTTGTTACTACTTCCACCATCTTTGAAAACCGGGTTGGTACTTGCGGAAGCCATACTGAATCGTTAGGAATAGGTTACCTTAACCAGCTCTGATGCCAATTGTAAGAACAGAGTATGCCTAAGAGGGGGGGGGGGGGGGGGGGTGAATTAGGACTTTTGAAATTTTTCCGGTTTTTATATGGTTCTTGGAAATATACTGGATGGTGTTCTTGGTTATGGAAAGCAGTAAATCAACAGAAAGAAAGAAAGACACAGGATTTATAGTGGTTCCCCTCACAATCCGAGAGTACTCCACTCCCCTTTCAACATGAAAGAGAATTTTCACTATTGTTTAAAACAGTACAACCTATCACACCATCAACCGGTGAGGCCTACTATCAAACAATAAAAACTCACAAGTGTACAAGAACAATCCTCTTGTAAACACTCACCCTTGTGTCCAACAATCCTGGATCACAAGTCAAAAAATAAATAATTGTAATGAATTTGGATTGAGTATAACTGTCAAAGTGATCTTCTCCAATGAATCAAAATTCACTCTTTGTAACTTTTCAATACAAGTGTTCAATGAATATGAAATTTTCAATGCAAGTATGAACACTTTTGAAAATGAATTTGATTCCAAGACAATTTTTAAAAAAGAGTATTGGAGGTTGAAAGGTTTTGAGCTATGTTCTATTGGTTGTTTTTCAAAAATGAAAAACTCATAATTTATATGAGTAAAATAACCTTTCACAAAAGGTATGATTTTAAAAGATTCAAACCATGAAAAGGTATGATTTTATAATAATTTTTGAACTCAAAACAAAGCAATTTTTCACTGCACGTTCAGTGTTAATCGGTTAACCCATATGGTTAATCGGTTAACACTGGTACGTTAGCCCAGAAAATTCAAAATTCAAATTGGTTAACCGGTTAACCCATATGGTTAATCGGTTAACACTGCTAATTTACAGAAAAATGCTTTTTAAAATTAATGTTATACCATTTTTAAGGTTTCAAAAACATGCTTATGTATTATGCACAAATGATTGATGTTTTTAAACACTTGTATATCAAATTATAAAGGTGGATTTGATATACCAGTAATGCAGCCAAGTCTGGAAGAATCAGTTCCATATGTAGCTTGACTTGAAAGATAGCTTGATGACTTTATCTTGATGACTTTGAACGGCTTGTCTTTTTTCAATCAAGAGATGACCTTGAGTAGTGTTGACATCATCAAAACTTGAGACTGAAGCATGCTTCTACATTTGTGTGGTCATACTAACTCCATAGAGGACCCTCTGAGTGTACACCGAGCTCTAGAACCATGTCTCATTCAAAGAGAAGACCTCATGTGCTTATACTCAACCTTAAGATAGGAAATGATACCCACCCACAAAGTTTCTCCTCTCAAGGAGCTTTGAGACCCAACTCTGATGATGATGAACTCTTGATGACCTGAAAATGTAACCTTGCTTGAACTTGGACATGAAATTTCTCTCTTGAATGGCATCTACAACCTCTTGATCCCTTGTTTAGAACCAATGTTATGCACAAATGCAAATGCTAAATGCTATGAAACATAAGCCAAAATAGGAGAAAATGTTGGTCAAATTTTGGGGTGCAACAAGTACCAAGCAATGTCATCTGCTACCAAAGACATAATGCGTCTAGACCACTTCATTTTCTCCTTGTTCTCCATAAATGGCCCTTCTTTTGAAAAATGGGAAACATACCACTTGAACAACAAATGAGAACAACACTGACCCATCGTTGTCTTCTTCTCACTCTTCCAATGAATGGAGTGGTAAGTGTCAGCAAGAAGGGTGAGAATAGGGTTCTTCTGAATGAAGAGAGTAATGGCAGTGATGTCTATGAAATTTTCTATGTTTGGAAAGAGAAAAATCCCATAGATTATAAAATCAAGAGAGACACCAAACCTTTCCCAATCTTCATCAGCCTTATAATGAATAGCCTTGTTAAGCAGAAACTTCAGGGGAACCCATGAGAGCCTCCTTTGCTGGCTAAACCAGCATCAACCTCTTCTCTAGTCATGCGTAGAGAAAGAGCAATAACAAAAGATTTTGGCTCTTCCTCCAAACCTGTGTAGATGGGTTGGTCTTTAATCTTGATATTTAGCAGGTGGAAATATTCCTCAATAGTGGGGGCCAACTGGTAATTCTAGAAGGTGAAACATCTGAGTGGAGCGTCATAGAATTGTGCCATAGCAAACAGAGCCCAAGTATCCACACCAGAATAAAGAAGGTCAAGTAACTTCCCATGTTCTCCTTGAAAGTTTATTTTGATAGCTTTTGGCACGTCAATCAGGAGATCTTGGATGACTTCCAATTTTGGCTCTCCAAACTTCAAGGAGTTAGTGCTTATATTCTTTTGATCAGTCATTGTTCAGCAATACCTGAGATAATCACTATCTCTTAAGTCTCTTGATATTAAAAAATGTTATGCAATGTAACATTTGTGAATGCACACCAGAACAAGCTCATAGCACATTGATCAAGGTTATAGTATCTGCAAGACAAACAACATGGTATCTCTCACATCGGGTAGACAATCTATTGGTTTGCAACAGGGCATGCCAAGGGCTTTAAACAAGGTCCCATGCACTAACCCTGAAAATTTTTCCATCATAACGACGATTTGTAATACGGTAATCCCTTCAAAGGATGAGCACAAAGGTATGTCTTAGTAACCTTTGGAATAGGGTTCTACAAAAGGTCCTCAGAATCACGGACTCCTAGGTCGGAAACAAAGACGCCATTGTGACTACTCGTAAGACATAATTATCCCAAAGGGGCCTCATCTGAGCGGTGGAAGTCAAACCAACTCAATGAGTCCTAAGTCTTGCAAACCATAAAGCAACCACCTCCTAACTTTATGTATACTGGAAAAGCTTGGGTAGAAAACCTTTCTCCTTACAAACCATCCCCAATAAACCCAACATATAAGAGAACACAATATAATAAAGCAACAAAAGCAAATAAATCAAACATACGACAAATAAATTGTGTTTGGCTTGCTAGGGTGAACCATGGCCCCCAGCAGAGTCGCCAAAATGTCGCTACTTGAAAAAATGCAACAACGGAGAGGTGAATATGGAAGGACAGAAGAGTTGCCATCGAACTTTATTTATCCCAAAATGGGAAGGGAAAACATTGAGAAAACCTCAAGAAGGAAATGGATAAGATGGTCTCACAACCAAGAGAAAGGGTTTAGAAGCCGGTTATGCAAAGGGAAGGTATTAGCACCCTTCAAATCCATCGTACTCAATGGAAACCATTTCCCTGTCTATATGTAAGGATGTTGCTAAAGGGTATTGCTTTCTAAGAGTGTTCTAAAGGGGAGAGAGAAGGGTTGGTAACAAAAAATGAGAGAAAAGAGGAGGAGGAATGGGGAAGGAGACTCTGTAGGACCTCGCGGTCCTATGCCTACGTATTCTCAACAAGTATTAGAAAGTCAGAGTCAACGTAGTTCGGAGGACTATAGATGAAAAAGATAGAACTGTGCTCGCCAAGGATTAGGGCCCTTGCGCCTACGTATCTTCACTTAAAATCATAGCGTTTGTATTTCGGACTACGGTTTGTTGGTATTTTTTATTGGGTGATGCAAACGTACACATTCTAGCAGTTAGGTGTATTGAAGCTCACTTGTGGAGTCTTAGGCATTACCTGTTTGCGATAGAACGGACGTAACATGTCCTTTTTAAAAAGATTAGTTTTTGGCATCAAGGCAAGATGTCACATTTGATTTGTGAAAGTTATTTTTAAGGGTGAAATAAATCCTTGGATAGTAACCCCTTGCGGGTAGTACCCAATACTTTATCTCAAAAGATTTATTATGAAAATGGTGTGGCGAATATAGTCATGTCTTCGTATTGAAAGACTTGTATCGAGACAACACACTCTAAAGTGAGTATCCTAATGCTCGGAGAGGAAGAAGTCTTCACTCAATCATCTCTCTATAGTTCAATACAAAGAGAATCTTATTCTTTTATTAAAGATGTTTTGATTTTGAATGGTAAGTACTTTCTGACAGTGAACCCTAAAGGTAATGTCAAGTACTCGGGATAGGAGAAGGCCTTCGTATAACACCCTTCTAAACTCTGTGTAATATATATAAATAATCAGAGTGAATTATAATGCGTCTCACAAATGGGTATCATATAAAATTTCAAAACATCACACAAATACCTGTCATGCTCATTAACACTTAAAATAAATTCATACTTTTCATAAACTTTCACATTAGCATGTAGCAGCGGATTTAATTTAATCATAATTGACATAATGAAATTCACATACTCATCTCATTCATAATCAATACTTAGGCATAAAAGCCAATACTCCACATAATTCAAATAAACATAATGACATATAGAAGAGTGCATAATGTATCTCTCAAACACTAAATCAAAACGATCCGAATGTTACATGATCAGAGCACGACTCGACCCAACATAAATAAAGACACTAATTAAGCTACTCTAATGGCTACCTCGCGATATAAGCAACTCTACTCCTCGGTACCTGAGCGATGTCTTACAAAACATCATTCCAACAGAAGGGTGAGAATTCACATAATTATCGAACTCACATAATAATATACAATTTATGGCATATAAACATAACATAATTATTCTCACTCCAAAAGCTTCATCAACATATTATCACGGAAGTTACCATACTATCCACAAGTACGTACTCACAATTCCATAATTCGTCAATCAATCAATTTCACATATTTCACATAATCTCATATTGCAAACATATACATGATATGACTTAATGCAAGACACTCATGCAACTCATGCATGTGGTACCAATCACTTTTTTTTATTTTTCGGTTTTTATATTAAACTGGGTCCGTTCCTTAGACCAATAACACACAAAAAGTCCATTCCCTAAGATTTCGAACCCCGCTCTAGATTTGGGACAAGTCACTAGCTCCCACGAAATAACAAGCGCAACTCTTGACACAAATGATGCATGTGCAAGTTCACAACCATATGCAATTAAGACCGTTCTCTAATCTTAACATTCATGCATATCTTCAATAATTCAACACGCTTGTATTACCACACAGTTACACATTCTTACCCATTTTTATGAATCATCCACACATAATTCACTTTCAAATGGTGTACAACACATTTTAGAATACAATCACAACTGTATTATCATTACAATAAGCAATAAATATCATTAATTTCATGTTGTCACACACCAAAATATACTTATACAAGCACACACACAAGTATTCGATAAATTATCTGTAAATAATTTAACAACTGGCAGCAAACAACACAAAATCCATTACTATAACATTTACACAATTGACTTCCGAAACATATTTGATATAAAAATATTAGGCAAACAATTGTATTACTTATACTATTAGATCTATTCATTAGCTTTTCAATGCTTCAAACGGGGACCAAAACAGACTTACAGATAAAACGTTATGACCAACTTTCTTGATCTCCCTCTCTTGGTTCTTCTTCTCCGCTCTTCTTTCTCTCTAGCCTCCTTTACCAACTTTCTATTCTAACTCTTTCTCTTTTTCTTAAACTCTCACAATTTCTCAAAACTTAATAATTTCTAACGGGCTTACTAACCCATTTCTATTCACACATCCAATTAGGCCCAATTAATTAATCTAACAATTCTATATTATTCTACCAAATAGAATATATCAAATAAATTAAATAATCAAATTAAATCAATTATTTCAAATACGTCCAATAAATCAATTAATCCAAACGACTCAAATAAATCAAATAATTTATATAAATCTAATAAATCAACTAATTCATATAAATCAAATATTTCATATAAATTCAATAAATCAACTAATTCTAATTTATCAAGTAAATCAATTAACTTAATTAATTCAAATAAATCACATAAATTAGTTAATTCAATTAAGCACAATATCACACAATTAATCAATTAATTTAATTAAATAAATAATTACTAAAATTGGAATGTTACAACCCTCCTCCACTTAAAAGATTTTCGCCCTTGAATATTAACAAATAACTCTGGATAAGACTCCCTCATCTGACTCTCAAGCTCCCAAGTCACGTTTCCACCAGCTGGTCCTTCCCAAGAAACCTTCACCAAATCATTCTCTTTACCTCGAAGTTGCTTCAACTCTCGATCCTCTATCCGCATAGGTGATGTCTCCACAATCAGGTTATCTCTCACCTGCACATCATCTACTTGGACTACATGAGACGGATCCGCAATGTATTTCCTCAACTTAGATACATGGAACACGTCATAGAAATTAGCAAGTGACGGCAGAAAAGAAATACGATAGGCTACCTCTCCTATCCTCTGCAAAATCTGATAAGGACCAATAAAACTTGGCGCCAACTTACGCGACTTCAACGCTCTACTAACACCAGTTATTGGAGTAACTCGAAGAAACACATTATCTCCCTCTTGAAATTCAAGCACTTTCCTCTTCTTATCATGATAACTCTTTTGACGACTCTGAGAAATCTTCATCTTCTCTTGAATCATCTTAATCTTATTAGTAGTCTGCTGGACTATCTCGGGTCCAACCACGACACTCTCTCCCGACTCATACCAACACAATGGCGTCTTACACCACCTACCATACAATGCATCTTACTCGAATGAAAACTGTTGTTGTAAGTAAACTCAATCAAAGGTAAGTAAATATCCCAAGCTCCTCCCTTTTCCAACACATAAGCTCTCAAAAGATCCTTAAGTGACTGAAACGTCCTCTCAGTCTGACCATCTATCTGCGGATGATAAGCATAACTCAAATGTAACTTCGTATCCAAAGAACTTTGCAAAATTTCCCAAAATCTCAAAGTAAACCTCAGATCTCTATCTGGCACAATACTAGACGGAATACTATGCAAACTGACAATCCTCTCAATGTACAACTTCTCTAACTTCTCCAATGGGTAATCCATTCGCATTGGAATAAAGTGAGCAGATTTCGTCAATCTATCCACAATAACCCAAATAGCTTCATAATTACTCGGTATTCTAGGTAGACCAGACACAAAATCCATCGATATGTTATCCCATTCCCACTCAGGAATAGATAACGGTTGCATCAAACCTGATGGTTTCTGATGCTCAATCTTCAACTTCTGACAAGTTAAACAAGAATACACAAACTCGGCAATGTCTTTCTTCATACAAGGCCACCAAAATACTTTCCTCAAATCTTGATACATCTTAGTAGCACCGGGATGAATACTCAATCCACTACGATGCCCTTCCTTAATAATACTCTTCTTTAGCTCAACAATATCCGAAACATAAACCCTATCACGACATCTCATAATACCATTCTCATCAATCTGAAAATCACCACCTTGACCTTGATTGATCAAAGTCAACCGATCAACTAAACTCAAATCAAATTTCTGACCTTCTCTTATTTCATCAAGAATGCCACTAGTAAGCTTCAACATACCCATCTTGACTCCATAAGAAGTCTCTTCACAAACCAAACTCAGATCTCAAAATTGCTCAATCATTTCCAAGTCTTTTACCATCATCATCGACATATGCAAATATTTCTTACTTAATGCATCAGCTACTATGTTTGCTTTACCTGGATGGTGATTCAAACCAAAGTCATAATCCTTCAGAAGTTCCAACCATCTCCTCTGCCTCGCATTCAATTCTTTCTGATCAAAGAGATACTTCAAACTCTTATGATCACTAAATACTTCAAATCTCGAAGCAAACAAATAATGCCTCCAAAGCTTTAACACAAATACAACAACAACCAACTCTAAGTCATGTGTCAGATAATTCCTCTCATGCTCTTTAAGTTGCCTTGAAGCATAAGCTACAAGTTGCTGATGTTGCATCAACACACCTCCCAAACCAAGAAAACTTCTAATCTCAAAAACCGGTTTTAGAGCTTCCTATTTGGTACATCTTCTATCCTCGACTGATCAAATGCAATATCTCTACTCGAAATCACATGGCTAAGGAAACTCACTTCCTTCAACCAAAACTCGCACATAGAATTTTTTGCATACAACTGCTTCTCTTTCAACAGAGATAACACAATCCTCAGATGCTCAACATGATCCTCTTCACTCTTCGAATAGATCAAAATATCATCAATGAACACAATCACAAACTTGTCCAAATAAGGATGGAAGATCTTGTTCATGTACTCCGCAAATACACCTGGTGCATTAGTCACACCAAATGGCATCATAGAATACTCATAATGTTCATACCTTGTTCTAAAAGCAGTCTTTTGAATATCTTTAGCCTTCACACAAATTTGATGATACCCAGATCTAAAATCTATCATACTGAGGACACTCGCACCAACCAACTGATCCATCAAACCATCGATCCTTGGAAGTGGATACCTATTCTTGATAGTCACCTTGTTCAATTTTCTGTAATCCACCCAAAGCCTCATAGAACCTTCTTTCTTCTTAACAAACAAAACTGGTGCACCCCACGGTGACACACTCGGACGAATAAGCCTCTTCTCAAGCAGATCTTCAAGTTGACTCTTCAACTCTTTCAATTTCGATGCAGGCATACGATATGGAGTCATCGATACTGGACTAGTTCCAGGAACTAAGTCGATTGAAAACTCCATTTCACAATCTGATGGTAAATCAGTTAGCCTATCAAGAAAAACTTCCGAAAAATCACAAACAATTGGAAAAGCACCAACTTCTCCACTTTCACCAATACTCAAAGTTACCATCAACATAAACACCTTGGCACCATCTTGCACTGACTCACTCACTTGCTTAGCAGATATAAACATATCTTCATCATTCTCAAGTTCAAGAAAAATAACCATTTTATCAAAATAGTTAATATAAACATGGTTGAATTCCAAACAATTCATCCCAAGAATAACATCAAGTTAATCTAAGTGAAGACACATTAAATCAACTCCAAAATCGTTACCAAATATACTCAATGAAAAATTCAAACACAGATATAGGGTAGTTACTTAACCTATAGCAGGAGTATCAATAACCATACCTCCACTCATAACAGACAACTCAAGATTTAATCTCTTAACACAATCTAAAGAAATAAAAGAATGTGTGGATCTAGTGTCAATTATAGAAACCAACGGTATACCATTAATGAAACACGTACCTTAGATCAATTGATCTTCACTAGTAGTCTCAGATCTTTATAGAGCAAACACTTTTCCTTTTTCTTGAGCCTTATTCGGTTTGTCACACTTGGTACTAATGTGCCCTTTCTCACCACAATTATAGTAAGTCACATTTGCACCGCTTCTGCACTCAAAAGCCTTGTGGCCTGGCTTGCTACACTTAAAACACTTCTGCTCAACACTTGTGCAATCAGGAGCACGATGTCCTTCAACACCACATCTAAAACACTTCACTGGCGTAGGAGCTCCTCCCCCACTCTGCTTCTTGCCGTTACCAGATTTATGTTTCCCCTATTTAGCAGGAGTCACATATGGCTTCCCTCTGAATTGACCTTTTCCCTTCTTATCATTCAAACTCTTGCAGTGACTAGATCGAGCTCTACTATCTTCTTCATATATCCTACTCTTATTCACCAAATCAAAAAATTGCCTCAAACCATCACAAACTTAAGACACTTGGATCTCTCAGCATTAGTAGTGTTGTAATGAGGACAAAACTTAATCAACTCCTCAAATATTGCTGCATACTCAGCTACAATTGAGTTACCCTGCTTCAGCTCAAGGAATTCAATTTACTTCTTCCCACAGGCATATTCTGGAAAATAATTCTCCATAAACGCCTCTCTGAAAACATCCCAAGTAACCTCAACCTCATCTTCTTCAAACCTCTGACAAGTGGTACCCCACCAGTCCTCAGCTTCCTCTTCAAGCATATAAGTGCCAAACTACACCCTTTGCGCATCTGAATAATTTATGACTCAAAAGATCTTCTCGATTGCTTTCAGCCATACTTGTGCTTTGTCAGGTTCATGTGTTCCCTTGAAGATTGGCAAATTGTTCCTCTGAAACTTCCATAAAGCACGAAACTCATCATCATTGTTGTTTCCAGCATTCACATTGACTTGCAGATTCTGCCCAATCGCTCCGGCGAACATCACCATCGTTTCAGCAATCACCTCATCATTCCTACCTGCAACCATTGTTCTTAATTCCAACAAAATCCTCGTTAGAACAAACAATATCGATAGTGCTGCACACACATATCAAATACAAAAGGAAATCGACAGACTAACAACATAGTCAACTGACCGACCTTGCTCTGATGCCACTAATGTAACACCCTTCTAAACTCCGCGTAATATATATAAATAATCAGAGTGAATTATCTTGCGTCTCACAAAAGGGTGTCGCATAAAATTTCAAAACATCACACAAATACCTATCATGCTCATTAACACTTAAAATAAATTCATACTTTTCATAAACTTTCACATTAGCATGTAGCAGCGGATTTACTTTAATCATAATTGACATAATGAAAGTCACATACTCATCTCATTCATAATCAATACTTAGGCATAAAAGCCAATACTCCACATAATTCAAATAAACATAATGACATATAGAAGAGTACATAATGTATCTCTGAAACACTAAATTGAAATGATCCCAATGTTACATGATCAGAGAACGACTCGAACCAACATAAATAAAAACAATAATTAAGCTACTCCAACGGCTACCTCGCGCTAGAAGCAACTCTACTCCTCGGTACCTGAGAGATGTCGTACAAAACAACATTCCAACAAAAGGGTGAGAATTCACATAATTATCGAAATCATATAATAATATATGATTTATGGCATATAAACATAACATAAATTATTCTCACTCCAAAAGCTTCATCAACGCATTATCACTTAAGTTACCATACTATCCACAAGTACATACTCACAATTCCATAATTCGTCAATTCATCAATTTCACATATTTCGCATAATCTCATATTGCAAACATATACATGATATGACTTAATGCAAGACTCTCATGCAACTCATGCATGTTGTACCAATCACTTGTTATTATTTTTCGGTTTTTATATTAAACTGGATCCGTTCCCTAGACTAATAACATACAAAAAGTCCATTCCCTAAGCTTTCATACCTCGCTCTAGGTTTGGGACAAATTACTAGCTCCCACGGAACTAACAAGCATTACCTCTTGACATAAATGATGCATGTGCAAGTTTACAATCATATGCAATTAAGACTATTTCTTAATCTTAAAATTCATGCATATCTTCAATAATTCATCACACTTTAGTTATCACACAATTACACATACTTGCACATTTTTATGAATCATCCATACACAATTCACTTTCAAATGGTATACAACACATTTTAGAATACAATCACAACTGTATTATAATTACAACAAGCAATAACTATAATTCATTTCATGTTGTCACACACCAAAATATACTTATGCAAGCATACACACAAGTATTTAATAAATTATCTGTAAATAATTTAACAACCGGCAGCAAACAACACAACAATCCATTATTATAACATATACACATTTGACTTCCCAAACATATTAGATATAAAAATATTAGGCAACCAATTATATTATTTATACTATGTTATAGATCTATTCATTAGCTTTCCAATGCTTCAAATTGGGACCAAAATGGACTTATGTATCAAAAATTATGGCCAAACAGTGCAGTATGTAGAATTTTCTGCGTTTTTCATCGTTGGAGGCCTTCCAGACCTCCGATTTCAATTTCGTAAACAACTCCGGTTCCAGAATTTAGAATACTACCATTATATAACAATTATAATAGCCTACAACACATATTTCATGATCCTACCATCATACATCATGTAATCATCAATTTCAAAACCATTAAAATTAGGGATTTTTATCCTAAATATGATACTACCCATCATACGCTATCATACAATCTCAATAATCATATAAAAACCCACCCTTACCTTGGTTTTTGATGATTTCTTGAGCTCCCTCTCTTGGTTCTTCTTCTCCACTCTTCTTTCTCTCTAGCCTCCTTTACCAACTTTCTATTCTAACTCTTTCTCTTTTTCTTAACCTCACAATTTCTCAAAACCTAATAATTTCTAATGGGCTTACTAACCCATTTCTATTCACACACCCAATTAGGCTCAATTAATTAATATAACAATTCTATATTATTCTACCAAATAGAATATATCAAATAAATGAAATAATCAAATTAAATCAATTATTTCAAATATGTCCAAAAATCAATTAATCCAAACAACTCAAATAAATCAAATAATTTATATAAATCTAATAAATCAATTCATTCATATAATTAAATATTTCATATAAATTCAATAAATCAACTAATTCAAATCTATCAAGTAAATCAATTAATTTAATTAATTCAAATAAATCACATAAATTAGTTAATTCAATTAAGCACAAAATCACACAATTAATCAATTAATTTAATTAAATAAATAATTACTAAAATTAGGGTGTTACATTTCGTCTAACCACTCCACAACCATCCAAGTTTATTAGGAAAAGTAGTTTGGAAATGCACTTGATACAAGACCAAGGTTTAGACTCAAGGAGACAAGAAATAGAGAAAAGGTTTTGAAAAGAAAGGATGGTGAATAGAGCAAGGTAGGTTGATGGCGATGCGCGAAGCAATCTGCTTACAAAGGTAAAATCCATACAAGGTTAGTATGGGGTTTTATGGAAGAGATGAGAAAAGAGAATGACTTGATGTTGGATCAAGTCTCATTTGTTCCTTTTATTGAAAATGTGTTCTAATCCTAAGTTCATTTTATCTTTCTTAACAAGCAAAGGCAAGCATAAATCAAAAGGACCTAGACTATTACATTGTAATGGGGGAGAGGCATACATAGTGCTCACCAAGGGGGGAAGTGAGATGCAATGTATGAAAGATTAAATGAACTGTATCAATTATGGAAGGAAAAGATCATCTAGAGTTCATTTGAAACAACCAAAGCAAAAGACACAATCAAAGCAATTAGGATGAAACAAACAAGTATGCAAGATAAAACATGCCTCCAACTTGAAACAAAGACAATAAACGATATAAAAATTAATACTCATACACATTCAAATCATCTAAATAAGATCAAAGAAATCACACAATACAACTCAAGCAATTGGGTAAAGTCAAATAGTTAAGGTACAAGCAAAAGGATTCAAAAAAAGTCAAGCCACACATAATGAATCAAGGGAAGTGTGAAGCTTAGATATATACTTTCATATAAATTAAAATCACCAAACATCAAATGTATTCATACAAGAACACAAGTTCAAGAACTAGGTCAAAAGTAAGCATGCTTCATCTCTAAGCAACATCACAAAGGCAAACCAATTCAAAGAACTTAGACAATCAAACAAACATGGACACAAGGATCTAGCCCATGCTAAGACACCTAAGAACATGGGAGGAAAGGATCCTCAAAGTAATTGCACAAGTGCATCATCAAATAAAATCAACAAGTCCAAGCATGTTCAACAATCGAGCATATTTCGAGGGTCCTAAACAAGCAGGTGAAAACTATGTCAAACAATATCACTCAAGGCCAGCAAGCATATTTAAATCAACCTCATAATGTGTGTCAAAATGTTCCAAAAATTCAGCCCAAGAATCAAAAAGGAAAGACCCTAACCAAAGCATCAATTCAAAACTAGGTCAAAAAGACACCTTACACCAATAATTTAAAATAAAATAAAATAAAATAAAATAATATATATATATATATATATATATATATATATATATATATATATATATATATATATATATATATATATATATATATATATATATATATATATATATATATATATATATATATATATATATATATATATATATATATATATATATATATATATATATATATATATATATATATATATATATATATATATATATATATATATATATATATATATATATATATATATATATATATATATATATATATATATATATATATATATATATATATATATATATATATATATATATATATATATATATATATATATATATATATATATATATATATATATATATATATATATATATATATATATATATATATATATATATATATATATATATATATATATATATATATATATATATATATATATATATATATATATATATATATATATATATATATATATATATATATATATATATATATATATATATATATATATATATATATATATATATATATATATATATATATATATATATATATATATATATATATATATATATATATATATATATATATATATATATATATATATATATATATATATATATATATATATATATATATATATATATATATATATATATATATATATATATATATATATATATATATATATATATATATATATATATATATATATATATATATATATATATATATATATATATATATATATATATATATATATATATATATATATATATATATATATATATATATATATATATATATATATATATATATATATATATATATATATATATATATATATATATATATATATATATATATATATATATATATATATATATATATATATATATATATATATATATATATATATATATATATATATATATATATATATATATATATATATGAAAAATTAAATAACATGTTAAATGATCAAAATCATATTTTTGTACATTTTTTTAAATAGGCAGAAGTATTTAAAATAGAATAAAATGAAAAAAAGAGGAAAATAAAATAATAAAAGAGAAACAAGAATGAAAGGGGGATGCGTAAGTAATTCAAAGAACAACAAGATTCATGTTGTAGCACGTTGGGCCTCAGAAAGGTAGGGTGTGAGTAACAATAGTGCAAGGCCCAACTCACTTAAGTCCATAAGCCAAACAAAAATAGGCCACACAACAATCATTAAATGAGGTGGCACCTTGTCAGCACCACCTGGCCAGACACGTAAGAAATGTCAAAGGGTTAAAACCTTTGCCATGCAGACAAAGCCCTAGAGTCAGAGCAAAGCTCCGGTCGTCTTCTGCGGGAAACTCACCAGATCTGCAACTCCATACATCACCAAATCGTGAAAATAAAAGCGCTATCCCACTCACCTTTCAATGTAGATTCCATATATCACATTCGTTTTCATTTTAAAACCTTTAAAGCCTTTAAAATCGCACACGAAGATCACACACTCAAACTAAAATCTCAAAAAACCAGGACAACATTAACATGGGCTTATTCTATATGACCTTAGAAGTTCAAAAATGGAAACCACAAGTTCACACACACATAAAATGCAAGAGAAAAGGAGTGAAGAATGTTTACCAAATGGTGAGCTCGGGTAGACTTTAAACTTCCTCAGAGCTTTTAAGATTTTCCTTCCTCTAGCTCCTCGAAACTTCAGAATTGAGGGCAGAAGAAAGAGAAGAGAGAAATGAGTTATTTTTCAGTGAGTTTCAAAGGGAGAATTTTTTGGATGAGAGAGAGATTTCTAGGGCTTTCTGGCTGCTGAGAATCATCTACCTTATCATAGCCTGATAACCTCATCCATAGACAACCTGAGCTTTTAGAAACTCTAACTGGGACTCCAAACATACACCATCCCAAATTATGTATATCCTGACTTTGATTATGAAACAAAACTTGTCTGACCAAGATTAGGTCAGACCTAACTAATATTTAACCATCATTAAGCACGCACACTCGTACTGATAATCTCAAATGAGCCTCAAGTGAACAACACATGCCCATCTTAAACACGAAGGGAAAAAAACCCTAATCTTGACATTTTCTTCCGATTTTATGATTCCACTTCATTTCTCCTGACCAAAACATATGAGATCCTGGATAATGACTTGGAAAACTCATGTTTGTCTTGAAATTCCAAGAGTTGACCTCTACGAAGGCAACAATTGACTTTTGGCCAGATGAACCCAAAACTTCCACTATGCACTTGAGAAGTTCTTGACATGGCTTGTGATGAACCAAAATGCTTTTATGGATTACTTGAAGTGTACTTTTAACATGGAGACATTTTTTTCTTGAGTATTCCACCATAATTTGCTTTGACAAAAAAACCCTAATCAAGAAACATAAGATAGGAGCATTGGTCAACCTTCAATCTCTTGAAACTCTTGTTGCTAGGCACACATGTGACCTTGTTGAGACACTCTGAGGTGTGCGAGGACATTGTAGCTTGAAGGAGCCATGTCATTGAGAAAGTCTTCTTGTTCATTTCCTTGAAGGATCAAGTCTTCCTCCTTGATTGATGATCCTCAACATGCCTTGATCCCAAGCCTTAAAACTAGAGAAAAGCATTAATGATTATGACATAGAGGGATGCTTATATGATGGAAATGTTATGGAAAGGGTAGGG
Organism: Lathyrus sativus; assembly: GCA_963859935.3. Lineage (NCBI taxonomy): Eukaryota > Viridiplantae > Streptophyta > Magnoliopsida > Fabales > Fabaceae > Lathyrus > Lathyrus sativus. The sequence goes on from OZ012736.1 coordinate 282,024,217, forward strand.
TGAAAATGAGGGTGTGACAACCGCGAGGGTAGAGATGAGTTGGGTAAGAAGAATTGTATTGTGAAAGAAGCCTACACACAATGGAACAAGAAATGAGTTCAAGAGATGTTGCTACCATTTCCTTCCGAGTCTTCTATGCATGTCAAGCTTCCTGAACTTACTATTATTCCTCCATCCGAAGTTGATCAACTTAAGCAGGTTATTGAGAAGTTGAAGAAGGAGAATTATGATCTTCACCTCAACCTCGACAAAGTCACACCCGGGAAGGAGAGCTTACAGATAGATCTTTGCCAAAAGAGAGAGCTCAAGAGCAAAGAGGTAGAGTTTGAGCAGAACAAACGCAGGAAAGTAGGTGATGCTTTAAACAATACTTACGATAGACTTGCCTCAAAGAAGAGACAACATGTCGATACTAAGTATCAAGCCCATAAGGATGAGTTAAGCTACAAGAAGAAACTTGAAGATCTTCGAGCAAAGTTATCAGAGTACAAGACAAAGCTATAGAGTGAGTTGGATCATGCTGACCAGTTGATGAAAGACCTTTCTTAATGTCAAGCCAAGCTTGACAAAGTCTTCAGTGATGTTCAGGAGTGAGAGGCATGGTCGTCTAGCCAGATTTTCCGAGCATGCATTGGAGGACTTACCAAGTTTGTTGAGGGATGCTTATGCTGACGTGCTACCACACCAGACTCCTTGGGTTGTTTTCCACTTCTTGTCTATTTGTAGGGTTTTATTTGATATGATTCATGATGATCTTGTTGTAGCCCAAAATGCATATATTTGAGTTGTATTGGAGCTTGTACTTCTTTATCTCATTGATTTAATTGATGTTTTTCTTTTGCCAATTTATTTTTGTGCCTTTACTTATATGCTTTATGATGATTGTAAATAAAGATAAAGTGTCGCTACTGCGAAAATCGGCGCCGGCTATGACAGAAGAGTCGCCACCGTGCGTTTTTTATCCCAAAGGAGGGAAGGGAAACGCTCAGAGTAAACCTAACGCAAAACGGGAAAGGAATGGTCATCGCAACCAAATCCTGGATTCGGGAGTCGGTTACGCAAGGGGAAGGTATTAGCACCCCTCACGTCCTTCGTACTCGACGAGATCCACGCTTGTTTTCTAGTACGGATTGTTATTCTATCTACTCTAAAGGTCTGGGGTTAAAAGAAAATAAAATGACTCGGCAAAGTGTCGCACTTTATGCCTACGTATTCCCGTCTGGAACGAGAAATCAGAGTCGACGTAGTTCGCCTACCTACGTGAAGGAGGGGAAGGTTTCTCTCTAGGATACGACATCCTATGCCTACGCACTTTCATACAGCATGAAAGATCAGAGCAAACGTAGTTCGGGCCACGGAAGACACAGGTCTGTCTGACTGTTTTTATCTTTCTGAAAAGGTTTTCTTCTGATTAAAAGTCCAAGAGGACAAAAATGACGTTTGAAGTGTGTTTTCAGTCTTTTACGCAAGAACTGTTTTTTTTATGATGTTTGCAATCTCTGTCGCACTAGAGACTATGATCTGAGAGTGGCTACGTCGTATGTCACCCAAAGGGTGCCACACTAAGCAGCCAGACTACTGGAAAGAAGCTCCCCAGCAACCCTTTCTCAAATAGCTTAAGGCTCGTGACGTACGACATCAATTAACCTTATTACTGTATTTTTGAGTTGTTTTGAGATAAGAAGAGAAAGAAGCGCTAAAAAGCCTAGGGTTGAAAAGGGGAAGCAAAACTACCCTAAAGTCGTCATGCATGGATAAACACCTAATGTCTGTCATATTTCTCTCTTCCACAGAGAGAAACAGAGATCCTAGGGGATAAACAGAAAAGAAACAGGTATATACAGTAAATAGTAAACATGTATGCAATGCATCAATACAAGCAAGGCAAGGGAGTCCCGCTCAACCTCGAACTTGGGAAAACAATAGGCAAAGTGAAACAGCTTCACTTCAAACCTTGGGGCAAGCTGTACAAGCCAACAAACAATACAACAAAAGAAAACAGCACCAGCACGAGCTCTGACAGCAACAATCCAACTCCTACAGTAAGCAGCCCAAACATCAACAGCTCTGACAGCTACAGTTGATTAACAGCCAAAAAGTTGACAGTAACACCTTAAAGTAAGATCCCATCTTCAATCTTCAATGACCCCCAAGCTTTAGATAAGCTCCTATCTCCAAAAATCCCCAAGCTCTAGCAAGCACTGAACCCTAACAAGTAAACAGCTTCAAAAAGCAGCAAAACCCTAACTCCAACAGATAACCAGCTTTGACAGGCACAAGCTTCAACTTCACCAATCTTCAATGAACTTCATTCTTCAATAGGTTCCCATCTTCAATGCCACCACTCCAGAAGAGAATCAATTATCAGATTAAGTTGAAATGCTAAACAGCTTATTGACAACCAAAGGAAGCCTATAAGCACTTAGCATTGTAGGGGAAAGGTTCCCTCAAAGTTCTACTTCTAAAGTATGTCACTTATCCCTCCTTTGGAGGGATGTGAATACCCTAAAAGTACTTTTTGTCATAGGGAGGAATAGAAGCACAAGATGCTTTCTATGTTTGCAAGAAGAAATCAATCTAATCTAGAGCTCTTCCTACATTTCCTATCTCCTAAGCCACCTTCAAGGAGAAGAATCTTCATACTCCAAGCTCCATCCTTTGTCTCCAATAATCTTCAATGTCTTCAGAAGCCTCAACAAGCAAAGCCCAAGCCCCATGCCCAATTGAAATAACCCAAACCAAACAAACAAGCAAAAGGCCCAAGAGGAAAAACACACAGTCACCACTCAAATTGCAAAAATCAAGTAAAATAGTAATACTCATTATAAAATCCTAGATTAATTTATAAGGAAACCTAACCCTATACCCCATGACCCATATAAACCCCAAGGCCTAAATCAATTAATAAACCCCAAAATTATGCACTAAACTACCCCTAAATGTTGTGAAACCCTAATTCTAATACCTCTCCTATCCACCTCTCAAACTAACCTAAATTTTAGTCACAAAAATTTGACAAAATTCCTAAGGGTACATGCTTCCCTAATCTAATCAACCTCACAAGAATCAATCAAAAATCATGCACCAATCTCTCATACTAAATTCAGAAAAATGAAGAATCAAACAAATGTAAAATAAAAGCAATAAAATTGTAAAATACACCAAAAAATATAAAATTCAAGAAATTAATATTTTTTAGTTTCATAATTTTATAGAGGTCCTAAGGGAACTAGGGAAAAAAAATCCCATCCTAAAATGATTATTTTTCAATTTAATATGAATTATTTACTAACTATGCTAAAACCATGAAATAAAAAGAAAATAGATGGAAAAATGATAAAAGAGCGTGATGAATAGCAACATTTCATGTTATAATACCAGACCTGGGCCTAAGGGGGGTGTGGTTATCAACACGCGTGCTAGGCCCAACCACTAATCAGAAAATAAATGGAAAATCAAAGAAAATTGAGAAAAGCTCGTGGTAAATAGAAATTCATCCATGTGTTAATTCCATTGGGCTTCCAAAGTGGGGTGTGGGTAGCATTGGATCTACTAAGCCCAAAGCCAGCGTTTAATGAAACACTGCGTATCACTCTCTTCTCAGACTCCTTCACAAATCAAGACTCACACGTGGCCGTTGGATCAGAGTTCAGTCAAAGGTCTCCTCTACATCTAATGGTTAAAAGATCATCTCCTAACTTTTGAAAGTTGGAGTGAAGAAACAACAGACGGTGGCCGGAGGTGGCGCCACCGTCGTCCCCAAACCTCAACACCATAAATCCTCACCAAAACTTAAAATTAAACATGTAACACCCATTTTAATTATTTAGTCATTTTATTATTATTTTAAATATTATATGTTGATGTGCCCTTTGGTAGGGTGTATTTGATGATGTTTGGTGGGTGTCCCTGAGATGGGAGGATCATTGGTGGTAATTTGGTGAGTTTATAATAATATAAGAAATAATAGTAATATTGGTGGTGGTATTAATATTATTATTATTATTATTATTATTATTATTATTATATTTATGAGTATTATTAATATTTGTAGTAATATTATTAATATGGAGAATATAATATTATTATTAATATAGTTATTATATTATTATGATTTTTGGTGTGAATATGATAATATAATGAATAATAGTAATATTGGTGGGGGTATTATTATTATATATTATTATATTTATTAGTATTATTAATATTATTATTATTTTGGTGAGATAATAATATTATTACTATTATTATTATTATTATTATTATTATTATTTTGGTGAGATAATAATAATAATATTATTATTATTATTATTATTATTAATAGTATTATTATGATTAGTATTATTAATATTAGTAATATTATATTAGTATTATTAATATTAAGATTATTATTATTCATATTATTTTATTATTAGTATTAATATAATTGTTATTATTATCATTAGTATTATTATTATTATAATTATAATTATTGTTGGGTGTATTACTATTATTATTATTATGTTGAATATTACTATAATATTATAATAGTATTATATTATATTATTATTATTATTATTATAATGATTATTATAATTATTATATTAGAATTATTATTGGGAATATTAGTGGTTGAAATAAGTAAAATAAGAGGTGGAAGGGTTATTGGGAAGTTAGAATGGAAATATGAAAAGTCATGATAGAAACCGTGAGGAAGGAAATATGAAGGGGTAGCAAGGAGATATTAGAAAAGTTGGAATAGAGAGAAAAGGGATTACCATAGATCGTGGGAAATTGGTGTGATAATAATAATAATAATAATAATAATAATATTATTATTATTATTATTATTATTATTATTATTATGTTATTTTTATTAGTTATTATTATTATTATTATTATATTATTTTTATTAGTTATTATTATTATTGGGATAGGAAATAAAAAGGAAAATAGAATATGAAGGGGTGAGGGAAGTATTAGAAAAAATAACACGATAGAAAGAGGGAAGAGAGAAAGAGCGATAGAAAGAGAGAAGAGGAAAGAACGAGAGAAGTGAGAAGAACGAAGGAAAAAGGGAACGAAGAACGGAAAGAAAAGAGGAGGCCAAGAGACCAAATCCAGGAAGAATTTCATCGATCAACCGATTAACAAGGTAAGGGGGGGAGAAACTTGATTGGGAATGGTATATACATGTATAGGGTAGTGGGGATTCCTTAACCCCGTAGGAATGTATCGTTGATGAAGTTTTATATTGACATGCTATTGATTGTTGAGTTATGTTGATGTTGATGGATTGAAATATGTTGAGTGTTGGTGAATTGTTGTTTTTGGTTAATTTGGCGTATAGGTTGGGTTTACGATTTTAGGGAAGTTCTGTGTGACCTTTTTGATGTGTCGATAGATTGTTTAAGTGATGACTTTGGAACAATATGTATATGATGATGTACGGATGTTTGATGTTGCCATTGTTGATTGACTGTTGGTGTTGGTTTGGTTTGAGTAAGGTTCAGAGTAACTCTAAAGTGCCGGTAGTGTGCCGTAATGTTGATCTGGAGTAGAATTATAGGAAGATTGATAAGCCTAGTATGCATTGGTCGTAATACGGATAGTATAGGAAGTGGATGTTATAGAATAGGCTTGAATCAGAGAAGAGTGAGAATTCTGAACTGTGAGAACTTGAGAAGTCGCAGGCAACTCGCTAGCACTTCGCTTAGCGAGAAGGCAGCGAGCGTTCGCTAGGTGCTCGCCTAGCGAGTGAGGTAGCGAGTGAGTCCAGTAGGTTCTGTTTGCCTTCGCGAGGAGGTTCGCTAAGCGAACAGGTAGCGAGCATTCGCTGGGAGCTCGCCTAGCGAGGGTGTAGCGAGCGTAGCAGAATGGGGTTTTTCTATGCTGTTATACTGTGTGCGCTAAGAGTGTAGTGCCCTTGGACTTTGTTGATTATAGGGGAGATGATTGAGTGTTATAGAGTGAGTACTCGGTGATAGTATGTGATTTCCGTTACTAATTATTTAAATGGATAATTAGTTGGTGTATGAATCATGCGGAGCATGGTGTAGTGATCAGTAGGATCGTGTATTCCCGAGTGGTGGGACGTGTTTATATCTTGGTGATAAAGTATGAACTTGTCTACTTGGTGATGGTACTCGTTTTCCTTGATATTGTTGGTGAACAATTGGTTAACGTATATGTATGTAGTGATCAGTAGGATCGTGTGTTCCCGGGTGTTGGGATGTGGTTATATATGGTGTTATAGTATGAATTTATTTACTATCTGATTGATTTATATGGTGTTGGTGTAATATATCTACACATATATGCATTGATGTATGATGATATGATCAGGAGGATCGTGTGCACTTAGTGTGCCTAAATATGATAGTTATGCATTGGTGTGTGCATATCATGGTGTTTTGGTGGGATGAATCATGTCTCAGGAGGAGCGTAAGTGATTCATCCGTACTCCTTGGTGGAGAATGGTGGGGGATAGATCATGTCTCAGGAGGAGCGTAAGTGATCTATCCAGGTTCGATTGAATGAACCAATGAGTCGGTACCGCATGCATGGTGTTGAGTTGCATATTTGCATTATAATATGTTATATTGTAATTTGAACAGTAGGTTCGTTATATGGAGTTGTTGGGGTGAATATTGGTGTGTTGGTGTGTTTTACTACCTTGTTTACATGTATTACATTACCAATATATTTTTGATCATGTTTTCTCACCCCTTGGTTGTTGTTGTGTTTGTGCTTCTCCGGAAGTACAGATAATCCAGGTACTTAGATAGCTTGGATGGTGGTGTGCCAGTCGAGTCTAGGATGCTCTGATACGTAACACGGGATATGGGTGTTTTAATTGTTTTATGTCAAACTTGTTGTAATCCTGTGACGTATCACTTTTTTTTGTGAATTATAATAATAAAGATTTTACGAAATTTGGCGGATGGCCGAGAATGTTGGAATAATGTTTTCCGCTGTATTATTTTTGAGAATAATTAATAAAGTATTTTTTATAAAAATTTGGTGATGTGATATCCCACTATTTTGGGGAAAACTCTGATGTTTATTTATAATGTTTATATTTTATTTAAATTGGGAAGTGGGGTGTTACAATTAGTATCAGAGCAGGTCGGTCCGTCCGGCCAATGTTGTCTAGTGTTATTGTTTCCTGGTATGCGACATGTGTGTAAAAACACTGTCGGTACATGTTGTTGGTTAACTTCATTGGTAGAAGTGGAATGATTCCAGTGGGGGAGAAGTTGTATTTCTCCGAAAAGCTACAGTGTGGTGGCTTAGTGTGTTGAGGAGTGATATTATAGTTTGGTAAAGATGGTTTGTACCCCATCATGATTTCGGCTGTCTATTAACAAATTGAGGAACTGATCACCCTTAATCTCTTGTTAATAGTGGACGGGATTGTGTTGGATGGGATAGACGTATCTTGCAAGCTTGGGTGGCGTGAGCAGTGTATAGTCTTGAGTTAAGCTAAGTGCCTAAGGGATTATTTTGAGGAATTTGGCGTAAGACGGTGTTGAAGTGTCTATTTTGACTGAAACTTGGAATGAGAAGGAAAGTGAGAAAAATTGGGATTTGTCAATTAATTGCGATTGCCGGAGGTTTCCGGATGAGGTAGGTGATTTACTATCGGAGTGTGAAGTAAAGCTCACACGTTGACTTTGTTGTTGGAACGAGTCCGATATTAGTGATTCCATATGGTGTGTTTTCGTTGGGATTGGAGAAGTTGAAGAGTCAACTTGAAGACCTTCTAGGAGAGAGGTTCTTTTGTTTGAGTGTGCTACCGTAATGTGCACCAATTTTGTTGGTTAGACAGATAGAAGGTTTTGTGAAGCTTTGGGTGAACTATAGATAAGTGAACAGGGTGACTATCAAGGATAGGTGTTCGCTTCCAAGAGTTAATGATTTGATGGAACAATTGATCGAGGGATGTGAGTCCCTTGGTCATGTGATCTCGAGTAGAGTTCTTGTGGTGGATGGGACGAAGGTCAAAAGTTCTATCGTATTAGGAGGCTCAAAGATCTGCTGTTGAGATTGGAAGTAATTGAGTTTTAAATTATTCATAGATTTAAAATGTGTTGGATGGCTTCCTAAGTATAAAATTGTTGTTGTACGTTAAATTCCGAGATCGCAGCTTTTTACGGAATCGAAATCGGACACTCGGAAGTCGGGTAACGGTCGAAAAGAGGATTTTGGGACTGTCATGTTCGCCTGGCGAGCATACTGGCGAACGTCCATATTCGCTGCGGTGTTCGCCTGGCGAAGGGGTCCTGGGCAGAAAATGTTATTCTGGTGTTTTTGCCGTAACGGGAGAACCGTAACTCAGAATGACGCGCGGTTCGAAGTGTTGGAAAGCTATTCAAATTATCTATGAGATGGTGAAGTATTGACATAGATTTAAGCTATTTATTGATGAAGTGTGTTTGAATTTTGTGGTAAGGACGGGCGGTACGGTATGTGTTCCCGCTATAACTCACAACTTGTTTGTCCACTTGGCATGGGATCTTCTTTAATTATTTATATAAGGCAATGGTTGTGTTAATAAATGATATTTTAAGGTATTCGAAGCGTATAGAGGATTATGTTGAGCATAAGGAACTGGAGTTATCAGTGTTGGAAAAAGAGCGGTGATATACTTCCGTAAGGAAAGTTCTGCCGAATCCGATAGAACTAATTGTGGTGTTTGTGATGCTTGTTGATATAATTAGGGGATTTGCTAAAGACAAATTCAGCGAGTTTCAATTATGCAAAAGGCAACTTGAAGTGTATAAGAGAAATCATCCGACCAGTGATTTAGAGTTGGTTACTATTGTGATTGTACTGGAGTCGGAGTCTTCAAGAGTTCAGACTGAGATCGGAGATGTTTGGTGATCTTAAGAGTTTAAGGTGTTTGTTTAATTTGAATAAGACAAATATGAGGCATAGGAAATAATTGGGACTTCGAAAAGAGTACGACTTCGAGTTGAATTACCATTCGGGTAAAGCGGACATGGTAGATGATGCAGTGAGTTAGAAATATTTGCATATACCGAAGATGATGGTGAAAAGAGTTAGAACTGATTGAGAAATTTCATAATATGCGTTTTGTGAGTAAGGATACTTCTTATGGAGTTAAGCTTTTATTATTAAGATCTGACTAGTGATATCCTTGAGAAGAATCGAGAAAGTCAGAAATCTGGGTTGAATAGTGAATTAGTTGAAATTGATAAATTAGAGTCGAAGAGTGGATTGTCGGGTTTGTGGAAATAATACCACGAGGTGTTATGATAGAGTATGTATATCAGATGTTGTTGAAGGGAGTAGGAGTACTCGTGAAGAAATACATTGAGGTAGATGGAGTATCCATCTCGGTGCTATGAAGAAGTAACCGAACTTGAGTAGATTGTTTTTGAGACCATGGATAAGGAGAGGTGGAATATGCTAGTTAGAATTGTCGGAATTCGAAGAGTGAACATCAGAGACTGTTGAGTCTGATGTAGTCGTTAAATATTCTAGAGTGGAAATCAGGTAGTATTTTCACGAAATTGGTGTTGAGATTTCCAAAGAATTTGTAAAGACATAATTTTAATTTGAATTGTTAGGAGTGGATTAACTATTCCGTGTTGAGGATATACGAGATGCATATTGAGAAAGTGGTGAAGTTGGATGAGATACTGACGAATATTGTGTCAGATGGAAATTGGAGGTTTATATTGAGATTTTGGAGGGGCTTACAGGAAGCTTCGGGTACTAAGTTGAAGCTGAGTTCGACCTATCATCCGCAAACTGATGGTCAGTCAGAGAGGACTATTGAGTCTGTAGACAATTGGTGAGAGCTTGGGTGTCGGATCAAGGTGGAGCGTGGGATGATTAATTATCGTTGATTGAGTTACCTATAATAACGGTTACCATACTAGTGTCGGAATGGCACTATATGTGGCTTGGTGAGATAGGGAGTGTAGGACTCTCCTGTGTTGAAATAAATCGAGTGAGAGTGTTGTACTCAGACTTGAAGATTATGCTTGAGATGGCTGAGAAGATCGAGAGGATCCGAGGCAATATGTATTTTGAGGGTCACGCCGGTGACTGGTGTTGGTCGAGCTTCGAAATCTCAGAAGTTCGCACGTGTTCTGTAGTTGTATCAGAGTGGCGCAGCGGAGGCATGGGAGGAGTAACATGTTAGACTGTTTTTCTGTTGTCGCTGTGAATTGGCATGATATGTTTCATGTGTCTTAGTCGAGAAAGTACATTGAACCAGGTGGATGATGTACAAGTGAAAAATATTCCGATTGTTGAGGCATTACTAGTTCGTTTTGGCGAGCGAGGAACAACTCCGAAGGAAGGAGATATCTTTGGTGAAAGTAGTATGGGGAGGTGCTGCAGAAGGCAGTGTGACCTGAGAATTGGAATAAAAGATGCGGGGAGCATATCCGGAATTATTTCCATCAGATAATTTTCGAGGACGAAAATAATTAAAGTGGGGGAGAGTTGTAACACCCATTTTAATTATTTAGTCATTTTATTATTATTTTAAATATTATATGTTGATGTGCCCTTTGGTAGGGTGTATTTGATGATGTTTGGTGGGTGTCCCTGAGATGGGAGGATCATTGGTGGTAATTTGGTGAGTTTATAATAATATAAGAAATAATAGTAATATTGGTGGTGGTATTAATATTATTATTATTATTATTATATTTATGAGTATTATTAATATTTGTAGTAATATTATTAATATGGAGAATATAATATTATTATTAATATAGTTATTATATTATTATGATTTTTGGTGTGAATATGATAATATAATGAATAATAGTAATATTGGTGGGGGTATTATTATTATATATTATTATATTTATTAGTATTATTAATATTATTATTATTTTGGTGAGATAATAATATTATTACTATTATTATTATTATTATTATTATTATTATTATTATTTTGGTGAGATAATAATAATAATATTATTATTATTATTATTAATAGTATTATTATGATTAGTATTATTAATATTAGTAATATTATATTAGTATTATTAATATTAAGATTATTATTATTCATATTATTTTATTATTAGTATTAATATAATTGTTATTATTATCATTAGTATTATTATTATTATAATTATAATTATTGTTGGGTGTATTACTATTATTATTATTATGTTGAATATTACTATAATATTATAATAGTATTATATTATATTATTATTATTATTATTATAATGATTATTATAATTATTATATTAGAATTATTATTGGGAATATTAGTGGTTGAAATAAGTAAAATAAGAGGTGGAAGGGTTATTGGGAAGTTAGAATGGAAATATGAAAAGTCATGATAGAAACCGTGAGGAAGGAAATATGAAGGGGTAGCAAGGAGATATTAGAAAAGTTGGAATAGAGAGAAAAGGGATTACCATAGATCGTGGGAAATTGGTGTGATAATAATAATAATAATAATAATAATAATAATATTATTATTATTATTATTATTATTATTATTATGTTATTTTTATTAGTTATTATTATTATTATTATTATATTATTTTTATTAGTTATTATTATTATTGGGATAGGAAATAAAAAGGAAAATAGAATATGAAGGGGTGAGGGAAGTATTAGAAAAAATAACACGATAGAAAGAGGGAAGAGAGAAAGAGCGATAGAAAGAGAGAAGAGGAAAGAACGAGAGAAGTGAGAAGAACGAAGGAAAAAGGGAACGAAGAACGGAAAGAAAAGAGGAGGCCAAGAGACCAAATCCAGGAAGAATTTCATCGATCAACCGATTAACAAGGTAAGGGGGGGAGAAACTTGATTGGGAATGGTATATACATGTATAGGGTAGTGGGGATTCCTTAACCCCGTAGGAATGTATCGTTGATGAAGTTTTATATTGACATGCTATTGATTGTTGAGTTATGTTGATGTTGATGGATTGAAATATGTTGAGTGTTGGTGAATTGTTGTTTTTGGTTAATTTGGCGTATAGGTTGGGTTTACGATTTTAGGGAAGTTCTGTGTGACCTTTTTGATGTGTCGATAGATTGTTTAAGTGATGACTTTGGAACAATATGTATATGATGATGTACGGATGTTTGATGTTGCCATTGTTGATTGACTGTTGGTGTTGGTTTGGTTTGAGTAAGGTTCAGAGTAACTCTAAAGTGCCGGTAGTGTGCCGTAATGTTGATCTGGAGTAGAATTATAGGAAGATTGATAAGCCTAATATGCATTGGTCGTAATACGGATAGTATAGGAAGTGGATGTTATAGAATAGGCTTGAATCAGAGAAGAGTGAGAATTCTGAACTGTGAGAACTTGAGAAGTCGCAGGCAACTCGCTAGCACTTCGCTTAGCGAGAAGGCAGCGAGCGTTCGCTAGGTGCTCGCCTAGCGAGTGAGGTAGCGAGTGAGTCCAGTAGGTTCTGTTTGCCTTCGCGAGGAGGTTCGCTAAGCGAACAGGTAGCGAGCATTCGCTGGGAGCTCGCCTAGCGAGGGTGTAGCGAGCGTAGCAGAATGGGGTTTTTCTATGCTGTTATACTGTGTGCGCTAAGAGTGTAGTGCCCTTGGACTTTGTTGATTATAGGGGAGATGATTGAGTGTTATAGAGTGAGTACTCGGTGATAGTATGTGATTTCCGTTACTAATTATTTAAATGGATAATTAGTTGGTGTATGAATCATGCGGAGCATGGTGTAGTGATCAGTAGGATCGTGTATTCCCGAGTGGTGGGACGTGTTTATATCTTGGTGATAAAGTATGAACTTGTTTACTTGGTGATGGTACTCGTTTTCCTTGATATTGTTGGTGAACAATTGGTTAACGTATATGTATGTAGTGATCAGTAGGATCGTGTGTTCCCGGGTGTTGGGATGTGGTTATATATGGTGTTATAGTATGAATTTATTTACTATCTGATTGATTTATATGGTGTTGGTGTAATATATCTACACATATATGCATTGATGTATGATGATATGATCAGGAGGATCGTGTGCACTTAGTGTGCCTAAATATGATAGTTATGCATTGGTGTGTGCATATCATGGTGTTTTGGTGGGATGAATCATGTCTCAGGAGGAGCATAAGTGATTCATCCGTACTCCTTGGTGGAGAATGGTGGGGGATAGATCATGTCTCAAGAGGAGCGTAAGTGATCTATCCAGGTTCGATTGAATGAACCAATGAGTCGGTACCGCATGCATGGTGTTGAGTTGCATATTTGCATTATAATATGTTATATTGTAATTTGAACAGTAGGTTCGTTATATGGAGTTGTTGGGGTGAATATTGGTGTGTTGGTGTGTTTTACTACCTTGTTTACATGTATTACATTACCAATATATTTTTGATCATGTTTTCTCACCCCTTGGTTGTTGTTGTGTTTGTGCTTCTCCGGAAGTACAGATAATCCAGGTACTTAGATAGCTTGGATGGTGGTGTGCCAGTCGAGTCTAGGATGCTCTGATACGTAACACGGGATATGGGTGTTTTAATTGTTTTATGTCAAACTTGTTGTAATCCTGTGACGTATCACTTTTTTTTTGTGAATTATAATAATAAAGATTTTACGAAATTTGGCGGATGGCCGGGAATGTTGGAATAATGTTTTCCGCTGTATTATTTTTGAGAATAATTAATAAAGTATTTTTTATAAAAATTTGGTGATGTGATATCCCACTATTTTGGGGAAAACTCTGATGTTTATTTATAATGTTTATATTTTATTTAATTTGGGAAGTGGGGTGTTACAAAACACATCAATCCACTCGTTTTTTCACACTGAACAAGAATCCAACCTCCATTTTCATTGAAACATCCTCCATTTCAAAACACGATAAAAATTTCAGAATATGCTCAAACTTCAATCAACAAGATTCTCAAAATTAATGGTCCCAACATCATCTACACTCTACCCTGAGTAATTTCCACCATTCCACTAAGCTTAAATCATCAAGAACTGCAAGAAATGATCCTCAACAGAAAATTGGTTCCACCTAAATTTGTCTCTAAATCGTGAAATTCTTTACTAGAAACGACCTAGCCATGATCTATAATGAATCTAACCATCTAAAACCTAACAAATCTACATGAATCATGCCATAAGATGAAGTTTACCAACCTGTGAAATTTGGATGAACAGAAGGTGGAAAGCTTCGAATTATGCTTCAAGATCTTCCAGATTCCTTCAATGAGTGATTATCAAGCTTCTGTATGCATCAATTTGTGTTGAATCCTCTTGAATTACCAAATTCGATTCTGAGTTGCAAGCTTCAAACTCACGATGCTATCTCTTGATTCTTCAACAATCTTGACCAGAAATCTCTCTGAATTCAATCAACAACTCAAAATGAAGACACTGAGTGCAAAAGTTTGGATTGAAATGGCTCAAATTCGTGTAACCGATTTGGATTTGCCAAATGAAAACTCAAAGTTCTATCTCTCAATTCTCTCTCAATCTTCACCAACCCAGGCTTTGAACCAGTCATAAGCATTATATAGAACATGTAGAAATGATCCAGAAAGTTCTAGAATGATCCCTATGATAAATTCAATTTCTCATGCTTGTGAAAATTTCATCTCATGCTTGTATGTGACAGTCATGATTCAGCTTGTTCATCACTTCAAATCTGATTCAATTTGTCCCCAAATGATATATTGAATGTGTTTGGATGAGTTAGAGCCTTGGTTTTGATCCCATGAATGGTTTGGCAAGTGTAACTTATGTCATAAGCTACCAAATACACATGTGTTCAAATGATCTCAAATTGGAAAATTGACATTGCCATTGTCTTTAAAACCTCAATTCTGATCAAATTGATATGTCATATGCCCCATTTTGACCTTAAAACAAAAAATCACAAATTTGACTTTTTAAATGACTTTAATTCTTCCTTTTTTAGGCCATTTTTGCAATTTTGTGATACAAGCCATTCCAATCACCCATGACTTATTATGTGACCTAAAAACACCATTTTAAACACATTTCATGTTGGACATTTTTTCATTTGAGGAGTGGAAGATGGAGATTTTGACCTATGTTGAAAAATGACTTATAATTCAACTTTCCCAAAATACCCCTGGATTGCCAAGATCATAACTTGAGTTCCACAAATCTTCTTGAGGACTTCTAGTACTCAAATTAAATCTACGATCAAGCCCTACAATTCTTATGTTGGCCAAGAATCCATTTGAAAACACCTTGATGGGAAAAAGTTGCTTGGAAGTCAAGTGACTTTCACAGATAAATTTCAGTGTCCTCTGGTGACCCATAACTTGCAAGAACCATAACTTGAGTTCTACAAATCTTCCTGAAGACTTCTAGTACTCAAATTAAATCTATTGAGAAGCTCTACAAGTTTCATGTATGCCAAAAATCCAATTGAAACTTTTATTTTGACTTATGTGGCTTGGAAGTCCAGTGCTATACAGGGGATTTTACCCTAGGGACCCTGTATCAAACACCTCCAACCACTCTTGATTCTCTTGAACTTGATCTTGACTCATCCATAAACATGCTTTAACATATCAATCCATGACTTCCATGACCTAGAGCTAGGTATTGATGCCCTTTCTTTGCTCTCCTTGACCTAGGGTTACCCAGATGAAAACCCTACTTGTACACACCTCAACTGTGGTTCTTGAACTTGATACCATGACTTGTCTAAGCTTCAATAGGGCTCTCTAGGCCTCCCATGGGATCCATACACACCTCATATTCACATTCCATGCTTCTCATCTCCCTGATGATTCTCAAGATAGGAGCACAACCCACATGTAGGCATCCAGAACTTCTCAAGATTTCAAACCTTTTTTGATGACTTGGATGGTCTCTTAAGCTCATATAACACCTCTAGATAGGCTTCTTCTTCTGATAGACACCCTGATCCCTTGTTGTAGGCATGCTATGCTATGATATGCAAATGATTAGCCTATGTATATGATGTGACTATGCAAATGAAATGCAATGAAACATAAACCAGGCAAGAAAAGGTTGAGCAAATTTTGGGGTGCAACATAAAGCTCAAGCATTTTTGGAATTTAAAACTTTATTTTTGCATACACTGCATCCAATCATACTCATATGCATGTCCTTCGTCCGAAAACCACATGCTTACACTGCCTATCATGCCTTGTAGCAAGACGACGACTCGACATCGCTATTTCACTCGCTCGAACAAGACTAGGATCATGGCTGATATTGAACAAGAGAACACCACCTACAAGGAGACTTTGGCTCAGTTTTGAAGGTCGGATGGATCAGTTCCAGACTAACATGGACGTTATTATGGACTTCCTTCGTGCTAGAAGGACGCTACTGCTGCTAATTTTGTTGTTGTAACTATTACTGATGCTACTATCTTCACTCCTGTGGTGATCCCTACTCCTGTCGTTGCTTCTTCTCCATCTATTTTCGAAGCGCCAGTTGAGACTATTGTTCATCCTTCTATCAATCTACCTTCTATTCAGTCTGGTTTGAATAAAATGCATGATGCTTTCCCGTGGGGAATGCCTCCAAATTTCACCCATCAAATTGCCAGTGGTAGTGCTTTTGTTCCGTATCAACCTTTTGTTGGACCCATGCCCAATGATAATTTTGCTGCTTATCCTTGAGGCATGCCTACTCCGATTCAACCTCCTATGCTAAATCATGATGATCACGAGATTCCTCAGGTGCAGGTTCGCCAGACTCCTGTGTCTACTGATGTTGAAATTCCTGAGGAAGACGAGCATGTGTATAAGGGCCCTCCTATTCATGTTCCGGTTTTGTCTCAGCCTGCTCAAACTATGGTTCAGAATGTTCATCCTATGCCCTACCCTGGGACATCTTCTGCTGTTATGGTACTTCCTACCGGTTATCCGTATGGTTTTCAAATGGGTCAGAATGTTGGTCAGATGGTAAATCCTAGGTTGGTGTATCCGTCTCAGTTTGCTTCCCTACAGATACCTGCTCCGGTCGCATCACAACTTCCAAATCCTCAGGCTCTTGTCAAAACTGTTGATCATAACATACTTGCTGAGTATAAGTTATTGGATGAAAGAATTTGTGTGATTGAAGAATATTCTGCTTTTGGCATGGAAGCCAAAGACTTGTGTTTGGTTCCCAATGTCGTGCTGCCACAGAAAATCAAGATTCCCGAGCTGCCAAAATACAAAGGTTTGATTTGTCCCCGCAGTCATGTGACCATGTACTGTAGGAAGATGGCGTCCTATATTGATAATGATGAACTGCTGGTACATTGTTTCCAAGATAACTTGTTTGGAGCTTCTTTGGATTGGTATATGGTTTTAGAATGTAGCAAGATTTTCTCTTGGAGAGACCTATCAGAGGCATTCTTAAAACAATACAAATGTAATCTTGATTTTGCTCCTACCAGATTACAGTTGCAGAATCAGTCACAACGTTCAACTGAAACATTCAAAGAATACGCACAAAGATGGTGAGAGATGGCTTATCGTGTGCGACCTGCTCTTTCTAACAATGAATTGGTTGACATTTTCATGGGCACTTTGCAAGGGTTGTATTATGATAAAATGGTGGGCAGTTCTTCGACAAATTTTGATGATATTGTGACTATTGGTGAAAGAATTGAGAACAGGTTGAAGATTGGTAGGATTGTTGGTTCCATTGTTCAACAACCAACCAAGAAACCTCAGAGTAGTCATTGTAAGAAAAAGGAAGGTGAAGCGAATGTTGTGATGGCGAAAGCCTCTCCTCAGTATCAGGTTCCCATGGCTCCTATGTCGTATTATCCATATCCTTATGTTGCTGCTGCCCAGTATCAACAACCACCGTATCAGTATCATCGTCAAGTTCAGAATTTTCAGAATCAGAATCAACCTCAACGTTAATAGTCTCAACAAAACAATAGAAATCAGCATAATAACAAACAGAATAACAACAATTAGAACAACCATAAGCATTAACATAATTCATGTGCCTTATACAAAATGGTTTCCTTATTTGATTCATCAAGGGGCAATAATCCCCAAAGAGATTGCACCTGCAGTTCCTCCTTTTCGTCCGAAGCATAATCTGAATGCATCTTGTGCTTACCATGCTGGGTACATAGGACATGCTACTGAAGATTGTATTGTTCTCAAGGATAAAGTTCAAGACCTTATTGATCAGAAAATCCTGACTTTTCTAAGGAGCGTCCTAATATATAAACTAATCCCTTGCCTACCCATGGTGGACCTGCAGCTAATATGATTGAGTAAAATCGAAAGGATGAGTTGATCAGAGATGTCGATAAAGTGAAAACTCCAATGAATGTTGTGATCAAGAAGTTGAAAGAACAAAGGTTATTGAAAGGTCTTCATGGGAAATTCCAGATCTGTAACGATAATCCTAATCAGTGTCAAAAGTTGAAAGGTTGTGTTCATATCTTGATGAATTGAGGTGTATTTCAGTTTTCCAGATCCAAGTCTATGGAAGAGGTATCTACTATCGAGCCATTCACGATGGTATATAGGAAGGTTCCCGTGGAAGCTACTAAAAAGAACATTCAACTTATCACTGTCTGTGTTCCTAAGCCATTTCAAAATCAGAATTCGAAAGAGGTTCTTTGGAAGTATGGTCCAACCGTGTTCTCTGGGAGTCGAGAAATCTAGTTCTAAGAATCTGAAATTGTCAATGTAACTGCCACTAAAGGGATGCATGACATCTAATCCTTGTTGAACATTTTGAACACCGATCATGTGATGCATGACATTCCAGTAGAACAATTTGACGAAATCGTCGCAAACACAACTGCTAGCCGGTACTTGGGTTTCAACTATTCAGAGTTGCCTCCTGAAGGTACTGCCCATAATAGAGCCTTGCATATCTCAGTTATGTGAGGGAAATCCTCATAGGTAGACACACTTGTTTCAATGATGTCAAAACTTAGATTGATAGAAAAATATACTTTGGATTGTATCATTGTGTCACATATGCATGTCTTATCCCTCGTGTGTCACATATATAAATTTCTAAATCTACACTTCATGTAGGGTTGGTCAAGCTTGTCAGGCTTACTATGTAATAGAGTACCTCAAAAGTGGCCTGATACATGAAAATAGGCATTTTTGCATCTTTTAGGGCTTTGAGTCAACTCAAACCTAGTTCTGGTCGACTCATACATAAATTTTTTTTAATGGTCTAATCTCAGGAATGCTCGCATCGACCGTCTGGTCGACTCATACTGTCTCCATTTCTATTTGTCAAAATCTGCATGCTTTGTGTCGATGCATGACCTGCTCCGATCGACGCAATGTTCTGTTTTTTGCACAATCTAGAATTCGGGTAATCTCAGGTTGACCCTCCCTTTTGCATAGGTCGATCGCTCGCGTATGTTCAGTTAAAAATCTATAACGTAAAACTGTCTTTGTGTTTTGTTATGTTGGTTAATCAGTTTTGTCTTGCATATAAAGTGAGTTTTTCTCTTCCTTTCACATACACTATGAAAAACAAGAAACGTGAAAATAACATACTGATTTGTTCTCATCATCTTCATCTAATTCCTTGCATTTTCTCAACCAATTACACATAATCATTTTTGTTGTATATTCTGCTTGTTAGAGGTTATAACGACCAAACATAGGATTGGTGTAATTGGGATTGGGTTGAGTAATCAGTAGGTTTTTCTTGAATAAAACCGTTAGTGTTTTGTCCTCCAAGAATCTTGGATTTTTGGGGTTTTTGCACGAATTGCTCCATCACAGATTTAGCAGAGTGAAGGTAATCGAAGAACGGGTTGTTCTGTCGGTTTAGTAGGGGTAAGCAGAGGATAATGAGAGGAAGATTCGGGTTTGACACGTTGGTGATTGAAATCAGCTGAGAAAGATTTGAAGACCGTGGGGTTGTTCAAAGGGTGTGCCGTAGCTGGAGGTTTATTCATTGTGTTTGAAGGATTTGATTCAACTTGAATCAAGGGAAGAGAAGAACTAGGCTCCGCATCAACAATTGTGTTTGATCATTTGATTTCTATTTGCTTCTCGTGTAAACATTGACCAATAGGTTATATATATATATATATAGGTCTCAATTCTATTTTTAGAATTGAGGGCAGATGTACTTCGAGCGAGGACGACGAGGGAACTGCCTCAACAAATCGGTGTTTCTTTCTTTACTTTTAAATTATTTAAATTTTGAGTTTGAGTGCAAACAATTGTGTTAATCAAAATTTTGAATGTGAGTAGTGCTGAACCATTTTTTAAGCTTATTACAATCCTTGGTTGTAATAGAACACTTGAGCACTTTACTCTCATATTAGAATTCACTTGTAGTGTCTTGCACTCCAAGTGTTTGACCAATTGTGTGAACGACAAATAAATGTGCTGTCTTTTCAAATTGACTATATTTTTAAAGCGTTGGAAATAGTCAAACCTTATAGTGAATAAAATCTGATTGAACTATGATCAAATTATTGATTCTTAAATCTCATTTTTATCGAATTCCATAGGCTTTGCGCATATTCGATTTTTCGGTAAAGGTTCGTTTTAGACAAAAATAGTTCCTCGGCCGCTTCCGCTAAAACATTTTTAAAAACCAAATATTGGTAGCGCCGACTCTGTTTTAAACAAGTGATCTATTCAATCCCCCCACCCTCTAGATCTCCGCCATCGCTTAACATGTGGTATCAAGGAACCGAATCATTATGTGCTTCACATATAACTTTTTAGAAAATGGCTAATGAACCAGAAGGGGCTTATAATAGAGCACCAATTTTCAATGGTGAAAACTATAGTTACTGGAATGATTGTATGCATGTGCATATAAATTCCTTTGACAGGAAGGTATGGAATGTTATTTTGAATGGTCCTATGGAAATAACCATGACAGATGAAAATAACATGATTGTGCCTAAGCCTGAAGCAAAATGGAAAGATGAAGACGAGAAAAAGTACAATTACGATTGGAAAGCTAAAAATATTCGGATCTCCTCCTTGGGAGTTGATGAATACTATAAAGTTTCCCATTGTTTGACTGCTAAGGCTATGTGGGACTCATTACAAGTTGCCCATGAGGGAACAAATGATGTCAAACTAGCTAGAATCAATACTTTGACACAAGAGTTTGATCTCTTTCACATGGAGCAAGGGAAAACCATTGCTGACATGCAAAAGAGATTTTCTCAACTTATCAATAGACTAAATTCATTTGGTTGACCAGTTTAAAAGAAATGATGTTTAGGACCTTGTCCCGCCTCCGTGAGACCATCAAGTAATTGAAACCCAATGGGTGTTTAGGAATAAACTAGATGAGAACGGAGTAATAACTCAAAATAAGGCGTGTTTGGTCGCACAGGGGTATAACTAAGAGGAAGGAATCGACTATGAGGAAACTTATGCGCCGGTTGGCCGACTCGAGGCTATACGCCGTCTACTTGCCTTCGTGTGTGCGAAAGATTTAAAACTATTTCAAATGGATGTAAAAAGTGCATTCCTTAATGGTTATATAAATGAAGAGGTTTATGTTACCCAACCTCCAGGCTTTGAATCCCGTGAGTATCCTGATCATGTGTATAAATTAAAACTTGCGGTTAATATGATTGAGTAAAATCGAAAGGATGAGTTGATCAAAGATGTCGACAAACTGAAAACTCCAATGACTGTTGTTATCAAGAAGTTGAAATAACAAAGGTTATTGAGAGGTCTTCATGGGAAATTCCATATCTGTAACGATAATCCTAATCAGTGTCGAAAGTTGAAAGGTTGTGTTCATATCTTGATGAACCGATGTGTAGCTCAGTTTGCAAGAGCCAAGTCTATGGAAGAGGTAGCTACTGTCGAGCCATTCATGATCGTATATAGGAAGGTTCCTGTGGAAGCTCCTAAAAAGGAAGATTCAGCTTATCATTGTCTGTGTTCCTAAGCCATTTTGATATCAGAATTTGAAAGAGGTTCCTTGGAAGTATGGTCAAACCGTGTTCTCTGGGAGTCAAGAAATCTAATTCTCAGAATCTGAAATTGTCAACCTAACTGCCACTAAAGGGATGCACGACATCTAATCCTTGTTGAACGTTTTGAACACCAATCATGTGATGCACGACATTCCAGTAGAACAATTTGACGAAATCGTCGCGAACATATATGCTAGTCGGTACTTGGGTTTCAACAAGTCAGAGTTGCCTCCTGAAGGTACTGCCCGTAATAGAGCCTTGTATATCTAATTGATTTAAGGGCAATCCTCATAGGTAGATACACTTGTTTTAATGATGTCAAAACTTAGATTGATAGAAAAATGTACTTTGGATTGTATCATTGTGTCACATATGCATGTCTTATCCCTCGTGTGTCACATATATAAGTTTCTAAATCTATACTTCATGTAGGTATAGTCAAGCTTGTCAGGCTTACTATTTAATAGAGTACCTCAAAAGTGGCTTGATACATGAAAATAGGCATTTTTGCATATTTTAGGGCTTTGAGTCAACTCAAACCTAGTTCCGGTCGACTCATACAGAAAGTTATTATAATGGTCTAATCTCAGGAGTGCTCGCATCGACCCTCTGGTCGATTCATACTGTCTCCATTTCTATTTGTCAAAATATGCATGCTTTGTGTCAATGCATGACCTGCTCCGGTCGACGCAAAGTTCTGTTTTTTGCACAATCGAGAATTCGGGTAATCTCAGGTCGACCCTCCCTTTTGCATAGGTCGATCGCTCGCGTATGTTCAGTTAAAAATATGTTATGTAAAACTGTCTTTGTGTTTTGGTATGTTGGTTAATCAGTTTTGTCTTGCATATAAAGTGAGTTTTTCTCTTCCTTTCACATACACTAGGAAAAACAAGAAACGTGAAAATAACATAATGATTTGTTCTCATCATCGTCATCTAATTCCTTGCATTTTCTTAACAACTACACATAATAATTTTTGTTGTGCATTCTGCTTGTTAGAGGTTATAACGTCCAAACATAGGATTGGTGTAATCGGGTTTCGGTTGAGTAATCAGTAGGTTTTTCTTGAATAAAACCGTTAGGGTTTTCCCCTCCAAGAATCTTGAATTTTTGGGGTTTTTGCACGAATCGCTCCATCACAGATTTAGCCGAGTGAAGGTAATCGAAGAACAGGTTGTTCTGTCGGTTTAGTAGCAGTAACCAGAGGATTGTGAGAGGAAGATTCGGGTTTGACACGTTGGTGATTGAAATTAGCTGAGAATGATTTGAAGACCGTGGGGTTGTTCAAAGGGCGTGCCGTAGTTGGAGGTTTATTCATTGCGTTCGAAGGACTTGATTCAACTTGAATCAAGGGAAGAGAAGAAATAGGCTCCGCATCAACAATTGTGTTTGATCGTTTGATTTCTATTTGCTTCTCGTGTAAACATTGACCAACAGGTTATATATATATATATATATATATATATATATATATATATATATATATATATATATATATATATATATATATATATATATATATATATATATATATATATATATATATATATATATATATATATATATATATATATATATATATATATATATATATATATATATATATATATATATATATATATATATATATATATATATATATATATATATATATATATATATATATATATATATATATATATATATATATATATATATATATATATATATATATATATATATATATAGGTCTCAATTCTATTTTTAGAATTTAGGACGACGGGGGAACTTCCTCAACAAATTGGTGTTTCTTTCTTTACTTTTAAATTACGTAAATTTTGAGTTTGAGTGCAAACAATTGTGTTAATCAAAATTCTGAATGTGAGTAGTGCTGAACCATTTTTTAAGCTTATTACAATCCTTGATTGTAATAGAACAATTGAGCACTTTACTCTCATATTAGAATTCACTTGTAGTGTCTTGCACTCCAAGTGTTTGACCAATTGATTGAATGACAAACAATTGTGCTGTCTTTTCAAATTGACTATATTTTTAAAGCGTTGGAAATAGTCAAACCTTATAGTGAATAAAATCTGATTGAACTGTGATCAAATTATTAATTCTTAAATCTTGTTTTTATCGAATTCCATAGGCTTTGCGCATATCCGATTTTTCGGTAAAGGTTCATTTTAGACAAAAATAGTTCCTCGGCCGCTTCCGCTAAAACATTTTTAAAAACCAAATATTGGTAGCGCCGACTCTATTTTAAACAAGTGATCTATTCAATCCCCCGTCTAGATCTTCGCCATCGTCTAACATGTGCTATCAAGGGCACCGAATCATTCTGTGCTTCATATATAACTTCTTAGAAAATGGCTAACGAACCAGAAGGGGCTAATAATAGAGCACCAGTTTTCAATGGTGAAAACTATAGTTAATAGAAAGATTGTATGCATGTGCATATAAATTCCTTTTTCAGGAAGGTATGGAATGTTATTTTGAATGGTCCTATAGAAATAACCATGACCGATGAAAATAACATGATTGTGCCTAAGCCTGAAGCAAAATGGAATAAAGAAGACGAGAAAAAGTACAATTACGATTGGAAAGCTAAAAATATTCGGATCTCCTCCTTGGGAGTTGATGAATACTATAGAGTTTCACATTGTTTGACTGCTAAGGCTATGTGGGACTCATTACAAGTTTCCCATGAGGGAACAAATGATGTGAAACTAGCTAGAATCAATACTTTGACACAAGAGTTTGATCTCTTTCACATGGAGCAAGGGAAAACCATTGCTGACATGCAAAAAAGATTTTCTCAACTTATCAATAGACTAAATTCATTTGGTTGACCAGTTTCCAATGATGTTGCTACTAACAAAGCCTTTAGATGTCTTACCAGGGAATGGAAACCAAAAGTCACTGCCATAAAGGAAGCAAATGATCTTATGATCTTGGACCTTACAATACTCTTTGGAAAGCTTCAAGAACACGAGCAAGTGTTTCTTAGTCTCAAGCAATTTGAGAAAAGGGAAAAGAAGGAGAAAACCAAAAATGTGGAAAAGAAGTCTATAGCTCTAAAGTCCTCTTGTTCAAAGTCCTACGCAAAAGAGCTAAGTGATTGCGATTTGAGTGATGACAAAGATGACGAAAAAAATGAGGATATGGGGTTGTTTGTCAAGCGATACAATCGCTATGCAAAGAAAAAAGGTATCTAACATTCCGAAAAGAATCTAGTCAATTTCAAAAAAACAATAAAGATCTTCTAAGAATGAGGACAATAAAGGAAGTAAAGTTAGAAGGTCGTGCTTCAATTGCGAAAAAGCTGGACATTACAAGTCGGATTGTCCTTTGAGGAAAAAGGACAAAGGAAAGGAGAGTAATCGGTCACAAAAGAAGCAAGTTAAGCCTATAAGAGCTTACATCTCATGGGAAAGCGATAGCGAGACATCCGAGGATGATAGTTCAAGTGATAAAGAAGAATCCGTCAACCTTTGTCTCTCTGCTCATGAAAAGAAGAAAAACAAAAAGGTACGACATGCAAAATACGAAAACTCTACTAAATTGTCTCACTCTGAATTACAAACAGCCTTTGATACCTTACACCATGAAGCCAAGGAAGCCTTTAAACGGTTGGCCTCAAACAAACAAATCTTTGCTCACTTAGAGCAAAAGATTCTCAATTCCGAAAGGAAATTAGAGGCTCTAAAGGCTTCCATAGTGGAAGGAACAAAGGTGGATTGTGAGGAAGTAAGAAAAAGAGTAGTTAACTTCGGGTGTGATACTTGTTACATTTGGAAAAATGAGGTTAGAAATCTCAAGGCCAAACTTAACAAGGCTCTAGAACCCAAAATCACGTTTGCTATTGATAGAGCACATTTTAGAAAAAGTATGGTTAATCCCTATCAAAAATATACATATGTGGTCAAAAATCAAGATAGAAAAAGTGACACAAGAGTTAACATTACTTGCTTATATTGTTGCAAGAAGGGTCACACCATTGCTAAATGTCGCTTTAGGATATTTTTATTTCCTAAAGGAGGTTTATCAATGGTTGCCTAAATGCAACCAAGATTTCACTCACAACCAAGGATCCAATAAGCAATTGGGTACCTATTCTCGCTGATTGTTTTTATAGTTACAAAGTCTTGAGACTACCGAGAGAAGATGGGTTCTCGGCAGTGGATGCTCAAGACATATGACAGGAGACATATCTCTCTTAATTGACTTTATGGCAAAGAAGAAGGGATTTGTAACCTATGGAGACGGCAACAAGGGAACAATACTTGAAAAAGGTAGTGTAGGTAATCCCTCATCTACTACTATCTTTGATGTATTGCTAGTCGAGGGCCTTAAACATAACCTCATTAGGATTAGCCAATTATGCGACAAAGGATACAAAGTATCTTTTTCAAAAGATTGTTTCTTAATTAAACACAATGATAAAACAAAGGATGTGTTTAATGGCTTGAGGGTAAATAATGTCTATATGCTAGACTTGAGTGAAGTATGATTGAGTAGCGATAAGTGTCTCATGACAATGAGTGAGAACTCATGGTTGTGGCATAGACGTTTAGTGCATGTCAATTTTGATTTGATAAACAAGATAGTTTCAAAAGTCCTAGATATTGGCTTACCCAAAATCAAGTTTATCAAGGATCACTTATGTGATGCATGCCAAATGGGGAAGCAAACAAGGATCTCGTTTAAATCTAAAAATATTATTTCAACTACGAGACCTCTTGAACTTCTTCATATGGATCTACTTGGGCCATCTAGAATTCAGAGTCTAGGTGGTAACTACTATGGTTTTGTTATAGTCGATAATTTTTCTAGATTTGTCTGGACTATCTTCTTGGCTAGAAAGAGCGATACATTCTCCGCCTTTGAAAATTTTGCTAAACTTTCTTAAAATAAGTTACACAAACATCATATCAATTAGAAGTTATCATTGAGGTGAGTTCGAGAATTACCTTTTTTAGGAATATTGTGGTAGGCACGAAATTGATCATAACTTCCCCGCTCCGTGTACCCCTCAACAAAACGGGGTCATGGAACGTAAAAATTGAATTTTGGAAGAGTTAGGAAGAATTATGATCAACGAAAGTGGGCTTCCTAAATTTTTTGGGCTGACACCAATGTTAGACTATGGCACGGATCTAGAGGGGGGGGGGGGGTTGAATAGATCCCAATTAAAATTTGAGTCGGCGCTACCAATTAAAAATTGGTTTTGAAAATTTATTTTAAGTGCGGAAGCGGCCGAGGAAAATATAGTCTAAAACGAACGGTTATTGGAAAACCGGATATGCGTAAGCCTTTGGATTAATGACAATATGGAAAATAGAATCACAACGCTAATCACACTTATCAATGATCTAATTCACTTGTTAGGTTTGCTAGTTCCAATGATTTAAAGAGCAAACCAAAAAATAGATACACAAGTAAGATAATTTTGGTTTAGGCAATTTGTCAAACACTTCGCGTGCAAAACAATCCAAGTGATATTTATGTTGAGTAAGTGATTCCAACTAGCCTAGTACAATGTCTTATTGTACTTTGGAGTCAAAATCAGAATTTTAACCTCTTACTCAATTGATATCACAGTTTGACAATAGTGCTTATACAAAAATCACTTATTTTTGAGCTATAACATAAATGCTGAAAAATAAAGAAGACAAGTATTTGGTGAGGCAGTTCCCCCGTCATCCTCGCTTCGGGGTACGTCTGCCCTCAATTCAAAAACTAGAATTGAGATAGATTTTATAGATATCACCTGTTGAATGTAACAGTTTATACAAGGATTGAGCAGCAAATATACAACAGAAATCTCAATATGTTGAATGTTGCTTTCACTCCTTGCCCCTTGATTCAAGATGAATCAAGTCCTCCGATCGTTGTTGATGGACCTCCGATTCCAGCCACCTTATTGAATAACCCGTTGTTGTTCAAACCTTCGGCTCCGGCTGATCCCAACAGCAACAAATAGAACCCGAGACCTTCCCTTCAATATCACTGAATCTGCTACTAGACTGTTGAAGAACACCTCTTCACAATCACCTTCGCTCAGTTGACCCTTGATGAAGAATCTCGTCCAAAAACCCCCAAAATTCAAACCAATCTTGGAGGGTAAAACCCTAACGGTTTTATTCAAGAAAGAACCTATGACAAGCTTCAACCCGAACTAGATTACCCAATCTAAGCTTCGAACCTTATCACCTTTAATCACTCACAATGCAATTCAAAAATGGTTGTGTGTAATTGATGTGTTATGAGATGTTGAAGATGAAGATGATGAATCTTGGACACCTATTTCACTCTTTCTTATTCTTGAACACATGAATCAATTTTATCAAATGTTCATGTGACATAAGTGGTTAAACTTGTATATATAGTACCAAACCAACTAAAGACATAACAGTATTTCAAATAGTAGAGGGAATCATTTAAAAACTGGATTTCTGCGCGAACGGTCGGCCGCAGCAGGTCTGTGCGTCGACGCATGGCCTGCATTTTTGGAAATCTGGAAAATGTATCAGTATGCGTCGACCATACAGTCGGCGTGCACTGACCCATTGAAAAATATTTCCTTCATGCGCTGACCCTATGGTCGACTCATGCCTTTATGCACTGACCCGTTGGAAAATATTTCCTTCATGCGCCGACCCTATGGTCGACTCATTGCCTTCATGCGCTGACCAGTGGAAAAATGCTCTGATGCATGCGTCGACCCTATGGTCGACTCATGCCCTGCAAACCTGCAAAAATTGATCTTTTTGTGGTTTTTCATGCCTCTGGTCATGATTGCATTTTATCTACACATAGTATATTTATTACAACAGTTTTAAGACAAGTATAAAAGGATATGGTAGGTGATATGTTGCATTTGTTTAGTAGATCTGGAGTTTATAATTTCCAATCCATCTAAGGTTGTAATTTGTCATCATCGAAACCTGTATTGAACAATGTCTTGCAGACTCGTGTGGTGTGTGGCGTTTTGCCTCTACATTCTCCCCCTTTTTGATGATGACAACCTGTATACAACCAAAACAACCAATACAACAATATGCAATGTATACACAAGCTCCCCCTTTCTTTTGTAATATGAGGCTGCAGAACAAATAACCATCAACTGTTGTAACCGTCAACTATTGTGAACATCCTGGCTTGGCTTTGGTGCTTGCTACATGTTCTTTGGCTGCAGAACAAACAACCATCAACTGTTGTGAACATCCTGGCTTGGCTTTGGTGCTTGCTACATGTTCTTCTCCCCCTTTGACAACATCAAAAAGAGAAGGATAACGCATCATTTAATAGAAAACATACAATAGGTGATAGTTAATTACCAAACTTCACACATAAGAGTGATAATGAACAAAAGTAACTGGAATTAATAGATAATTAAGAAAACATGCAAATAGGTGAATATTCAGGCAAACATAAAACGAAAAAATGGAAAGTACACAGAAGAAACAAATATGCAACTATGTAACTAATATCCCCGACCCCGACCTCGGCCCCTCCCTTGGTATGCAGTATCGGGATTGCGGTAAGGATCCGAGAAGTCCACAAACGCTTCTACGGACATGTTGAGGTGATGGAGACAGTCAGTGATTTCTATGTCTTGCCTTTCATGTGATGCAACAAGAGCTTCAAGACAGGCGTCCATCCGATTCGAAAATGAATTTAACCTTTCATTTTGAGTATGAAGCTCAGCTCTGATCTGTTCCATTTGCGTATCTTGACTCCTCATGAAGGTCTGTTGATCTAACTGCATGGACTGCAGCATATTAATTACTTCAGAGTTGTCCGATGGTGGAGGAGGTGATGAGTGCTGGGAAGGTTGATGGTTTTGAGGGTAGCCGTGATATGGATCGTAGAATCTACCCAGGGTGGTCCAGCCTATGTATTGCCATTCACCCCATCCCTGATTTGTGTAACCTTCTTCTTGTTCTTCAGATGGAGCTGAATGCTGGAGCCAATCAGTATTTGGAATCTCATGTTGAACCGAAGATTGATGATAGTCTTGCGTTTCGCATACAGGTTTTTGTACCTCTGCAGCTGTATTTTCTTCATCATCATCATGTTCACCTTGTTCTTCACTTTCCTCTTCAGAGCTGTCATCGGAACTGTCATGAGTCACCCGAGGAATATTTGCTCAACGGACAAACCTGTATGATTGTCGTTCATCACACCAAAAATATCCCATCATGGCAAAGGTTTTGGTGCTAAATTCTTTGTCATAGGGGACTGAAACACAAGGAAATGTTGGGTATACAACATTTGTTGCGGCAAGAATTTCCGAAATAAACGACCCATAGGCTAGAGCAGTGCCTCTACCTGAGTCTCTCAGAGTAAAAATCCTGCTTGTAATATAGTATGGCCAGTTTATTTTGATCTTATGTTTCAATATATAGATGATATGTACCTCAGCTTGTTCGACACGGGACATGCCACCTTTTTTCGGTCGCAGGATGCGAGCGAAAATCCACTGAAGGATGCGCTCCCCTGTTTGGAGTTTCCCTGCTGTAACCGTTCTAGGAAAGGCATCACTGTTGACAATAGCATCTTAATAGGGTCTTTTGAGCATGTCATTCATAGCACTCTTAAACTCATATCATGGCACCGTACGAGAGTCTGTTACCTCATGAAGAGGTGGTGCATCAGCATCTACAGTCAAATCAAAATACTTGTTCCAGACTTCAGAATTTATGTTTACCAGTATATTATCGACAGAAGTGTGGAAATATTGACCTTGAAAGTTATCACGCAGACTTGTGTAGAACACCCGGACTAATTCCTCACTGTATTTTGTGTTGCACTCCAAAAAGTTGAAGAACCCCTGAAACTCCAGCAGAGACAGAATTTAGGTGAGATGCATGCGCTCTGCCGTTGCCTTGTAGAAGGCATGCTGTGGAACGATTGCTCTTTTGCTGAGATTCTTGTTGAAGTTTTCAATCGCAGGTGGATGAACTAGGGAGACATCGGTAATGGGGACTGAAGCGGATGCTGATGAGGCCCTTGATCTCTTACCCGTATTTTTGTGAAATAGAGAAGCCATTGATGATGATTTTTGGAAATTTTGTAAAGATGAACTTTAATGGCTTTGGAGAGAGTAGTTGAGGATGATTTTGGAGAAGATGAAGACTATTCCCTTTAATAGAGAGAGGTTTAGGGTTTTGGTAAGAGGGAGGAGACAAGGGGACACAATAGATGCCTAGATGCAATTTACAAGAAAAATGCACTATCAAATCATAATAAAAGTTGACTGCACATTAAATGGAGAAGGAGAGAAGATGGAACGGTTTTCAAAAAAATTATGGGTTTTTGCGCGAGCCGTCGACCATAACCCCTGCATGCGTCGACGCATACTGTGTGTTTTTTGATAATTTTGAAAGTCTATAGCATGCGTCGACCGTTGTCCTATTTTGTTTGACTCATAACCTTCAAAAACCCAATTTTTCAGTTTTATGTCATGTAGAATGCCACACTTGCCTATTTATCATGCCTATTCACCCTGTCACAATATAATTTGCATCCAACACACATAGTATTTGCAGCAAAAGTCATAGACATATATAAGTACCATGATTGTCAAACGATATACTTAGTTTTAAGTCATGAATGTGTAGAGAGAGAGAGAGATAAAGAGAGAGAGAGAAAGGAGCAATATCACCTCTATACCGACCACACTTGTTAACAACATATTTGTACTTGCAACAAAAGCTAAACTTGTTAGAAGTACAAAAGCATAGTTGTAAATAGATTAATTATGAAACTAGTAATTATTAAACCCGATTAGAAATGTCGAGAATGCCAAGTTCTCGACAAATATCAAAGAAGGGCTCAGTGGCTAGCGGCTTTGTGAAAATGCCCGCTAGTTGATTTTTGGTGTCAACGTGTTCAAAGACAACGTCACCCTTCTCTACATGATCCCTCAGAAAATGGTGTCGAATTTCTAGGTGTTTGGTACGCGAATGTAACACCGGATTTTTGGTAAGATTTATAGCACTGGTGTTGTCACAAAATATTGGAACACGTTCTAGCTTTAAATTGAAGTCCAATAGTTGTTGTTTAAGCCATAGGACTTGCGCACAACAAGTATCGGCGGCTACGTATTCCGCTTCGGCAGTTGACAGAGCAACGAACACTTGTTTCTTGCTGTGCCAACTGACCAAGGAATTTGAAAATAAGTGACACGTACCGCTGGTGCTTTTCCTATCCGATTTGCAACCGGAAAAATTGGAATCGGAGAAGCCTACCAATGAACAATCATTACCTTTGGAATACCACAATCCATATTTCAGAATACTAGATAGGTATCGAAGTATGTGTTTGACAGATTTTAGGTGGGATTCCTTAGGACATGATTGGTATCTAGCGCACATACACACGCTAAACATAATGTCGGGACGAGAAGCAGTAAGATAGAGAAGAGAGCCAATCATACCTCTATACCTTTTTACCTCAACGTCCTTACCACTTTCATCTTTACTCATATTTACACATGTTGGCATATGAGTGTCTATGGCTTTTGAATTTGCCATGTCAAATCTCTTGAGAAGCTCCAAACAATATTTTGTTTGGCTCACGAATGTTCCTTCTTTCAGTTGCTTGATTTGCAAACCGAGAAAGTATGTGAGTTCACCCATCATACTCATCTCGAATTCACCCTGCATAAGCTCAGAAAACTCTCTTACGAGACTCATGTTAGTGGATCCAAATATGATATCGTCAACATAAATTTGTACAAGAATTAAGTGCTTTCCTTGACGTTTAATGAAGAGAGTAGTGTCAACTTTTCCTCTTGAGTAGCCTTGATCAAGTAAAAATTTGCTTAGTCTCTCATACCAAGCTCTAGGAGCTTGTTTGAGACCGTATAAAGCTCTTTTCAGTTTCTAGACATGATCAGGATACTCATGAGACTCAAAACCAGGAGGTTGAGCAACATAGACTTCTTCATTTATGAACCCGTTAAGGAACACACTCTTGACGTCCATTTGAAATAACTTAAAATCCTTCGCACAAGCGAAAGCAAGTAAAAGGCGTATAGCCTCGAGTCGGGCAACCGGCGCATAAGTTTCCTCATAGTCGATGCCTTCCTCTTGGTTATACCCTTGCGCGACTAACCGCGCTTTGTTGCGAGTTATTACTCCGTTTTCGTCCAATTTATTTCTAAATACCCATCGGGTGCTGATTACTCGATGACCTCGCGGAGGAGGGACAAGGTCCCAAACCTCATTTCTAGTGAACTGATTCAGTTCCTCCTGCATTGACAAAAACCAGTGTTCATCGAGTAGGGCTTCCTTAGGGTTTTTAGGTTCCATTTGTGAAACGAATGCGAAGTGATAACAGAAATTACTTAGCTTCAATCGAGTTGTTACACCCTTTGTGATGTCTTCGAGAATGTTTTCAATTGGATGGTCTTTGGAAGACTTCCAAGCTTGAGGGAGATCATCGTTTGAAGGCGGATGAACTTCCTCGGTTACATCATGGTGTACATCCTTATCCTCCTCAACTTTGACTTTGTCAGGTTGATCAATCCCTGTCTCGCCACTTTTGAGTATGTCTTCTGTGGATGTACCTGCACCATGAGCAACATTATCCTTTCCGACATTTCTCAGATAGGACTCATCAAAAGTAACATGCACAGACTCTTCTACAACAAGCAATCGTTTATTATATATTCTATATGCTTTACTCGATTGAGAGTATCCGAGGAAGATACCTTCATCGGCCTTGGAATCAAATTTGCCCAAGTTTTCCTTTCCATTGTTTAATACAAAGCATTTGCAGCCAAACACATGCAAGTGAGAAACATTTGGCTTTCGTCCTTTTAGAAGTTCATACGGTGTTTTATTTAGAATGGGGCGAATAAGCACCCTATTCAAAACATAACACGCCGTACTAATGGCGCCAACCCAAAAATATTTCGGTAAACCACTTTCGTTAATCATTGTTCTTCCCAATTCTTCTAAAATTCGGTTTTTACGCTCCACAACCCCGTTTTGTTGAGGTGTTCATGGAGCGGAGAAGTTATGATTTATACCATGGTTACTGCAATATTCTTCAAATAAGTGATTTTCAAACTCACCTCCATGGTCGCTTCTAATTGACACTATGTTTGTATTTAACTTATTTTGGGAAAGCTTAGCAAACTTTTCAAAAGCGGCAAATGTATCACTCTTACTTACTAAAAAGATGGTCCAACAAAACCTAGAAAAGTCGTCCACTATTATGAACCCGTAATAGTTTCCTCCTAGACTTTTAATCCTAGACGGCCCAAACAAGTCCATATGAAGAAGTTCAAGAGGTCTCGTTGTTGAAACTATCTTTTTGGATTTAAATGAGATCCTTGTTTGCTTCCCTTTTTGACAAGCATCACAAAGGTGATCCTTGGTGAACTTTATTTTGGGAAGTCCTAAGACTAGGTCTTTTAAGACTACCTTATTGAGTAGGTCAAAGTTAACATGCGCTGAACGCCTATGCCATAGCCATGAGTCTTCACTCATAGTTATGAGGCATTTGTCGCTTGTTAACGATACTTCATTTAAGTCAAGCATATATACGCTGTTTACTCTAAAACCATTGAACATATTCTTCTTATCATTTTCATGCACAATTTTGCAACAATCTTTTGAAAAAGATACATTGTATCCTTTGTCGCATAATTAGCTAATGCTAAGTAGATTATGTTTAAGGCTTTCGACAAGCAACACGTCGGAAATCGTAGTAGAGGAGGGATTACCTACACTACCTTTACCTAGTATTGCTCCGCGGTTGTTATCACCATAAGTTACATACCCTTTCTTCTTATTCACGAAGTCTATGAATAAGAATATGTCTCCTGACCTGTGTCTTGAGCACCCACTATCGAGAACCCATCTTCTCTCGGTGGTCTCGACACATTTCACCTATCAAAACATAATTAGCAAAAGGAGGTACCTAATGGCATATTGGGTCCTAATAGGTTAGAGACAAAATGGTTGCGTTTGGGCAACCATTGGTAGATGCCTTTAGGAACAAGAAATCTCCTAAATCGGCATTTACCAATGGAGTGTCCTTTCTTGCAACAATATAAGCATGCAAAATCGACTTTAGAATCACTTTTACTTGCTTGATCCCTAATTACATATGCATATTTTTGATATGGGTTTATCATACTTTTTCTAAAATCCCTTTTATCAATAGCAAATGTAATTTTAGGCTCAAGTGCCTTGTTTAATTTGGCCTTAAGGTTTCTAACCTCACCTTGCCAAATATGACAAGTATCACACCCAAAGTCGAAAGGATTTCTATTGTCCTTACAATCCGATTTATTACCTTCCACAATGGAAGCCTTAAGGTCCTCTAGTTTCTTTTCGGACTCTTTAACTTTGTGCTCTAAGTACGTAAAAATTCTTTTATTAAAGGCAAGTTTCTTGAAAGCTTCAGTTGCTTCATTGTGTAAAGCATTAAATGCGGTTTGTAATTCTGAATGCGACATATTTGAGGACTTATCATATTTAGAGTGACGTACCTGCTTTTTCTTATTTTTCTGATGAGCGGAGAGGCATAGATTCACGGACTCTTCTTCATCACTAGAGCTTTCATCAGAGGAGGAAGAGTCGTTGTCTCTTTCCCAAGCTTTGTACGCTCTCCTAGGCTTTGATGATTTCTTGTGTGACTTTGATGATTCCTTTTCCTTTCCCTTTTTGTTCATCGGACAGTCTGGTTTGTAGTGACCGGGCTTTCCACACTTGTAGCACGTCCCTCTAGTCTTTTTACCTTTTGAGTCATCATCTTTGGAGTACCACGATTGTTTCCGAAAGTTTACCAAGTTCTTCTCGGAATGTTGGATGTCGTTCTTTCTCACGTAACGGTTATACCGTTTAACGAACAACCCCATATCTTCGCTCTTGTCCTCTTATTCTTTGTCGCTTGAGGAATAATCACTTTGCTCTTTTGCTTGAGACTTCGAGGAGGAAGTCTTGAGAGCTATCGATTTCTTTTCACTCACCTTCGTTTTGTCTTTCTTTTCCATCTTTTCGCGTTGGTCTAGGCTCAAGAGTACTTGCTCATGCTCTTGTAGTTTGTCAAACAATGTTGTCAAGTCTAATAAGGTAAGATCATGTGCTTCTTTGATGGCGGTCACTTTTGGCTGCCATTCCCTATTAAGACATCTTAAGATCTTATTAGTAGCAACATCATTGGAAACAGGCCTTCCTAGTGAATGTAAACGATTGATGAGATGAGTGAATCTCTTTTGCATGTCAGCAATGGTTTCCCCTTGCTCCATGAAAAAGAGATCAAACTATTGTGCTAATGTGTTGATTCTAGCCAACTTAACATCGTTCGTCCCCTCATGGGCGATTTGTAGTGAATCCCACATGGCCTTAGCAGTAGGACAATGGGATACACAATAGTATTCATCTACACCTAATGAGGAGATTAAGATATTTTTGGCTTTCCAATCATAATTGTATTTTTTCTCATCGTCATCGGTCCATTGTGCTTCGGGCTTTGGCACAACTACGTTATCCGCATTGGTCATAGTAATTTCTATTGGACCATTGAGGATAACGTTCCATATTTTTCTGTCTATGGAGTTTATGTGCACCCGCATATAGTCTTTCCAATAACTATAATTTTCACCGTTGAAAACGGGAGCTCTATTGTACGCCCCTTTTGGTTCGTTAGCCATTTTCTATCAACGTTGTATTTGAAGCACCGAGTAACCGGAGCTCTAGATACCACTTGTTAGACTATGGCACGGATCTAGAAGGGGGGGGTTGAATAGATCCCAATTAAAATTTGAGTCGGCGCTACCAATTAAAAATTGGTTTTGAAAATTTATTTTAAGTGCGGAAGCGGCCGAGGAAAATATAGTCTAAAACGAACGGTTATTGGAAAACCAGATATGCGTAAGCCTTTGGATTAATGACAATATGGAAAATAGAACCACAATGCTAATCAAACTTATCAATGATCTAATTCACTTGTTAGGATTCCTAGTTCCAATGATTTAAAGAGCAAACCAAAAACTAGATACACAAGTAAGATAATTTTGGTTTAGGCAATTTGTCAAACACTTGGCGTGCAAAACAATCCAAGTGATATTTATGTTGAGTAAGTGATTCCAACTAGCCTAGTACAATGTCTTATTGTACTTTGGAGTCAAAAACAGAGTTTTAACCTCTTACTCAATTGATATCACAGTTTGACAATAGTGCTTATACAAAAATCACTTATTTTTGAGCTATAACGTAAATGCTGAAAAATAGAGAAGACAAGTATTTGGTGAGGCAGTTCCCTCGTCGTCCTCACTTCGGGGTACGTCTGCCCTCAATTCTAAAATTAGAATTGAGATAGATTTTATAGATATCACCTGTTGAATGTAACAGTTTATACAAGGATTGAGCAGCAAATATACAACAGAAATTTCAATCTGTTGAATGTTGCTTTCACTCCTTGCCCCTTGATTCAAGATGAATCAAGTCGTCCGATCGTTGTTGATGGACCTCCGATTCTAGCCACCTTATTGAATAACCCGTTGTTGTTCAAACCTTCAGCTCCGGCTGATCTCAACAGCAACAAATCAAACCCGAGATCTTCCCTTCAATATCACTGAATCCGCTACTAGAGTGTTGAAGAACACCTCTTCACAACCACCTTCGCTCAGTTGACCCTTGATGAAGAATCTCGTCCAAAAACCCCCAAAATTCAAACCAACCTTAGAGGGTAAAACCCTAACGGTTTTATTCAAGAAAGAACCTGTCACAAGATTCAACCCGAACTAGATTACCCAATCTAAGCTTCAAACCTTATCACCTTTAATCACTCACAATGCACTTCAAAAATGGCTGTATGTAATTGATGTGTTGTGAGATGTTGAAGATGAAGATGATGAATCTTGGACACCTATTTCACTCTTTCTTATTCTTGAACACATGAATCAATTTTATCAAATGTTCATGTGACATAAGTGGTTAAACTTGTATATATAGTACCAAACCAACTAAAGACATAACAATATTTCAAATAGTAGAGGGAATCATTTAAAAACTGGATTTCCGCGCGAACGGTCGACCGCAGCAGGTCTGTGCGTCGACGCATGGCCTGCGTTTTTGGAAATCTGGAAAATGTATCAGTATGCGTCGACCATACAGTCAGCGTGCGCTGACCCGTTGAAAAATATTTCCATGCGCCGACCCTATGATCGACTCATGCCTTTATGCGCTGACCCGTTGGAAAATATTTCCTTCATGCGCCGACCCTATGGTCGACTCATTGCCTTCATGTGCTGACCAGTGGAAAAATGCTCTGATGCATGCGCCGACCCTATGGTCGACTCATGCCCTGCAAACCTGCAAAAATTGATCTTTTTGTGGTTTTTCATGCCACTGGTCATGATTGCATTTTATCTACACATAGTATATTTATTACAACAGTTTTAAGACAAGTATAAAAGGATATGGTAGGTGATACGTTGCATTTGTTTAGTAGATTTGGAGTTTATAATTTCCAATCTATCCAAGGTTGTAATTTGTCATCATCGAAACCTGTATTGAACAATGTCTTGCATACTCGTGTGATGTGTGATGATTTGCCTCCACAACCATTAGTACGGCTTGTTAATTTTAAATAG
Source organism: Lathyrus sativus (assembly GCA_963859935.3). Classification (NCBI taxonomy): domain Eukaryota; kingdom Viridiplantae; phylum Streptophyta; class Magnoliopsida; order Fabales; family Fabaceae; genus Lathyrus; species Lathyrus sativus. The sequence continues at coordinate 282,062,691 of OZ012736.1, forward strand.
GGTGCTCACCCGCCCTATTCTCAACAAAACTCCGTATGAACTTTTAAAGGGGTGGAAGCCAAATGTGTCTCACCTTCATGTCTTCGGTTGTAAGTGTCTCGTGTTAAATAATGGAAAAGAAAGTATAGGAAAATTTGACTCCAAGGAAGATGAAGGTATCTTTCTCGGATACTCTCAGTCAAGTAAAGCCTATAGAATACACAATAAGAGATTACTTACAATTGAATATTTCGTTCATGTCACATTTGATAAGTCTTATACGAAAAGTTTCGGAAAAGGTAGTTCATTTCATGGTGCAGGTGTATCTTCAGAAGAAATACTCAAGGGTGCTGAGACAGGAATTTATCAACCTGACCTAGTCAAAGTTGAGGAGGAAAAAGATCACTTTCATGAGGGAATTGAGGAAGTTCATCCATCTAAAACCGATGATCTCCCTCCAGCATGGAAGTCTTCCAAAGACCATCCCGTCAACAATATTCTCGGTGATATCTCAAAGGGAGTGACTAATTGATCAAAGCTAAGTAATTTTTCTTATCACTTTGCTTTCGTTGCTCAAGTAGAACCTAAAAACCTAAAAGAGGAATTACTCGATGAACATTGGTTCCTATCAATGCAAGAGGAACTCAATCAGTTTGAAAGAAATGATGTTTAGGATCTTGTCCCGCCTCCACGAGACCATCAAGTAATTGGAACCCGATGGGTGTTTAGGAATAAACTAGATGAGAACGGAGTAATAACTCGAAATAAGGCGTGTTTGGTCGCACAGGGGTATAACCAAGAGGAAGGAATCGACAATGAGGAAACTTATGCGCCGGTTGGCCGACTCGAGGCTATACGCCTTCTACTTGCATCCGCGTGTGCGAAAGATTTTAAACTATTTCAAATGGATGTAAAAAGTGCGTTCCTTGAGTATCTTGATCATGTGTACAAATTAAGAGGTTTATGTTGCCCAACCTCCAGGCTTTGAATCCCATGAGTATCCGGATCATGTGTACAAATTAAAACGTGCTTTGTATGGACTCAAGAAAGCCCCTAGGGCTTGGTATGACCGTCTAAGCAAGTTTCTCCTTGATCAAGGGTACTCAAGAGGAAAGGTTGACACAACTCTTTTCATTAAACATCATGGAAAACACATGATTTTGGTACAAATATATGTTGATGACATCATTTTTGGATCAACTAACATGAATCTGGTAAGGGAGTTTTCAACATTAATGCAGGGAGAATTCGAAATGAGCATGACGGGGGAGTTCAACTACTTCCTCGAATTGCAAATCAGGCAACTGCAGGAGGGTACCTTTTTGAGTCTGACAAAATAATGCCTTGAGCTTCTGAAGCATTTTGACATGGCAAACTCTAAGGCTATCGACACTCCAATACCTACGTGTGCGAATCTTAGCCGAGACGAAAATGGTAAGGATGTAGAGGTGAAAAAGTATCAAGGTATGATTGGATCTCTCCTCTATGTTACTGCTTCTAGACCCGACATTATGTTTAGTGTTTGTACGTCAACCTCAACGTCAACAGTCTCAACAAAACAATATAAATCAGCATCAAAACAAACAGAATAACAACAATCAGAACAACCATAAGCGGATGAATTTTGACAGAATTCATGTGCCTTATATAGAGTTGTTTCCTTATTTGATTCACCAAGGGGAAATAATCCCCAAAGAGATTGCACCTACAGTTCCTCCTTTTGGTCCAAAGCATAATCCGAATTCATCCTATGCTTACCATGCTGGGTACATAGGACATGCTACTGAAGATTGTATTGTTCTCAAGGATACAGTTCAAGAGCTTATTGATCAGAAAATCCTGACAATTTCTAAGGAGCGTCCTAATATATAAACTAATCCCTTGCCTACCCATGGTGGACCTGCGGTTAATATGATTGAGTAAAATCGAAAGGATGAGTTGATTAGAGATGTCGACAAAGTGAAAACTCCAATGATTGTTATGATCAAGAAGTTGAAAGAACAAAGGTTATTGAAAGGTCTTCATGGGAAATTCCAGATCTATAACGATAACCCTAATTACTGTCGAAAGTTGAAAGGTTGTGTTCATATCTTGATGAACCAATGTGTAGTTCAGTTTGCCAGAGCCAAGTCTATGGAAGACATAGCTACTATCAAGCCATTCACGATCGTATATTGGAAGGTTCCTGTGGAAGCTCCTAAAAAGGAAGATTCAACTTATCACTGTCTGTGTTCCTAAGCCATTTCCGTATTAGAATTCGAAAGAGGTTCCTTGGAAGTATGGTCCAACCGTGTTCTCTGGGAGTCGAGAAATCCAATTCTCTTAATCTGAAATTGTTAACGTAACTGCCACTAAAGGGATGACTTGCAGCAGGTGAGTGTTTGCTCTGAAGGTCGTATCTAACCTAGTGCGAATTCCAACTGTTGTTCCTCCTAAGGAGATGTCTACTTCAACAACTCCTGTTGTACAACAAGGGGCATCAACTGCAGCATTAGTTCCAGTCACTCTGTCTGCGAATGTCACAAAAATAAACAAGTCATGGATAACCAAGAGTTCCTCAAGTTGATCAAGAAGAGCGACTTTATGATTGTTGATCAGCTAGGGCAAACTCCATCGAGGATTTTTGTCTTATCTTTGCTCATGAGCTTACTAGTGCACATATCAACTTTGTTGAAAGTTTTGAACGCCGATCATGTGATGCATGACATTCCAGTAAAACAATTTGACGAAATCGTCGTGAACATGACTGCTAGTTGGTACTTGGGTTTCAACGAGTCAGAGTTGCCTCCTGAAGGTACTGCCTATAATAGAGCCTTGCATATCTCAGTGATGTGAGGGCAAACCTCATAGGTAGATACACTTGTTTCAATGATGTCAAAACTTAGATTGATAGAAAAATGTACTTTGGACGGTATCATTGTGTCACATATGCATGTCTTATCCCTCGTGAGTCAAACATTTGTCAAAAAAATTATTGATACATATAAAAATTGCTAAATGTATGCTTCATGTAGGGTTGGTCAAGCTTGTCAGGCTTACTATGTAATAGAGTACCTCAAAAGTGGCTTGATACATGAAAATAGGCATTTTTGCATATTTTAGGGGTTTGAGTCAACTCAAACCTAGTTTTGGTCGACTTATACAAAAAGGTTTTTTAATGGTCTACTCTCAGGAGTTCTCGCATTGACCCTCTGGTCGACTCATACTGTGTCCATTTCTATTTGTTTAAATCTACATGCTTTGCATCGACGTATGACCTGCTCTGGTCGAGGCAAAGTTTGTTTTTTGCACAATCAGGAATTCGGGTAATCTCAGGTCGACCCTTCTTTTTGCATAGGTCTATCGCTCGCGTAAGTTCAGTTCAAAATTTGTTATATAAAACTGTCTTTGTGTTTTGTTAAGTTGGTTAATCAGTTTTGTCTTGCATATAAAGTGAGTTTTTCTCTTCCTTTCACATACACTATGAAAAACAAGAAAAGTGAAAATAACATACTGATTTGTTCTCATCATCTTCATCCTATTCCTTGCATTTTTCAACAACTACACATAACCATTTTTGTTGTGTATTCTGCTTGTTAGAGGTGATAACATCCAAACATAGGATTGATGTAATCGGGTTTGGGTTGTGTAATCAGTAGGTTTTTCTTAAATAAAACCATTAGGGTTTTGTCCTCCAGGAATCATGGATTTTTGGGGTTTTTGCATGAATCGGTCCATCACAAATTTAGCCGACTGAAGGTAATCGAAGAAAGGGTTGTTTTGTCGGTTTAATAGAGGTAACCAGAGGATTGTGAGAGGAAGATTTGGGTTCGACACGTTGGTGATTGAAATCATCCGAGAAAGATTTGAAGACCGTGGGGTTGTTCAAAGGGCGTGCCGTAGTCGTAGGTTTATTCATTGCGTTCGAAGGACTTGATTCAACTTGAATCAAGGGAAGAGAAGAAATAAGCTCTGCATTAACAATTGTGTTTGATCGTTTGATTACTATTTGCTTCTCGTGTAAACATTGACCAATAGGTTATATATATATAGGTCTCAATTCTATTTTTAGAATTGAGGGCAGACGTACCTCGAGCGAGGACGACGGGGGAACTGCCTCAACAAATTGGTGTTTCTTTCTTTACTTTTAAATTGCTTAAATTCTGAGTTTGAGTGTAAACAATTGTGTTAATCAAAATTCTAAATGTGAGTAGTGCAGAACCATTTTTTAAGCTTATTACAATCCTTGATTGTTATTGAACAGTTTAGTATTTTCCTCACATATTAGAATTCACTTGTAGTGTCTTGCACTCCAAGTGTTTGTCCAATTGTGTGAACGACAAACAATTGTCTTGTCTTTTCAAATTGAATGTATTTTTAAAGCATTAGAAATAGTCAAACCTTATAGTGAATAAAATCTGATTGAAGTGTGATCAAGTTAGTGATTCTTAAATCTCGTTTTTATCGAATTCCATAGGCTTTGCGTATATCTAGTTTTTTCGTTAAAGGTTCGTTTTAGACAAAAATAGTTCATCGGCCGCTTCCGCCTAAAACATTTTTCAAAACCAAATATTGGTAGCGCCGACTCTGTTTTAAATAAGTGATCTATTCAACCCCCCCCCCCCCCCCTTCTAGATCTGCGCCATCATCTAACAAGTGACATGTATGGACTCTTTTCTATCTCATGTTCTTGCAGATATCGGTTCTTCTCTCAATGTAATGCCTAAGGGTACATTGAGTCAACTATTGGTAGAGGGGAGAAAAATGAGACCAAGCGCTTTGATCTTTAGAGCTTTTGACGGTTCTCAAAGGCAATTTATTGGCGAAGTGGATTTACCCATTAAAGTCGGGCTGCATTTATTTAGCATTACTTTCCAAGTCATGGATATCAAACCTGGATACAGTTGTTTGTTGGGTAGACCCTAGATCCATGTCGCATGGTTAGTTACGTCCATAATACATCAGAAGCTAAAGTTCATGTTTGAAGATCAGATGGTCATCGTCTGTGGTGATGAATATTTGCTAGTAAGCGAGTTATCATCATTCCGATATGTCGAGACTGATGAAGGAATAGCTGAAGTGTCGTTGCAATGTCTCAAATTTGAAGATGTCAGCTCTGCTTCTGTCAATTCTGGTAGACTCCCAAAAATGGCCATGTCTTATGTCAAGAATGCTAAAGAGACCATTTAGAAAGGTGCCTTGCCTGGCTGGGGGCAAATCCTAGATGTGGTTGAAAAGCATGATCATTTTGGACCAGGTTATCATCCTGATCAGCAAGTTAGTTCGTGCAGTCATCAGGAATGCAACATGATCTAGTTCACAAGCCCTGGATTGCAAGAGAGGGATATCATGTCAGCCATTGACGATGCATGTCCTAGCAGCCGAAGTACAAGCTTTGTACGCAAATGTCCGCCGGGATTCAAGCTCAACAACTGGACATCTACCGTGATTCCTGTGGTTTTTCTCACAAACATGTAATGCATTTTGTTTTCCTGTTCCCTCGTCCTCGCCCGAGATGAGTGGATAGCTTGTAAGGGCCTCACGCTTTTGAAACATTATGCGATCAATAAATAAAAGTTTTTTGCATTTAAATCACACTCTTTTTTCTTTCTTTATTTTGTTTTTCACAAAAAAAAAATGGAAAAGTTTCTTTTGTTTTTTCACATTTCAAATATCTTCATTCTAAACATAATTCATAAACATACAGAACAAATAATTGCATTGATAACAACTTGGCAAACATCCATTGTAATTCTGGGATTCTAATTAACCAAGCCAAAGAAGATGGTGAGGAAGATTATATATTACTAGTTGAACTAGTAAGGCACCTTGAGCATGAGCAGAGAGAGATTCAGCCACACAAAGAGCCAGTGGAGGTTATCAATCTTGGTATTGATGAAGTTAGGAGAGAAGTCAAGATTGAGGCATCCCTTGCTAAGCATGTACACTCTAAGTTCGTCAAGCTATTAAAAGAGTATGTTGATATTTTTTTCTAGGTCTTATCAAGATATGCCTGGGTTGGATACCAACATTATTGAACATCACTTACCACTCAAGCCTGATTGTCCTGCTGCCAAGCGGAAGCTCAAAAGGACCTGGCCCGACATGGAACTTAAAATCAGAGAAGAGGTAAAGAAGCAGTTTGACACTGGGTTCTTAGCCACTTCCGAGTATCCTGAATGGATTGCCAACATCGTCCCAGTTCCAAAGAAAGATGGGAAGGTCCTAATGTGTGTGGATTATCGAGATCTCAATCATTCGATCCTGAAATATGATTGTCCTTTTTCTCATATTGATGTTTTGGTAAACAACATGGTGCAGTTCTCAGTCATTTCGTTCATGGACAATTTCTCATGATATAATCAAATCAAGATGTCCCCAACTGATATGGAGAAGACTACTTTCATCACACCTTGGGGTACATATTGCTACAAAGACATGCCATTTAGCCTGAAGAACACAAGGACAACATACCAACATGCCATGGCAACCCTCTTTCATGACATGATCCATAAAGAGATTGAGGTTTACGTTGATGATATGATTGCCAAATCCAGAACTAAAGATGATCATACTATGGTTGAATCCGGAAAAATGCACCTTTGGAGTTCAATCTGGAAAACTGTTGGGTTTTATTGTAAGTCAGAAGGGCATCCAACTTGATCCTAACAAGGTTCGGGAAATTCAGAACATGCCGCCTCCCAAAACAGAAAAAGAAGTCAGTGGCTTTCTGGGCCCACTTAATTACAGTTCCAGATTCATTTCTCATCTGACGGCTACTTGTGAACCAATTTTCAAATTACTATGAAAAAAATAATTGGTTGAATGGAACAATGATTATCAAGAAACATCTGTATGCGATGTAACAACAACGTTAAGAGGTCACAACATCAAGAATCATGTCAAAGTTCACAGATGAAGTTCAAAGTATACCATGCATATTCAAGCATTCACAAAGGCAAGAAACAAACCCTAAGCATGTTACGGTTCTAACAAGACACATAAACAAGTAGGATAAGACATGGTAAACACATTCAAGAGGTTACAACATCAAGATTCATGTCAAAGTTCACAGATGAAATTCAAAAGGTTACTTTCATATTTATGCATTCACAAAAGCAAATATGACCATGGTAAGACCTTGAATCAAACAAATTTGGTTACTCAAACATGCTAACAAAAACATATGAAACATATAAGACAAATCTTACAAGATAGATCAAGTTTTAAGGTAAAAACACTAAAAATACATGATTTTTAAGTGGGTCAAAGTCTTTCTAGGATAACAATCCTTGAATTCTTTCCTCACTTATTGAAAATTGATGAAAAACAATTTGCAAAAAGAATGGTGAAAAAATGTTAATAATTGATAAAGTTATGATGAAATTAAATTGTGAAGACAAAATGAGAAAATAGGTGATAAAAATAATTGAAATGCATCCAAAGGGGTTGAACTCACGTCCTTAGGGTAACAACCCAAAATTCTAACCATCTGACCCACACGTGCCTTGTGAAACATAAATACATCCATGTAATAAAATAAAAAAAACAATCCATTCACAATGAAATAAAAACAAAAGGTATGGGGGGGGGGGGGATCGAACCCCAGAACCTTCGCTAAACACAACACACAAAGCAACCTCATTGACCAGCGGCGCTACGCCCTCATCCAATACTAATATGCCTCAAAAATGTTTTAAACTATTTTTGTATTAAAATGGCCACCTCAGTGCCATGTCATGCCAGGTCAACCCCTACTTCAGCTTCATCTTCTCCAATTTTCTCTCCCTCGTTCGTGCCCTAAACCTCTTTCCATGGCCAAAACTTCTTCAAATCAGAACTCTTTCATCTCTCAACCAAATTCAAAAGTGTAAAGATTTAAGTTGGAGTATCTCCAAAGGGAATTGAAATATGTGATTTGTTTATACTAACTCTAACAGTATAGATCAATATGAATCCAACTACAGTTCAATGCAATAAGAGTAAAACATGTGAAAACTTTATATATGAAACTTATTCAAAGTAGACAGTGATTCACACATTTAATACATGATGATATCTACATGTTTCCTTTGCAAAGGAATCAATGATAGTACATGAACATGAAGATTCAAAAAGTGAGGAAACTTACTTCTTGGAGATAGTCCAAGGCCTCTTCAAATGCCTTTTCAGGTGTAGGAAAATACCCTAGTGAGCTTCCTTGATGTCTTTGAAACTTGTTTGAGTGCTTGGTTGTGTTGCAACTACGAAAAGGGCCGAAAAACAGACAGAAGAGTCTCCACCGAGCGTTGTTTATCCTAAAGAGGGGGAAAGGAAATGGTCGAAGAAAACCTAAGAGAAAGGGAAAGACAAGGTCATCACAACAAAATCTTGGGTTCGGGAGTCGGTTACGCAAGGGGAAGGTATGAGCACCCCTCACGTCCGTTGTACTCAACGGGATCCATGCTTGTTGTCTAATCTATGGGTGGAAACTATCTAAAAGCTACTGCTAAACGGGGGTGAAGAGAAAAGAACAGACTCGATAGGATATCGCCGCCCTCTGCCTACGTATTCCCTCGTGCAATGGGAAAGTCAGAGTCAACGTAGTTTGGGAAAATACGGGTGATGGGGGAAGGTTGCTCGCCAAGACATCGCCGTCTTGTGCCTACGTATCCTCATCTGGTATGAGAAATCTGAGCAAATGTAGTTCAGAAAAACTGGACCACTGGTTGTTTAATTGTTTTATGACCAATGTTAAATCTCTGTTCTAGCAGTTAGGGAAGATGCGTGTTTGCGGTAGAACAGAAACGTAACATACTCTTTATGAAAATGAGGTTTGAAAACAATCCTGAAGGATGAAAAATTTTGAATTTTGGTTTGTGTTTTCTAGAAGAAGTGAATTGAGTTAGTTTGAAACTCATGTTGAACTAAAGATCATGACATAAGAGCGAATGCGTCGCATATCGCCCAAAGGGCATACGCTAAACACTCTAGATAATGTGAAGATATACCTCCCCACTTATCATTCCTCATGTGCTTAAAGCTCGTAGCGTACAACACTTATTATCCTTTATTAGGTATCTTGAAAGAGTTTTGAGATGAGAAGAGAAGACAAAAGGACTCTAAAGGGGACTAAGAAACCCTAATGTTATCATGAAAAGTGGTCCTAAAGTTGGGATAGAAGGGAACTACCTAATGTTATCATGCAAAGGATTGAAAGCCTAATGTCTTTCCTACTCCCATCTTAAAGAGAGTGACTAGGAATCCTAAGGGATCACGTGAACAAGCACAAGTAAACACAATGCATAATTAATCACAAATGAAACAAAAGGGAAGACTTAAACAAGTTTATACAAGATGAAAAGAAATATGAAAAAGCAAGCAGAATATGCAATCATGAAGCATTCATTAAGACAAACACAAGTCACACACAAGAGAAGACTTAAACAAGTCAAGAAAGATGAGAGGAAATGAGAGAAGCAAGCTCCTACAATCAAATGCCATCAATCATCATAAGAAGAAAAGTGCTAAATAAAGAATCACAATCAAAGAAGTGAGGGGAGAGGTAGAGTGGGGCAGCAACCACATCATGAACATCTCAATCCCACATTCACTCATGATCAAATAAAGAAAAGCACTCAAATAACTCAATAGAAGTTCAATTGTTCATAACATCCTCAAAGTGAAACCAATATCACCAAAGCATCATGAACATGCACATAACCATCAAGGTCATAAGTGAACTAAATGAGGATCAACAAATTCAAAATCAAGAATCAAGCAAACACAAGAATGATCACACTCAAGTTGAATGACCAAAGTCCATACAACAATCTCACACTTAAAACTTAAGTGGAAAGACATGATCAAATGAAAGTTGTGGCACAAGGTACACATCCAAATGACCTACAATCAAGCAAGGCATCATCTCAAGCATGTCAACAATAGTTAACAAGACTCATGAGGTCCTCAAGGGATCACACAAGATCATATCCCAAAACTAGGTCAAGGAAGCACACATACACATGGTGAAAACAACTTTGAATTTGAGGCATCCACTAAAAGTAGAAGCAAGCTCAAATAATATCCAAATAAATTGGAAAACTAAAGTTGAACCAAACACAAATCAGAGACCAAAAGATCATGGCAAGAAAACAACTCAAAGCACCACCAATTCGTTCAATCAAGACAAGGTGTTCCACTGATCGAGAATCCATCGAGGGACAAAGAAAAGCCAATGAAAAACAAACAAGGAAAGATCATCAAGACCTCAAACCAGCCCTTTAATAAGCCTCAATCAATCACTTAAGTGTGAGAAGAGAATTGGTCAAAGGGGGTGTTTGACCAAGGTCAAAGATCAAGCTTCAATTCCATATATCAACCATAAAACCACTTATCAAATTAAATCAATTAAAATACTAAAAATAAATGAAAAATAAAATAAAAATTTTGAAAAATATCCTAACATCCTAAAATGTCAGAATCATATTTTTTGGGATTTTTAATATGCTCAAAACTATTTTAAAATGATTTAAATAGGAAATGAAATAAAAAGAAAATAAAATAAAATAGAAATGGAAGAGGGGTGCATAAGTAAAGTGGACTTGAACTAAGGTCACGTTCAGCATGTTTGGGCCCCAAAACAATAGGGTGTGCATATCAATATGGCCAAGCCCAAAGCAAAGAAAATCACCAGTTTGAGCAAAACGCTCTGTTTCACTAAACAAGCTGGCTACCACGTCGGAGTCAACACAAGCCACGCATGCAAGTCCAAGCAAATTCAATGCCACATCAAAAGACACCTCAGCATCACCTCAGACGCCGGAGCCCTAGCTCTGGCCATCTTCCCCGGTGAGCTTCACCGGTGGAAACTGTAAATCAACATAAAAATTAAAACCCGTGCTACCATCTCAAAGCATTTTTCACGTAGGTCTCAAATATGGTGTTGGTTTTTGAAAAAGGTTCTTCTAACACAAATAAATCAGGCCACAAAAATCATACACACCAACTGAAAATGGTTCAAGCAAGCATGAAAATGTTTCAAACATTGCCTATAAGAGATAGGACTTCAGATGCACCAATCATGAACATAAATGTGTGCCTAAAATGGGAGATTAAGCTCATGGAGGTTTACCTAACGGAGCTGCTCTGTCGACTTTTCAAATGCTTAGAAAGCTTCACTTTGATGCTCTCAATCTCCTCCTGATGCTTATATGATGATGAATTAAGCAAGAAATGGTCAGAAGAACCAGTGTGAAATGAGATTCGAAGAGAGAATGTTTTGTGCAATTTTTGGATGAATCTCTTCTCTCATGCAGCTGCTCCTAATATCTTGTGTTTAGGGTTTGAATATAGCTATATATGAGGTCTTAATGAGTCCCATGCAGGCCCATGTTGTGTAATTAGCTTGCTTGAAAGTTTTGTCCAAAAAATCAAATTTGTGTGCACACGGGTTATGGCCTCTTTTGTAATCCTCTTGGTCATCAATTCAAGACAATGGAGTGTGTGGAAATGAAATATGGTGGTTTAGATGATTGCTGATGAGTTCACACCATGTTTTGGATTATGACTTCTTATGGAATGAAATTTGAAAAAGTGACTTGAAATGTTGTTATATTTTGGCTCAAATTGGATAAATATCTCATGCACATGATATGAGGATGATGTAGTACCAAAAGATCAAAAACAAGAGCATTTGATGACTTGGAATGAAAGAAACTCATACTATGTCCAAAAATCAAGTTTTTCAAGCTCAATATGGCTCAATGGTCTCATAAATCAATAAATGCCATGGAAATTGAGTTCAAGATGATATTAAGGTCATTTTGCACTACTTTCATGTTTGTTGAAAATGGATTTGAGGTCATGAAGTGGATGAAATTGGTCATTGAAATGAAAGACCTAAGACTAAATTTCCAAAAATACCCTTAACTTGTAAAGACCATAACTAGAGCTTCAGACATGAGAATGATGAGTTCTAGCACTTTTTGGAAAGCTAAGATAATTAGGAACAACTCTAATGTTTGATAAAAAATTAGGAAGAGCTTGGTTTCATATGAAAAATGCCTTGGAAGTGAGCTAACTTTGAGTGCCTCTAAAATCTCTTCATCTGATGACACCAACTTGTTGACACTGTTGCACCCCAAAATTTGACCAACATTTCTTTACCTAGCTTGTGTTTCATTTCATTCACATTAGCATTATCATTTGCATTTCATTGACATGTATGTAGGAGATCAAGAGGTATGATTACCAATTAAGGGCTACACAAGAGTTTGAAGCTAGCCAAGAAGATTATTCAAGTGGTCAGGGGTTGATATCTTTGTCAGAGAAGTTAGAAGATCCTCAGAGAGGGTGGTTGAAACCAAGAGTGTGTGCCTCCTAACTTGAGAGTTGTGGGAAGCTCCTCAGATGATTCTGAAGCCATGAATGTGGACTTGAAGCCTTGAGAGAGCTTATGAGATGCCTTGAAAGCCATCATGAAGCCTAGAGAGGTCATTGTGCAAGATTAAGAAGGCTCAGCCATGAGTGGTGCAATTAGGGTTTGACTGGATCAACCCTAGGTCAACTGATGATTTGAAGGAGGTTGAGACCTAATTCAAGAGCCATGTGATCATGGATTGATGCATTGAGATTCTATAAGGATGATTCCAAGGTTAACTCATCATGATTGAAGAGTTTGAGAAGTTTCAAGCTAGGGTTTCTAAGGCTTGACAGTGTAAAATCCCCTAGTTTGACCCCTATCTGCAAGGCAGTTTAGCTCAAGATGTGATTGTCATCTCATCTTACCCCCAACATGAATGTTGTATAGCTTGCTCTTAGCTTTAATTTGAGTAATAGAAGTCCTTGATAGGATTCGTAGAACTCAAGTTATGACTTTGACAAGTTACAGGTCACCTGAGGTATGTGAATCTGGGGCCTTGAAAGTTACCCAACTTGCATCAAACCTTTGCCGAAGAAGGATGAATCCTATGAACTTTTGGTCAACATTAATGTTGTTCCTTATCTTCTTAGCTTTCTAGAGAGTATTATAAGTCCTTGATAGGATTTGTAGAACTCAGGTTATGGCTTTGACAAGTCAAGGGCATTTTGGTCATTTGGAGATTACAGGTCATTTCAAGCATAAGGCTATAACTCCTATTTCCAAGCTTCAAAAGGAAAAATATTCAACATCAAACTTGTTCAAAATGATGCTTTAAGGCTAGAAAGGAGGTCATGAGATGTTGGAAATGCTTGTAGCTCAAAGTTGCAAAAATGACCTAAAATAAGGGTATAAGTTAAATGAATCAAAGTTGGAAATTGATATTTTCAACCTACACATCCAAACCATGGCATGTAATATATCATTTTGACTCTACAAAACATTTTAAGAACATTGGTTTAGCCACATTTTTGAGTTGAAATTCAATTTGTGGACTTGCTTTGAAAAGCACTTGCTTGCATATTAAGTAACATATGCAAAACTCAAAATCAAGGCATGAGCAAGGCTCTTGGCAAGCTAAACTCTTCCAAAATGTCACTAGGGGAAAAATTGAAAGAGATTGGGATGATTTTCAAGCTGCAAACAGAATTGCACATAGCATGATAAGTGGTTGAAAATCTCATGACATGAGAAGTGGAAACTCTCATTAGAAGGATCTAGAGGGTTCTAGATCATCCAAACATCATCTATATATTGAATAGAGTTGATCCAATGCAGGGGTTGGTGATCATTGAAGGAGAGAGCATAGATTGAGATTGAATTTCCATAGCTTGCAAGTGAATTTTGTTTCACCAAATTCCTCAATTTCCATCCATTTTCTTGATTGAAACTTCTTCCATGGATGTCAAGGAGTGATTCCAGATCATTATCAAGAAGAATTCGTGGCTGAATAATGTATGAGCAAGTGAACTTCTCCACCTGCAACTCACCATCGGGTTTCAAGATTCAAGCACTTTCAACTGGTTCTTTTGCATACAGAAGCAAGGAGGAGGTTCATTGATCGTGTCTGCAAGATTGTAGAGCTTGAAGTGGAGGTTTCGTGCATCTGTTCAACCAATATTTTCAGGTTGGTAACTTCCTTCCTATAGCATGATTTAGGTAGAATTAGGTTGAATTAAGGTGTTAGATTTATTGTAGAATGGTGTAGGATGGATTTCAGATAGATAATTTGAGAATTAGTGACAAAATAGGAGAATTAGCATTTTCGGTTGAGATTTGGATATGATGAATCTTGAGGTTTCAGAGGAAACTAAGGGTATGGTTGAATTCGTGGCAAGATTTGGGATGAGTTTCATGTTTTGACCATTTGCAATAGAGGCTCCTAGAGAGAACTAGGGTTGAAGGTGATGACCGGAGCTCCACCGGTGGTGGCCGGAGCTGGGCGCAAAGCTCAGATGTTCAAAAGGTTGAAGATGATGTTTGCACCATTGGATGAGGGTTTGACTTGGACTGGGAGCATGATCCAATGGCCACGTTTTAAAGTTCAGTTGTGAAGGATCTGAATAAATGAAACGCTGTGTTTCATTTAGCAGTTGGTTTTGGGCTTAATGAATTAAGTGATATCCACACCCCCCCTGAAGGCCCAACCCAAAGTTTGAACTGACTCTGATTACTATCCACACCGTGCGCTTGTCTATTTTAATTTGATTTTCTTTTAATTTTCATTTTATTCATGGTTCTTGAAAAATTCATAATAAATTGAAAATTAATCCAATCAACCCCATTCTTTTTGCATTTTACTCATGATTGAGTCTAGTATTTTTTAGAGAGAAAATATTTTCATTTCATGTATTTCCTGATTTAATGGGAATTTTACATTTTAATTGATATTAAGATGGTTATGTTTGATGCATATTTTTGTGGAATTTTGTATGATCTCATGGTGATGACTTTGATCCTAATTTTTTGTGTGTGATTAGGTTAGACATGTATGCTCCCATATCATTTTTCTCACATTTTTGTGATGAAAATAGGTGTGCTTTCTAGATTGATATTTAGGTGCTTCCTTTTAGGGTTTAGGTTTGATACCTTGTAATGTAGGATTTAGTTCTAGGTCTAATGTGATGATTTGATCTCTGAAATTAATGTGGTAGAGTCATGATTGACCTAGGTTCCCATAGTAATTTTTGTAGGATTTTACAATTTATTTTAGTATTTTAGTTAGGACTAACTTTAGTACTAGGTTTTAGGTGATCCTAACTTACTAATTCAACTAGTTTAACTTCCTTAGTCCCCTTAGATTAGGGTTTGTGCTTTGTTTGCCTTTGGTTGAGATTGAAGACAAGTTGAAGATAAGGTGAGGATGCTTGAAGTTGCTTGGAGCTTTGGATTTGTCTGTGCCTGAAGGTGTCTGATGAAGGTTTAGGAGATAGGACATAGGGAGAGCCTTATAGTTAGAATGATTTCTTTCACAAACATGGAAAGCATCTTGTGCTTCCATTCCTCCCAATGACTAAAAGTCCTTCTCAGATATTCACATCCCTCCTTTGGAAGGATGAGTGGCTTTATCTGGGAAGTAGAACTTTGAGGGAACCAGTCTCTCATAATGATGAACCCTTACAGGCTTCCTTTGGTTGTCAGTAAGCTGTTTATCATTTCCACTCATTCTGTTAAATCAATTATCTTCTGGTTTGAGTATCTTGAAAGATGTTGGGCTTGAGTTTGAAGATGAGCACTTCATTGAAGAGTGTGGAAGAGGATGATTCCTTGAGCATTGCCATTGCAGCTGAAGCTTGAAGAGCTTGAAGACCAAGTTGACACTTGAAGATTCAATGAAGATTGAGGGAAGAGCTGAGGCTTAGAGGGTTGAAGGATGAAGTTGACACTTCCATGTGATTAAAGACTACTCTGAGAAGCTGAGGCTTGTAGATGAAGAAGACCAAGTTGAGACTCGTAAAGCAAAGAGAGCTGAAGCTTGAGAACTAAGTTGATACTTATGAAGAGGATTCAATTGAGACTGAGTATAGAGCTGAGGCTTGAGGAATAAAAGATAAGTTGATACTTATATTGATGCTTGGAGAGCCTGAAGGAATCAAGTTAATATTTGTAATTAAGAGTAAAGCCTGAAGGTGGAATTGACTGAGAAGCTGAAGCTCAAGGAAGAGAGAATAAGTTGATACTTATGTTGAGGTGTTGGAAGCTTAGAGAAACAAGTTGATACTTGTTAGTAAAGATGATAACCTTGAAGGGTGCTTAAAGTCTGAAGACTGGATTGCTGTTGGAAGAGCTGAAGCTTGGATTTGAAAGAGAGTTGTTGATCTGCTTTCTTGTCTGTTTTCTTTTCTGTATTGCTGATGTGCCTTGTTTGACTTGCTTGATGCATTAGAATAAGTCCATGATTAGACTGACTTTAATCTAGGAGCATGATTGCACTAGAGGTTGAGTTGCTCCCTCAGCTTGGATTGTTACTGTATGGCTTTGCTTGCGGGTATTCGGTAGAGCCCAACTCCCTTGCCCATGTGGTTTGTGTTTGCTTGACAACATTTTATTTCTTCTGTATGATTACAGTCTCTTATATTCTGCTTGATAGCATGTTATTCTTTCCCCTGTATGATTACTGTTATTCATATCTGGCTTGAGGTTGAGATGAGCTTGTGGAGGCTGCTGCCCAACACACATTTCCTCCCTCACCTGCATTGCATGCATTTTACAATCGTTCATTGTTTACTATTTAAGCTGATGCTTTATCTGTTCCTGTGTATCATCGACATGATCCCCTAGGAATCTCACTTCCTTTGATAAGGAAGTGATGATTAGAACTTTAGGTTGAAACCTATGCATGACAACATCTAGGAGATCCCTGTTTCAAACCTCAACTATAGGATGAATCCTTGGCATGACAACAGTAGGACTTGATAGTCTCCCCTTAGTTAAGCATGTTCTCTTCTCATCTCAAAACAGCTTAAGATATAGTAATCATGAATGATTTCTTTCGTACGTTACGAGCCTTAAGCTATCTGAGAAAGGATCGTGGGAGAGTTTCTTTTCCACAGTCTGGATGTTTAGTATGGCACCCTTTGGGTGACATGCGACGCATTCACTCTCAGGTCATAGTCTTTAGTGCGATTGAAATTGCAAACACAATAAAAAAACAGTTCTTTTGTAAAAGACAGAAAACCAACTGCAAACCTTTTGCCCCGTGGGCCCGTAATTCAAAGGAAAACTTTTATGAATAAAAGAGGGTCGTTAAACTTCAGCGCCACCGCAAACAGGCTTTGTCCCTAACTGCTGGAACTGCTGTTTAACCCTACTCGATAAAACAGATGAATCTGAATTCCCGTAATCCGTAGTATCCCGAACTACGTAAGATCTGATCTCTCATACCTGTTGAGAGTACGTAGGCACAATACTGATGTATTCGCGAGCCACCTTCCCCATAACTCGTCGTAGGTCGAACTACGTTGACTCTGATTTCTCATTCTCTGATGAGAATACGTAGGCATAAAGCGCGACGCTTTGCCGAGTCATTTTCTTTTCTGTTTAAGCCAGCCTTGATAGGTAGATAGATAAACCAAATCGTCCAGTAAACACAACAAGCGTGGATCCCGTCGAGTACGACGGACGTGAGGGGTGCTAATACCTTCCCCTTGCGTAACCGACTCCCGAATCCAGACAACGGTTGCGACGACCTTGTCTTATATCCTTTTCGTTAGGTTTTTCCGATCGTTTCCTTTCCCGTTCTGAGGGATAAATAACGAAAGGCGGCGACTCTTCTGTTTTTCCGGCACCTTATTTTTGCGGAAGCGACAGCTGGCGACTCTGCTGGGGACTTGATAGTTTCCTGGGATCCAACGTCCCGTATGCGAGTCAGTTTGGGGATCCGACGTCCCCTGCGAGAGTCAATCCTAGTGCTTGTATGATTACTTGTTAGGTTGTGTTTATTTATCGCATTTTATTTCCCGCACTTTATTTTCAGTATGATATGATTATCTGCGCTGTTGTGGGAGGGGCATTCTGATGAGTGAGAAGCCAGACCCAGGCTTGAGTGTACATAGCATTAGTTGTGGAAATTAGTGGGCGCGTGCTTGCTTGACAGGCACTAGTGTCTCATGAAATCCATGCTCAGACGAGGTTCTCCCGGTTGGCTTATTTTTCAACCCTTTGGGTTGAGGGGGTTGTTGGTTTGGAGGATTGTCGACTCTAGGGACCGATCATTTGTGATTCAGCCGAGTGAGGCCGCTTCATGAGCTGGTGATGCCACACCTTCTGGGTATCGTATCACCCCTATTGAATGTCTGTGACGCTGATGAATGCATAGGATGCCGAACTTGAGTCAGTTTAGGTCCATACCTGTGAGCAGGGTTGGGTTTATTGCAGGAAACTTTGACCTTCAGATTACCTGGTTTTCTTGACAGTGAATCAGTTTTGTTGGTACCGGAGGTTCTCATCCTCAGATAGATGATTGTTCTTGACAGAGAAGAGTTAGGGTCCTGTATCAGAGGTCCTTATTATCAGATGTCTGTTCTTGACAGAGCAGAGCTAGGGTCCTGTATCAGAGGACCTTATATTCAGAGATGTGTATCTGTTCTTGATAGAGCAGGTTTTGATCAGAGGGTCTTATTATCAGATGTTTGTTCTTGACAGAGCAGAGCATTGGTCCTATATCAGAGGACCTTATATTCAGAGATGTATATGTGTGTTCTTGACAGAGCAGGTTTATGATTGGGGTCTGAGGATGTCATCAGCAGATGTATGGTTGTTCTTGACAGAGCAGAGTTTTGGTCATCAGATGTGTGTTCTTGACAGAGCAGATTTTTGGTCCTGTATCTGAGGTCCTTATTAGCAGATGTATGTTTGTTCTTGACAGAGCAGAGTTTGGTCGTGTATCAGAGGTCCCTATTATCAAATGTTTGTTCTTGACAGAGCAGGTTTATGGTCTTATGTGTGTGTTCTTGACATAGCAGATTTGTGGCCCGACACCAGGGTTTTCTTCTTATCAGAGATAGTGGTTGTTCTTGATAGAGCAGGACTATGGTTTTGTTGATGCAGAATCTCCACAGCACAGTTGCCTTGATCTCCTGCTGCATGAATGCATTTTACATTGCTTTGCATACCCATTTGCATTTCATTAACGTGTGTCTGTGTTGCAGGTACCGTTTCCCCCGATCCAGGATTTCTTGCCTCCTATTGTATTGTTATGGGTTCTCTGAGGAAGACCATGGCTTACAAGCTCCCTACCCCTGATGTGGTTCAGCTGACTGGTTTGATTGCTTTGGCAGATGATTCTGTGAGAGATGAGTTCATAAAATCTTACGGCAAATTGCTCAGTTTGGTTCGTAAACCTTCTGCGTTTGAGTTGAACGGGTTGCACGCTCTGCTGCAGTTCTACGATCCTCCGTTGAGATGCTTTACTTTCCAGGATTTTGTTCTCGCACCCACACTAGAGGAATATGTTGATTTGTTAGGTGTGCCTATCAAGAGGCATATGCCTTTTGTTCATATGGATGTTGAGCCTAATCTGGCTGGTCTAGCTCCGTCACTTCATCTGGATGCCTCCGAATTGGTATTGTCTAGTTGGAACAAGGTTCCCGGTTTCTCCTTGCAGTTCTTAGTGGGAAAGGCTCAGCAGTACGCCAAAGACGGATGTTGGGTCGTGTTCAACGCCATCCTTGCTCTGTGCATATATGGCATCATTTTGTTCCTCAATATGCCCGACTTTGTAGACTTCGACGCCTTTAGCATCTTTGCTTTAGGGAATCCAGTCCCTATCTTGATAGGAGATGTCTACCATTCTATCCACTACAAAAACGAGAACAGAAGGGGCAAGAATGTCTCGTGTTGTCTGCCCTTGCTTTATAAATGGCTTGATAGTCATCTGCCCAAAAGGGGTCCCTTTGTTTCTTCTGCAGCCACAGCTGAGTGGTCCGAGCGTTTGATGAGTCTATCAGCGGAGGATATTGATTGGTTTGACAGAGATAGGTTGGGTACCGAGATTATCTTCAGCTGCAGCGGGTTTCCGAACGTGCCTTTGATAGGCAAGAAAGGCTGTATAAATTACAATCCGTCTTTGCTGGTCTGACAGTTCACTTATGCTTTGAGGGCTCCGCCGAAGGAGGAAGAGGTGCAGGAATCTCTGTACCTCACTGGTCTTCTAGAGGGGGATCTGTTATCTAAGCTTCAGCGCGCTTGGAATGGCATCAGTAAGAGGGGAAAACCATTGCTGGGGAGAAGCAATAATCAAGCCTACCCTCCGTACATGACGTGGATCAGAGCCAGAGCCGATGCTATAGGGATGCCGTTTCTTCCTGCCAAGCCAGAAAGCCCTCCAGTGATTGAAGAGCCTACTACCGTGCCTATTCAGCAACATAATCAGGTGTTAGCTGAGAGAGATGAATTGAAGAGGGAAAATGAAGAATTGGAGAAAGAATTGGCGCAGCTCAGAAGCGAGAGAAACGAAGCCGTTCATTCCTTCAAGAGGCAGACAGAACTGGTGAACCAGTTGGGGACAGATTTGACTAAGCAGATAGTCGAGCATGAACGCATGGGTCGAGACTTGAAAGTTGTCAACGATGTACTGGCTACGAAGAAGCAGCACTTGGACGAAGCATATCGGAGGATATCCAAGTTCAACCAGCACTGGAAGGCCTCCCTGGCCAACAGGAAAGAGCGGGAGGATAAGCTGATGCTGCAGATCTCCAAGCTGAAAGCCCAGGTGAAGGCTAGTGAGAAGAGGTTTGATGAAGAAACCGCTCGCAGATACACCGCCGAAGGCCAGCTCAACAGAGCTCTCGCTAACCTGAAGGAGCGCAAACTAACGTTTGAATCCAAGAAACGGAAGCTAGAAGATTTTTTCGGCGAAGGAGCATGGGAAGATTCGGTCGAAGGTCTTCAGTACACCATTATGCAGAGGGAGCTACTCGTCGAAGGGTTACTCACTCGTCCTGATCATCCCGAAACGAAGGGGTTGTTAGAAGAGTTTCGCGCCCGTGGCCGTGCTTGAATATATTTGTATTCCTTTTGTTTGATCATCGTTGTATGCTGACCATCACCAGGCTTGTTGGTCGAGGTCATGCTATTGATTCTGCTTGTACTCACTGATGTCGTGTACTGCCTTGATGGGCTTTCTTTATATATGAGATTGTTATTTCCATGACTGGACTCGGACCCCTTATTATCAGCACTGGCACTCAGGCACTAGGATCGGGGGAGATCTTCCTAACGCACAAACACACATTTGCATTTGCATGAAGCACTTGCATAACGAGCACTTTGTCGTTTTTCCTAACCCTTTTGTGTTTTCAAGTTGTTTCAGGTTGTTCCAGGATTGATCAGAGACCTATCCACCGCTATCCGACTAGAGCAAATCAAACCAGAATCATGGAGCAAGTGCAAACTGATGTTCAGGAACTCCGCGAAAGAATAGATCGCTTCATGGAGCTCATGCAAGCGATCGCCAATGGCCAGGATCAGCTCAGAACCTTGGTTCAGCCTCTGATTTCAAGGGTCGATAGCAATGGCATACTCCATGGTGGGACTGTGCCAACCCCTCCACCTGTTGAAACTCCTCAGAATGGCGTCCCCGTGACCGGGGGAAATGGCAGTGCCAACGGCAATGTGATAGCTAACATGGGACTCAATGGAAATACGACGGGCGTCAGTAATGGGAGTCTGGAAGCTAATGTCAATGTTGGGCTGGGCAACGACAATGCAGGTTTTGGGAATCTGTTTGGGCCTCAGCCGTGGTTAGAAGATCGTCAAGACGATGTGTTCTCTCAGAGAGGTGCTGAAGGGGAGCTGACTGCTGAAGCACGGCTAAGGTTCAAGGCACTCGAGGATAAGATGAGGAACATCGAGAACCAGAACACCCTGGGCGTCGATATGTCCAAGTTGGGACTGATTGCTGATTTCAAGGTACCTCTCAAGTTCAAGGTACCTGACTTTGAAAAGTACAAGGGCACCACTTGCCCTCGCATCCACCTGAGATCATATTACAGAAAAATGTCCGCTCATTCTGAGGACGAGAAGTTGCTGATGCACTTCTTTCAGGACAACCTGTCCGGGCCCCCCCTCGAATGGTACATGAGTCTGGAGCCTACCAGTGTGCGCACGTGGAAGGAACTTGCTGAAGCATTTGTGCACCACTACCAATACAATAGTGACTTGGCCCCGAAACGAGTCCAACTGCAGAATCTGTCGCAAAGAAACAACGAAGGGTTCAAGGAATACGCCTAGCGGTGGCGTGAATTGGCAGCCAGGGTTCAGTCGTCGATGGTGGAACGTGAGCTTGTGCAAATGTTCGTAGCCACCCTCCCAGGGGTTTATTATGAGAAATTGGTCAGCGGTATGTCCGGAACCTTCTCAGATCTCATTATCACGGGTGAGCACATCGAAAATGGGATCAAACTGGGGAAAATTCAAGGTGATTCATCCTCAGCTGGAGGACGCAAGAAACCTTATGGTGGCAAAAGACGGGAAGGAGAAACGAGCGTCGTGACCAACGCTCGAAGGAAGAGTAAAGGCCCTCACCAGCAGGTGGCCAGCATAACTATCCCGGCAGTTCAACAGCCACAACAGCCACAGCAGCAACAGCAGCAACCGAATCAACAAGGGTACAGAAAGTATCAGAATCGGGCACCTCTGTCGAGCCGTCACCTCGAGACACCGCCCATGTCGTACGCGCAACTATTGCAGACTTTGCTTCAGCTACAGTTGATCAAAAGAGAACCTTGGCTCCCTTGACAGGGGCACCTCCGCCAGGTTATGACGCGAATGCAACTTGCGAGTTTCACTCAGGGGCACCAGGCCACACAATAGAGAACTGCAAAGCCTTCAAGCACAAGGTGCAGGACATGGTGGATGCCAAGATCATCAACTTCTCGGATAATGTGCCAAATGTCACGAAGAATCCTATGCCGAATCATAGGGGAGGTGGAGTGAACGCCATTACCGAAGACGAGAGTTTGGATTTGTTGACTGACGTCAGAGATCTGAAGACGCCGCTTAGCTTCGCTAAAGCTAAGTTGATGAAAAGAGGTTTCTTCCCAGGTTGCGGAGAACTGTGTATGGGCTGTGCGACTAGTCCTGATGGATGTGAACAGCTGATAGAGGGAATTCAAAGTCTGATGACTGAAGGGATTTTACAGTTCAGCCGGAGGGCCCAAAGTGCATCAGGAGAGGTAGTGCTGAAGCAAGATGATGAGGTCGCCACCATCACCATCCCTCACCAGACGATAACTATTTCTGCACCTAGACCGCCCACAATTACTATCACCAAAGCTGGGCCAATACCGTTCGAAAGCACTAATGCTGTCCCATGGCATTATGGGGCTGAAGTCTACTGCAACGGACAGAAGTTGGAACTAGAACCGTTCGGGGCGTCTATGGAGAACCTTGTGGGAATCAGCGGAATCACTCACAGCGGGAGAGTGTTTGCACCACCTGAGATCGTGGCGGATAAAGCGGACAGAGCTGATGCAACTGATAAAGGTAAAAGTAAAGTCGTTGAAGAGATCCCGCGTGGGGCAGAAAAAGACTTACTCGTTAAAGACGCCGAGGAATTTATGAGGTTGATTAAAAAGAGTGACTACAAGATTGTGGATCATCTCCATCAAACACCCTCGAAAATTTCCATCCTGAATCTGTTGCTGTGTTCTGAAGCACACCGCAACGCGCTGCTGAAGGTGTTGAACGCCGCATATGTACCGCAGGAAATATCGGTAAACCAGCTAGAAGAAGTCGTAGCCCACGTGAATGCTGGAAATGGGCTAGGGTTCACTGAACTGGAGCTGACGCCAAAGGGAAGGAATCATAATAGCGCCCTGCACATCTCGATAGAGTGTAGGGGAACGATTATGTCGCACGTGTTGGTGGACACGGGGTCGTCGCTCAATGTTCTTCCGAAGAAGGCATTAATGAAGTTGGATACTCGTGGAGTGATTTGCACACCCAGTGATCTGGTTGTGAAAGCGTTCGATGGAACCAAACGCCATGTTTTCGGGAAGGTGACCCTGCCAATCCAAGTCGGGCCGGAGACATTCGACGCGATCTTTTACATCATGGACATCATGCCCGCCTACAACTGTCTCCTAGGCCGGCCGTGGATCCATGTTGCTGGAGCCGTGACCTCCACGTTGCACCAGAAACTCAAGTATGTTGTCGGAGGTAGCATCGTGACCGTTTGCGGTGAGGAAGACATAATGGTGAGCCATTTGTCGTTCTTCAAGTATGTCGAGATGGATGGGGAAATCCACGAAACTCTATGCCAAGCGTTCGAAGCTGTTAAAGTCAAGGACGTAGCTCCCGTAGTCACTAAGAAGCCAGAGATGACTCTCTCTTCCTTCAAGGAAGCCCGGGCTGTTGTCTAAGCCGGATCTACCCCAGGCTGGGGACGAATTCTGGAGATACCTAACAAGCAAGACAAGTTTGGGTTGGGATATTCTCCTGGAGCTAAAGCTTCTTCTTCTAGCAGTGCGTCGCGAGGTAAAGGGCCGATCCAGTTTACCAGTGGTGGGGTGATATTTGAAAGCGTCAACGCGGTGTCTAAAGACAGCGACTGTGACCTCGACTCTTGGATCCAGCCAGGCGAGAGCCTCACCAACTTGTCCGTCAAGGATATCATCCAGATGACAAGCGAAGAGTAATGATTTACTTTTTCCAATCATTGTACAACCCTATGTCCTACCCGGGGCATAGCGGTTTTATTGTCAGGGCCTTGTTGGATTATGTACATGCATTTTATCAATAAATCAAAAGGCATTTTTCTTCTTATTCAAATATTGTGATCTCTGTTATTCCTGTTTTATATTTGTTTTGAAAAACAATAAAATGGCAATGAGGTTTGTGCTAACCTGCATATCCTTGTTTTAAGCTTAACCCTTGTTATTGCAGGATCCACGTAACAGATGACATCGACTCTGGACCTTCTACGACTCACTTCGACTTCGATTGCCCGATCTATCAAGCCGAAGAAGAGATTGATGAAGACGAAGACCTTCCCGAAGAGTTGTCCCGCTTGTTGAAACAAGAAGAGGAAGTTATTCTGCCTCACGAGGAAGAGATTGAGGTTGTGAATCTGGGTTCTGAAGAACTGGTCAGGAATGTCAGGATAGGGGCTGCATTGCAGAATGATGTCAAGCAGAGATTGGTCGAGATGCTGAGAGAGTATAGTGACGTCTTTGCTTAGTCATACGAAGATATGTCCGGACTTGACACTGACATCGTGGTTCACCACTTGCCGTTGCGAGAAGATTGCCCTCCCGTTAAGCAGAAGCTTAGGAGGACACGACCAGATATGGCCGTTAAGATCAAAGAAGAAGTGCAGAAACAGCTTGATGCTGGCTTCTTAGCGGTCACTACTTACCCTCCGTGGGTCGCTAACATAGTGCCTGTACCGAAGAAGGACGGTAAGGTACGCATGTGCGTCGATTATCGGGATTTGAATAGGGCGAGCCCTAAAGATGATGTCCCGCTGCCTCATATTGATGTGTTGGTCGACAATACAGCTCAGTTCTCCGTGTTTTCGTTCATGGATGGCTTCTCCGGTTACAACCAGATCAAGATGGCGCCGGAGGACATGGAGAAAACGATGTTTATCACTCCCTGGGGAACATTCTGCTACAAGGTAATGCCTTTCGGTCTGAAGAACGCAGGGGCCACTTACCAACGAGCAATGGTTACTTTGTTTCATGATATGATTCATCATGAGATTGAAGTCTATGTTTATAACATGATTGCGAAGTCCCAAACGGAGGAGGGACATCTGGTCAATTTGCTGAAGCTTTTTGAGAGGCTTAGGAAGTTCAGGTTGAGGCTGAATCCTAACAAGTGTACTTTCAGAGTACGATCCAGAAAGCTACTGGGGTTTATCGTGAGTGAAAGAGGCATCGAGGTTGATCCTGCGAAGATCAAAGCGATACAAGAAATGCCAGTGCCAAAAACAGAAAAAGAAGTTCGTGGTTTCCTGGGCAGAATAAACTACATTGCGAGGTTTATTTCTCAGCTCACGGCCACATGTGAACCGATGTTAAAACTACTGAAGAAAGATCAGGCGATTATCTGGAACGAGGATTTCCAGAAGGCATTCGATAAGATAAAGCAGTATCTGCAGGAACCTCCGATCTTGATACCCCCAGTTGCCGGACGGCCATTAATCATGTACTTGACAGTTCTTGAGAATAGTATGGGGTGTTTTCTCGGTCAGCACGACGAGACGGGCAGAAAGGAGCATGCTATTTACTACTTGAGTAAAAAGTTCAGAGACTGTGAATCTCGCTACTCGATGTTGGAGAAGACGTGTTGTGCACTAGCCCGGGCTGCCAAACATTTACGACAGTACATGCTCAATCACACCACCATGCTGATTTCGAAGATGGATCTGATCAAGTACGTCTTCGAGAAGCAAGCGCTTTCGGGCAGGATTGCTAGATGGCAAATGGTGTTGACGGAATATGACATTCAGTACGTTTCCCAGAAGGCCATCAAGGGAAACGTATTGTCTGAATACCTTGCCGAACAGCCGATCGAGGATTACCAGCCGATGAAATTTGAATTCCCTGATGAGGATATCATGTTTCTCAAACCGAAAGATTGCGATGAACCGTTACCCAACGAGGGGCCAGATAGGAAATCCCAGTGGAAATTGATATTTGACGGGGCGGTTAATTCTTATGGAAGTGGCATTGGGGCGATCATCACGACTCCCCATGGATCCCATATCCCGTTCACTGCGAGACTGACGTTTCCAGTCACCAGTAATGAAGCGGAGTACGAAGCATGCATCATGGGTCTAGAAGAGGCGATTGATTTGAGAATCAAGAACCTAAATGTATATGGTGACTCGGCGCTTGTGATTAACCAGATTAAAGGGGAGTGGGAGACTCGTCAATCGAATTTGGTGCCGTACATGAACTATGCCAGAAGGCTTCTCCCGTTCTTTGATCGAGTGGAACTCCATCATGTGCCCAGGGCTGAAAATCAGATGGCTGATGCCTTAGCCACGTTGGCTTCGATGTATAAAGTCAATTTTTGGAATGAAGCTCCAAGAATTGTCCTTTCTTGTCTTGATAGACCTGCATTCGTCTTTGCGATCGAGGAAGCCGCTGACGGCAAGCCATGGTTCCATGACATCCAGACCTTCCTTATGACTAAGGAGTATCCTGCGGGAGCGTCAACCCAGGATAAGAAGACTCTGAGGAGGCTGTCGGGAAATTTCTATCTCAATCCTGATGGAGTTTTGTATAAAAGAAACCACGATCTCGTGCTACTCAGATGTGTAGATGAGAAAGAGGTGAGTATGCTCATGGAAGAAGTCCGTGAAGGCACATTTGGTACGCACGCCGGCAGGCATGCTATGACAAGAAAGATCCTGAGAGCAGGATATTACTGGCTGACGATGGAATCGGATTGCTTAAAATTTTTCGCGAAGAGATGTCATAAATGCCAGATTTATGCTGATAAAGTTCATGTGTCGCCGTGCCCGTTAAATGTCATGTCTTCCCCGTGGCCGTTCTCCATATGGGGCATCGACATGATCGGCAAGATCAAGCCCACTGCATCTAACAGTCATTGTTTCATTCTGGTAGCTATCGACTACTTCACCAAGTGGGTGGAGGCAGCCTCATATGCTAATGTGACCAAGCAGGTGGTGGCTAAATTCTTAAAGAGGGACATCATTTGTCGTTACGGAATTCCCGAGCGGATCATTACTGATAATGGTTCGAATTTGAATAACAAGATGATGAAGGAGTTGTGCCAGAGTTTCAAGATTGAACACAACAACTCATCTCCTTACCGGCCGAAGATGAATGGCGCCGTTGAAGCGGCCAATAAGAACATCAAAAAGATTGTTTAGAAGATGGTGGTGACCTATAAAGATTGGCACGAGATCCTGCCATTCGCATTGCACGACTATCGTACAACGGTACGTACATCAACCGGGGCAACTCCTTTCTCCTTAGTGTACGGTATGGAAGTTGTCCTACCGTTAGAAGTGGAGATCCCTTCTTTACGAGTTTTGGTTGACGTGAAACTCGACGAGGCAGAATGGATTAAGAACCGACTGAACCAACTCAGCCTGATGGACGAGAAGAGGTTAGCATCGATTGCGTATGGTCGTCTGTACCAAAGCCGAATGAAGAAAGCTTATGATAAGACGGTGCGTCCTAGAAGCTTTCAGATGGGTGATC
Organism: Lathyrus sativus; assembly: GCA_963859935.3. Classification (NCBI taxonomy): domain Eukaryota; kingdom Viridiplantae; phylum Streptophyta; class Magnoliopsida; order Fabales; family Fabaceae; genus Lathyrus; species Lathyrus sativus. The sequence goes on from OZ012736.1 coordinate 282,090,732, forward strand.
TCGTCCTGAAGAAGATTCTTCCTCCACACTCCGATCACCGGGGCAAGTGGACTCCCAATTATGAAGGTCCGTACGTCGTCAGCAAGGTCTTCTCGGGAGGAGCTTTGTTGTTATCCACGATGGATGGTGAAGATTTTGTATCCCCGGTGAACGCGAACGCAGTTAAAAAATACTTTGTTTAAAAATGACTCGCTGGAAAGAAAAAGAAGATCCAGGCAAAATGGGGCATCCCGGCGAACCATAAAAAGGAAAAAGGTTCGGGCAAAAATTAGGGATATAAATTGAAAAAATGTACACCCGCAAAGTCGAAAACCTGGAAGGGCGACTTTGGCAAAAAAGGGTATCCCGGTGAATCGAAAACCCGGAAGGGCGATTCAGGCAAAAGTTAGGGATTGGAAAAAGCAAATGACTGCGTTCCGTGTGTGGACTTTCATTGTTTAGTGGTTTGGAGGACCTGAGGGCCGTTTATCTGAATCAATCTCTTCTGAAGCTGAAGCCTCGGAGAAGTATCAAAGTCGAGTGGGTCATAGAGGGATCAACTCATGGTGCTCGTCTACGCCTCGTTGCCGACATTTGTATATACTGATGTATATTTATGTTTTACTTTTTGCGCGGCTTCCTCATTCCAGGAGCTTGCATCTGTTGTAAAACATTTTTACCCATTCAGGGGTTCGTTATCAATAAAATTTATAATATTCAGCAATTCTGTTGGTCTGTTTAGCATTTATCTGTTTTGTTTGCGAAAAAGAACGCCGATGTTTTTGATAAAATGCGCATACATAAACTTACTGGCCTAGGCCATTGATTGTTGAAACAATGAATCACTTGAACATTTTCACAAGATGATAACCTTGATAGGTCCCTTTGAGAAGGGTATCTTGTCTGTTTGTTTGTGTTGTTACAGGTGTAGCATATTCCAGGCAGTACGCCGTACGCGTCCCAAGCAGGATGATTCCTCCTTCTCCAGCAAAGTTCAGCAGCCTCTCCCCAGGCAGAGAAGATTCTCTCCCCAATCAGATGCATCCTGAAGGAATGTCGTCTCCCCAGCTGAGTCATACACTGAAGTGTGCAGCAATTGGAAGCTCCAGACTGAAGTCTCCGGCAGAATCAAAATTCCCCACAGAGTCGTACTCTCCCCTGTAAGCAGGATGATTCCTCCTTCTCCAGCTGAGTTTGCAGATCCCCAAGAGAGCCGAGTCCTTGGAAGCCGTTCGGGCCATGATTGGTTGTCCCCAGTAGAGTGTTGAATAGCTGATGCCGTAGTTCCCCACCGGAGTCGTTTTCTCAAGGAAGGTTGGTCGTGAAGGCCGTGCAGTTTATTTCCGCGATTGACATCGCTTTCCTCAGCAGGTCTGGGTTCTCGTAGAACTTCATTCCCCCGCGGCAGTCAACTGAAGATCATTTCCCCAGGCGGAGTCCGATTGAGATTGGTGTGACTTCTTCTCCTTGGCAGGATGATTCCTCTCCACCAGAGCGGTTCTTTCTCCTTGATAGGAGGATTCTCCCTTCAGCATTTATTTTGCTGATGGGGTCGTAGCATTTCGCATGATTGCATGGCATTTATCATAAACGCGTAGCATTTCCACCGTGTGGAGCATTGCGCCATTGTCAAAACATATGCACATGAAACATGAGCTAGGTCGTTACCGTTCTTGTTTTGCTGGTGTTCCTTCGCAGGGTCGCTTGCTCAAGATGATTCTTGAATTTTTCTAGCAAGGTCGTGTGCTTAAGATGATTCTTAAAATCCCCAGTGCAGTCTCCAGAGTTGGTTGCTCAAGTTGACGCTTAGAGTCCCCGACAGAGTGCTTGCTCAGGATGATGCCTGAAATCTCCAGCGTAGTTATTAGTTCGGGGTGATTCTTAAAGTCCCCATGGAGTTGTCTGTTCAAGATGACTCTTGATGTCCTCAACAGAGATGATTCACTCAAAATGATTTCTAGATCCCCGAAGCGGAGTTACTTGATAGTTCTCCAGAATCCCCAGCGGAGATGTGTCATCCCCAGCAGGTTTCTGAATAGCGAAGTTGAAACTTCCCTCGAAGACCGGATGATTGAGGTCTGACCGTGTTAACGAAGCAGTTCTCTCAGCTGAAGCAGAGTCCCTGATGGCAGAAGTTTGGATATCCCCAATTGGTTCATGATTGACTAAGAATTCCATTCCCGACTTACTGATGAAGTCCGGCTGATACCCGAAAGTTTTCTTTGAATGCCCGACGGCATGATTAACTTGATTGTCGACCTGATGAATCCCGAGGAATCTTGATGCCTGACGGCATGATCTACCATATATTACTGGTTACCGTGTGACCCATTCCCCAGCTAGTTTCCGTGCAGCTAATATTTCAGTTTTCGAAGATTTGTTCCCATCAGAGTACCGTGTACTTGTGCAGTTGGAAAATTTCCGGGTTTGTCGGTATTCAACCGTCTCGCACCTTGATTGGTTGAGAGCCATTCGCTTCTCACCCAGTCAGGTTCAAGCCGTTGGAATAGGGGCAGCTGTTGCACCCCAAAATTTGACCAACATTTCTTTACCTAGCTTGTGTTTCATTTCATTCACATTAGCATTATCATTTGCATTTCATTGACATGTATGCAGGAGATCAAGAGGTATGATTACCAATTAAGGGCTACACAAGAGTTTGAAGCTAGCCAAGAATATTATTCAAGTGGTCAAGGGTTGATATCTTTGTCAGAGAAGTTAGAAGATCCTCAGAGAGGGTGGTTGAAACCAAGAGTGTGTGCCTCCTAACTTGAGAGTTGTGGGAAGCTCCTCAGATGATTCTGAAGCCAAGAATGTGGACTTAAAGCCTTGAGAGAGCTTATGAGTTGCCTTGAAAGCCATCATGAATCCTAGAGAGGTCATTGTGCAAGATTAAGAAGGCTCAGCCATGAGTGGTGCAATTAGGGTTTGACTGGGTCAACCCTAGGTCAACTGATGATTTGAAGGAGGTTGAGACCTAATTCAAGAGCCATGTGATCATGGATTGATGCATTGAGATGCTATAAGGATGATTCCAAGGTTAACTCATCATGATTGAAGAGTTTGAGAAGTTTCAAGCTAGGGTTTCTAAGGCTTGACAGTGTAAAATCCCCTAGTTTGACCCCTATCTGCAAGGCAGTTTAGCTCAAGATATGATTGTCATCTCATCTTACTCCCAACATGAATGTTGTAGAGCTTGCTCTTAGCTTGAATTTGAGTACTAGAAGTCCTTGATAGGATTTGTAGAACTCAAGTTATGACTTTGACAAGTTACAGGTCACCTGAGGTATGTGAATCTGGGGCCTTGAAAGTTACCCAACTTGCATCAAACTTTTTCCCAAGAAGGATGATTCCTATGAACTTTTGGTTAACATGAATGTTGTTCCTTATCTTCTTATCTTTCTAGAGAGTACTAGATGTCCTTGATAGGATTTGTAGAACTCAGGTTATGGCTTTGACAAGTCAAGGGCATTTTTTGTTATTTGGAGATTACAGGTCATTTCAAGCATAAGGCCATAACTCCTATTTCCAAGCTTCAAATGGAAAAATCTTCAACATCAAACTTGTTCAAAATGGTGTTTTAAGGCTAGTAAGGAGGTCATGAGATGTTGGAAATGTTTGTAGCTCAAAGTTGCAAAAATGACCTAAAATAAGGGTATAAGTTAAATGAATCAAAGTTGGAAATTGATATTTTCAACCTACACATCCAAACCATGGCATGTAATATATCATTTTGACTCTAGAAAACATTTTAAGAACATTGGTTTAGCCACATTTTTGAGTTGAGATTCAATTTGTGGACTTGCTTTGAAAAGCACTTGCTTGCATATTAAGTAACATATGCAAAACTCAAAATCAAGGCATGAGCAAGGCCCTTGGCAAGCTAAACTCTTCCAAAATGTGACTAGGGGAAAAATTGAAAGAGATTGGGATGATTTTCAAGCTGCAAACAGAATTGCACATAGCATGATAAGTGGTTGAAAATCTCATGACATGAGAAGTGGAAACTCTCATTAGAAGGATCTAGAGGGTTCTAGATCATCCAAACATCATCTATATATTGAATAGAGTTGATCCAATGCAGGGGTTGGTGATCATTGAAGGAGAGAGCATAGATTGAGATTGAATTTCCATAGCTTGCAAGTGAATTTTGTTTCACCAAATTCCTCAATTTCCATCCATTTTCTTGATTGAAACTTCTTCCATGGATGTCAAGGAGTGATTCCAGATCATTATCAAGAAGAATTCGTGGCTGAATAATGTATGAGCAAGTGAACTTCTCCACCTGCAACTCACCATCGGGTTTCAAGATTCAAGCACTTTCAACTGGTTCTTTTGCATACAGAAGCAAGGAGGAGGTTCATTGATCGTGTCTGCAAGATTGTAGAGCTTGAAGTGGAGGTTTCGTGCATCTGTTCAACCAATATTTTCAGGTTGGTAACTTCCTTCCTATAGCATGATTTAGGTAGAATTAGGTTGAATTAAGGTGTTAGATTTATTGTAGAATGGTGTAGGATGGATTTCAGATAGATAATTTGAGAATTAGTGACAAAATAGGAGAATTAGCATTTTCGGTTGAGATTTGGATATGATGAATCTTGAGGTTTCAGAGGAAACTAAGGGTATGGTTGAATTCGTGGCAAGATTTGGGATGAGTTTCATGTTTTGACCATTTGCAATAGAGGCTCCTAGAGAGAACTAGGGTTGAAGGTGATGACCGGAGCTCCACCGGTGGTGGCCGGAGCTGGGCGCAAAGCTCAGATGTTCAAAAGGTTGAAGATGATGTTTGCACCATTGGATGAGGGTTTGACTTGGACTGGGAGCATGATCCAATGGCCACGTTTTAAAGTTCAGTTGTGAAGGATCTGAATAAATGAAACGCTGCGTTTCATTTAGCAGCTGGTTTTGGGCTTAATGAATTAAGTGATATCCACACCCCCCTGAAGGCCCAACCCAAAGTTTGAACTGACTCTGATTACTATCCACACCGTGCGCTTGTCTATTTTAATTTGATTTTCTTTTAATTTTCATTTTATTCATGGTTCTTGAAAAATTCATAATAAATTGAAAATTAATCCAATCAACCCCATTCTTTTTGCATTTTACTCATGATTGAGTCTAGTATTTTTTAGAGAGAAAATATTTTCATTTCATGTATTTTCTGATTTAATGGGAATTTTACATTTTAATTGATATTAAGATGGTTATGTTTGATGCATATTTTTGTGGAATTTTGTATGATCTCATGGTAATGACTTTGATCCTAATTTTTTGTGTGTGATTAGGTTAGACATGTATGCTCCCATAGCATTTTTCTCACATTTTTGTAATGAAAATAGGTGTGCTTTCTAGATTGATATTTAGGTTCTTCCTTTTAGGGTTTAAGTTTGATACCTTGTAATGTAGGATTTAGTTCTAGGTCTAATGTGATGATTTGATCTCTGAAATTAATGTGGTAGAGTCATGACTGACCTAGGTTCCCATAGTAATTTTTGTAGGATTTTACAATTTATTTTAGTATTTTAGTTAGGACTAACTTTAGTACTAGGTTTTAGATGATCCTAACTTACTAATTCAACTAGTTTAACTTCCTTAGTCCCCTTAGATTAGAGTTTGTGCTTTGTTTGCCTTTGGTTGAGATTGAAGACAAGTTGAAGACAAGGTGAGGATGCTTGAAGTTGCTTGGAGCTTTGGATTTGTCTGTGCCTGAAGGTGTCTGATGAAGGTTTAGGAGATAGGACATAGGGAGAGCCTTATAGTTAGAATGATCTCTTTCACAAACATGGAAAGCATCTTGTGCTTCCATTCCTCCCAATGACTAAAAGTCCTTCTCAGATATTCACATCCATCCTTTGGAAGGATGAGTGGCTTCATCTGGGAAGTAGAACTTTGAGGGAACCAGTCTCTCATAATGATGAACCCTTACAGGCTTCCTTTGGTTGTCAGTAAGCTGTTTATCATTTCCACTCATTCTGTTAAATCAATTGTCTTCTAGTTTGAGTATCTTGAAAGATGTTGGGCTTGAGTTTGAAGATGAGCACTTCATTGAAGAGTGTGGAAGAGGATGATTCCTTGAGCATTGCCATTGCAGCTGAAGCTTGAAGAGCTTGAAGACCAAGTTGACACTTGAAGATTCAATGAAGATTGAGGGAAGAGCTGAGGCTTAGAGGGTTGAAGGATGAAGTTGACACTTCCATGTGATTAAAGACTACTCTGAGAAGCTGAGGCTTGTAGATGAAGAAGACCAAGTTGAGACTGGTAAAGCAAAGAGAGCTGAAGCTTGAGAACTAAGTTGATACTTATGAAGAGGATTCAATTGAGACTGAGTATAGAGCTGAGGCTTGAGGAATAAAAGATAAGTTGATACTTATATTGATGCTTGGAGAGCCTGAAGGAATCAAGTTAATATTTGTAGTTAAGAGTAAAGCCTGAAGGTGGAATTGACTGAGAAGCTGAAGCTCAAGGAAGAGAGAATAAGTTGATACTTATGTTGAGGTGTTGGAAGCTTAGAGAAACAAGTTGATACTTGTTAGTAAAGATGATAACCTTGAAGGGTGCTTAAAGTCTGAAGACTGGATTGCTGTTAGAAGAGCTGAAGCTTGGATTTGAAAGAGAGTTGTTGATCTGCTTTCGTGTCTATTTTCTTTTCTGTATTGCTGATGTGCCTTGTTTGACTTGCTTGATGCATTAGAATAAGTCCATGATTAAACTGACTTTAATCTAGGAGCATGATTGCACTAGAGGTTGAGTTGCTCCCTCTGCTTGGATTGTTACTGTATGGCTTTGCTTGCGGGTATTCGATAGAGCCCAGCTCCCTTGCCCATGTGGTTTGTGTTTGCTTGACAGCATTTTATTTCTTCTGTATGATTACAGTCTCTTATATTCTGCTTGATAGCATGTTATTCTTTCCCCTATATGATTACTGTTATTCATATCTGGCTTGAGGTTGAGATGAGCTTGTGGAGGCTACTTCCCGACACACATTTCCTCCCTCACCTGTATTGCATGCATTTTACAGTCGTTCATTGTTTACTGTTTAAGCTGATGCTTTATCTGTTCCTATGTATCATTGACATGATCCCCTAGGAATCTCACTTCCTTTGATAAGGAAGTGATGATTAGAACTTTAGGTTGAAACCTATGCATGACAACATCTAGGAGATCCCTGTTTCAAACCTCAACTATAGGATGAATCCTTGGCATGACAACAGTAGGACTTGATAGTCTCCACTTAGTTAAGCCTATTCTATTCTCATCTCAAAACAGCTTAAGATACAGTAATCATGAATGATTTCTTTCATACGTTACGAGCCTTAAGCTATCTGAGAAAGGATCGTGGGAGAGTTTCTTTTCCACAGTCTGGATGTTTAGTATGGCAACCTTTGGGTGACATGCGACGCATTCACTCTCAGGTCATAGTCTTTAGTGCGATTGAAATTGCAAACAAATAAAAAAACAGTTCTTTCGTAAAAGACAGAAAACCAACTGCAAACCTTTTGCCCCGTGGGCCCGTAATTCAAAGGAAAACTTTTCTGAAGAAAAGAGGGTCGTTAAACTTCAGCGCCACCGCAAACAGGCTTTATCCCTAACTGCTGGAACTGCTGTTTAACCCTACTCGATAAAACAGATGAATCTGAATTCCCGTAATCCGTAGTATCCCGAACTACATAAGCTCTGATCTCTCATACCTGTTGAGAGTACGTAGGTACAATACTGATGTATTGGCGAGCCACCTTCCCCATAACCCGTCGTAGGTCGAACTACGTTGACTCTGATTTCTCATTCTCTGATGAGAATACGTAGGCATAAAGCGCGACGCTTTGCCGAGTCATTTTCTTTTCTGTTTAAGTCAGCCTTGATAGGTAGATAGATAAACCAACTCATCCAGTAAACACAACAAGCGTGGATCCCGTCGAGTACGACGGATGTGAGGGGTGCTAATACCTTCCCCTTGCGTAACCGACTCCCGAACCCAGACAACGGTTACGACGACCTTGTCTTATATCCTTTTCGTCAGGTTTTTCCGATCGTTTCCTTTCCCTTTCTGAGGGATAAATAACGAAAGGTGGCGACTCTTCTGTTTTGCCGGCACCTTATTTTCGCGGAAGCGACAGACACCATAACTTGAGAAGTATAAATCTAATGGATGAGTTCTTGTACTCAAGAGAAAGCTTTAATGATGAGGAATAGTTCTCATGTATGATAGAAAACGAGGCAAGACTTGTATCATAATGAAATTTGTTCTTGAAGTTAGAGACTAAAAGAGGGGATTTTACACTTGAACTCATCTAAACCCCTAATTTAGTAACCTCTTGAACTTTTGAATCTTCTTATGTTAGCTTCAACATCTCATTTGAGATGGTCTAGGATGACTTCCCATGGCTTCCAAGAAGCCTTGAGCCCTCTCAAGTCCATAGTTGACTTTTGTTGACCAGATGAAACCATAACTTCTTATCCATTGACTAAGGTTCTTGCAGATGATTTGTGTGATCATACCAACTCCATAGAGAACCTCCAGGGTGAATATTGAGCTCTTGAATCATGTGTCATCCAAAGGTATAACCACACATGCCTCTACACATCATCAAGATAGGAGGTGAAACCCAGACACAAACTCTCTCCTCTCAAGAAGCTTTGAGACCTATCCTGATGGCACTGGGGACTTGTTGACTTGAACACATGCCCTTGCCTGAGCCTTGAACTTGAAACTTATCTCTTGAGTGAGGACAACAATCTTGATCCCCTGTCTAGAACCAATTTTATGCGAATGATAAATGCTAAATGATATGAAATATAAGCCAAGATAAAAGAAAAGGTTGGGCTAATTTTGGGGTGCAACAGGTTGGTCTGGAACAAACGTGAGAGGCAGAACCCAATCTAGCGGCTTCAATGGTGGTTTGAGAATGGCAGGTGGTATTAAGGGTGTTACAAAAGTGTTCCAGTTGTTTGGGTACACTCTAATGGATGTTTATAGGTGTCTTGTGAAGTTAGTTTTGAATGTGCACGAGCAAATAGCAAGTTTGAGGTGTTCTTGCAAGTTTCGGTATTTTTTGCAAGAAGGAGGTATTCTTAGCATACAAGGAGTTTTGCAAGGTTTTGTTGATGTATTTTCTGATGATTTGGTTGATTTTTGATGCTCTATTTATAGGGAAAGTGGAGAGTAATGATCTGGTCAGATTTCAAGTTTCTTGCCAACTTATTCATTTGAGAACCAACTTGCTAGTGATGATGGTCTTCCTTGATTCAAGTGATCAAGTACAAGAGTTGCTAGCTTTGAGGCATGCTTCTAAGATTGAAGTGTACCTTGGAGTGTAGGAAGATTAGGAGAATGGCTCAAGGCAGATTTTGAGGGAAAGGTTATGCTTTATCAAAATAGCATTCATCACTTTATACCATAAATGGAATTCTCTCTTGATTCAAGCCCTAAACCCTTGTGTAAGCCTTTGACTTTTCGTGTAAAACCTTGTTTAGAGTGTATCTTGCAACTAATCGACCTGAAATAACAAGATTGACAGCTAAATATTGGTTTTGCATCATGTCATTACAAGTTGAAGCTTTGGATTTCAAGCTTTTTGACCTTAACTTCATCTCTTCGAAACTCCTAGCTCACAAATGCTATGAAGAAGTTTGTGTACTTTTTGAAAAGCCCTAAACATACTCTACATTAGTATTGGGCGAAGACACAACCCTCAATACATTAGGATTGGACGAAGACCCTCAAAACATTAGGATTAAAAACTAATATCCTTAAAACATTAGGATATAGTAGAGACGCAACCCTCAACACATTAGCATTGGAAGAAGACCCTTAAAACATTAGGATCAAAAACTAATATCCTCAAAACATTAGGATATAGTAGAGATTCAACCCTTAACACATTAGGATTGGACGAAGACCCTCAAAACATTAGGATCAAAAACTAATATCCTTAAAACAATAGGATATATTAGAGACACAACCCTCAATACATTAGGATTGGACGAAGACCCTCAAAACATTAGGATTAGACAGATAGCTAGAGTCTTTATGCAAATGGAAACAATCGAGTCTCTGGAAATTCCTGAACGCGGGATTCAAAGCATACATCTTTAAAGGTATAAAGCGTGATCTTGGGATGGAAACAAACATGACTTCACTTGGAATGATAAACAACCAAATCGTCAGTATCTGTCACCATTGGATTTTCTCAACGCCAATTACCAACTGGCCTTACATGGAATATGATTGGTCACCACCAATTCATCAATACCAGTCACCAATGGATTTCATCAACGCCAATTACCAACTGGCCTTACATGGAATATGATTGGTCACCACCAATTCTTCAGTACCAGTCACCGCTAGATTTTCAAGCAAGGATAAATGTCCAAGCCTTAGGAGATTCCTAAAATGAAGATATCAAACGGGATCTTCAGGAAACATCAGGAAAGATACAGGGTAATTAAACTCTATTGTATGCCAAACAATTGGACTTTACTGGGAATGTTGGTAGCTGTCGCTACTGCGAAAATCGGCGCCGGCTGACAGAAGAGTCGCCACCGTGCGTTATTTATCCCAACGGAGGGAAAGGAAACGCTCGAAGTAAACCTCGCAAAAACGGGGAAAAGGTATGGTCATCGCAACCAAAACCTGGGTTCGGGAGTCGGTTACGCAAGGGGAAGGTATTAGCACCCCTCACGTCCGTCGTACTCGACGGGATCCACGCTTGCTTGGGTTGTCTACAGGATGCAAAACAATCTATCTACGGCTGCTAAATCTAAACAGAAGGGAATTGACTCGATAGAGCTTCGCACTCTATGCCTACGTATTCTCAAGAGAGAAAGTCAGAGTCAACGTAGTTCGGGACTACAGGGAAAATGGCTCGCCAAGACCTCGCGTCTTGTGCCTACGTACTTCCATACTGCATGGAAGATCAGAGCTTTACGTAGTTCAAACTAACTACGGCTAAACAGGGTATTCTCACACGGCAGTGAGAAAATCAACTGGTTTCACAGGGTCGGGAACCTATGGGCAAAACTATGGCTTGGTCTCAAATGCACTTGGGCAAGAGAGAAAAAGGGTTACGATTAGTCGTCAGCGGGAAAGTCTCGATCGCACAGCAGCGAGAGAACAGAAGTCAGTTGTTAGTGTGCTCGCTAGGATATCGCATCCTATGCCTACATATTCTCGTCTGGTACGAGAAATCAGAGCAGCTGTAGTTCGGCTACCTCGGGACCACAACTCAAATCTCGTTTTATTGATCTCTGAAAAAATGATTACAATGCTTGAATACTGAAAATAAATCTCCTAGGAAATACTATCCTATCCTATCCTAAAAAATCGAATGAAAAATAGCCCCCTAATAAGTGGGCGTTCTAAACTATCCCTAAAACCGTAAAATAATTTCTATGAAAATATACCCTAAAAGAAAATGTACTTTAAAAAATATTAAATCGACACTAATATTTTTCTCTCTTTTCTTTCTTTTTTCTTTTGGACTATTTTCTCCTCTTTTCTTTATTCTTTTCATGTTTTTCTATTTTTTTCCAAATATCCTTTTTTCTCTTTTTCTTTTCAATATTTTCTTTTTCTATTATACTTTTCTTTCTATTTTCTTTTTCTTATAATACTTTTCTTTCTATTTTTTTTTCTTATAATATTTTCCTTTATTGTTTTTAAACAAAGAAAATAAGAAAACAAAAAATACAAAAGGGGAGGGGGTGCAATGGTTACATGGGAAGGCTTCAGCAAAAAAACAGTTGGTACAACTGGGCCCAACCCAGAAAGAAAATAACAAACAGAAGAGAGAAAAAAAAACTGGGGTATGTGCATTCAGAACTCTCGTTGGGCCCAGCCCATTCTCATCAGAAAAAAAACGTGAGGGGAAGTGCCTCCAAAAATTGATTGGGCCTGGCCCAATCCCTCCTTCTCCTTCCTCTCTTCCCTTTCTGTTTCTGAAAACAACCCTAATCCCTATCTCTCCTTCCTCTCACAGCGCCGCCGTAAACATTCCATCTCGGAACTTTCTCCGTCTCCTCCGTTCAAAGTCTTCGCCATAACAAGGAACACAGTATCACCACAAACACATCCAAATCCCGCTTCCTCCATATTTTCAGTTCCAATTCCTTCAAACTTCTAAGAACAACTCAAGTAGATCTGGAGATCTGAGGATTCTGAACGAACTCCATAAAGATCAAGGCGAACGCGTTTGATGACTTGAATTCTCTCGATGATGGACATATGGAATCCTGATGATTGTTGAAGGGAGGAAGATGAAGATTTAAAGAACCAGTGAAGATTTCTGGCAATATTATGAATGGTGATGAACATTCATGGACCTTGATGAATGTTGATGGCCGGTTGACGATTTGGAAGATCTTCCTGAAGAAGATGAGGTTCCTTAAAGAATGCTGGGAAAACCACGGTTGTTGATGAAGGTCAATTCTGAGGACGATCGGAGATGGGAGGAATATGATTGGAGGATGATGATTCTTGCATGAAGCTTTGTTTGAAGGGGCGTTGATGGAAGATCTGGAAAAACATGAAGACTGTTGGATGAGTTCTGGAAGATTCTTGGAAACATTCTGATGAAGATTTTCAAAGATCTCTGAAGATCTTGAAGGTAGACGATTTTCTGGTGAGTGTTTGAAGAACATTGAAGGAGGATCTTTGACGTTTTCTGGAAAGTTGAAGGAGGATGTTGATTGGGATCTCTGGGTTTTTGGAGGTTTTCTGGTGAGGGGTGCGGTGGTGATGAGAGGAGGACGATGAATGTTGGCCGGAATCTGGAGATGTGAGGTTCTCCGGTGACCTTCATGGTGGTCGCCGGCCATGCATGCCGGCCGGTGGGTGACTCAGGCGAGGTGTTGTGGAGTGGTGTGGTGATGACACGTGGGTGGAGGTAGTGGAGGCAGACGGTGCATGGCCTCCACGTGTGAGGGCGTGGCAGAGATAGTGGAGGAGGCTAACGCATGTGCGCCACGTGGGGCCTGGCGTGGCATGGAGAGAGGGAACTGAGGGCGTGAGGTGGCGTGGGAGTGAAGACAAAACGTGGGGCCAGCCCCTGAGCCACACGTGGCTGCTGATGCTTTATACTGCTGGCAGTTGCTGGAATACTCTGGGACGTTCTAGAAGCCTCTAGACAATGCTGGAGAATGGACAAAAATGGACTTTTCTGGCTGCGAATTTGGGCTTGCTGAACTCATGGATACTGGCCCAATACGAAAACTGCCAACAAAACTCAAAAAAAACTACATAACAGATCAGCCCAATTTAACCTAAACCTAAAATAAACTCAATTAACTATTAATCTAATTAACTCCTAAACTAATAATATTCTAAAAATTCTAATCTAAGATTAAGCTAATAACTCCACTAATTAAACTTCTATTAATCCTCTATTAATCTAAAACTTTATTAAATCTCTATTAAAATCAATATTACCTATTTAAATTCTATAAAAGAAAATAAAAGAAAAAATCTATTGTTATTCTATTAAGAAAATAGTAAAAATCTATTTAAAATCTAATATTCTAAAAAATGAATTAAAAAATATTAAAACTATTTAAAATCTATTAATATCCTATTAATATTCTAAAATGAAAAATGCTATTAAATTCTATTAAAAATTCTAAAAACTATATTACTCTATATTAAAACCTATTAATATCCTATATCTAAAAATATATTCAAAAATTCAATTATTCTAAAAGAAAAATCTATTAATATTCTATAAAATTCTAAAAATGATTTAAAAGCTATTTAAACCCTAAAAACGGCCAATAAAACCCAGAAAAATCACAATAATTCCCGAGGGAACAAAAATAAGCACCGAACGACACATAACACCGCGAGAGCGCACTAAAATAGCCGGTAAAAATAAACGGGCACCGAAATATCCCAAAAATACGATTCTACTATCCAAACTGATAAAAAACACCTGAAACAAGAGACGAGAGCTGTGATCTCTGATAAAATCAAAACAAATGAAAAATGCACTGTATGCAATATGCAGATGCGAATGCGATTATGCGTCGAAACATCGAGCCAGATACGAGACCCGGTTGGTCAAATTTTAGGGTGCAACAGCTGCCCCTATTCAAGCGGCTTGGACCTGACTGGGTGAGGAGCGAACGACTCTCAGCCACTCAGGGTGCGAGACGGTTGAATACCGGTAAACCCGAAAATTTGCCAACTAATCAACTCATGATATTGGAATAATAGCTGCACGGCAACTATCTGGAGAAATACTGATCTGACATCGCCGTCAGTTATCCACGTTAAATTCTTCTGATATTGCCTTTAGACAACCACAACACCCAACATCGCCGCTGGAAGATTAAACCTGATGTCGCCAAAATACCCAACATCGCCGCTGGAGAGCTAAATCTGACAAAATACCCCGCATCGCCGCTGGAGAATTAAATCTTCTGGCATACCCAACATTGCCGCTGGAAAACTGAAGGATCTGCATCACCTAACATCGCCGTCAGAGGACTGGATCAACTTGATATGCCCAACATTGCCGCTGGAAAACTGAATCTGACATCGCCGTCGGAAACAAACATTCTCTTAGAGACACTCAACATCGCCGTCGTACAAACATCATCTCTACTGGGGATTTAAAGAGTCTGACCTCGCCGTCAAACAAACATCCAACCTCGCCGCCGGACAACTGATGATCTGACCTCGCCGTCATATCCAAACGTTCAACCTCGCCGTCGAACAAACATCCAACCTCGCCGCTGGACACAACATCGGTCCGGGAATCCGAAGTATACATCTCAAAGGTACAAAACCTGAGCTTGGGATGGAAACAAACACTTCCATGGTACACATCCTAATATTGGAGGCAAACATATCCAAAGGTACGAAACCTGAGCTTGGAGGCGAACATATCCAAAGGTACGAAACCTGAGCTTGGAATCAAACATATCCAAAGGTACGAAACCTGAGCTTGGAATCAAACATATCCAAAGGTACGAAACCTGAGCTTGGAATCAAATATATCCAAAGGTACGAAACCTGAGCTTGGAATCAAACATATCCAAAGGTACGAAACCTGAGCTTGGAATCAAATATATCCAAAGGTACGAAACCTGAGCTTGGAATCAAACTTATCCAAAGGTACGAAACCTGAGCTTGGAATGGAACATTCTGGTACCGCCTTCAGGCGTTTGCGAAATCAATCTTCAGATTAGACATCACTGTTGGAGCAGACATATCACGCTGCTAAGGACTTTAATAATCATCTTGAACAAACAACTCCGTCGGGTACCTTCAAGAATCGTCCTGAACTGACAACCTTTCTGGCGACTTCATTCTGCTGGGTATTCCAGGAATCTTCTCGGGCAACTCTTGCTGAGGACGCTACTGGGGAACTCAAGCATCGTCCTAAGCAAACAACTTGGGAAACTGCACTGAGGTCTTAAGAAACATCTTAAGCAAACGGCTCTGCTGAGGTATTCAAGAATCGTCTTGAACTGACGACTTCGCTGGGGGAGACGAGAAGCTTAACCACACAACTCTGCAGGTGAACAAATTCGAAATCCAATAGGTAACCATCCTGGTCCATGTTTCGACATGCGTATGCTGGATAATGATGCAATATCCTATATGATATGTAAATGCTATACATTCTGTTTGAAAATGTGATGCCCAGACGGCATGGATATGCTAAATGCTATGACTTTATATGCAAATGCTAATGCAGGCTCGAGCTGCCAGAGAACACCAGGTCTGAAAACCACTTCGCAAAATAAATGCTGAAGGTAACGGCAACTCTACTGGGGATGAACTGAAGCCACAGAATCGTCTCAGCAAAATAAATGCTGGAAAAGGGAAACCAAATCCGCTGGGGATAACCGTCCTGCTGGAGAAGTGGAAAAGGAAACCCTGCTTGGCGACTTCACTGGGGAAGGAAAGAACAACTCTGCTTGGGGATGCTTCCTTCAAACCATTGGCAACTGACTATACCCTGCGGGGATTGACCCAAACTGGGATTGATTGCACGCAACACTCTGCTGGAAATGCCCCTACTATCAAGGATGTCGATCTTAATCTGCTGAGGATCCTTCTGATCCTACTCTGATACGGGGTAAAATATGATCTCGACTCTTCCGGGGATAATACGCAACTTTCATCTGCTGAAGAGTAGCTATTCTGATTTAACAACATCCACAATGAATTCAAACATTACTCGGAGCGCTGGCGTCCGTCGAGCTTCGTATCGGGGAACATGACAACATGCGGGTCATTGGGAAATACTGTGTCAGATACCTTTAGGTTTTTTGTTTTTCTGGTTTAGGGTAAACACGGATTATGTACACAGTGGGAGATATAAGAAATATTAGACGAGAACTAGCATTCAGGGTGGACTACCAAACGAGAGCTGATAGCGAAACATGTTAGGTTGTCAAACGAGAACTGACTTACGGGTTCTGGATATCAGACGGGAATTGATTTGGTTTGGACATCAGACGGGCTGACTGGATAACAGACTGAGGTATAGACAACCAGGCGAGAACTGGCTGAAAGCTGACGTACACCAGATGAGAACTGGCATAACACATAGGTTAAAACACACGATGATCAGACGAGAACTGATTACGCGATGACATGTACCAGACGAGAACTGATACAACACTTGAAGAAACGGTGACCAGACGAGAACTGGTTACAATAAACTGCACCAGACGGGAACTGCTGCTTACAATAGGGTAGGCCAGACGAGAACTGGTTACCAGTTTACCAGGCGAGAACTGGACTTTGGAAACAAATGGTCACTGACACGCAACAGGTTTAAACTGCAGGATAATGATCCAATGACAACACGGCCTTTCTTAGGAAGTTAAGGTTTTTTGATAAGGGTATTAACATGATTCCCCGATACTCAACTCCGGCTGGGGATAAACAGGATGGTTTGAACAACTTGCCCCAGTACACTCAGCTGGGGATAGCAAGACTGGCTTGAACAACTCGCCCCAGTACGCTCAACTTGCCCCAATCTAACTCTTGGGAATACTGCTCTGAACAACTTGCTTACGAGAAGACTTCGAGAATATTTGCCCCGGTATCTGCACGACAAAAGAATTCAATCTCCAATTAAACACCTAACAACCCAGTTGGTTTCAACACTCTGCGATGACTTGCCCCTGAATGAGCGTTCTAGCGACTTAACCCGATCTGATTATCCACTGGAAGTATCTGCTTTCAAATATCTGCATTCTGTATAACTGCCCCTGATTGGTTCTCGAGAAGACTCACTTCTGATCAACTGCTTCTCAAATAAACTGCCCCTGCTCAACTGAAGCTTCGGGCCTTGTCCTCAGACTAACTGATACTGACTCACTGGAAGTCAATGCCCCTGATTCACAGGTATTCCCAACATACACCATTCTGATTCGACTGCTGAATTACTCAGTCCTGTTCGATTACTCCCTGGTGGAATTTCTTTCACGTCAACTACTAACCTGCAATTAAAATCGTCTATTTACGAATGGTAATCTTAATGCAGCGGTTATGCAGATTTTGAAAAAATTTGGAGTTGTCACTCATTTACATGCATGATTATGAGTGACGAATGAACCAAAGTTCAAACGTGGTGCTTACGTGGTCAGTGAAAATACAACAAAGATGTGACTAGCAAGTCAAGAAGGAGTCAGGTTACTCAACCTTATCGTAATGCGCCTCAGACTAACCCTACCTCAATTAGGTCTTTTAAGGGCTGTATCGTGGTCGGGTTCACGGTTCGTGAATCAAAGGATATTTGGCTCAAATTTTGATTTGTACCCATCCCCTCTACGTGATGATCTCCAATCCTAAGGTTCAGTTAACCTGGCACAAGCGCTCGCCTCTTCGAGAAGTATGTTGAATGGTAAGAACCACAATTAAGGAATTCACAAGCTTTTCTCCTAGAGTGATAGTTACTCCTTTTCGCTTTCGGTGTCTGTGTACACGACTTTTGTGATTTGCTGGGGAAAATTTTCTTTTTAATCCCTCTTTTTCATTCTTTTGATTCCCTAATTTTTGCCTGGACTGGCTCATTTTGAGTTCTTTTCGATTTTTCAATTTCTTTTGAAGTCCAGCGGGATGCCCTGATTTTTGCCTAAGTAATAGCTTTCTCAGTTTTTCTTTCTTTTTACTTAGCGGGCTTTCTTTCTTTCTTTCTTTTGGAACAAAGTCATGTGACACTGGTTGTCTTGATTGCTCCGAAAGGATTGTAACTGTCTCACTCCTGATTGGTGAGGTTTAACCATTGTGGTTGATGAGGTACGACCTCTGGAGAGGAATACAATGTGATTGGTCCTTGAAAGACAACTCTCCTCTATAAGACTTGAACGCTCGGTCAAGCTAACTGACAACTACCCTGCCCCGGGTTAAGATGTAAGGGTTAAAAAGTCCGAAAGAAATTCCTACTTCTCGGCTCGAAGTGGTTAACAAGGGACTAACTCCTTATATCTCCAGTGTTTAGGGGATTCGAAACAATGCCTTGTACGTCATCGGTGCGGTCTTATCTGAAAGCAATACGATCATTGGTTATGAGTATTTATTTTCATCATCCTCCCTCCTAACTTTGCTAGTCACAGTGATAAAGTGGAGTGAATAAAAATGCAAGTGTCAGTGCAATGCAGTAAATGAGCGACAACGACATGATTAATTCAGAAAAATGCATAGTCACTTTATTATTATCACCATTCGAAACATACAATGTTTAAAGCAGGTAGTAACTAACAGAAAAGAAACTACAAATGCAAATGATATGAAAGTCTGAGGACTGCCAATGCTGAGGCGCCCGCCGGTCTGGACCACTGGCTTTTGCTGGGGGATACTTCCCGAGTCTATGAGCTTAGACAGCTGAGCGATTAGGATGAACAAACAGAAATCCTTCCCGAAAGGAAATGCGATCCTGGTCAATCAACTGCTGTACCTTCGCCTGAAATGCTTTACAATCTTCGGTTGAATGCCCCGGTGAGCCACCATGATAACCACACTGAACGTGGGGATTGTACCCAGGAGGGTAAGGCTCTGGCACGGGCTTGAGAGCATTTGGTTCCACCAAAGAATTCTTAATCAAATGCGGAAGAATCTGGCTATACGGCACAGGTACTGGATGGAAAGGAGCGTTCCTTCGTTCCAAGTTGTTACGAGGTCGGTTCTGATTCTGACGCTGATTCTGATAACTTCGGCCACGGGCTCGTGGACTTGCAAGAGGAGTGACATAGGGTTCCCGATGGGGTGCCCCAGGCACAGTTGTCTGTCCAGAATAACGAGACACAGAAGATACTGACCATGGAGAAGACGGAGAACCAACAGATTTCACCGATTCGACTTGAGGATATCCAACATCTGTCAGGACCGCATTGATCATAGTTTCATCTTCAGATTGAGGGCTATAGAGAGATTCAGTTTCACTGGCCTAACCTCTTGAAACATCCGGGATTCTTCCAGTCTTTACACCATACTCGATGCACTCTCCCGTCCTTACCAACTCAGAGAAATTTGGTGCAACTCCAAGCATTCTTTCGAAGTACGGGCTCTGCAAGGAGTTTACAAACATGCTTTTCATCTCTTGGTCTAGGAGCGGTGGTTGCACTCTACCAGCAAATTCTCTCCATCTCTGAACATACTTTCTGAAAGATTCATTGTTCCCTTGAGACAATTCTTGCAGTTGCATGCGAGTAGGAGCTTCGTCAAGATTATAGTCGTACTGCTTCAGAAAGGCATTGGCTAAGTCCATCCATGATCGGATCTGATCACGCTCTAACTGCATATACCAACTCAGAGGTGCCCTAGTCAGACTATCTTGAAAGCAATGAATCATCAGCTTGTCGTTGTGCACAAATGAAGTCATTCTTCGGCAGAACATCACCAAATGTTGCTTCGGGCAACTATCTCCTTTGTACCTTTCAAACCTCGGCATTCTGAACTTCGGAGGTAACATTAGGCCAAGAACCAGACACATATCTGCAGCACTAGGAGTAACAGCGTCTTTACCTTTCAAGGCTTTGAATCTCTCCTCTAATGCACGAAACCTTTCAGCGTACACGGGAGCTAATGGTTCTTCATTCTTTGCTGTTGGGACCTCTCTTCGGGGCTTTGGCACAGGGAAGGCAAAACCCTGGTAGTCTGAGACATCAACAGAAGGAGAACGTTCACCTCGGGCAACAAACTGCTCACGCAGACCTTGGTCTTCAACAGATGGCTGCACAAGCTGAGCTGCAGTAAGGTTGTTCACTTACGGAAAGTCTTCGTCGTGCGGAGATCCATACAGAGTATTGGACGTCACGGTGAAACCTGACAAGGTATCAACAAACTGGAAGCTGCTCTCTGACATAGCTACCAATGGTCTTCAGCTGACTTCGATGCTCGATTCTGCTCAAATCTGCTTTAACTCTGCTTCAACCTCTTGGTCGTCTTCAATATTCACCTTCAGAACCAAAATAATGGCTGGATAAGAGCTCTGACTAGCTGGCGAATGGTATGCAATATGATGCGAAGATGCCTATGCAAATGCAATGCAATGCAACAAACACGGGATCACAGCCCCCACACAATCTAAATACTGCTGCACTGCTGACGGAGTACGGTTGTTCTGAAGAGAAGACCAGAATAACGGGTAGGTTGGAAGTCAAGTTTCCTGCACAAAAAACCCCCCCACTCACAGGTGTGGACCTATATCTGACAAGGTACGGCATCCTATGCGGTCGTCAGCGTCACAGACTTTCAAAACTGACGATACGATTCCCAAAAGGAGTGGCATCATCGAGTCCTGAAGAGGCCTCACTTAGCTAACTTCCAAATGATCGGTTCTCAGAGTCAACAATCCTCACGTCTGGACTCCCCTCAGATCCTCAGGACCGGAAAGGAGCACCTCTGCAAGAATCTCGTCTGAGCGCAGATTTTCGTAGGGAACTGTGCCTGCTCAGCAGACAGGTTCGTCTACTACTTCTCCGCAACTATATCTAGGTGCATACTCAACTCAAGCCCAGGTCCGGCTTATCACTCAATCATAGAACACCCGTAACACCCCAACAGCAACAGATAATATCAATAAATAAACCCCGATAGCCAAGCAAACAAGCGCTAGGATTGACTCTCTCTTAGGGGACGTTGGATCCCACATGCATGGGGAACTATCGCAGTCCCCAGCAGAGTCGCCAGCTGTCGCTACTGCGAAAATCGGCGCCGGCTGACAGAAGAGTCGCCACCGTGCGTTATTTATCCCAACGGAGGGAAAGGAAACGCTCGAAGTAAACCTCGCAAAAACGGGGAAAAGGTATGGTCATCGCAACCAAAACCTGGGTTCGGGAGTCGGTTACGCAAGGGGAAGGTATTAGCACCCCTCACGTCCGTCGTACTCGACGGGATCCACGCTTGCTTGGGTTGTCTACAGGATGCAAAACAATCTATCTACGGCTGCTAAATCTAAACGGAAGGGAATTGACTCGATAGAGCTTCGCACTCTAAGCCTACGTATTCTCAAGAGAGAAAGTCAGAGTCAACGTAGTTCGGGACTACAGGGAAAATGGCTCGCCAAGACCTCGCGTCTTGTGCCTACGTACTTCCATACTGCATGGAAGATCAGAGCTTTACGTAGTTCAGACTAACTACGGCTAAACAGGGTATTCTCACACGGCAGTGAGAAAATCAACTGGTTTCATTGGGTCGGGAACCTATGGGCAAAACTATGGCTTGGTCTCAAATGCACTTGGGCAAGAGAGAAAAAGGGTTACGATTAGTCGTCAGCGGGAAAGTCTCGATCGCACAGCAACGAGAGAACAGAAGTCAGTTGTTAGTGTGCTCGCTAGGATATCGCATCCTATGCCTACATATTCTCGTCTGGTACGAGAAATCAGAGCAGCTGTAGTTCGGCTACCTCGGGACCACAGCTCAAATCTCGTTTTATTGATCTCTGAAAAAATGATTACAATGCTTGAATACTGAAAATAAATCTCCTAGGAAATACTATCCTATCCTATCCTAAAAAATCGAATGAAAAATAGCCCCCTAACAAGTGGGCGTTCTAAACTATCCCTAAAACCGTAAAATAATTTCTATGAAAATATACCCTAAAAGAAAATGTACTTTAAAAAATATTAAATCGACACTAATATTTTTCTCTCTTTTCTTTCTTTTTTCTTTTGGACTATTTTCTCCTCTTTTCTTTATTCTTTTCATGTTTTTCTATTTTTTTCCAAATATCCTTTTTTCTCTTTTTCTTTTCAATATTTTCTTTTTCTATTATACTTTTCTTTCTATTTTCTTTTTCTTATAATACTTTTCTTTCTATTTTTTTTTCTTATAATATTTTCCTTTATTGTTTTTAAACAAAGAAAATAAGAAAACAAAAAATACAAAAGGGGAGGGGGTGCAATGGTTACATGGGAAGGCTTCAGCAAAAAAACAGTTGGTACAACTGGGCCCAACCCAGAAAGAAAATAACAAACAGAAGAGAGAAAAAAAACTGGGGTATGTGCATTCAGAACTCTCGATGGGCCCAGCCCATTCTCATCAGAAAAAAAACGTGAGGGGAAGTGCCTCCAAAAATTGATTGGGCCTGGCCCAATCCCTCCTTCTCCTTCCTCTCTTCCCTTTCTGTTTCTGAAAACAACCCTAATCCCTATCTCTCCTTCCTCTCACAGCGCCGCCGTAAACATTCCATCTCGGAACTTTCTCCGTCTCCTCCGTTCAAAGTCTTCGCCATAACAAGGAACACAATATCACCACAAACACATCCAAATCCCGCTTCCTCCATATTTTAAGTTCCAATTCCTTCAAACTTCTAAGAACAACTCAAGTAGATCTGGAGATCTGAGGATTCTGAACGAACTCCATAAAGATCAAGGCGAACGCGTTTGATGACTTGAATTCTCTCGATGATGGACATATGGAATCCTGATGATTGTTGAAGGGAGGAAGATGAAGATTTAAAGAACCAGTGAAGATTTCTGGCAATATTATGAATGGTGATGAACATTCATGGACCTTGATGAATGTTGATGGCCGGTTGACGATTTGGAAGATCTTCCTGAAGAAGATGAGGTTCCTTAAAGAATGCTGGGAAAACCACGGTTGTTGATGAAGGTCGATTCTGAGGACGATCGGAGATGGGAGGAATATGATTGGAGGATGATGATTCTTGCATGAAGCTTTGTTTGAAGGGGCGTTGATGGAAGATCTGGAAAAACACGAAGACTGTTGGATGAGTTCTGGAAGATTCTTGGAAACATTCTGATGAAGATTTTCAAAGATCTCTGAAGATCTTGAAGGTAGACGATTTTCTGGTGAGTGTTTGAAGAACATTGAAGGAGGATCTTTGACGTTTTCTGGAAAGTTGAAGGAGGATGTTGATTGGGATCTCTGGGTTTTTGGAGGTTTTCTGGTGAGGGGTGCGGTGGTGATGAGAGGAGGACGATGAATGTTGGCCGGAATCTGGAGATGTGAGGTTCTCCGGTGACCTTCATGGTGGTCGCCGGCCATGCATGCCGGCCGGTGGGTGACTCAGGCGAGGTGTTGTGGAGTGGTGTGGTGATGACACGTGGGTGGAGGTAGTGGAGGCAGACGGTGCATGGCCTCCACGTGTGAGGGCGTGGCAGAGATAGTGGAGGAGGCTAACGCATGTGCGCCACGTGGGGCCTGGCGTGGCATGGAGAGAGGGAACTGAGGGCGTGAGGTGGCGTGGGAGTGAAGACAAAACGTGGGGCCAGCCCCTGAGCCACACGTGGCTGCTGATGCTTTATACTGCTGGCAGTTGCTGGAATACTCTGGGACGTTCTAGAAGCCTCTAGACAATGCTGGAGAATGGACAAAAAATGGACTTTTCTGGCTGCGAATTTGGGCTTGCTGAACTCATGGATACTGGCCCAATACGAAAACTGCCAACAAAACTCAAAAAAAACTACATAACAGATCAGCCCAATTTAACCTAAACCTAAACTAAACTCAATTAACTATTAATCTAATTAACTCCTAAACTAATAATATTCTAAAAATTCTAATCTAAGATTAAGCTAATAACTCCACTAATTAAACTTCTATTAATCCTCTATTAATCTAAAACTTTATTAAATCTCTATTAAAATCTATATTACCTATTTAAATTCTATAAAAGAAAATAAAAGAAAAAATCTATTGTTATTCTATTAAGAAAATAGTAAAAATCTATTTAAAATCTAATATTCTAAAAAATGAATTAAAAAATATTAAAACTATTTAAAATCTATTAATATCCTATTAATATTCTAAAATGAAAAATGCTATTAAATTCTATTAAAAATTCTAAAAACTATATTACTCTATATTAAAACCTATTAATATCCTATATCTAAAAATATATTCAAAAATTCAATTATTCTAAAAGAAAAATCTATTAATATTCTATAAAATTCTAAAAATGATTTAAAAGCTATTTAAACCCTAAAAACGGCCAATAAAACCCAGAAAAATCACAATAATTCCCGAGGGAACAAAAATAAGCACTGAACGACACATAACACCGCGAGAGCGCACTAAAATAGCCGGTAAAAATAAACGGGCACCGAAATATCCCAAAAATACGATTCTACTATCCAAACTGATAAAAAACACCTGAAACACGAGACGAGAGCTGTGATCTCTGATAAAATCAAAACAAATGAAAAATGCACTGTATGCAATATGCAGATGCGAATGCGATTATGCGTCGAAACATCGAGCCAGATACGAGACCCAGTTGGTCAAATTTTAGGGTGCAACAGTAACCACCAACAATCAAAAACACAACAGTGCTGGATGAAATTGCCAATAACCATTGGATCTACGATGCCAATAACCACTAGACTTTAAATCATTGCCAATACCCACTGGATCTTCCACCATGATTGGTAACCACCAAATCAACAATACCTGTAACTACTGGATTTCCCAAGCGATACCAGTAACCACTGGACTCTGTACCATGATTGGTAACCACCAAATTAACAATACCAGTAACTACTAGATTTTCCAAACGATGCCAATAACCACTGGACTTTCAACCAATAATTGGTAAACACCAAATAAACAATACCAGTAACCACTGGATTTTCCAAACGATGCCAGTAACCGCTAGACTTTATATCAATGCCAGTCATAACTGGACTTTTCAAGCAATGCTGGTAACAACCGGACCTTAACATCCCTAAGATAAGCTTCTCAAACGAGACTGGCACTTATTTTCTTTAGGGAATTTCAGATAAGTTATTCTTATAAGACATGGTGAAAAATAAATGCACATTCAAATTGGGTTCGGCAACCGCTTGGGGACCAAAGTTCGATCCATGAACAAGCTAGAAAGAAACGGTCAAAACAAGACTCCAACCATTGAGGAATGAACTCGAATGGGGATGCATCTTATCCAAACATGGAAAAAGATAACTAAAGCAACCATCATCCACGAGGATTAAACTCTGTGGGGAATTGAGAAAGGATGGACATTTTATGCTTAAAGGCTAATAACTCTATTGGAGAGAGACAAGATACCCAGTCACTTGGGGAAAACACCAAAGTGAATAAAAACAAGTAACAACCAGAGATAGCAAAAATGCGCAGATGCTATGCATATGCTTATGCTGACAAAGCAGACAAAACAAAACTGGAGATGAAGTAAACATCTTGACAGGGATATCCAGCCAACTTCACTAAATTGGACATCAACGGGGATGATCATGAAGAACAACAGTTCCACTTCAAGGTTACAACCTTCTCTGGGAGAGAGTAGTCTGCTTAGGACACAACACTATGACTTCACTCGGGTTGCCATCATGAGTTTGAATTCTTTATTGGAGGAGGAAAATCACACAGGGAAATGCCCAGATCAACCAAAGTAACAACTTAATTGGGGAGCTGGAAAAAGGTATCATGAGAACAAGACATTTTTACCCTCGATAGTATAATAATCATCTTCAAGTGAGTAACGGCTCTTGTGACAAACAGTCTTCAAACCTTTTCTTCCCCAGATTACATGGTCTGTGAGAAGAAGCCATCAAGAGGATTTTACAAAATAATTGGCATAAAGATGCTTCAATGTCTTCAAACTCTTAGAGAGATTCACAAATCTCGACGTGAATGCCCTAGTTTAACTGTATTTGCACAACAAATCCTCAGTCTGTGGAAGTAATGACTGGGGAACAAACTTTCCCCTGCTAGCTGGTAACTGCAAAAGAGTTGCCCCAAACTAAACTGTTCTTTGAGAGATTCATCTGATCTTGACCTGGCCGCTTCTGATTAGCTGAACATTCTGACAAATGATTAACAAATCCTTAATATTGGTTTCCCTAGGTTGAGCTTCCTTTACTAAGTCAAATTCCCTAGCTGGCAGCATTTGTTGGGAGTCCTTTGATATTGGATCGTCTTGCACAAAATGTTGTTCATTAAAAATTGGCAATTTTCAATGCAAAACTCATGCAAACTTTTGAAAATGAAATTTTTTTATGAAACACACACGGCGGAGTGATCAAGTGATCAAAGTGAAAGGGAATCATTTTACAAGTGATGGATAAAGTAATTAACACACACATTTATCAAAGATCATTAGGAGTCTGGTTATCCAACCTTGCTGTAATATGCTTTCAAAATAACCTTACCTTAATTAGGTCTTTTAAGGGTTGTAATGTGGCTCAGTTCATGGTTCATGAAACAAAGGATAAAGGATCAAAGTTATTTGTTCCCACCCACTCTCCACGATTAACTCTAATCCTATGTTCAATTAACTCAGACTACACATTCAGGTTCTTACAGGCTTAGGAATTAAACTGGTGACACAAACCTAAAGTAGTCACTACTCCCTTATAGTATTTGATAACTTTTTGCTATTGAGGACTTTCAGATTGAAAGATTTATGAATTCCTCTTTTGATTGTCATACAAGCCTTTTTGTATAAGGCAAGGTTATGAGCTTCCCATCTTTCTTAGCTTTTGCCTTGAAAGGGACTCGGCTCATTCTTCAAGTAAGGATTTCTTAACAGTCCTTCCTTAGATATTACTTTTGGAACAAATTGTACAACATTTATTCAATGGATTTAAGGGAGCTGACGGGTGTCTTGGTGAAGTTCTTGCATTGAAACGTATACCCAAGTTAAACTGAGGACTACCCTACCCCAAGTTTAAGATTTAAGGTGTTTTTTTGTAAAGAAAGAAAACTCCTACTTCTGGGCTCGAAGGGGTTAACGAGGGATTATCTTCCTTATTACTCCAGTGTTTAGGGATTGAAACAATGCCTTACATCATCGAGAAAGTTAAATTAAAAGCATATTAATAGCAGTTATGGACATAGTTTTCATCATCCTCCCCAATCTTTGCTTTAAACAACTGTTTGGTAAAGAAAATTAATTTTTGTATTTTTTTGTTTTCTTATTACACTTAAAGGAAAGAGAAAGAGTGAAACGAATGGACTTAATCAAAAGATGCACAAACATTTCATTAATCTTGCCAATTCAGAATGAACAACAACTTACAAGCAATACAAATTCAAAGAAAATACAACAAAATGCTGAAACAGTCTACAATTATCAGCCTTAGGGGATTAAACTTTGACAGACTTCAGATTTCACGGCCAGGCAGGGAAATGCCTTCAACAACCACTTGCTCTTTGTGGTATAGAATCGTGAGAGGTCTCGCGGGTCCTTTTCCTTTGGATTCAGGAATCGCGGCACTGTCATTTGATTTATCCTCCTGAGGTTTCAGCAACTCTTGTAGTCTCAATTTAAAACCTTTACACTCTTCAACTAGGTGCCCTGTTATCCCTATAACACCCTATTTAAATTATTTAGTCGCGTTTATATTTTCTGTGGTGCGTATTTGTTGTGATTTCCTTAATTAGGGGTATGAAGTTAAGGGCAAGAGTGAGAGGTGACCTTAGTTAGGGTAAGGTGGACCTATAGTAATAATACTAACCATTTAATAATAATAATGAGAATACTATGCTTATTGATATTATTATTTAATTGTTATTGATAATAATATTAATAGGATGGTAGTATTACTATTATTATTATTATTATTATTAATATTATTGTTATTAATATTAATTGGATTAATGGAATTAAAAGTTGATTAAGGGGTTAAGACAGGGTTAGTGGAAGAGTTAGATAGTTAACACGTAAAAGAGGAAAAAGACAGAGAAAGGAAGCTAGGGCAGAAGAACCAAGATTCCTCCATTGTTGCCAAGAAAGAGCTCAAATCCAAGGTAAGGGGGGAGAATGGATTTCAATATGGGTGAATTAACATGAGAGGGTAGTGAGAGGTCCTTTCTCTCATAGGATTCATGTATTTCTTCTTCTTTTATCTGATTTTCGTAGCATGATGAATTCCCTATAATTGTTTTATTATTGAATGATCATTGTATGATGTTTGTGTGTATGATTTTGGGACTGATATGCACTTCGTGTGAAAATTTCTTGATGCTATAATAGAATTCTGATTAATAACAAATCTTGAAAATAAGGGTTAGAGGGTTAACGAAATTGAACCTTACATGATAGAAATCTTAGGAGAATAATAGATAGATGAAGTATAGTGGAGGTAGAGCAAAATGATTAACAAAAACCTGAATTCTGGGTTGAGTTGAGTGTTAGAATGAAGAGTATTGAGTGAGAATTCATGAAAGGGATGAAATCTGAGTTTTTGGCAGTAGTTCTGGTGATACACGTACGGGACAGGGCAATACGCGTATGGTGTGCCTGACAGCAAGGCATTACATGTAACAGGCATGGCAATACGCGTATGGGCAGGCCTGGGATGACTTTTCCCATTTTTGTGATTTCTGTCCAAATTTCGCTTAGAACACAATTACGTTTAATCGGTAGGATTAATATGACTAAAATGAACCTAAGGAAGATTAGTAATGAATTTAATTAGAGAGAATGTGGAGAATGACATTTTTCTCTTAGGGGTGTGATTGATATGTGTGGGCCAGGACCGTCCAGTATAGATGATCTGGTGTGATGATGGTAATTCCTGAGAGGATTATAGTGAGCGGATGGCTCGTGGGGATCATTGATGATCGTGAATTATGCTTGAAATTATTATTATATTTGCATGATGGTGTTGTCATGCATTTCATGTCATGTGTCTTGTGGAGATGACTAGGTGGGAATCCGTGATGGGTGCCTAGTTCATCTGGACTTCATATGGAAGTTGTTGTGGAGATAAGTTGTAGTTCAGAGGAACGTACACAACTTATCTGGATTCTGACGGGAATCGGGCTCTAAGGTGAACCCTACGTATTTATGTTGGTACCACATGCATTTTGTCGAGTCAGTGAGTCACATTACCTATTTGTATTTGATTATGGGATATTAATGTTGAGTGATTGAGATGGCACGTGTATGTGTGTTACATGTGTATGATTGTTTGTGTGGTGTGTAACTACTCCTTAGCATGTGTATTTCCCTACTTATTTATTGAATGTAGTTCTCACCCCTTTTCTGTTTTTTGCATCTGTGCTACTTGAGGAGTGCAAATTACCAGGTACTTGAGTAGTGCTTGGAGTGTGTTGTTATTTGATCGAGTCCTAGGAGTCGCTCTGATACGGAACATGGGATGACGGGATTACGTTATATTTTGCTTATTTTCTTGATTAAATGTTACGTATCTTTTATCTATTGGATTAATGATGTATAACCACCGGTTATGGGGATTATGTTTAAACATTGATTTTATTCCGCTGTTTTATTGAATGACCTTGTTGAAATATTGTGGAAAGCGTGAAGTGACTTGATACTTCATTGAATGAGAAAAATGTCTTTGTGACATCCTACGTGTTTTGAAAAATCTGATGTATTTTCTTTAATATTCCTATAATACGTGTACGGGGTAGAGTGGGGTGTTACAATTGGTATCAGAGCAGGTCGGTCCATTCGGCCAGTGTTGTAGTAGAGTTTGACTATAGGATGTCTATACTCGTGTGTTTCTTCTAACCTGTGTTTTCATGGATATTGAACAGTATGGCTGGTAGGAATGATGTTGCGATGGCTGCTGCGTTACAAGCTATTGCGTAGGTAGTGGAGAACATTGGTCAGAATATCAATCGGAGTGCTGGAAATAGAGAGTTCTGTAATTTGGAGAAGTTTCAAAATAACAAGCCACCTAAGTTCGAAGGAGGACATGATCCAGATGTAGCATAGAAATGGCTGAAGGATATTGAGAAGATCTTCAGAGTCATGGGATGCTCAGAGGATCAGAAGGTACAGTTTGGTACCCATATGCTAGAAAGTGAGGTTGAGGATTGGTGGGACAACACCCGCCAGAGATTGGAAGCTGGTGAGGGTCCCATTAATTGGACAGTGTTCATGGCAGAGTTTCTGCAACGGTATTTTCTAGAAGATGTTCGTGGAAAGAAAGAGATTAAATTCATTGAGTTGAAACAGGGGAACATGACAGTGGCAGAGTATGCGGTTAAGTTCGACGAACTGGTAAAGTATTGTCCTCATTATAATACTGATGCAACTATGAGTTTGAAGTGCATCAAGTTGAGAACAGGCTGCATCCCGAGATCAAACTGGGTGTCGGTTATCAGAAGATCAGGTACTTTCCTGAGTTGGTGAACAGGTGTAGAATCTATGATGAAGACAACAGAGCTAGAATCACTCACTATAAGAATCTAAGTGACAAAAGAGGAAAACAGAGGCATGGGAATACACCTTACCGTGATCCGACTGATAAAGGAAAGCAGAAAGATGTTGCTGGGAAGAAACCAAGTGGGGGAGGCAATCCTTCCAATCCTCTCAAGTGTTTCAGATGTGGGGGTGTAGGACACCGTGCGAATGAATGTCAAAATGACGTTAAGAAGTGTTTTAAGTGTGGAAATCCAGGTCATGTGGTCGCGGTTTGTATAACCAACATACCAACCTGTTACAACTGTGGTGAGCAGGGTCATATCAGCACCCACTGTCAGAAATCGAAGAAGTCTCAGACAATTGGGAAGGTGTTTACATTGGTGGGAGCTCACCCTACCAGTGAGGATCGTTTGGTCAGAGGTACGTGTTACATTCATAACACTCCTTTGATTGCTATTATTGATACGGGTGCAACTCACTCGTTTATTTCTATGGATTGTGTGAAGAGACTAGGGCTTGTGCCGACTACTTTTATTAGAGGGATGGTGATTGATACTCCATCTATTGGATCAATCACTACATCTTTAGTGTGTTTGAATTTCCCTGAGTCGATCTTTGGTAAAGATTTTGGAGTGGACTTGTTTTGTCTACCACTCAGTGAGCTGGATGTTATTTTAGGGATGAATTGGCTCGAGAGCAACTATGTTTATATTGATTGTTATAGGAAGAGTTTGTTATTCCTGACTCCTGAAGAGGAAGAAATGGCTAGTCTTATATCTACTAAGGAGTTGAGAATCTTGGTAGAAGACGAAGCTAAAGTATTTGCAATAATCGCTTCGTTATCTATGGAGGGTAAGTCGTCGATTGAGGAATTACCTGTTATCGCTACTGCAAAAAAAGGGTCGGCAAAGACAGAAGAGTCGCCACCGTTCGTTATTTATCCCAAAGATAGGGAAAGGAAATGATAAGAAAAAACATACGAAAAAGGGAAAAGACAGGTCATCACAACCAAATCTTGGGTTCGGGAGTCGGTTACGCAAGGGGAAGGTATGAGCACCCCTCATGTTCGTTGTACTCAACGGGATCCACGCTTGTTGTCTATCTAAAAGGGTGTTAATCTATCAAAAGGCTGGCTCACAAGGACAAAAGAAAAGAAAAGAGACTCGATAGAGCGTCGTCGCTCTATGCCTACGTATTCCCTCGTGCAATGGGAAAGTCAGAGTCAACGTAGTTCGGAAAACTATGGGTGAAGGTGGGGGAAGGTTGCTCACCAAGACATCACCGTCTTGTGCCTATGTATCCTCATCTGGTATGAGAAATCAGAGCAAATGTAGTTCGGGCTAACACGACCACTGGTTGGTTCAAGTGTTTTAACTGAGTAAGGTTAAACCTCCGTTATAGCAGTTAGGAATGATGCTTGTTTGCAGTAGAACCAAAGCTTAATACACTCTTTATGAAAATGATTTTCAAACAATCTCGAAGGATAAAAAGGTTTAATGTTTTGTTCTGTGATTTTTTAGACAAGAAGTAAATTGAGTTAAGTTTGTAACTCATGTTGCACTAAAGACTATGACTTGAGAGAGAATATGTCGCATATCTCCCAAAGGGCATATGCTAAACACTCTAGACAGTGTGAGAGGAGGCCCCCCACCTATCATTCCTCAAGTACTAAAGGCTCGTAGCGTAAAACAAGTGTTATCCTTTATTAGGTGTCTTCAGATGTTATGAGATGAATAGAGAAGACACAAATTCTAAGGGGAAACTAAATCAACCCTAATGTTGTCATGCAAAATGATCCTAAAGTTGGGATTAAAAGGGGGAAAATCTATCCTAATGTTATCATACAAAGGATTGAACACCTAATGTATCTCTTACTCCCATCTTAAATAGAGGGACTAGGAATCCTAAGGGATCATGGCAAAAGATCAAGTAAACACTTAGTAGTTCAATCACATATGAAAAGAAAATAAGATGAAAGTGACTTAAGCAAGTCAATGCAATATAAGATGCAAACATGAAATGCAAACACAAATGCAAACACAAAACAAGAAGACTCAACAACAAAAGAAGACTCAAACACAAGAGGGATGAGATGAAATGGGAGAAGCAAGCTCCTACAACCATCAACTGTCAATCATCAAAGCAAAGGTGTTATCCTAAGATGTGCACACAAAGAAAAGAGGGAGGAAAAAGTGTGGGGCAGCAACCACCACAAGCACATCTCAACCATACAATTCTTGAGATTCAAGCAAAACAAGAAAATGATCACTCATCACTTGAACAACATCCACATGATATGCATTCAAGCGGAAACCAAGCATTACGTGTCAAAGAATCGACATTAGACATTCAAGAACAGTGAAACATGTCCAAAGTAACCCACAAAAATGCATCATATGAATACATGAAGGTTAAAGGTGGAAAGAAATCAAAACATGCTTGAAAATAACCAAAAACTACATTCTCGTCCAGTGTTAACCGGTTAACACTTTCTGGTGCAAATTGGTTAACCAGTTAACCACTTGAAAAGTTTAGAAATTGCACTGGTTAACCCGTTAACCAGTTTGCACTGCAACTGGTTAACCTGTTAACACTGTACTAGAAGTAGAAAAATAGCAATTCAAAAGCACTTTCAGCAATTAATTCAATGTGCAATCATCCAAATGATCATGTAATCAATTATGCACGAATTTAACACCAAAAATCAGTGATCAAACATCAATTAAACTTAATCGAGCATTGAGATCACAAATCACCAAGATCGAAATCAACAAAATGGATAAAAAAGCATCAAAAGCCATAGACCTACATTGTGATTATCCAAATAATCTCAAAACAGAATTAGATCTAGAATTGCCAACCTACAAAGAGGAGATTTGCTTTGATGAGTGTTGATTCACTTGAAATGACTAGATCCAAGCAAGAAACCCAGAGATTCTTCAATATCCAAGAGCTTTCTTGTTGTAGAAATGAAGATCAAGCAAGATCAAGGAAAAACAATCCAAATAAGCACTTCTGAATTAGCTTCCAAATTCAAATCCAAATCCAAACGAAAATTGAATGGTGAATTGAAGGTAATAGAGAGGAATGATGGAGGTTTAGCTCTAGAATCCTATGATTCCAATGAAGAATCAAAGAACTCAAGTGAGAGCTCTAATGGAGGTTTTGTGAGAGAGAAAATTTCAAGAGTGAGAGTGAAATCTGAAAATGAAATGTAATTGTGAGGATTCTTCTTTTTGAGGTTTAGAGCAAATTCATTTAAATATGCTCTAGGTTAGGAGTAGAATTATGGTTTGGAGTAAGGTTATGAAAATTGGAATGGGATTAGGAATGGAAAATTGGAGGGAAATTCAATTGATTTTGAAAGTTAATCCAAATTTAACGTGATTCTAGATCCTTCTTCTAGTGTAAAATCAAATTCACAAGTGATCAAAATGGACCCCAAAAGTGGTAGCATTGAAAATGCATGTATATGGGCAGATTTCACTATGGTTAACCGGTTAACCATTTTTAGTGCAAATTGGTTAAACCGTTAACCACTCACAAATTTCAAAAATGGCGCCATTTGGAGTGAAACTTGCACGTTCTCCTGTTTTCACCCGTTCTGAGCCCCGTTAAGCCTCTGAAACTTGACCTTGAATATCATAACTGTGAGAATGCCTGAGTGTCGCTTGCGCGAAAATAAGGTGCCGACATGACAGAAGAGTCGCCACCTTTCGTTATTTATCCCTCAGAGCGGGAAAGGAAACGATCGGAAAAACCTGACGAAAAAGGGTAAGACAAGGTCGTCGCAACCGTTGTCTGGATTCAGGAGTCGGTTACGCAAGGGGAAGGTATTAGCACCCCTCACGTCCGTCGTACTCGACGGGATCCACGCTTGTTTGGTTTACTTGGACGGGTTGGAAAACAATCTATCTACGGCTGCTAAATCTAAACGGGAAGAAATTGACTCGATAGAGCGTCGCGCTCTATGCCTACGTATTCTCATCAGAGAAAATCATAGTCAACATAGTTCGGGAAACTACGGGTTAGTTGCTCGGCAAGACGTCGCGTCTTGGGCCTACGTATTCTCTTCAGAGGAATCAGAGCATGACGTAGTTCAGGCTAACTACGGCTAGACAGGGTGTTCTCGGTCACACGGGGGTGAGAGAAATGATTGACGATACTAGCGTACGCATTCTAGCAGTTAGGTGGACGTTGCTCGACCATTGGAGACTTAGGCGTACCTGTTTGCGGTAGAACGAACATAGTATGTCGGGTTTCGAGGTATGGGAACCTACGGGAACTAGAACTATGGTCTGGTCTCAAATGCACTTGGGCAAGAGAAAAGGATAACATCAGTCGTCAGCGGGAAAGTCTCGATCGCATAGCAGCGAGAGAACAAAAGTTAGTTGTTAGTGCGCTCGCTAGGATATCGCATCCTATGCCTACATATTCTCATGAGAGAAAGTCAGAGCAGCTGTAGTTCGGCCTAACTACGGGTAGAACGGAGACCACAACACAAATCTCATTTTATTAATGTTCTGAAAGAAATTATAATGATTGAGAAATAAGACTAAACTCCTAAAAATCCTATCCACCTAATATGGAAAATCTAATGGAAAATAGTCCCCTAACAAGTGGACATTTAAATCTACTCCTAAAAGTGTAAAAAGTCCCCTAACAAATGGACATTTAAAACTACCTCTAAAAGAAAAGTGCAAAATAAACTCTAAAAGAAATTATATCTAAAAAGAAAATATATCCTAAAAGGAAATATAAAAAAACTATTATAATATTTCTATATATTTTTATACTTTTCATATTTTCCATCTTTTTCTATTACACACTATATTGCATATTCTTTTCCCCCTTTTTAAAATCTCTAAACAAAGGAAAATAAAAGAAAAATAAAGGAAAGCACAAGGGGGTGCAGAACTGCCCAGCCAGGGGTAAGGCCAGTAAAAATAATGCAGAACTGGGCCCATCCCAGCAAAAATGAAGAAAACAGAAACAGGGGGATGAATGGAAAAACGGGGGTGTAGCCAGTAGTGGGCCTCAGCCCATTTACACACGGAGGAGGGGTGTAGAAGGGAAACGGAGGGGTGTACGGATGAAGAAGTTAATGGGCCCAGCCCACACCAACACACGGTCCACCTTCCTTCCTCATTCCAGCTTCA
Organism: Lathyrus sativus; assembly: GCA_963859935.3. NCBI lineage: Eukaryota > Viridiplantae > Streptophyta > Magnoliopsida > Fabales > Fabaceae > Lathyrus > Lathyrus sativus. Next base: position 282,126,424 of record OZ012736.1, read on the forward strand.
GAAAAAAAAACCTAGTTTCCTCTTCTCCTTCTCCCTTTCACTGTTCACACGCCGCTACTCACTCTCCGACTTCTCTCTCTCACAACGTTTCTTGTTCTAACATCTTCCCACTCAACTTCCGTTTCGCATGTTAATGATTCTGAACGATGATGATTTCTGGCGTTTCTTCGTGAAGATCAACGGATGAAGATTGAAGAAGTTCGTTGAATGTTTGATGAAGATTACTGATGAGTATGAAGAATGCTGATGAGCGATGATGAAGATTGGACGAAGATCTTTGGTGAACCACCTTATTGACGAACAGATCCGTGAGCGCGCGATGAGCTTCGACAGATCTGGTGGAGGATCTTGATCTGTTTCTGGAGATGAAGTCGTTCGTTGGAAGGATGAAGAGGATGAAGATTGATGTTGATCTGGAGATCTTTGAATTTCTGGAGATTTGCGATGAACACGATGAGGATCTGATGGTTGAAGATCAAGACCTTGAACAAATTTCTGGAAACTGATGGAAGAATTGACGATGATTACTGAAACCGCATGTTGGAGAACTTTGAACGATGACTTATGGAGGATCTTGTTGCTGTTCTTGATGTTTGCTGGAAAATCTGGAGCTTCTGGTTGAATGTTCTTGAGACATTTCTGGAGATGCTTTGAAGGAGGCGTATGAATCATGAGGAAAATCAGGATGAAGATTCACACGCTCTTGAAGGTCTTGAAGTTATCGGATGAATTTATGGCAAGAACATGGATGAAGCTTGATGAAGATGGCTGGAAATGGATGAACAACGATGAGATTCTGGTAATTGATGATCGACGATGAATGTTGATCGGAAACTGGAAAAAGGATGATTGGAGGTGTTAGAAGAATTCTGGGCAAAAATTGTTTCCGACGAGGTTGGTTACGGCGGAGGGATTTAGTTGCGGTTGCCGGAAGTTGGTTAGAGGTGGCCGGAGTTTGGTGGGGCGGTGGTTGCATGGCCGGCGGCCATGCAACCGGTGAGGGTCAAGGCGAAGACGCGTGGCGAGGGAGTGTGTGCATGGAGTAGCACGTGTTCTGAAATGTGGCAGTGGAAGCTGAGGGAATTGAAACGTGGAGTCAAGTGGAAAAATGAAGTGGGGCTGAAGTGAAAACGTGGAAAACTGAGAATCACACGCATGGCCTTATATATGGGTGACAAGTGGCAATGGAGAACTTGGACTGGTAGACTGGGCCTCCAAAACTGGGCCCAACGAAAATGGACTTAATAACACCTAATTGAACTGATTAAGGACTAAATGAAGACCTAATTAACTAAGGAATATTCAATTAACACTAACTAAGAATTAAAACTACAATTAACGCCTAAAATGAAAATTAAAACTAATATAATTCCTAATTAAAACTGATTAGCTCAATTAAAATCTAAACAAAAGATCAAACTCTAACTAAACTCTATTAAATCTAAAAAAGGGAATTAACATCTAATTAAACTCTAAAAAACTATTAACTTCTATTAAATCCTATTTACTATTAATTTCTATACTAATAAAAATAGAAGAAAAACTCCACTAATTTCTATTTAAAAAATCTTAATAAAAGAAATTATCCTATTAAAAAAACATTAAAAAAAAAAACTCTATTAAAAATTCTATTAAAAGAATTACCCCATTAAAAATCATTCTAAAAACTACTTAATATCTAAAATATGATTTATTCTAAAAATCAATTGAAAAATCATTAAAGAAATTCCTAAACTATTAAAAAACAATTAACATCTAAAAGCTCTTTAAAAAAAACTATCTAATACCTAGAAAAATGAATTAAATCCCTAAAAAATTCTAGAAAATAAGGAAAAAATCTAAAACTACCGAGAAAGCCGATTAAATCGATTAGCGAACTATATCTAAATAAACGGTAAAAATTTGGACACTGAGATGTCCTCAAAAACAACAGCGAGAGCTGAAAACACCGGGACGAGCACTGATTCTCAAAATAAGTCTTCGTATCGGTCTGAAATGCTATTAGAGGGCTGTGATCCCGATAAACCAATCTGACTGGAAAAAATGCAATGTACGTGATATGCAAATGCGAGAATGAAATGAGTCGAAACATGAGCCAAATTGCGATGAGTAGTTGGTCAAATTTTGGGGTGCAACAGCTGCCCCTATTCAAACGGCTTGAACCTGACTGGGTGAGGAGCGAACGGCTCTCAGCCAATCAAGGTGCGAGAGGGTTGAATACCGATGAACCCGGAAATTTGCCAACTGCACAAGTACACGGTCCTCTGGCGGGAACGAATCTTCGAACACTGAGATAATAGCTGCACAACAACTAGCTGGAGACATACTGATCTGACATCGCCGTCGATTAACCAAAACACCCAACATCGCCGCTGGAAAACTAAAGAATCTGACATCACCGTCGGAAGACCAAAACATCCAACATCGCCGCTGGAGGACTAAAGAATCTGACCTCGCCGTCGGACAACTAGAACACCCAACATCGCCGCTGGAAAACTGAAGAATCTGACATCGCCGTCAACTCAAACATCCAACATCGCCGCTGGAGAACTGAATCACCTGACATCGCCGCCAGAAACAAACATCCAACATCGCCGCTGGAGAACTAAAGGGTCTGACATCGCCGTCGGAAGCAAACATCCAACATCGCCGCTGGAAAACTAAAGAACCTGACATAGCCGTCATGAACAAACATCCAACATCACCGCTGGAACGACAAACTACTCGACATCACCATCAGACACACATCCAACATCGCCGCCGGAAAACAACAAAGAATCTGACATCGCCGTCGACCAAACATAATTCTGATAAACACCCGACATCGCCGTCAAGTACTCAACGTAATCTGACTTCGCCGTCAACTTTCACCATCGTCTGACCTCGCCGTCTGGGTGAAGAAACTCCATGGGGGAATTGGTCACGCGATAACCGGTAATACATAGTCGATCATACCATCAGGCATCACGATTCCTCGGGACTCTTCAGGTCAACCATCAGGTTGATCATGCCATCAGGCATTCAGAGAAACTGTCGGGCATCAGCCGGACTTCGTCAGCAAGTCGGGAATAGAATTCTTGGTCAATCATGAGCCAACTGGGAATATCCAAACCTCTGCCATCAGGCACTCCGCATCAGCTAAGAGAACTGCTTCATTAACACGGTCAGACTTCCATCATGGAGTCTTCAAGGGAGATTTCAACTTCGCCGTTAGAAAACCTGCTGGGGAGGACGCTTCGCCGCTGGGGAATCTGGAGAACTATCAAGTAACTCCGCTCCGAGGCTCCAGAAATCATTCTGGATAAATCAACTCTGCTGAGGACTTCAAGAATCATCTTGGACAAATAACTCCGCCGGGGACCTTCAAGAATCATCTTGAACCGATAACCATTCTGGAGATTTCAGGAATCATCCTGAGCGAACACTCTGTTGGGGATTCCAGGAATCATCCTGGGCAACTCTTGCTGGGGACAAACCAATCATGGCTTGAGCAGCTTCCAAGGATTCGGCTCTGTTGGGGCTTCAGGAATCATCCTGGGCAACCTTCACTGGGGACCCTACAGGGGAGCTTAAGAATCATCTTAAGCAAACGGCCCTGTTGAGGAATTCAAGAATCATCTTGAGCTGAAGACTTCGCTGGGGATCTCAAAAATCATCTTGAGCACGCGACTTCGTTGGGGAGAATTCAAGAATCATCTTGATCAAACCATTCTGAGGAGGAACATCTGCAAAACAAGAACGGTGGCGACCTGGCTCATGTCTCGTATGCATATGCTTCGGCAATGACGTAATGCTCCACACGGTGGAAATGCTACACGTTTTCTGAGTAAATGTTATGCAATCATGCAACATGCTATGGCCCCGTCAGCAAAATAAATGCTGAAGGGAGAAGCCTCCTGTCAAGGAGAAAGGACCACTCTGGTGAAGAGGAGGAATCATCCTGCCGAAGAGAAGAAGTCACACAAATCTCAATTGGACTCCGTCTGGGGAAATGATCTCCAGTCGACCGCTGCAGGGGAACGAAGCTCTACGAGAACCTGGACCTGCTGATCTGGATATTCAAACCACAAACTGCTGAGGAAAGCGATATCAATCGCAGAAATAAACTGCGCGGCCTTCGCGACTAAACTTTCCTGGAGAAAACAACTCCGATGGGGAGCTACAGCATCAGCTGTTCAACACTCTACTGGGGAAAACCAATCATGGTCTGAGCAGCTTCCAAGGATCCGGCTCTCTTGGGGACCTGCAAACTCGGTTGAGGAAGGAGAAATCATTCTGCTTCGCTGGAGAGAGTACGACTCTGCGGGATTCTCAATTCCGCTGGGGAAGAAGGAATCATCCGGCTTCGGGGGAGAGTATGACTCTGGTGGGGAATTTCAATTCCGCTGGAGACTTCAGTCTGGCACCATCAGTTGCTGCATACTTCGGCGTACGGATAGTTTCCTACGAAACCTGCACTTGTGACCCGGTGCTGGGGGATGAAATCATGCTTCGGCGCCTGACTCAGCTGAGGAGGTGACGTTCCTTCAGGATACATCTGATTGGGGGAGAGAATCTCCTCTGCTTGGGGATACATATCAATGCTCCTGGGCTCGCATTCAGACTCTGCGGGGAGAGACTGCTGGACTTTATCGGGGATACCAATCTTGATCTGCTGAGAATAATCTTGCATACGCCTTACGGAGACTGACCTTTCTGGGTAACACCTGCTGGACTATCAAGTCTGATGAGGAATACCTGTGTATCAACACTGCTGGGGATATCAATCCTTAGCTACTCATTGTATAACTCTGTCGGAGATGTACTGGTCCTATCAAGGAAACACCTCTGGCGTCTGCGGAAGGTAACAATCGATCACTGAAATTGAATCTTACTTCACTGAGGAACACAACCTTGAACGGTCCTTCTTGAACACCCTAAGTCCTTATAGGGTACGAAGCAATCTGCTGAGAAATAACTTCTCTGGCTGACATCAAAGTCTACTCGTCTGGAGGTTACTCAATGAGGGAATCACCGTCGACCTCTGCTCAAGGAATGAGTCAATGACCTGGACTCGGTGGGAAGAGGAGTCAAACTCGGACTCTGTAGGGATACAACATTGCATCAGTCCCACTGTTGGGGAAATAAACCCAAATCTGCTGGTCAGGGAAAACTTCAGTCTCTGCCCACTTAGGAAAGTAGCACATCAGGCTAATCAACATTCAATGCTCGGGATGGCCATACTCTGCCGGGGATATCAATCGAACCTGCCGAGGATAATCTTGACCCTACTTTGATAAGGGATGAATGCCATCTCAATTTGCTGCAATCTCAAACTGCTCAGGGGAAACAATCTCAAATTGTACATCTCTGCTGAGAAAACAATCCTGATTCAATAACATCAACACAGGGAATACAAAATATCAATCATGGAGCTGGGATCACTCGAGTCTTGTGTCGGGGAATGTGACAACATACGAGTCACTCGGAATCATCGGGCCAGGTACAATTAGGCTTTTCTTGTTTAGGGATAGGTTTATGGTGATAGGGATTTATTTCTGGTTACCAACAAAAGTGGATTTGAAAGGGAAATACTAGACGAGAACTAGCATTCGAGGTGGATTATCAGACGAGGACTGATGGCAACATATGTTAGGTTGTCAGACGAGAACTGACTTACGGTTTGGATATCAGACGGGAATTGATTTCTGGTTTGCCAAACGAGAACTAGGCTTTAAAACTGTGTCAGCCAGGAGAGAACTGGTTGGACAACAGGTTAAAGAAAAGGTGACCCGACGGGGCTGGTTTCGGGTTTGGATTTCAGACGAGAACTGATCTCCGGCTTGCCAGGCGAGAACTGGGCTTTAAAACGACTTGGTTACAAGGTTCAGCCAAGTAACAGGTTAGGCTGTAGGATAACAATCCAATGATAGCAAGGCTTCTTCAGAAGGCTCAGGTTTTGGTAGGGTAATGACACGATTCCCCGACATTCCACTCTTTCTAGGGTGAACAAACTCATTTGAATAACTTGCCCCAGTACAATTCAACTTGCCCCAATCCAATTCTTGGGGAAGATTCATTCTGAACAGAAAGCAGCTGGCAACGAGACAATCTTCAGATGGCTTTCCCCAACATCTGTACAACGGAAGGATTCATCCTCAACTAACCAACTCTCAGCATGGTTGGTTTCACTATACTTCTAAAGTAACTTGCCCCTGAACGAGCGATGAGCGACTCAACGTGCCCTGATTGAACACTAGAGGGATCTGCCCTCGAATCACAAGAGTTCTGGATGATCGCCCCTGAATTGGGCCTCGAGAAGGTCAACTTCTGATCAACGGCCTCTTGAATAATTTGTCCCATAATCAACTGATACTCCGGGACTTGTCCTCAGACAAACTGATTCCAAACTCACTGGAAGTCAATGCCCCAGATTCACAGGGCTTCACAGTATACCTTTCTGATCCAGACTGCTAACGATTCAGTCCCGACTGACTATTCCCTGTTGGAATTTCCTTCGTATCGGCTACTGGCCTGCAATTAAAATTGTTCATTCACGAATGGTAATTTTAATGCAGTGTTCATGCAGATTTTGAAAAAATGTACTGTCACTCATTTACGTGTCATGCTAGTGAGTGACGAATGAACCAAAGAGTTCAAACGTAGTGCTGATGTGATCAGTGAAAAATACAACAAGGATATGATTAGCAAATCATGCAGGAGTCAGGTTACTCGACCTTATCGTAATGCGTTTTTAGGATAAACCCTGCCTCAATTAGGTCTTTTGAGGGTTGTATCGTGGTCGGGTTCACGGTTCGTGAAACACAGAATATTTGGCTCAAATTATGATTTGTACCCACCCCTTCTACGTGATGATCTCCGATCCTAAATTTCAGTTAACTTGGCTCGAGCGCTCGCCTCTTCGAGAGGTATGTTGAATATTGGGAACAACTGGTTAAAGAACTCACAAGGTGTTTCGGAGTGACAGTTACTCCTTTTTCGTTTCGGTGTCTGTATCTACACGACTTTGTCCTTGTTCGAGGATTTTTCTTTTTATATCCTTTCTTTTTCATTCTGTTGATTCCCTAATTTTTGCCTGGACTGACTCTTCAGAGTTCTTTTCAATTTTTCTTTTGAAGTCCAGCGGGATGCCCTGATTTTTGCCTAAGTATCTGCTTTCCAGCTTTTCTCTTTTACTTAGCGGGCTTTCCTATTCCTTTTTTTTTTCTTTTGGAACAAAGTTGTGCGACACTGGCCGTCTGGATTCATCCGAGAGGTTTACAATTGTCTCACTCCTGATCGGTGAGGTTTAACCATTGTGGTTAACGAGGTACGACCTCTGGGGAGGAATACAATGTGATTGGTCCTCGAAAGACAACATTCCTCTATAAGACTTGAACGCTCGGTCAAGCTAACTGACAACTACCCTGCCCCGGGTTAAGATGTGAGGGTTTAAAATTCCGAAAGAAACTCCTACTTCTCGGCTCGAAGTGGTTAACAAGGGATTCTCTTCCTTATCTCTCCGGTGTTTAGGGGATTCGAAACAATGCCTTGTACGTCATCGGCAAGGTTTTATCTGAAAGCATACGATCATTGGTTATGAGTGTTCAGTTTCGTCATCCTCTCTCCAATCTTTTCTAATCATAGTGATAAAGTGGAGTGAATAAAGTGCAAGTGTCAGTGCAATGCAGTAAATGAGTGACAACGACATGATTAATTCAGAAAAATGCATAGTCACTTTATTAATATTACCATTCGAAACAAACAATGTTTAACAGCAAGTAGTAACTAACAGAAAAGAAACTACAAATGCAAATGATAAAAAGTCCGAGGACTGCCAATGCTGAGGACGTCTGCCTGTCTGGACCACTGGCTTCTAGAAATAACCCTCTGAATCTGCGAGCTCAGACAGCTGAGAGGTTGTCATGCACCACCAAAACTCCATCTGGAAAGGAAATGCACCCTTTGTCGATTAACTGTTGTACTTTCGCCTGGAAAGCTTTGCAATCTTCAGTTGAATGCCCTGGAGATCCACCATGGTAACCACACTGAGCATGGGGATTGTACCCTGGAGGGTAAGGCTCTGGCACGGGCTTGAGAGCTTTAGGTTCCACCAAAGAATTATGAATCAACTGTGGAAGAATCTGGCTATACGGCACAGGCACTGGATGGAAAGGAGCATTCCTTCGTTCCAAGTTGTTACGAGGTCGATTCTGACTCTGACGCTGATTCTGATAGCCTCGGCCACGGGCTCGTGGATTTGCAAGAGGAGCGACATAAAGTTCCCGATGGGGTGCCCCAGGCACAATTGCCTGTCCAGAATAACGAGACACAAAAGATACTGACCGCTGAGAAGACGGAGAACCAACAGATTTCACCGATTCACCTCGAGGATACCCCACATCATTCATGATTGCATTGACCACAACTCCTTCTTCAGTTTGAAAGCTACAGAGAGATTCAGTTTCACTGGCCTGACTGCCTGAAACATTCTGGATTCTTCCAGTCTTTACACCATACTCGATGCGTTCTCCTGCCCTTACCAATTCAGAGAAATTTGGTGCAACTCCAAGCATCCTTTCGAAGTACGGGCTCTGCAAGGAGTTTACGAACATGCCTTTCAACTCTTGGTCTAGAAGCGGTGGTTGCACTCTAGCAGCAAATTCTCTCCATCTCTGAACATACTTCCTGAAAGGTTCATTGTTCCCTTGAGACAATTCTTGCATCTGCATGCGACTAGGAGCTTCATCAAGATTGTAGTCGTACTGTTTTAGAAAAGCGTTGGCTAAATCCGCCCATGATCGGATCTGATTACTCTCTAACTGCATATACCAACTCAGAGACGCCCCAGTCAGACTATCTTGAAAGCAGTGAATCCTCAACTTGTCGTTGTGCACAAATGAAGTCATTCTTCGGCAGAACATCAGCAAATGTTGCTTCGGGCAACTATCTCCTTTGTACTTTTCGAACCTCGGCGTTCTGAACTTCGGAGGTAACACTAGGCCAGGAACCAGACACATGTCTGCGGCACTAGGGTTAACAGCGTCTTTACCTTTCAAGGCTTTGAATCTTTCATCCAACGCACGAAACCTTTCAGCATACACGGAAGCTAATGGGTCTTCATTCTTTGCTATCAGGACCTCTCTTCGGGACTTTGGCATAGGGAAGGCAAAACCCTGGTAGTCTGAGATATCAACAGAAGGAGAACGTTCACCTCGGACAACAAACTGCTCACGTAGACCTCGGTCTTCAACAAAAGGCTGTACAGGCTGAGTTGCAGTAAGGTTGTTCACTTGCGGAAAGTCTTCGTCATGCGTAGATCCATACAAAGGATTGGACGTCACAGTGAAACCTGACAAGGTATCAACAAACTGGAAGCTGCTCTCTGACATAGCTACCAACAAACTGTCAACTGACTTCACTGCTTGACTCTGCTCAAATCTGCTTCAACCCCTTGGTCGTCTTCAACACTCACCTTCAGAATCAAAATAACGGCTAGATAAGAGCTCTGCCTAGCTGGCGAATGACATGCAATATGATGCAGGAATGTTCATGCAAATGCAATGCAAGATGCAGCAAACACGGGATCACAGCCCCCACAAAGCTCTGATTGCTGTTGCGCTGCTGACGGGATAAGTCTGCTCCGACGAGAGAAAACCAAGATATCGGGTAGGCTGGAAGTCAAGTTTCCTGCAAAAACCCTCCCACTCACGGGTATGGACCTAAACTGACTCAAGGTACGGCATCCTATGCGTTCATCAGCGTCACAGACTTTCAAGAGGGGTGATACGATACCCAGAAGGTGTGGCATCACCAGCTCATGAAACGGCCTCACTTAGCTGAATCACAAATGATCGGTCCCCAGAGTCGACAATCCACCAAACCAGCAACCGTCTCAACCCAAAGGGTTGAAAGAGAAGCCAACCGGATGAACCTCGTCTGAGCGTGGATTTCATGAGACACTAGTGCCTACAAAGCAAGCACGCGCCCACTAATTTCCACTCTAATTCTATGGTGCACTCAAGCCTGGGTCTGGCTTCTCACTCATCAGAACTCCCATCCTACAACAGCACAAATAATCATATCATACTGGAAATAAAATGCGGGAAATAAAGTGCGAAAAGTAAAATGCGATAAATAAACGCAACCCAGCAAGTAAACATACAAACGTTAGGATTGACTCGCATAGGGAACCGATGAATTCCCCAGCAGAGTCGCCAGCTGTCGCTTGCGCGAAAATAAGGTGCCGGCATGACAGAAGAGTCGCCACCTTTCGTTATTTATCCCTCAGAGCAGGAAAGGAAACGATCGGAAAAACCTGACGAAAAAGGGTAAGACAAGGTCGTCGCAACCGTTGTCTGGATTAAGGAGTCGGTTACGCAAGGGGAAGGTATTAGCACCCCTCACGTCCGTCGTACTCGACGGGATCCACGCTTGTTTGGTTTACTTGGACGGGTTGGAAAACAATCTATCTACGGCTGCTAAATCTAAACGGGAAGAAATTGACTCGATACAACGTCGCGCTCTATGCCTACGTATTCTCATCAGAGAAAATCAGAGTCAACGTAGTTCGAGAAACTACGGGTTAGTTGCTTGGCAAGACATCGCGTCTTGGGCCAACGTATTCTCTTCAGAGAAATCAGAGCATGACGTAGTTCAGGCTAACTACGGCTAGACAGGGTGTTCTCGGTCACACGGGGGTGAGAGAAATGATTGACGATACTAGCGTACGCATTCTAGCAGATAGGTGGACGCTGCTCGACCATTGGAGACTTAGGCGTACCTGTTTGTGGTAGAACGGACGTAGTATGTCGGGTTTCGAGGTATGGGAACCTACGGGAACTAGAACTACGGTCTGGTCTCAAATGCACTTGGGCAAGAGAAAAGGATAACATCAGTCGTCAGCGGGAAAGTCTCGATCGCACAACAGCGAGAGAACAAAAGTTAGTTGTTAGTGCGCTCGCTAGGATATCGCATCCTATGCCTACATATTCTCATCAGAGAAAGTCAGAGCAGCTGTAGTTCGGCCTAACTACGGGTAGAACGGAGACCACAGCACAAATCTCATTTTATTAATGTTCTGAAAGAAATTACAATGATTGAGAAATAAGACTAAACTCCTAAAAATCCTATCCACCTAATATGGAAAATCTAATGGAAAATAGTCCCCTAACAAGTGGACATTTAAATCTACTCCTAAAAGTGTAAAAAGTCCCCTAACAAATGGACATTTAAAACTACCTCTAAAAGAAAAGTGCAAAATAAACTCTAAAAGAAATTATATCTAAAAAGAAAATATATCCTAAAAGGAAATATAAAAAAACTATTATAATATTTCTATATATTTTTATACTTTTCATATTTTCCATCTTTTTCTATTACACACTATATTGCATATTCTTTTTCCCCTTTTTAAAATCTCTAAACAAAGGAAAATAAAAGAAAAATAAAGGAAAGCACAAGGGGGTGCAGAACTGCCCAGCCAGGGGTAAGGCCAGTAAAAATAATGCAGAACTGGGCCCAGCCCAGCAAAAATGAAGAAAACAGAAACAGGGGGATGAATGGAAAAACGGGGGTGTAGCCAGTAGTGGGCCTCAGCCCATTTACACACGGAGGAGGGGTGTAGAAGGGAAACGGAGGGGTGTACAGATGAAGAAGTTAATGGGCCCAGCCCACACCAACACACGGTCCACCTTCCTTCCTCATTCCAGCTTCAGAAAAAAAAACCTAGTTTCCTCTTCTCCTTCTCCCTTTCACTGTTCACACGCCGCTACTCACTCTCCGACTTCTCTCTCTCACAACGTTTCTTGTTCTAACATCTTCCCACTCAACTTCCGTTTCCCATGTTAACGATTCTGAACGATGATGATTTCTGGCGTTTCTTCGCGAAGATCAACAGATGAAGATTGAAGAAGTTCGTTGAATGTTTGATGAAGATTACTGATGAGTCTGAAGAATGCTGATGAGCGATGATGAAGATTGGACGAAGATCTTTGGTGAACCACCTTATTGACGAACAGATTCGTGAGCGCGCGATGAGCTTCGACAGATCTGGTGGAGGATCTTGATCTGTTTCTGGAGATGAAGTCGTTCGTTGGAACGATGAAGAGGATGAAGATTGATGTTGATCTGGAGATCTTTGAATTTCTGGAGATTTGCGATGAACACGATGAGGATCTGATGGTTGAAGATCAAGATCTTGAACAAATTTCTCGAAACTGATGGAAGAATTGACGATGATTACTGAAACCGCATGTTGGAGAACTTTGAACGATGACTTATGGAGGATCTTGTTGCTGTTCTTGATGTTTGCTGGAAAATCTGGAGCTTCTGGTTGAATGTTCTTGAGACATTTCTGGAGATGCTTTGAAGGAGGCGTATGAATCATGAGGAAAATCAGGATGAAGATTCACACGTTCTTGAAGGTCTTGAAGTTATCGGATGAATTTATGGCAAGAACATGGATGAAGCTTGATGAAAATGGCTGGAAACGGATGAACAACGATGAGATTCTGGTAATTGATGATCGACGATGAATGTTGATCGGAAACTGGAAAAAGGATGATTGGAGGTGTTAGAAGAATTCTGGGCAAAAATTGTTTCCGGCGAGGTTGGTTACGGCGAAGGGATTTAGTTGCGGTTGCCGGAAGTTGGTTAGAGGTGGCCGGAGTTTGGTGGGGCGGTGGTTGCATGGCCGGCGGCCATGCAACTGGTGAGGGTCAAGGCGAAGACGCGTGGCGAGGGAGTGTGTGCATGGAGTAGCACGTGTTCTGAAACGTGGCAGTGGAAGCTGAGGGAATTGAAACGTGGAGCCAAGTGGAAAAATGAAGTGGGGCTGAAGTGAAAACGTGGAAAACTGAGAATCATACGCGTGGCCTTATATATGGGTGACAAGTGGCAATGGAGAACTTGGACTGGTAGACTGGGCCTCCAAAACTGGGCCCAACGAAAATGGACTTAATAACACCTAATTGAACTGATTAAGGACTAAATGGAGACCTAATTAACTAAGGAATATTCAATTAACACTAACTAAGAATTAAAACTACAATTAACGCCTAAAATGAAAATTAAAACTAATATAATTCCTAATTAAAACTGATTAGCTCAATTAAAATCTAAACAAAAGATCAAACTCTAACTAAACTCTATTAAATCTAAAAAAGGGAATTAACATCTAATTAAACTCTAAAAAACTATTAACTTCTATTAAATCCTATTTACTATTAATTTCTATACTAATAAAAATAGAAGAAAAACTCCACTAATTTCTATTAAAAAAATCTTAATAAAAGAAATTATCCTATTAAAAAAACATTAAAAAAAAAATTCTATTAAAAATTCTATTAAAAGAATTACCCCATTAAAAATCATTCTAAAAACTACTTAATATCTAAAATATAATTTATTCTAAAAATCTATTTAAAAATCATTAAAGAAATTCCTAAACTATTAAAAAACAATTAACATCTAAAAGCTCTTTAAAAAAAACTATCTAATACCTAGAAAAATGAATTAAATCCCTAAAAAATTCTAGAAAATAAGGAAAAAATCTAAAACTACCGAGAAAGCCGATTAAATCGATTAGCGAACTATATCGAAATAAGCGGTAAAAATTCGGACACCGAGATGTCCTCAAAAACAACAGCGAGAGCTGAAAACACCGGGACGAGCACCGATTCTCAAAATACGTCTTCGTATCGGTCTGAAATGCTATCAGAGGGATGTGATCCTGATAAACCAATCTGACTGGAAAAAATGCAATGTACGCGATATGCAAATGCGAGAATGAAATGAGTCGAAACATGAGCCAAATTGCGATGAGTAGTTGGTCAAATTTTGGGGTGCAACACTGAGATAGCCTGGGTGTTGTCTCCGGAGCTGAAAATTATCCTGTTGAAAAAAAATAAAATCGACCTCTCGATCGCTAGGCAAAATAAATGTTGGAGCCCCTGATGCTCGCTGTTTAGACTCTTGCACTAACAAAGAACCCTGAGCCACAGAAATACCTTGATCCCCTGCCTTAAGAACAAATGCTATGATATGCAGAAATGCGAAAATGAAAACAAACATAAGCAAAGTACAAGAAAAAGGTTGGTCAAATTTTGGGGTACAACAGTTGCCCCTATTCAAACGACTTGGACCTAAAGGGATAAAAAGCAAATAGCTTTCAAACGTTCATGGTAACAGGGGGTTGAATACAAAAGAACCCAGAAATTTCCCAACTGCATAAAGAAACTATAGAAATGGTCCACCAAAGTGGAAACAGGATCCTTGGAGAAACTGTATCTGATAGTTGTAAGGACAATGAGCTAACTCATTATCAATTAGAACACAACGACACGTAGTTGGAAGCAACATCTGCTAACACGCAGGAAACGACACTAAGTCGGTAAGAACATTAGATTTCACCATCAGGCATCTGTTAAACAAACAAAGCAGCGAACCCGAAGGCCGGCTCAACACGAAGTTGAGAACATCTGCTAATCTAAGCAGGCATCCGTCAATTAAAACGAGCATCGAACCTGAAGGCCAGCTCAACACAAAGTTAAGAACATCTGGTAAACCGAGCAGGCATCCGATAATTAAAACGAGCATCGAACCCGAAGGCCAGCTCAATACGAAGTTGAGAACATCTGCTAATCCAAGCAGGGATTCTTTGATTAAAACGAGCATCGAACCCGATGGCCGTCTCAACACGAAGTTGAGAATATATGCTAATCCAAGCAGGCATCCGTTAGTTAAAACGAGCATCGAACCTGAAGGCCGGCTCAACACGAAGTTGAGAACATCTGCTAATCCAAGCAAGCATCCGTTAATTAAAACGAGCATCGAACCCGAAGGCCGGCTCAACACAAAGTTTAGAACATCTGTTAATCCAAGAAGGCATCCGTTAATTAAAATGAGCATCGAACCTGAAGGTCGGCTCAACACGAAGTTGAGAACATCTGCTAATCCAAGCAGGCATCCGTTAATTAAAACGAGCATCGAACCTGAAGGCCGGCTCAAAACAAAGTTGAGAACATCTGTTAATCCAAGCAGGCATCTGTTAGTTAAAACGAGCATCGAACCTGAGGGTCGGCTCAACACGAAGTTGAGAACATCTTCTAATCCAAGCAGGCATCCGTTAGTTAAAACGAGCATCAAACCCGAAGGCCGGCTCAACACGAAGTTGAGAACATCTGTTAATCCAAGTAGGCATCCGTTAGTTAAAACGAGCATCGAACCCGAAGGTCGGCTCAACACGAAGTTGAGAACATCTGCTAATCCAAGCAGGCATCCGTTAATTAAAACGAGCATCGAACCCGAAGGCCGGCTCAACACGAAGTTGAGAACATAATCTGTTGATCAAAATCTGAAAGAAGAAATCCGCTAGGGAAGAACAAACTTAAATAAGTAAACTCTGTTGGGGAGAAATGAATAGATGAACACGCCTGTCAAAGATTCTTTCCGGGGTCTGGATACCACACAGGCTCAAGTAAAAATACTAATATTCGTTGGGGTCTGGACACCGCACAGGCTCATGAAATAAACTAACATTCGCCGGCGTCTGGATACCACAGAGGCTCATGAAAAAAGCCAACATTCGCCGGGATCTGGATACCACATAGGCTAATGAAATAAACCAACATTCGTCGGGGTCTGGATATCGCACAGGCTAAAGAAATAAACCAACATTCGCTGGGGTCTGGATACCGCACAGGCTAATGAAATAAACCAACATTCGCCGGGGTCTGGATACTACACAGGCTAATGAAATAAACCAACATTCCCCGGGGTCTGGATACCGCATAGGCTAAAGAAATAAACCAACATTTGTCGGGGTCTGGATACCGCATAGGCTAAAGAAATAAACCAACATTTGTCGGGGTCTGGATACCACACAGGCTAATGAAATAAACCAACATTCGCCGGGGTCTAGATACCACACAGGCTAATAAAATAAACCAACATTCGGCGGGTCTGGATACCGCATAGGCTAAAGAAATAATCCAACATCAGCCGGGGTCTGGATACCGCACCAGCTTAATAAACCATCACCAGCCGGGGTCTGGATACCGCATAGGCTAAAGAAATAAATCGAGATCAGTCGGGGTCTGGATACCGCACGGGCTAAAGAGATAAACCGGTGTTAGTCAGGGTGTAGATACCACACTGGCTAAAGAAATAGACCAGTGTTAGCCAGGGTCTTGATACCACACGGGCTAAAGAAATAAAACGGTGTTAGCCGGGGTCTGGATACCGCACGGGCTAAAGAAATAAACCGGTGTTGGCTGCGGTCTGGATACCACACGGGCTAAAGAAATAAACCGCTGTTAGCCGGGATCTGGATGCCACACGGGCTAAAGAAATAAACCAATAACTTTTCCTAGGGTCTGGATACCACACAGGCTTGAGAGAAAATACCGTCGTCTGTTGGAGATACGACTGGAAATAAGAGGTAACAACCTGACTTATGTTTCAAATGCACATGTTTGAATATGGTGTAATGCTCCATACGAAATGGAAATGCTACGCGTTTGGTAGGATGCTATGCACAATGCAAAATGCAAAGGAACCGCTCCAGCAAAATAAATGCTGAAGAGACGGAACCAACTCCATTGGGGATGATTGGGTGTGCCAAGTATGATTGGACTTGTGCTGGAGAAAACAAGCCCTGGATGGCTTCCTGGAAATGAACTTTCCTGGGTAAAACCGCTCTGCTGAGAACAAAATCCACTCCACTAAGGATCAAATCAACTATGCTGAAGAAAACGTCCCTAGATGGCCTACCAGAATATGACTCTTATGGGGAACAAATGTCTCGGCTGGGGAAACAAATCCACTCTACTAGGGAAACAGCTCTGGATGGCCTCCTATAACAACAAATTTTTTACTAGGATACAAAGCAAACTACTAAGGAATAAACTACACTCTGCCGGGGATATCAGCCTTGGATGGCCTCCTAAAATGACAAATACTCTTCTAGGATACAAAGCAAATTGCTGAAAAATAGCTCCACTCTGTCGGAGATTCCGCTCTACTGAAGATTGAATCCTCTACCTGCTAGGGATAATGAATAAGATTTACTGGGAAGCTATTCCAAACTTTCTCTACTGAGGATGGAGAATACCAGTCTCTGAGTCAATCCCACTCTGCGGGGAAGAAAACTACTCCGCCGACTTTGCTGGGGATTAGGCAACGAGGGAATCAGCATCGACCTCTACTTGGGGAAAAATGTGAATAACAATCTACAACATCAACCTCTAATTAGGGAAACAAGACTCATCAACACCAACCTCTGATTGGGAAAAATGTGAATAAAAATCCACAACATTAACCTCTGATTAGGGAAACAAAACTCATCGACACCAACCTCTGATTGGGGAAAAATGTGAATAATAATCCACAACATCAACCTCTGATTAGGGAAACAAAACTCATCGACACCAACCTCTGATTGGGGAAAAATGTGAATAATAATCCACAACATCAACCTCTGATTAGGGAAACAAAACTCATCGACACCAACCTCTGATTGGGGAAAAATACGAATAACAATCCACAACATCAACCTCTGATTAGGGAAACAAAACTCATCGACACCAACCTCTGATTGGGGAAAAATATGAATAACAATATGTTGCGGTGAGAATCGTGATACCAAGCTATTGATTAACTTGAATATTAATTCTTAAAATTCACAACCGAACTTTGATTTATCGAAAGGAAAGGTTAAAGAAAGAAAAACCCTTTTGCGCGATGTAACAACAAAGCTAAAAGATTCGGGGATCGGGGGTTGGTTATGCCTAGGGTAGGTATTTCACATCCTAAACATCTGTAGTACTCTACAGGAACCTTTTGTTTGTTTGTATGCTAATACTTGCTAAATTTTTGCTATGGCTTGGGATTGGGTAAAAGTTTAAGGGTGAAGACCTAGGGATAGTTTCTAAGTTTGCTCGCAAAGATATCACATCTTCTACCTACGTATCCTTACTAGGATAGAATCAGAGCAATCGTCGTTCACCTTACTATGGATAAAGAACACTTGATTATGATCAAGGTTCCAATGGGAACAAACATATCCATGCTTGCGTAGAGTTTATCCAAAATCTCTTGATCTACATTGAACACTCAAGAAAGGGGAGTAAGTAATCATCTCCATGATTCTTACATAGAGTTAACAAAACTCTACCTAATTCTACATTATAAGACCAATTAGTTCTGTCCAGACTAAAAGGTGGGAGAAGAGTTGTAAGATTGCTCGTCAAGATATCGCATCTTGTGCCTACGTATTCTCATTATCCAATGAGAAATCAGAGCGGCTGTAGTTCAGGATGAACTTTAGAATAAGGATCAATTGGTTCTTTCCAGACCAAAAGAGAGGAGAAGGTTCTATCCAGGCCTATGAGGTTAATTGAGCTATCCATGACCCAAGGGTCAATAGAGACTCCTTCCTTTGGAAGGGAAGAGATGAGGCAACATGGATGAGAACTAAAGAGTTCCATCACTTGGGGAAATAAACTTAACAAAGCAATAATCATTCAAACATGATGAATATAAGAGATATGGTTACAACCAAGAACAAGCAAGCATATTACAATATGCAAGGATTTCAATCAAAATGAATGGTTACAACCAAAGAAAACATTAAGATATTACAATATCAATGATTTCAATCAAGGTAAATAGTTATGACCAAAGAAAACAATAATATATTATAATATCTAGAAGGGGAAATTTCTTTCAAGACTTAATGAAAGGTAAAAGCCAAAGCATATCCTAACAAAGACGAGGGTACATATTAACAAAGATGGAAAGGGATCTTAACAAAGATAAACATGTATCTTGATAAAGATGAGGTTTCCTAGGGCTTACAAGATGTCATGGATACTTACAAACATTAGGCCTAAACAAACAATGTCACAACAAATGTAAGTGAGAAGTTCAAAACTTCAATGAGGGAAAACTTTCAAGTTTTAATGATGATTAAACACAAATTCTTACAAGCAAGGATTTTAAGTCAAACTCAAATACACAAGGATGCTAACAAGCCAATCCCATATCAATTTCAAGTTAAAAATTCAAATGGAAAGAAATCAAAGTTTGAAATGATAGCGGAAGGATATGAGGGTTTAAACCCTAAAACGGATCGCAAATTCCCCATAATACAAAGTGTTTCTAAAATACAAAGTATTTACTAATACAAGAATTTAGAAAAAAGAATCACTAAAAAATGATTAAAAATGAAGGAGTTGTGATTTTTTTAAATTTAATGACAATTAAATAAAAATCAAATAAATTCAATTATTAAAAAATAAGAAATGCCTCCCTCAAGGCTTGAACCCGAGACCTTGGGGTCATAGGCTCAAAAATAAGCCAACCCAACCACTTGATGCGTGTGAACATGGAGTGGGAAAAAGAAGAAAAATAGTAAAAACTATGAAAAATCACAAAATGCCCAAAAAATGTCATCGAACCAAGGATCAAAGGCATGGCAAGTTCTTATGGGCGAGGCATTAACCACTGGGGTGGTGATACATCCATTGTATCAAGCCACCCCATGTTAAGATATACTTAACAAAGCGCACAGCTGGGCAAGCTTCAAGGGAAAACCAAGTGAAAAGCTCAAAAACGGTTTGATTCCAATCTCACCAATTTTAACAAAGTAAAAGTCAATCATGCTTGTTTTTTCAAGAGGAACATGATGGTATCAACCATTTTTTTGAAATGATGCCCACAAAGGAAAACACGATGGAACATGCAAAGTAAAGCTTGAGATGCATTTTGAGATTTAAAGGTCAAAACTGATGTATTTAATGACATGTAAAGGCCTGAGCAAATTTCAAATATGAAATTGAGTGAGTTGTAGCAGAAAGTTAATTCAAAAGGCAATAGACCAAAGTAATGGCATGTGAGTTGCAAATGATGCAAATTGTGCTTTTGAGAAATTTCCTAGTCCTACACAAAGTGTTCAAACATGATTCAAAACCAACACATGCTTATCAGTCCCAACTTCAATATGCTATGAACTTGGCACACATAAAAAAGGAATTAAGGATTAACAAATCTCAAGGCAGAAAACTAGAAGTAGATCATGATTTTAAAGAACCACAACCATATCAAACAAATGCCTGATTGAGCCAACAACTAAACCTATTTATGTCAGCATAAGTGCAACAGTTAAATTGATAATGAAAGAAATGGTAAGACTCAACATAGGAACAATAGCATATCTGATGGATTTCAAGCATTATGTATTCACAAAGACCTAACTCACAAGTCTTAGGATAGTAGGCAAATTATAAATACATCTTTCTTGGTATCACAATACTATTCAATTTAAAAAACAGCCTCTATGCAAAATCTTAATGACAACAAGAAACAAAGGCATTAAGATCCACACAGCATGAATTTACCAATTCACAAATTTAACAAGGAAGCTAGACTTAGACAGCCTTACAAAATCTATCCTAGTGCATAGCATATCCTCCAAATATAGGACACTTGGTGACAGTAAGCAATACACCAAATTTATGACAATGAGAGTTGGTTATTACAATACCATTTTGTCAAGTACTAATCAAATAGGATTTTAAAGATAGTTAACAATTTGTTAAAACAAACAACAACCAATATGAACAAATAGACCTGATAGTGATAACAAGCACACTAACACAAAGTTGATCAACAGAATGCCATAACATATCCATGTTAGTATTTCAATAAAGACATACACATCACTGTTCAAAATTAAAGAAAATGAACCTCATGCCATTAAGTGCATGTTTAAGGATTCAAAACAGGTTTTGGTTGCATAAAAAAACTTGTTCATAGCCACAACCGTGTTGATCATCATATGCTTCAACATGTGTGAATCATCTCAACAGGGGTCATGACACCAATACGTTGCTTTTAAAATGAAGGTTACCAATTGGTCACAACAAACACCAACCAACCTTTAGTATGGAAAACAAGTTTCAAAACAGCAATGCATTAAGAGCTGACAAACTTCATTTCAAAATAGTTTTGATAGCAAAGATCATGATTCCAATACAACAATATCAATCCTCAATATACCATACACTTCAACACTCTAGTGACAACATAACCATATTGCCCTAGTGACAATCAAACATTCATTAACACCTGAGTTGACAAACTCCAAGTGACTCATGACAGAACCAAAGCATAACAAAGTTGGTCCACCATACATAACATGTTTCAACAAGAGTTCCATAGTTCTACAAACAGCAACTCTAACTCTAACAAAATAGTCTTGGTGTCAATGAGTATAAATTCAACATAACCATGCTAAAACTAAAATCATCATATACTTCCACAGCCTAAACTCTCACAAGAAAAATAACAAAAGCTCGTGAGTTGACAAACTTCACATCAATAACAATTTTGATAGCCTAAATACCATGTCAACATAACAATGCACAATCCCTTCAATCAATCAATCAACATATATGATGCATTAATGAGAGAGTTTAGGATTACTTACCTCTTGTAGACCTCCTTGAGCAAGCTAGCAACAAAGAAAACTAGAGATCCTTTCTTTTGAACAAGTTTGTGAAGCTTACTTCCTTTTGAAGAAACAAGCAAATCTTGAGGACACTTTGAGAAGATGAGATTTCAACTGTTGTTTGAGGTTTTAGTCAGTTGGTATAACACAAATGGAAGGTGTTCAAAGTGTCAAAGTGGTCCAAACTGTTTTAGGCAATGAGTTTTATCACTTTGTGCAGAAAAGTCAAACTAATGGGTGTGAGAAGTTGACTTTTGGTTTTGTGGTGTTTTTGATTAAAATATTGGTTAGAACACCTCCTAATGATGATTTGGAAGTTATGTGGATGATTTTAAAGGTGATTGAATGATTAGAAAGGCTCCTGGTATGAAGTTTGCACAAGGCAGTTTTTTTTTTAAGGTTTTGGAATTCTCTTCACTTACAAGTAAAGCAAGGCAAGAATGAGAGCTTGATTTTCTCTTGGGTTTAGAGGGATCTAGTGTCAATAATGGAATGGGATGAAGTCTCTATTTATAGGCTAAGAGAAGAGTTGGGGCTGAATTGTCATTTGGAATTGCAAGCTCGCATTTTGGTGGGAAACCTTAATATTTCAAAAGTGATTCCATGTCTGCTGGTTTGAGATTAACTCCAACAGTTAATGCCCTAACTACCAGCTATCCTTAAGCTTGCTATACTATCAAAATAGAGACACTGAAGCGAGCCATGGCAACAGCAAACCCAATGCCTCTTACACATGTACTTTATAATAATAAATAAAGGGATTATGGTTAGGTTTTTAGTTTTTCCTTGGTTCTCTCCACATCTGGTTCAAAGCTAAATTTAACACACCACACCATACATTCCTTCATGGTTGGAAATGAACCATATGGTTGGAAGTCAAATCTATGTTGAAATTTGAAAAGCTGACAAACTAGTGCTCAGACACAACTTGCTCCATTCGAAACTCTTAGCTCACAATAGCTATGGAAGAGTTCTAGCACTTTTTAGAAAGCCCTCATGGAGCTCTACAACTTTCATGTTTTTGAAATTTTGAAATTCCACGTGGAACTAGGTCAAAAATCCCCTCAAAGTTGGCTGAAAATATGATTTGCAAGGCCAAAAACTTAGAAATTTTCTAAGTATTTTCTCCCTCTTGTAATGATTTTGATCATAACTCCCAATCTACTCATTTTCTTCCCATGGACCACAGTGAGCCTTTTGTAGGACTTGCCAAGACCTTTCCAACAAGATTTGAACCAACACAATTGGATGTGTGGTTAGGAAGTTATGGTCTTGCCCCTTTTAAAACCCTAATTCCCGACTTTTCCGATTACTCCTCAATCCTTGATCAAATGGTTATGAAACTTCATGGATAGGTGTAATATGTTATTAGGAACATTTTTTCATCACACTTCGAGGTCAAATTCCTTATGGTTGAAGAGTTGACTTTTCGGTCAACGAAACGATCGGTCGATGAGTACCGAGTCGACTGTTGATGTTTTGGGTCTTCTGAGGCCTTGAAACTTCTTGAGTAGACTTCACTAAGCCATATGAGCTTCATGGACCATAATTCCATCATTGTAAAACCTTTTAAATCAAAAGACAAACTACAGTTGACTTTTCCTGATCAAAAACCCTAATCGGGGATCCTAAACTGCATTGTTCTTGATCTTTGGGTGACAACCTCAAATTGGATTCATACTTGAACCAATGGAGTATCTTTTATGATGTAGATACTTGTTTCATTAAGAATCAATCCAATACATTGACTGATTAAACCGTCGAGACCTCGACTCTTGATTGTACGGAACCCTAATTCACCTGTATCATAACAAAGACAAACTTGAAATAGGTTAAGGTTAGATAATCAAATTAATATGATCCTAAAACTCATTGACACCAACCTACAATTAGGGAAACAAAACTCATTGACACCATCCTACGTTTGGGGAAAAATGTGAATAACAATCCACAATATCAACCTTTGATTAGGGAAACAAAACTCATCGACACCAACCTCTGATTGGGGAAAAATGTGAATAACAATCCACAACATCAACCTCTGATTAGGGAAACAAAACTCATCGACACCAACCTCTGATTGGGGAAACACAACTCATCGACACCAACCTCTGTTTGGGGAAAAATGTGAATAACAATCCACAACATCAACCTCTGATTAGGGAAACAAAACTCATCGACACCAACCTCTAATTGGGGAAAAATGACTCATCGACACCAACCTCTGATTGTGGAATGAGCCAGAGACATGTGGGGAAATAATATTGAGCTTTGTTCCACTGTGGGGAAAACACTCCCCTATCCACCTGTCAAGGGATAGGTCCACACCACTGTTGGGGGATCTCAGTTTCGACCCTCTTGGGATAACCCTGATGTCAACCTGCTAGAGGATAAGATATATGTAGTTGAACTGCTGAGAGTAGGTGTACACGCTCCACCTTCGAGGGATGGCTCTACTCTGTCGGGGATGTCAATCTCACTTCTCTGTTGAGGCAATGACCATATATGCCAGCTTGCTGGAGACTTCGTGTTCTTGAAATGATCTATTCCAAAATGGACCCTTGAAAATTTGCCCATGTCTGAATCGTCTTCGAAACATTTGCTGACTCTCGACTTGATTGCCCCAGATTAATCGATCTTTAGGGAGATTTATCGAAACATCTGCCTCCATATTAACTGAACTTTTGGGGAACTCAATGACGTAACTGCCCCAGATTGGCCTGTTCTTACCGAGTCCATTGGCCACACGGTCCTGTCCAGAAATTTCCTCCTGACAAGATAAGATTTCCTGACTGGCATTCATTATGTAAATCTCACTGATGCCAAATACCTGTATGCGAGCAAAAAATGTTTATTTTGAGAATGAAAATTCTAACACAACGCGCATGCTACTCTTGAAGTTTTTGTTGAAAAGATGTCGCCAAACTTGGTGAACAAGTCACTAGTTAAAATGCAACATTGATTTTTTTGAAATCACAATATGCACGTGCAATACCAACGGAGTCTTTTAGCACAACTCATGGGAGTCAGGAACGCTACCTCGTTGAAGTACGCCTTCAAAATAAACCCTGCTTTAGTTAGGAATTTTGAGGATTGTAACGTGGCCAGGTTCACGGTTTTAGAAAAAAGGATTTTTGGCTCAAAATTTTATTTGTACCCACCCATTCTCCTTGATGTCCTCTAGTTCTATATTCAGCTAATTCGACACAAGCGCTCACCTCTCAAAGGTTGAATGACAGGAGTGATGGTCAAGGAAACCACAAGTTTTTGGAGTAGCAGTCACTCGCTTTTTGTCTTTGGTGTCTGGAATCACACAACTTGTTATTTATCGAGGATTTTTCTTTTGTCCTCCTTTTCCTCTTCCGCTTTTTTTTTGTTTTCCCTAATTTTTGATTTCGAAGTCCAGCGGGATGCCCTAATTTTTGCCTAAGCCACTTGTTTTCAAGTTAACAACTTAGCAGGCTTCTTATTTTTATTTTCCCCCCTTTTTTCCGAAACAAATCGTGTGACACCAGCTTGTCTGACTTGTTAAAAGGGTCGTGACTGCCTAACTCCTTGGTCGGTGAGGTATAACCATTGTGGTTCTTTTAGGTACGACCTCTAGAGTGTGATTGATCCTCGAGCGGGTACACTCCTTCTGCAATTTGGATGTTTGGTCGAATTAGCTGACACCTACCCTGCCCCAGGTTAAGATTGCGGGTTTTTCGTTTTCAGAAAGAAACTCCTACTACTAAGCTCAAAGGGGTAACAAGGGATTATCTTCCTTATATCTCCGGTGTTTAGGAATTCGAAACAATGCCTGTACATCATCAGCAGAGGTTTTATCCAAAAGCATACAACCAGAGATTTTGCGTTTTTGCTTCATCATCCTCCCTCCAAGAGTTTAAGAAAGAAAGTGTTGGTATTGCAATGCACATAAATATATGAGTGAACACGAATGGATTACTTCAAGAGAACATACTCATTGCATTAAGATCATCGTTCAAACAAACAAGTTTTTACATGCAGACAAAGCATTAACAGACAATGAAAAATACAAATGAACAATGCAACACAGAAATGATAATTGCCATGACAGAAACGACGACCCTTGCAGTCTTCAAACTTAAACATCTGAGAAGTTGACATGCATCCTCAACTTTCCTCCCAGAGAGGATATGTAGCTCTTGTCGATCAACTGTTGCATTTCGGTTTGAAAAGCTTTGCAATCTTCAGTTGAGTGCCCCATGGATCCTCCATGATATCCCCATTGAGCACCGGGATTATACCCAGGAGGGTATGGCTCCAGCACTGGCTTGAGAGTCTTGGATTCCACCAATGAGTTTTGAATCAAACGCGGCAGAATCTGCTCGTACGACATAGGAACCCGATGAAGAGGAGCATTCCTTCCTTCCAAATTGTTGCGAAGCTTCTTCTGATTTCAGCGCTGATAGTATTGTTGTTGAGGACCGTAAGGTTGTTGGTACTGACTATGGCGTTCAAGCACTTTCGTTCTCAGACTTGGCCCAGAGACATGCAATAGATGTGGGCATGGAGATTCTGAAGTCATAGATTGCGAGATATGATCCTGACCTAATGCAGCTTCAGGGAAGAAAGCAGGAATATCCACCTCTTTTGCATTAACTGGAATAAGACCACCTGGTGCACTCACACTGCCCGGCGTGAATTCAATTGCCTTTGAATCAATTAAGTCTTAAACTTTGTGCTTAAAAGCTTTGCAGTTCTCGACGTTATGCCACGGTGCCCGAGAATGGAAATCACAATGGGCACTTGCATCATCGTCTGGTGGTGGCTTACCAACCAATAGAGACAGAGTCTGAAGTTCAACCAATCAAAGTTGAAGCAAGAGCTACAACAACTAAGTATAAGCCATAGGGATCTGGTCAAAGATTTGATCGGGCTGCTTCGGCCTCTGAGCATATCTCCTAATCTTAGATTTACAAGAGGTAGCTACTGACGTGGAAATTCTAGGACCTTAGGTTGTGCAAAAGATCTACGAGGCACATCACGATCTGGGAGAGATTCCACAGGAAAGGGTGGGATAACCATTTCTGGTGTGGCTTCAGGCACATGATCGCCTTCCTTCCTTAGCACATTTCTTATGACTTCTGTGATCATCCTCATCTGAGTCTTCAGTTGCTGAACTTCCTCCCTAAGCACTTTTTGATCCTGACACAAAGCTTGCATGTCCACCATGAATTGTCCCATCTGGCTTCAGACTTCCCTCAACTCTTCTTGAATCTGATCCATAGTCAACTTCTGTCTTCTTTGAAAAGTTAATGTCTACAATTCCAAAGAGAAACTGGATCAGGAAAACAAAAACCCAGCCTCGAATACCTGCTATGCAAATGAAATGCAAATGTCATGTTCGACTATTTCCAAGGAATCTGTCTGCTCCGATTCATGTTTTACACAGACGAACAACAAGAAAAAGATTTAATGCTCCATAGCGAGTCTCGAAGTTAAGATCCTTGGAAATATAAGAACATGTATGTCAAAATTGTTGTGCTGCTGATTGAGCTGAACCAGAGCTTCGCTTCGACGAGAAAATACCGGAATAAACAGAATACCACAACACTGAGATACTGGAAACCTACAATATTAAGGACCAAAAGTTCACACTGACGAGAAAACCGGGTTGGTTGAAGGTCAATTTTCATGCATAACCCTCCCACTCACAAGTATGGACCTAATCTCTGATAAGGTTCGGCATCCTATGCGGTCGTCAGCGTCACAGAATTTCAAGAAACGATGATATGTTCACCATTTCTGGTTTGGCATCATAGTCAAATGAAGAGGCCTCACTTAGCTGACTTCCAAATGATCGGTCTCTAGAGTCGACAGTTTCCAGATCCAACACCCCCTCCCGATTAATGTACAAGATAGGATGTCTTCAAAGAAAACCTAGTATGAACGCGAATTTCATGAGGACTAGTGCATGCTGAAACATACAGGTCCATCACTACTTTCCGCTCTAATACTATGTGTATCCTCAAGCCTAGGTTTTGGCTTATCTCTCAAAGGAACACACCCCACCCAATAGCACAGCCATATCTTGATAATAATGTGCGGGAGATAAAATGCAAATGCAATAATGTACAAACGCAAGACATATACACACATATACACACCCATAAACAAAAACAAACAAGCGGTAGGATTGACTCGCATAGGGGATGGGTAGAGTCCCCAGCAGAGTCGCCAGCTGTCACTACTGCGAAAAAAGGCTGGCAAAGACAGAAGAGTCGCCGCCGTTTGTTGTTTATCCCAAAGAGAGGGAAAGGAAACGATTAGAGAAAACCTACGAAAAAGGGAAAAGACAGGTCATCGCAACCAAATCTTGGGTTCGAGAGTCGGTTACACAAGGGGAAGGTATGAGCACCCCTCACGTCCGTTGTACTCAACGGGATCCACGCTTGTTGTCTATCTAAAAGGGTGTTAATCTATCAAAAGGCTGGCTCGCAAGGACAAAAGAAAACAAAAGAGACTCGATAGAGCATCGCCGTTCTATGCCTACGTATTCCCTCGTGCAATGGGAAAGTCAGAGTCAACATAGTTCGGAAAACTACGGGTGAAGGTGAAGGAAGGTTGCTCACCAAGACATCACCGTGTTGTGCCTACGTATCCTCATCAGGTATGAGAAATCATAGCAAATGTAATTCGGGCTAACATGACCACTGGTTGGTTCAAGTGTTTTAACTGAGTAGGGTTAAACCTCCGTTCTAGCAGTTAGGGACGATGCATGTTTGTGATAGAACCAAAGCTAAACACACTCTTTCTGAAAATTATTTTCAAACAATCTCGAAGGATAAAAAGGTTTAATGTTTTGTTTTGTGTTTTTTTAGACAAGAAGTGAATTGAGTTAAGTTTGTAACTCATGTTGCACTAAAGACTATGACTTGAGAGCGAATGCGTCGCATATCGCCCAAAGGGCATACGCTAAACACTCTAGACAGTGTGAGAGGAGGCCCCCCACCTATCATTTCTCAAGTACTTAAGGCTCGTAGCGTACAACAAATGTTATCCTTTATTAGGTGTCTTAAGATGTTATAAGATGAGAAGTGAAGACACAAACTCTAAGGGGAAACTAAATCAACCCTAATGTTGTCATGCAAAATCATCCTAAAGTTGGGATTAAAAGGGGAAAAATCTATCCTAATGTTATCATACAAAGGATTGAACACCTAATGTCTCTCATACTCCCCTCTTAAACAGATGGACTAGGAATCCTAAGGGATCATCCCAAAAGACCAAGTAAACACTTAGTAATTTAATCACATATGAAAAGAAAATGAGATAAAAGTGACTTAAACAAGTCAATGCAATACAAGATGCAAACATGAAATGCAAACACAAATGCAAACAAAAAGCAAGAAGACTCAACAACAAAAGAAGACTCAAACACAAGAGGGATGAGATGAAATGGGAGAAGTAAGCTCCTACAACCATCAATCATCAAAGCAAAGGTGCTATCCTAAGATGCACACACAAAGAAAAGAGGGAGGAAAAAGTGTGGGGTAGCAACCACCACAAGCACATCTCAACTATATAATTCTTGAGACTCAAGGAAAACAAGCAAATGATCACTCATCACTT
This sequence comes from Lathyrus sativus, assembly GCA_963859935.3. Lineage (NCBI taxonomy): Eukaryota > Viridiplantae > Streptophyta > Magnoliopsida > Fabales > Fabaceae > Lathyrus > Lathyrus sativus. The sequence continues at coordinate 282,155,510 of OZ012736.1, forward strand.
GAACAACATCCACATGATATGCATTCAAGCGGAAACCAAGCATTACGTGTCGAAGAATCGACATTAGACATTCAAGAACAGTGAAACATGTCCAAAGTAATCCACATAAATGCATCATATGAATACATGAAGGTTAAAGGTGGAAAGAAATCAAAACATGCTTGAAAATAACCAAAAATTACATTCTCGTTCAGTGTTAACCAGTTAACACTTTCTAGTGCAAATTGCTTAACCGGTTAACCACTTGAAAAGTTTAGAAATTGCACTGGTTAACCCGTTAACACTGTACCAGAAGCAGAAAAATAGTAATTCAAAAGCACTTTCAGCAATTAATTCAATGTGCAATCATCCAAATGATCATGTAATCAATTATGCACAAATTTAACACTAAAAATCAGTGATCAAACATCAATTAAACTTAATCGGGCATTGAGATCACAAATCACCAAGATTGAAATCAACAAAATGGATCAAAAAGCATCAAAAGCCATAGATCTACATTGTGATTATCCAAATAAGCTCAAAATAGAATTAGATCTAGAATTGCCAACCTACAAAGCGGAGATTTGCTTTGGTGAGTGTTGATTCACTTGAAATGAGTAGATCCAAGCAAGAAACCCAGAGATTCTTCAAGATCCAAGAGCTTTCTTGTTGTAGAAATGAAGAGCAAGCAAGATTAAGCAAAAACGATCCAAATAAGCACTTCCGAATTAGCTTCCAAATTTAGATCAAAATCCAAACGAAAATTGAATGGTGAATTGAAGGTAATAGAGATGGATGATGGAGGTTTAGCTCTAGAATTCTATGATTCTAATGAAGAATCAAAGAACTCAAGTGAGAGCTCTAATGGAGGTTTTGTGAGTGAAAAAGTGGAGAGAAAATTTCAAGAGTGAGAGTGAAATCTGAAAAATGAAATGTAATTGTGAGGATTCTTCTTTTTGAGGTTTGGAGCAAATTCATTTAAATATGCTCTACGTTAGGACTAGAATTATGGTTTGGAGTAAGGTTACGAAAATCAAAATGGGATTAGGAATGGAAATTGGAGGGAAATTCAATTGATTTTGAAAGTTAATCCATATTTAAAGTGATTTTAGATCCTTCTTCTAGTGTAAAATCAAATTCACAAGTGATCAAAATGGACCCCAAAAGTGGTAGCATTGAAAATGCATGTAGATGGGCAGATTTCACTATGGTTAATCGGTTAACCATTTTTAGTGAAAATTGGTTAACCCGTTAACCACTCACAAATTTCAAAAATGGCGCCATTTGGAGGGAAACTTGCACATTCGCCTGTTTTCACCCGTTCTGAGCCCCGTTAATCCTCTGAAACTTGCCCTTGAATATCATAACTGTGAGAATGCCTGAGATAGCTTGGGTGTTGTCTCTAGAGCTGTAAATTATCCTGTTGAGAAAAATAAAATCGATCGCTCGATCGCTGGGCAAAATAAATTTCGGAGCCCCTGATGCTCGTTGTTTAGACTCTTGCACTAAAAGAGAACCCTGAGCCACAAAAATAACTTGATCCTTTGCCTCAAGAACAAATGCTATGATATGCAGAAATGCAAAAATGAAAAGAAACATAAGCCAAGTACAAGAAAAAGGTTGGTTAAATCTTGGGGTACAACACCTGTTGTGAGAGAATTTCCTGAAGTGTTCCCAAAGGATGTTGCAGAGTTACCTCCAGAGATGGAAGTAAATTTTATGATTGATCTTGTCCCTGGTACCAACTTTATATATGGCACCATACAGAATGTCAGTGTCAGAATTGGCAGAGTTGAAATCGCAGTTGGGAGAATTATTGGACAAAAAGTTTATCAGACCCAGTGTGTCGCCATAGGGAGCGCCAGTTTTGTTAGTAAAGAAGAAAGATGGCAGTATGCGCTTGTGCATCGATTATCACCAACTGAATAAAGTAACCATAAAGAATAAGCATCCACTTCCAAGAATCGATGATCTGATGGATCAACTCGTGGGAGCTCGTGTGTTCAGTAAAATTTATTTGAGGTCAAGCTATCATCAGATTCGTGTGAAAAAAGATGATATCCAGAAAACAACTTTCAGAACTCAGTATGGACATTATGAATATGAAGTGCTGTCGTTTGGTGTGTCCAATGCACCAGGTGTGTTCATGGAGTACATGAATCATATCTTCCATGCTTATTTGGACCAGTTTGTAGTAGTTTTCATTGATGACATTTTGATTTACTCCAAGTCAGAAACAAATCATGTAGAGCATTTGAGGGTTGCATTACAAGTGCTGAAGGATAATAAATTGTTTGCAAAACTTTCGAAGTGTGAGTTTTGGTTGAGCGTAGTGAGTTTTCTTAGACATGTTATTTCTGGAGGAGGCATAGCAGTGGATCCATCGAAAGTGAGTGTTGTGCTTTAGTGGGAGGCTCCGAAGACAGTGACAGAGATTAGAAGTTTCTTAGGCTTGGCAGACTATTACCGTAAGCTCATCGAAGGGTTTTCTAATTTGGCTCTTCCGTTGACCCAGTTGACTAGAAAAGACCAGGCATTTGTATGAGATATTTTGTGTGAAGAAAGTTTCTGAGAACTGAAGAAAAGGTTGACTACTGCACCAGTGTTAACCTTACCAAATCTGAATGTTCCTTTTGTGGTATATTGCGATGCGTCTAAAATGGGATTAGGCGGTTTTTTGATGCAAGATGGCAAGGTTGTGGCTGACGCTTCACGATAATTGAGGATTCATGAAAGGAATTGTCCTTCTCATGATCTAGAGTTAGCTGCAGTGGTTTTCGTACTAAAGGTTTGGAGGCATTATTAGTACGGGTAGAGATTCGAAGTGTTCAGTGACCATAAGAGTTTAAAATATCTTTTTGACCAGAAGGAATTAAATATGAAGCAGTGAAGATGGCTGGAATTTCTGAAAGACTATGACTTTAGCTTGAGTTACCATCCCAGTAAAGCTAACATCGTGGCGGATGCTTTGAGTCGTAAGATGATACATATGTCAACGTTGATGATTAGAGAATTGGATTTGATTCAGAAGTTTAGAGACTTGAGTATGGTTTGTGAGTTAACTTCAGAAAATGTAATATTGGGGATGCTGAAAGTGAATAATGAGTTCCTTCGTGAAATAAGAGAAGGTCAGAAACTGGATTTGAAATTGGTAGACTTGATGATCGTAGGCGGAACGGATAAGGAAGAAGACTTTAAGGTAGATGATTCTGGTGTGTTGAAGTTCAGAGACAGAATTTATGTGCCAGATAATCCTGATTTGAAAAAGGTAATTTTGCAAGAAAGCCACAGGAGTAGCTTTGGGTTCCAGTTGAAATTGAGTTCTGCTTATCACCCGCAGACCGATGGTCAATTTGTGAGGACTATTTAGTCATTAGAAGATTTGTTGAGAGCTTGTATACTCAAACGAGGAGGCGCTTGGGATACTCATTTACCGCTGATTGAATTTACTTATAACAACAGTTATCATTCTAGTATTAGAATAGCACCTTTTGAAGCATTGTATGGTAGAAGGTATATGACACCTCTATGTTGGTATGAGTCAGGTGAGAGTATGGTACTCAGACCCGAGATTATGCAACAAACCACGGAAGTGATCCAGATGATTAGGGAGAAAATGAAGATGGTCCAGAGTAGGCAGAAAAGCTACCATGATAATAGGAAGAAAGACTTGGAATTCAATGAGGGTGGCCATGTATTTCTTAGAGTCAATCCGGTGACCTATGTTGGTCGTGCGCTGAAATCAAAGAAATTCGATCCTAAGTTCATTGGACAGTATCAGATTCTGCAGAGGGTTGGAGTTGTTGCCTATAAAGTGGCGTTGCCACCCCAACTTTCAAATTTGCATGACGTGTTTCATGTATTGCAACTTCGGAAGTATGTTGTTGATCCATCTCATGTGCTTCAGAGAGATGAATTGCAGGTTCAAGATAACCTTATGGTGGAGGTGATGCCATTGAGATTCGAAGATCGCAAGCTGAAACAACTAAGAGGGAAAGATATTTTGTTGGTGAAAGTGGCTTGGGGAGGAGCTGCTGGAGGAAGTGTAACCTGGGAATTGGAGAGCAAGATGTGAGAGTTGTATTCGAAATTTTTCTTGTCAAGTACATTCTTGAGGACAAAAATATTTTAAGTGGGGGAGGGTTGTAACACCCTATTTAAATTATTTAGTCGCTTTTTTATTTTCTGTGGTGCGTATTTGTTGTGATGTCCTTAATTAGGGGTATGAGGTTAAGGGCAAGAGTGAGAGGTGACCTTAGCTGGGGTAAGGTGGACTTATAGTAATAATACTAACCATTTAATAACAATAATGAGAATACTATGGTTATTGATATTATTCTTTAAGTATTATTGATAATAATATTAATAGGATGGTAGTTGTTACTATTATTATTATTATTATTATTATTATTATTATTATTATTATTATTATTATTATTATTATTATTATTATTATTATTATTATTAATATTAATTGGATTAATGGAATTAAAAGTTGATTAAGAGGTTAAGAGAGGGTTAGTGGAAGTGTTAGATAGTTAACACGTAAAAGTGGAAAAAGACAGAGAAAGGAGAGCTAGGGCAGAAGAACCAAGATTCTTCCATTGTTGCTAAGAAAGAGCTCAAAACCAAGGTAAGGGGGGAGAATGAATTTCAATATGGGTGAATTAACATGAGAGGGTAGTGGGAGGTCCTTTCTTTCATAGGATTCATGTATTTCTTCTTCTTTTATCAGATTTTCGTAGCATGATGGATTCCCTGTAATTGCTGTTATTGTTGAATGATCATTGTATGATGTTTGTGTGTATGATTCTGGGACTGATACGTAATTCGTGTGAAAATTTCTTGATGTTGTAATAGACTTCTGATGAATAACAGATCTAGAGAATAAAGGTTAGAAGGTTAACGAAATTGAACCTTACATGATAGAAATCTTAGGAGAATAATGGATAGAGCAAAACGATTAATAAAAAAAATGAATTCTGGGTTAAGTTGAGTCGTAGAATGAAGAGTATTGATTGAGAATTCGTGAAAGGGATTAAACCTGAGTTTTTGGAAGCAGTTCTGGTGATACGCGTACAGGACAGGGAAATACGCATAACAGATAGGGTAATACGCGTATGGTGGGCCTGACAGTAGGGCAATACGCGTAACAGATAGGGAAATACACGTATGGTGGGCCTGACAGCAAGGCATTACGCGTAACAGGCAGGGCAATACGCGTATGGGCAGGCCTGGGATGTCTTTTTCCCATTTTTGTGATTTCTGTCCAGATTTTGCTTGGAACGCAATTTCGTTTAATTCGTAGGATTAATATAACTAAAATGAACCTAAGGAAGATTAGTAATGAATTTAATTAGAGAGAATATGGAAAATTATGTTTTTTCCCTTAGGGGTGTGATTGATATGTGTGGGCCAAGACCGTTTAGTTTGGACGATCTGGTGTGATGATGGTAATTCTCGAGAGGATTATGGTGAGCGGATGGCTCGTGTGGATCATTGATGATCGTGAATTATGCATGAAATTATTATTATATTTGCATGATGGGGTTGTCATGCATTTCATGCCATGTGTCTTCTGGAGATGACTAGGTGGGAATCCATGATGGGTACCTAGTTCATCTAGAACTTCATGTGGAAGTCGTTGCAGAGATAAGTTGTAGTTCAGAGGAACGTATACGACTTATCCGGATTCCAACGGGAATCGGGTTTTAGCGTGAACCGTACGTATTTGTGTTGGTACCACATGTATTGTGTGGAGTCAATGAGTCAATCACATTACCTATTTGTATTTGATTATGGGCTATTAATGCCGAGTGATTAAGATGGCACGTGTATGTGCGTTGCATGTGAATGATTGTTTGTATGATGTGTAACTAATCCTTAGCATGTGTATTTGACCACTTATTTATTGAATGTAGTTCTCGCCCCTTTTCTGTTTGTTGCATCTGTGCTCCTTGGGGAGTGCAGATGACCAGGTACATCAGTAGTGCTTAGAGTGTGTTGCTATTTGATTGAGCCCTAGGAGTCGCTCTAATACGTAACATGGGATGATGGGATTACGTTATATTTTGCTTATTTTCTTAATTTATTGTTACGTATCTTTTATCAGTTGGATTAATTATGTATAACCACCGGTTGTGGGGATTATGTTTAAACATTGATTTTATTCCGCTGTTTTATTGAATGACCTTGTTGAAATACTTTGGAAAGCGTGAAGTGACTTGATACTTCATTAAATGAGAAAAATGTCTATGTGACATCCTACGTGTTTTGAAAACTCTGATGTTTTTTCTTTAATAATCCTATAATACGCGTACGGGGTAGAGTTGGGTGTTACAGTCCTAGTACGGTATCCGCATTCAACTTCTGGGTGGTCTTCTTCGAGGATCAAGTATTTTTCATTTATTAGCTCTCGCACAAGAAAACCTAATGCCATACATTCGTCTAAGTTGTGTCCCTCGGCTTCTTTGTGAAATTCACAAGATAGGTTCGCATTGTGCCATGGCGCTTGCACATGATTGAATAGTCGCGGAGTCACTAGCGAGTTCTGAATCAATAGCGGGTAAAGTTTGCTTAGCGATATTAGAATTGGTTTACCGTGAGTCTTATTTTTCCTAACATGATTCTTCTTGTTCAAGCTATAACTTTGAGAACCTTAAGGAGGAACAAACACTGAGTGGTGAGAGACTTTTATGGTAATCGTCTGATATTTGGCCGCTTGGTCAGATTCTGACTTGTATAAAATTTCTATGGGTGCACGTTCTTGCTGTGGAGGAGACATGAGAGATGGTGAAGTTTTGTTAACTTGAACACCTTGAGGCGTGAAAGAGAACATTTTGGGGTCGAGAAAATCTGTAACCTCGTTTATGAGTACTTTACAACCTTCAGTTGAATGCCTCAGTGCCCCAGTATGATAGCCGCATCTAGCCTTGGTATTAAAGCCTAGAGGGTAAGGAGGAATCACCGGTTTCATCTCCTTTGGTATTATCAATCTGCCTTGGATCAAGTCTGGAAGTATCTGACTGTATGACATTGGAAACAGACTAAAATGTCTCTCTGGTTCCCTTAATCTTTGTCGGGCATGCTGACGCGATTGGCGGTTATTTGGTCGTTGATACCGAGGACGTCCTCGAGTTGGAGGAACCATCAGAGATAATGCAGCCCTAGTTTCTCTGGACGCAACATGGTGAGAGTGACCTTCTTTCTTCATCATGTTCTACAATGTCTCTAGAACCCAATTCATCTTACACTTGAGAATTCTGATGTCCTCTTAGAGTTTCTTGAGCTCCCAAAAGTTTGTCCATTCTTTCCATTTGTCTTGGATATGTGCTAGGTATCCCCTCTCTCTCTCTCTCTCTCTCTAAACAAGAGGGAGACAAAGAGACGCAAGGCTGAGAAATGCAAATGCTATAATACGCGCATGCGATGCAGAATGCAAGCCCAAATGGTTTCAAGGAACTCAAGGGGAAGTTACGAACGTTTTGAAAAAATTGAAAAGTTTTAATTCAAAGATCGAATATCTCTATTGATTTTTGCAAAGGAATAAAACAATAGGATTCCTTGAAACCATCAGGCTACTTATGAATGCGGAATATGATGCGAATGCAATGCACAAACACAAGAACACAGGTATTCACAGGAATACATAAATAGGCACGTGGACAAGTATTCATAAATACAATGCACACATGAAGGGGTCTCCTTGGGTTCAAAAGTCACAAAATGAAGCCAAAAGGTCTACCCATCCCCAAGGATTTGTACTATAGGTTGATTGTACCTGCCGAACGGGTTCTATCAAATTTCCCAGATTCGTAGTAAATCCTTCGATATTATCAACCAACATGACTACTCACGTGAGTCAAAAATATTCTCAAGATAAACACGTCTGAGTGTAGCATCACGTAACAACTATTTCAGGACTACTCCCTCATAGTTCCCGCACTACATCCTAAAAAGGCTTAGTGGGGTAAAAGTGTTACTAAAGGTCCTCAGTTTCATGGACTCTCAGGTTGAAATAATTAATGAGGTGCATGACTAATCATACATCATCAATCATCTCAAGAAGGTCTCAGCTAAGCGTGATTACATCATATGTCAAACTTGTTAGGACTCCTCACAACAGTCAACTATTGATCATATCACACCCTATCTCATGTGTCACTCAAGTCCGAGTTAGGACTTACCTCACGACTTATGATACCCAATGTTCACAGCAATACAATACAAATATATTCATAAATATGCATGTAAGAAAGTATTCATACAATCATACAAAATAGGTTAAACCATTAAGTTTTAAGTCGTATCCCCAGTGAAGTCGCCATTTCCCCAGTGAAGTCACCATTTCTGTTGCAGTGAGAATCGTGATGTCAAGCTATTGATTAACTTGAATCTTAATTCATTAAATTCACAATTGTACTTTGATTTATCCAAAGGAAAGGTTAAAGAAAGAAATACCTTTTGCGCGATGTAACAACAACGCTAAGAGATTCGGGAATCGGGAGTTGGTTATACCTAGGATAAGTACTTCACATCCTAAACATTTGTAGTAATCTACATGAACCTTTTTTTATGTTTCGTATGCTAAGCTTGCTAAATGTTTGCTATGGTTATGGGTTTAGGATTTGGGTACAAGTTCTAGGTAAAGACTTAAGGTTGATGTTTCTATGTTTTCTCGCAAAGACATCGCATCTTCTGCCTACGTATCCTAACTAGGATAGAATCAGAGCAACCGTAGTTCACCTTACTGAGGATTAAAAATGACTTGACTATGGTCAAGACTCTAGGGGAACAAATATAACACTCTAACCAAACTCTCTCTAGATCTATATTGAACACTCAAGAATGGGAAGTAATCATCACCACGATTCTCACATAGAGTTAACCAACTCTATCTAATTCTACATTGTAAGACCAATTGGTTCTATCCAGACCAAAAGGAGGGAGGAGGCTCTATCAAGGCCTATAAAGATTGACTTTTACCACCTCAGGGGTGTGCTCGTCAAGATATCGTACCTTGTGCCTACGTATTATCATTAACCAATGAGAAATCAAAGCGTCTGTAGTTCAGACATGACTAAAGAAGAAGAACTCTAAACCTAAGTTCTAAAGGGTAAATGGATCTATCAAGGCCTATAAGGGTAATGAGATATCTATGACCCAGAGGTCAATAGAGAGACTTTCCTTTGGACACAAGGGATATAGACAACTTGATGTGAACTAACAAGTTCTAGCACTGGGGAATAACTTGACAAAGTTGAAGAAATAAAGTAAGAGCATGTAAACAATCATGACAATAATCAAGATCAACATTTAACATCTTAACAAAGATCAAAAGACATAGAGGTAATAACCAACAATGTAAGCAAAGAACATGTGTAACAATAACAAGTTCATCTATAACATTCATATGAAATTGATGTAAAAAAGTTACAACTTGAAGCAAGCGTGTTATAAGGATCAAAAGTGATTAAATGTAACAACATAAGACCAACTAAACATGGGTTGATGACAATCAAACAAGCAAGAGTACAAGAAATGTTACAACAGTTCAAGTGTGAATTCATGATTTCATGGGGAGAAGTAAACAAGTTTCATGGTAACAACCAAGACAACAATCAAACCCTATCATGTTATGGTTATAACAAGACACATAAAAAATTAGAATGAAGCATGATAAGCATATTCAAGAGGTCACAACATCAAGAATCTTGTCAAAGTTCACAGATGAAGTTCAAAGTATACCATGCATATTCAAGCATTCACAAAGGCAAGAAACAAACCCTAAGCATGTTAGGGTTCTAACAAGACACATAAACAAGTAGGATAAGACATGGTAAACACATTCAAAAGGTTACAACATCAAGAATCATGTCAAAGTTCACAGATGAAATTCAAAAGGTTACTTTCATATATATATGCATTCACAAAAGCAAATATGACCATGGTAAGACCTTGAATCAAACAAATTTGGTTACTCAAACATGTTAACAAACACATATGAAACATATAAGACAAATCTTATAAGATAGATCAAGTTTTAAGTTGAGAGAAGTTTAAAAACATTAAGGTAAAATCCCTAAAAATACATGATTTTCAAGTGGGTCAAAGTCTTCCTAGGATAAAAATCCTTGACTTCTTTCCTCACTAATTGAAAATAGACATGATGAAAAACAATTTTCAAAGAGAATGGTGCAAAAATGTTAATAATTATGAAAGTTATGATGAAATTAAATTGTGAAGACAAAGTGAGAAAATAGGTGATAAAAAGAATTGAAATGCATCCAAAGGGGTTGAACCCACGTCCTTAGGGTAACAACCCAAAATTCTAACCATCTGACCCACACATTCCTTGTGAAACATAAATACATCCATGTAATAAAATAAAACAACAAGCCTTTCACAATAAAATAAAAACAAAAGGTCTGGGGGGGATCGAACCCCAGAACCTTCGCTCAACACAACACACAAAGCAACCTCGTTGACCAGCGGTGTTATGCCCTTATCCAATACTTATATGCCTTAAAAATGTTTTAAACTATGGTTGTATTAAAATGGCCACCTCAGTGCCATGTCATGCCAAGTCAACCCCCACTTCAGATTCATCTTCTCCAATTTTCTCTCCCTCGCTCGTGCCCTAAACCTCATTCCATGGCCAGAACTTCTTCAAATCAGAACTCTTTCATCTCTCAACCAAATTCTAAAGTGTAAAGATCAAAGTAGGAGTGTTTTCCAAAGGGAATTCAAATATGTGATTTGTTTATAATAACTCTAACAGTATAGATTAATATGAATCCAACAACAGTGTAACACAATAAGAGTAAAACATGTCAAAAGTTTATATATGTGTAGCACCCCAAAATTTGCCCTTCCGTTACCGTAACTGGATTTTGTTTCTTTGCATTTTGCATTTTTTGCATTGCATAGCATTTGTTCTCGAGGCATGGGATCCATTTACTCCAGTGGCTCAAGTTCATTTTGCCAAAGACAAAACCACGAACAGCGAGCATCAGAGGCTCGGGCATTTATTTTGCCCAGCGGTCAGGCGACCGATTTTATTTTGCAGGTTAATTTCAGATCAGGATCAGCACTCAGGCGCATAACAAGCATTTTCACAGTGATAACATTCAAAAATGAGGTTCAGCAGCTAAACAGAGCTCCAGATAATTGAAACAGGGCAAATGGACAGATTTCCCACCAAAAGGCGCCAAAATTCAAAATTTGAAGGTGTTAATTGGTTAACCTATATGGTTAATCGATTAACCAAAGGAAAATTAGCCCAGATTTAGAATTTTAACAGTGTTAACCGATTAACGCATATGGTCAATCAGTTAACTATAGCAGATTTTGCCCTGTACGTGATTTTGCAAGCCAATTGCACTTGGGGTCCAATTTTGATCACCTTGGAATTCAAATTTTCACTTGGGAAGGATCTAGAACATCTTTAAATTTCATATTTCCCTCCAAAATCCCATGCCACTTTCCAAGCCAAGTTTTCCAATCTAATTTCCAAACCTTGCTTTGGATCCATACCAAGGGAGTATTTAAGTGATTTACTCCAAACCAAACCATCGAATTTTCATTTTCTCACATTCATTTTTCAGAATTGATTCTCTCAAATTCTCTCAACTTCTCCATTTCCAAAACCTCACTTAAAGCTCTTTCTCATTAGAATTCTTGATTCTTCATTGGAATCAATGGATTCTTGAGCATAAACCTCCATTTACCATCATCATTGGATCAATTTTCATCTTCAATTTTCGTGCATGCTTGGATCTGAATCTGGAGTTGGATCTAGAAGTGATTATTTGAAGCTTTTTGACTCAAATTTGGTGGATCTTCATTCATACAACAACCATTATTGTGGATCTTGATGTTTTCCAGATTTCTAGCATTTGATCTGCTCAAATTCAGTTGATCAACATTTACCGAAGCAAATCTCCGCTTCGAAGGTTGGAATTCTAGATTCGATTTAATTTTTTTTGAGCTTATCATGTTAATCTTCATATTTGATTGAATTTTGTTGATTTCGATCCGTTTGATTTGTGATATGGCTGTGTAATTGTGTATCCATGTTGTTGGATCTCTGTTTTCTGTTGTTAATTTCATGCTTAATTGATAAATTGATCTGTTGAAACCTTGGATAAGTTGTTTTTGTGCTGGAAGTGATTCTCTGCTGCTGTTTTTAGCTTCTAGTGCAGTGTTAATCGGTTAACCTATAGTTAACCATTTCAAACTTTCAAAAAAATTTCAAACGTTAACAGTGTTAATCGGTTAACGCATATGATTAACCGATTAACCTGTTCAAAACTTCAGTTTTTTCCAAACTTTTAAGGTGTTAACCGATTAACCCCAGGGGTTAACCGATTAACACTGTGCCAGAATGCCATATTTGCTGTTTTGCTTGCGTGTTCGCATACCGTTTCGATTCGAATCATCATAGATCAGTGTGATGCATTAGGGTTGAAATGTTTTGGATAATTGTCACTGTTTGTGGTTGATTTATCATGATTTTGTTGACGTATGTGTTCTTTCTCCACTTGTTTCCATGTTTGTGTATGTGGCTCGAAGTGAGCATTTGTTTGCATGTTTATTTGCTTTCATCTCTTGTTTTTCTCCACATGTTTGCATCATTTTTGCATCACTGTTGAGGTCGAGACGTTCTTATGGCGGCTGCTGCCCCACACATTTTTTCCTCCATCCCACCATTCTAAGTGTGCATTTTCATGTTTGCATTCTTTACTTATGATTGATCCTTCCGTTATTCTTCTTGTGCTTTTTGCCATGATCCTCATAGGATTCCTAGTCCCTCCGTTTAGGATGGGAGTAGGAGAGACATTAGGTGTTCAATCCAACCATGCTAACATTAGGGTAGAAGTTTCCCTTTTTCATCCAAACTTTAGGATCACATTACATGACAACGTTAGGGCCGAGTTCCCCTTAGACCTATCGTGCGTCTCTCTTCTCATCTCAAAACCATTCTAATTCATCTAATAAAGGCGATAAACATTGCGCGCTACGAGCCTTAAGCTACATGGGGAATGATGAGTGAGGGGTCTCCTCTCGCTTATCTAGAGTGTCTAGTATACGTCCCGTTTGGGGGCGATATACGACGCATTCGCCTACATGTCATAGTCTTTAGTGCAATGTCAATCACAAACTGAATTAATTCACTTCACTAAAAAACACAAAACAAAATTCCAACCTTTTTCCTTCGGGATTAATCAAGCTCCTTTTTCTCAGAAAAGAGTGTTGTTAAGCTTCGGTTCTACCGCAAACAGGCTTAGTCCCTAACTGTTGGAACGGATGTTTAACCCAACTCGGTTAAAACACTTAATCAACCTGTGGTTTCGTGTCCGTCCGAACTATGTTTGCTCTGATCTTTCATACCAGCTGAAAGTACGTAGGCTTAAGACGCAATGTCTTGGCGAGCAACCTTCCCCCCTTCTCTCCCGTAGTTAGCCGAACTACGTTGACTCTGACTTTCCCATTGCACGAGGGAATACGTAGGCACAGAGCGGCGATGCTCTTCCGAGTCTCTTTTCTTTTCTTTTTGTCCCGCAAGCCTGTAGCGTAGATAGTTTAAACACACCCTTAGATAGACAATAAGCGTGGATCCCGTCGAGTACGACGGATGTGAGGGGTGATAATACCTTCCCCTTGCGTAACCAACTCCTGAATCCAGGACTTGGTTGCGATGACTTTGTCTTTCTCTTTTCCGTCAGGTTTTTACGATCGTTTCCTTTTCCTCTCTTTGGGATAAATAACGAAAGGTGGCGACTCTTCTGTTTTCCGCCGGGTGTTTTTCGCAGTTGCGGCAGCTGGCGACTCTGCTGGGGACTGCGTTGGTTCCCTATGCGAGTCACTCCTAGCGCTTGTATATTGTGTCTTTGGGTGTTTACTTTTGTGCAATTTTCCCTTTATGTACATTATCTGTTGTATATTATTGCATTTTGCATTCTTGTTGATGTTGTGCTGTGGGTTGGGTTGTTCCATTGAGAGATATGCCAAACCTGGGCTTGAGTATACACATAGGATTAGAGTGGAGATTAGCGGGAGCTTGTGTGGCGTCTGGATGCATAATAGCTCGCGTGAAATTCACATTCAGACGAGGTTTTTCTTCGGAAATATTCTATCCTGCGCGTCTGGTGCAGTTGAGGGAATATTGACTTAGAGAAACTGTCGACTCTAGAGACTGTTCATTTGGGAAGTCAGCTAAGTGAGGCCGCTTCGTTAGGCTATGATGTCAAACCAGAAATGGTGAACGTATCATCGTTTCTCGAAAGTCTGTGACGCTGACCACCCGCATAGGATGTCGTACCTTTCAAGACTAGAACCCACATGTGAGAGGGATGGGTTTTGCAGGAAACCTAGCCTTCAACCAACCCTGGTTTTCTCATCAGTGCAGAATTTTGATCCTGAGGGTTCTATCCAGTGTATTATTTCAGTGTTCTGATTAGAATGGAGCTCTGGTTGAATTCAGTCAACGGCAAAGCAGCGAATTTGAGCATTGGATACCTTGATCTCATGTGTGCATTTGCATAATCATCCTGCATTTAACATTGCATGTTTATGTGTGTTACAGGTTGTCGTCTTTCCCCTGATTCTGGTACTGGTCTTCTTCAGAGATGGAAGTTAGCAGAAAGAGGATTGTTGTGTACAAGTTTCTGGCACCTGAGTTGGGACCTTTATTTGGTCTGATTTCCATGGCTGATCCTGGTGTTCTTGCAACTTTCAGAGAACAGTATGGTGGAATTCTGAAGTTTGTCCGTAAGCTTACGACTTATGAGCACGAAGCTATTCATACCCTGTTGCAGTTTTATGATCCTCCGCTGAGAGGCTTCACATTTCCAGACTATGTGTTGGTTCTGACTTTGGAGGAATTTGCTTGCATCTTAGGTGTTCCGATTCTGAACAAAGTGTCTTTCTTCAGCTCCAAGGAAGAACATAATCTCAAGAAGTTGTCGACCACTCTTTATTTGAGCGCCTCTGACTTGGCAGATCATGTTATCAGTAGAAACGGAGTTTCCGGATTTACTTTACCCTTCCTGGTTGACAAAGCCCGAGAGTATGCTGAAAAGGGTTGTTGGGTGGTTTTCAGTTCTATCTTGGCTCTGTGTGTCTATGGCATTTTTTTGTTTCCCAACGTACCGGACTTTGTGGATTTTGATGCTTTTCATATCTTCGCTTCCAAGAACCCCGTACCTACTCTTCTAGGAGACTTGTATCATTCAGTGCATTACAAGAACGAGAAAAGAAGAGGAAAGATGGTTTCTTGTTGCACACCGTTGTTGCATAAGTGGTTTGTTGATCACCTTCCTCGCTCTGGAGCTTTTGTGGATTCCGCAAACTCATCTGAATGGTCGAAGAGGCTTATGGGTTTAACGGAGAAGAATATTGTCTGGTTCAATCGAAACTTGTTGGGTCGTGAGCTTATCATTAATTGTGGTAGCTTTCCTAATGTGCCCTTTATAGGGAGGAAAGGCGGTATCAATTATAATCCTTCTCTTGCTGTAAGACAGTTCGGGTATGCTTTGAAAGGACCTCTGAAAGAAGAGGAAGTGCAGGAATCTTTGTACTTCATAGGTGTAGCTGATCCTTGTATCTTAGCTCGATTCGTGGACGCGTGGGGTAAGATTCACAAGAAGGGAAAAGCTTTCTTTGGGAAAAGGAGATTGTAGAGCCTATGATCCATATTCGGATTGGATTCAGAAGAGGGTTGAAGAGGTACTGTTATCATTTCCTGTTGAAGCACTGTTGTATCCCTTAGTCATTGAGCCGCCTACAACCGTTGACATCCTGAGATATACCAAGCTTTGGGCAGAGAAGGAAGAGCTGCGCAAGGAGAACGAAGAGTTGAAGTAGGAAATCAGTCAGCTGAAGCATGATAAGGGTGAAGCTGTATATTTGGCGAAGACAAATGCAGAATTGTTGACTAAGGCGAAGGAAGAACTTGCTGATCAGGTACAAGCACGGAAGCAAGTCGGTCTTGATCTGAAAAGCACTTATGATGTTCTGAGAAGTAAGAAGGAGGATTTAGATAGAGCCTATCTGAAGATATCCAAATTCAATGAGCAATGGAATGCTACCTTGACTGCCAATAAGAGTAGAGAAGATCAGCTTCATGTTCAGGTCGATAAGCTGAAAGCGCAATTCAAGGCCAAGGAGAGAGAGGTATTGCTAGAAACATTCCGCATAAGTACGATCGAGCAGAAATACCAAGAGACTTTGTCAGCACTTGAAGAGTTCAAGATTCGGGCAGAGGTGAAGAAACCCAGGCTTGAGGATGCCTTCAGCGAAGATGCTTGGGAACATCATTGTCATTATCTCTGGGATATGATACGCAAGAGGGAGGTCCTTATCCGAGAGTTGATGGAGAGGCCAGACCATCCCGACACGAAGGAGATGCTTGAGGAGTCTCAGGAGTGGCGTAGAGATCATGGCTACTAGGAATTTTATCTTTTGTAGTTTCATTTGATTTTGTATCTTGATCATCACCAGAGATGTTGGATGAGATCAATACCTCTTTGTATGCGAATATTTCTCATTTGGTTGTATTGTTTCAGCTTTACTTGATATATGATAAAATTTATTGTGGTGTCCTTATCCATCTCTTTTGCTCTTGTTTATTGAAACCAGAATCAAGGGGGAAGATCTCCCTGTGCATACATAGACATGTTTGCATTTTGCATCTTGCATTCTCATTTGCATTGCAGGTTGTTCTTGGTGGCCTTGTGTTCTTATCTCTGCTTGGTTTTCTTCAGTTCAGGATTGAGGAGTTCAGTTTCCACAGGTACTCTACTCCAGGGAATCAGCAGAAGGTGATAGATCAGGTTCAAGCGGAATTGCAGGAGGTCAGGGCTCGTATGGCCCAATTCATGGAACTGATGCAGACTGTTGCTAGTGGACAGGAATAGTTGAGAACGTTGGTCCAGCCGTTGATAGCACGGGTTGATGAAGGCGGTGTTTTGCACGGAGGAGCCGGTGTTGTTCATCCTCCGGTTGGTGGATCTATTCCTCAGGGTATTCCTACTGTTGTTGTACCTCCAGGCGGAGGAGCTGCTGGTGAGAATGTTAATATTGCTGGTAATGGAAGTGTGTGCGTTGTACACGGGGTTGCTGGTCCTCATTGGGAGGATAATCAGGATGATATATTTTTTGTGAAAGATCTAGAGGGCGGTTTTCCGACAGAAGCTGACCGAAGGTTCAAACTGATTAAGGAGAAAATGAAATCATTGGAATGGTATATGTCTAATCTTGGTTTGGTTCCTGGGGTCAGGATTCCCCCCAAATTTAAGGTGCCCGATTTTGATAAGTACAAAGGGACGACTTGTCCCGGAGTACACATTCGGGCGTACTTTAGGAAAATGTCTTCTTATTCCAGTAATGAGAAGCTGTTGATGCATTTCTTCCAGGATAGTCTGGCAGAAGCTTCGTTGGAATGGTATATGGGGCTTGAGAGAACCCATATTCGTAGCTGGAAAGAATTGGTTGAGGCTTTTGTGCGTCATTATCAATATAACAGTGATCTGGCACCCAATCGGGTACAATTGTAGAGTCTGTCATAGAAAAATTCGAAGAGTTTCAAAGAATACGCCCAGAGGTGGCGGGATTTAGCTGCAAGGGTACAACCCCCTATGGTTGAAAGGGAGTTGATTGACCTGTTCATGGCTTCATTACCGGGTGTGCACTTTGAGAAGATGATAGGCTGCATGTCTGCAGGGTTTTCTAATTTGGTAATTGTCGGTGAGCGATTTGAAAGTGGGATCAAATCTGGTAAGATTTCCAATGGTGGTGGATCCTCTTTGGGAGGAACGAAGAAGCCGTATTCTGCAAACCCCAAGAGAAGGGAGGGGGATGCAAATGCTATCTCGCACAAGGGTAAAGGTAGAGCTCAGTCTCGTCAGCATCAACAAGTTGCTATCGTAAATATCCCGGCCGCAGCTCCGCAACAAGGAAATGCTCCATGACCTTATCCTGCTAGGCGCAGGATGCCTGATAGATAATTTATGAATCCTCCGATACCATATTCTCAGTTGTTACAACGGTTGTTGCAATTACAGTTGGTTCAGAAGAGGACCTTGGCTCCTCTCACAGGTATACCGCCTCCTGGTTATGATGCGAACACTCACTGTGATTTTCACTCTGGCGCCCCAGGCCATGATATTGACCATTGAAAAGCTTTTAAGCATAAGGTCCGGGATTTGCTTGATTCCAAAGCTATTAATTTCACCAACGAGGGGCTCAATGTGACTCATAACCCGATGTCGAATCATGGGGTGGCAGGAGCCAATGCCATTATTGAGGGTGAAAAGTTGAATCTGATAACTGATGTTGAAGATTTAAAAACTCCACTGGGTTTTGTGAAAGCTTGTTTGTTGAAGAGGGGAGTATTTCCTGGTTGTTTTGCTGACTGCTCAGAGTGTGAAGCGCAACCTGAGGGTTGTGATCTTTTGAAGAGGGGTATTCAGAGAATGATTGATGAGGGTTGTTTGCAGTTTGATAGAGTTGTGAAAGAAGATGCCGAACACAAAGTGAGTGATGACGGAAATGAAGTTGCTACGATTTCCATTCCATACTGGAATATCAATATTTCAGCGCCTGCTAGACTAGCTCCGGTGACCATTATTGTACCAGGACCTATGTTGTATGAGAGCACTAGAGCTATCCCATGGAACTATGGGGGAGAGGTGTTCTGTAACGGGCAAAAACAAGAATGGGCAGAATCGGTAAGCGGAAGTTCGTCGGTTGAGAACATAGTTGGTGCCGGAGTGTAACACGGTGGGAGAACTGACTTTAAACAATGTTGCGGATAGCAAGAGTCGCCACCGACTTTTATTTTATCCATAAGGAAAGGTTATAAAAGAACAGGAAAGACCTTAGAGAATATTTTGGGTCCGGGGGGTAGGTTATGAAAAGGGAAGGTGTTAGCACCCTTTTCATCCATGGTTATCCATGGGCTCTTAGGTACTTAAGCTCACTTTTGAATTGTTTTGAAAGTGTAGTGTGTGAATAGGAAATTTTCAGAATAGTTAATAAATAATCCATGTAAGGATGTGTTAAGAACTTGTTTGAAAACTTGTTGAAAATTTGTTTAAGTGTGAAAAAGTTTTGAAGTGAGCAAGTATCTAGGAGTAGCCTACCCTAATGTTTTAAGGTCTTTCTTATTCTTTATCCTTTCCTTAGTAAGACTATCCCTACTATAATGGAGTAGGTAGTCCTTACTTTGGATGTTAAGGGACATGTGAGGGACAATTGGATTTTTGAAGGCCATTGTGGGGTGTAATAAGCAAACTGGAGGGACTATCATCATTTTTCGAAAGGGACTCGATTCGTAAAGGCAACCATAAGGGACTTTGATGATTTTCTTTTTGAGGGACTTGCTTTATACACCCCACTTAACCAATATTCATAGGCAACTTGAGGGATATCCTTAAGAAGTGAGACGGCTATTAAAATCGACTTACGTGTGTGAAATGTTTAATTTAATTATCTTATATTAAAATGATCTAATTTATTTTTTTAAATATCATACATATTAGCACTCCCTAATTACTAACCATAATGATAATAATAATTAAGTAATTACAATTTACATCCAAGAGGCAATTACAAAATAAATAAAAAAAATAACAAATAAGCAAATAAAATATTAGGGTTAGTAAATAATAAGAAAAATTAAATAAGGTTAGTATAAATATAAAGTTAGTGAAAATAATTAGTTGAAACAATAATAATGAGAAAAATAGACAAAGTTAGAAAAAATAATAAGATAGAAATTTCAAAATAATAATAAGCAACAAAATATGATTAGCAATAATAATTAATTAATAACGTGATTAAACATAAGATTTGATTTTTATTTAGAAACATAAATGATTAAATAATTACTATAATATAAAGTTCTAAATATCATAAGATTTGATTTTTATTTAGAAACATAAATGATTAAATAATTACTATAATATAAAGTTCTAAATATCATAAGATTTGATTTTTATTTAGAAACATAAATGATTAAATAATTACTATAATATAAAGTTCTAAATATAACATAATTATAAATTTCTTAATCATTTACAAAAATTTAATTATCTCTAATTATATATTAACAATTATTAAGAAAAATATTTACACATTATGATGAAAACAAATTTTAACTAATCAATAATCACATTCACCAA
This sequence comes from Lathyrus sativus, assembly GCA_963859935.3. Taxonomy (NCBI): domain Eukaryota; kingdom Viridiplantae; phylum Streptophyta; class Magnoliopsida; order Fabales; family Fabaceae; genus Lathyrus; species Lathyrus sativus. The sequence continues at coordinate 282,175,678 of OZ012736.1, forward strand.
AATTTTACATTAAGTGTTTATAAGGTTTAATTTTATTTACAAAAATTTACAAGAATTATAATAAATATATACATAGAATCATATAGAAAATTAAAATTAGGTTTTCATATTAATTTGGAAAAAAGATGTTAATGTCATTTATTTTAAAAAAACAGATTTTTATATTACAACAAATTTTAATAAATTAATGATAACAATAATAATAATAATGATAATAATGATAATAATAATAAATAATGATAATAATAATAATAATAATAATAATAATAATAATAATAATAATAATAATAATAATAAAGCAATAATGAATTTTAAATGTGCCAAATAACCCAACAATGTTGCTAACGCAGAAATGCGCTCATCGCAACCAGATCTAAATCGGACGAAACAAAATTTATCGCAAAGAAAAAGAAATTAAGCAAAAAATAGTATTATTGCTCACACAAAAATGCGATCATCGCAACCAGATCGAACTAACACAAATGTCACGCGTCATGCACACAAATGTGCAAACATCGTATCGACATAATTCGATCAACAATCTTATATATATAAACTCTAACAATTTAAAAATTATATATATATAAACGCAACAGTAATAGATAAAGAAAAAGAAATAACGGTAATAGATGAAGAAAAAGAAATAACGGTAAAAGATGAAGAAAAAGAAACAACAGTAATAGATGAAGGAAAAGAAATAACGGTAAACGATGAAGAAAAAGAAACAATAGTAATGGATGAAGAAGAAAACTAAATAACGGCCAACGGCACTCACTCCTCTTAGGTTTTTTTCATTCTCCCTTCTTTTCCAACAAGGCAACACATATATATATAGGGAACAAATTAGGGTTAACACCAAATTGTCAATAATGCCCCTAAAGCCCATTTTAAAGCCCAAACTAAATAATTAGTTAAGAAAAAATAAAATTTAAATAATTTAAAATAATTAAAATAAACTTAAAATAAAAACTAATAATCCTATTGATTCCTAAAATAAAAAATATTATAAAAAGAACAAAATTTTTTTCAATATTTTTTTATTTTATGATTTTTTGGATATTTTTATGAATAATTTAGAAAAAAGTGAAAAAAATAATATTTTAAAAAATGATTTAATTAAAATACGAAAATAATAATTAAATAATAATAAAAAACTATTTTTGTTATTTTTTTTAATGAAAGATAGAAAAATTTAGAGTAAAAATAATAAAAACAACAAAAAGTGCCAAAGGTGAGATTCAAACTCTCAACCTCTCACACTCATAACTCCTTACACATGTCCTCCTGCCAATTGTGCCATTTTTACTTTTTAGAAAAAAAGTGCATGCCATATGATATTTACCTGCAAAAAGTCAAACGACTACACAAATTTGTTAGTAATTGATTAAATGCAATGAAATGCGACGACAAATCTTAGGGCAAAATTTGGGGTATTACAGTTATTACGATAATATTTCTCACCCAACCTCTCTTTGATGTTGGCAAAAAAAATCATGAAGTTTGACTTTGGTTTGACCACAGTTGACCTCAGTTTGACCTTTTAACTGCATTGACTGCTTTTGACTTATCTGATCATCTGACTGAGCAAACTTTTGAGAAAAGTCTTGAAACTTGACATGGGGGTTCTTATACACATATAAGATGTTATGAAGCTCACTTGAAGTCTTGGAAGTCCATTTAGCCTGATTAAAGTCAAAACCCTAGTTTTGGATGCACTGCTTAGGAGGTGCATTGTCTGAGGGAATTGTCAACTCTTCTGACCAATTATGAATTTTGTGAACCTTGTGAACCTTCTTGGAACACAAAGTCTTGTATTGTGAGGGCAAATTTTGGGGTGCAACAGCTGCCCCTGTTCAATTTTCTGAAACCTGAGGGGTTAGATTGGTATATTTGCCAGTCGTAACCTGGAAGGTTGAAGGGGATTGAACACAAAAGCCCAAAAATTTGCACTCACCAGTGCATGGAGTGATATTGATGGTTGGTTGAACATGATTGAGTGGGCTTAAAGATGCCACTAGGGGAAAGTTCTTCAGTAGTATAATGAGAGCTGTCAGGAGTCTGGAGTAATACTGATGTAACAGCATGTCTTCATGAGGATAGAGCGATCAATAATGATAACCCTAAAGCAGTCTTGAAGTGATAAATCGGACCTCAGGAGGATAGAGCAATCAATAGCTCTAAAGCAGTCTTGAAGTAATAATGGCTTCAGGAGGATAGAGCAATCAATAGCTCTAAAGCAGTCTTGAAGTAATAGAATGGCTTCAGGAGGATAGAGCAATCAACAGCTCTAAAGTAGTCTTGAAGTAATGATTTCAGGAGGATAGAGCAATGAATAGCTCTAAAGCAGTCTTGAAATAATAACGTGATATGTCTTCAGGAGGATAGAGCAATCAATAGCTCTAAAGCAATCTTGAAGTAATGATTTCAGGAGGATAGAGCAATGAATAGCTCTAAAGCAGTCTTGAAATAATAACATGATATGTCTTCAGGAGGATAGAGCAATCAATAGCTCTAAAGCAGTCTTGAAGTAATGATTTCAGGAGGATAGAGCAATGAATAGCTCTAAAGCAGTCTTGAAATAATAATGTAATTTCAGGAGGATAGAGCAATGAATACTCTAAAGCAGTCTTGAAGTAATGATTTCAGGAGGATAGAGCAATGAATACTCTAAAGCAGTCATGAAGTAATGACGTGATATGTCTTCAGGAGGATAGAGCAATCAATAGCTCTAAAGCAGTCTTGAAATAATAATGTGATATGTCTTCACGAGGATAGAGCAATCAATAGCTCTAAAGCAGTCTTGAAGTAATGATTTCAGGAGGATAGAGCAATGAATAGCTCTAAAGCAGTCTTGAAATAATAATGTAATTTCAGGAGGATAGAGCAATGAATACTCTAAAGCAGTCTTGAAATAATAATGGCTTCAGGAGGATAGAGCAATCAATAGCTCTAAAGCAGTCTTGAAATAATAATGTGATATGTCTTCAGGAGGATAGAGCAATCAATAGCTCTAAAGCAGTCTTGAAGTAATGATTTCAGGAGGATAGAGCAATGGATAGCTCTAAAGCAGTCTTGAAATAATAATGTAATTTCAGGAGGATAGAGCAATGGATAACTCTAAAGCAGTCTTGAAATAATAATGGCTTCAGGAGGATAGAGCAATCAATAGCTCTAAAGCAGTCTTGAAATAATAATGTGATATGTCTTCAGGAGGATAGAGCAATCAATAGCTCTAAAGCAGTCTTGAAGTAATGATTTCAGGAGGATAGAGCAATGGATAGCTCTAAAGCAGTCTTGAAATAATAATGTAATTTCAGGAGGATAGAGCAATGGATAACTCTAAAGCAGTCTTGAAATAATTAGATGGCTTCAGGAGGATAGAGCAATCAATAGCTCTAAAGCAGTCTTGAAGTAGTAATATGACCTCATGAGGATAGAGCAACGAATAGCTCTAAAGCAGTCTTGAAGTAATAGGATGATTTCAGGAGGATAGAGCAATCGGTAGCTCTAAAGCAGTCTTGAAGTCATGAGAGGCTATCAGGAGGATAAAATAACCCTGAGGTTACAATAAAGCAGTCCCAAAGTAATAAGAAGCTCATCAGGAGGATAAAGTAACCCTGAGGTTACAATAAAGCAGTCCCAAAGATCATAAGATTGTTTGTTGGATAATTAACCTGAAAACAAGGTAGCATTCTGTATAACAACATTAGTTTATGCTTTATGTATGCATGTATGACATGATGCACTTAGGTAATGTACTATAGACATATATGTTATGGTATGATGTAAATGATGTATGTATGCTATGACACTGCTGGAAGTGTCTGGATATCCTTGTATAACAACTGCTGGCCAAGGAAAATAAATCCCGATTCGTTGTTGAAGAATACATAACCCTCCGTCTGCTGGGGATAACAAGGTATAGATAACCTCTCATTGTTGGGGATAACAAGGTATAGATAACCTCCCGTTGTTGGGGACAGTAGGGTATAGATAACCTTCGTTTTCGTTTGATAGTAGGATAAGTATAACATCCCGTCTTCGTTCATCGTGCCCTTATTGGAAAGTAATTTCCCGTATATCCGTATGAGGATAAAAGAGATGGATATAAATTCCAGGGGAGATTAGACTTTGTGAAAATGGATTAGTCCTACTGATGGTTTGTAACTGCCTTGTAAAGATGAACCGGCGAAGCTTCGTTGAAATCCTTCCCTCGTTCGTCCTTAGTAAATACTATTACTGCATTTTCATGCATTTCTGGTAAACATCAATCATATTAAAAGCATACATGCATTTCTAGTAAACATCAATCATATTCAAAGGCATACATACATTCAAACACAACCAATGGACGTTTCGCTTATGTAAATAGGGTAAAAGTAAATCTGGATTCAAAAGATGGAATTTATTTATATCAAAAGTGACCCATACACGGGTAAGTTTGTACAAGGAGACATAAACCCTAGTAAGAGAATTTTGTCATGAAGTTTTACAAAAAGAATCAGCTATGTGGGAAATAATCCTATTGAGTTTCAATTCTACTATTGCCCCTCAAGTATCTCATCTTCTTGCTGTTGAGACGGAAACGATTGGATTGAGCTTTATCTGTTTGAGCTTGAGTAAGTAGTACAACTGGTTGCAGTTTCATGAGTGATCCAAACGAGACATAGTCATACGCTTTAATCCCTAACTTTTGCCTGGATTGCCCTTTCAGGTTTTCAATCCACCGGGATACCCTTTTTTGCCCAAGCCGCCTTTTCAGGTTTTCGACTTGCCGGGTGTACATCTTTTTATATATATATCCCTAATTTTTGCCCAAACCCTTTTGGTTTGCCGGGATGCCCTTATTTTTGCCTAGGCCTGTCAACCTAGCGGGTCTCTTTTTATGCGTAGTATTTTTTAACTATGTCTGCGTTTACAGGTTGTGGGAAGTCTTCACCATCCATTGTAGTCAGTATCATGGCACCTCCTGAGAACACTGTCTTGACTACAAATGGTCCCTCATATGTTGGAGTCCACTTGCCCCTAGGATCACCCTGTGGTAATATGATACGCTTGATTACCAAGTCACCAGCCTGATATACCTTTGGTTTAACCTTCTTGTTAAAAGCTTTGATCATCCGTTTCTGGTACATCTGGCCATGACAAACTGCTGCTAACCTTTTCTCATCAATCAAATTTATTTGGTCAAGTCGAGTCTGAATCCACTCATCTTCATCCAAGCCTGCATCCTTCATAATTCTCAAGGAGGGGATCTGAACTTCAATAGGCAGAACTGCTTCCATACCATAGACTAAGGAGAATGGGGTTGCCCCTGTTGAAGTACGTATTGTAGTACGATAACCATGCAGAGCAAATGGTAACATCTCGTGCCAATCTTTGTAAGTAACAGTCATCTTCTGTACAATCTTCTTAATGTTCTTATTAGCAGCTTCAACTGCCCCATTCATCTTTGGACGATACGGAGAAGAGTTGTGATGCTTAATCTTGAACTGTGTACAGAGATCAGTAATCATAGTGTTGTTCAGATTAGAGCCAACTTCGAAATCAACAAGGTAGTATGGGTCAACATATACTGTCTTAGTCGGCAAGCAGCCCATGCCAAAGCGCAGCAAGTTTTCTCGAGCAGTGAGTATCTTGTTTCACAGTCGGTAAACTTTTTGCTAAGGTAGTATATTGCCTGCTCTTTTCGACCAGACTCGTCATGTTGCCCCAATACACACCCCATTGAGTTGTCTAATACTGTTAAATACATAATCAAGGGTCTTCCATCAACTGGTGGCATTAAAATTGGAGGTTCTAGCAAATATCTCTTGATTTCATCAAAGGCAGTCTGGCACTCATCATTCCATTCCATCACCTGATCTTTCTTCAACAACTTGAAGATTGGCTCACAGATGGTAGTTAATTGGGAAATAAATCTTGCAATGTAGTTCAATCGTCCCAAGAAACCTCTAACCTCCTTCTCAGTACGGGGAGCTGGCATCTCTCGTATAGCTTTCACTTTTTGTTGTAACAACCTAGCAAGCTCCACAGGTATTTCACAATCGTCCTCGTTTCCGTCTTCAGTTTGATAGATCGGATTCTCGAAATTGTAATTGGCAATAGTAGAACTGTTATCAACTGGATCCAGAGTGGATGAGGATCTGCATTTTAGTGGCGTGGGTGTAAGAACACATAGCTGATAAAGCAAAAATAAAAGAAAAAGAAAGACAAGGAACACAATATTTGCGAAAACGAAACGTCCACTGATCTTATCGAATGAAGTATGCAAATGAAACGACAACCCGTAACAAGCACACCATTGTGCCCCGGGTAAGGCACATGGCTTGAAAGTTTTAATTGTTCCAGAAATTATAAATTTAAAAACATAACACAGTAATAGTATTTACTCCTGACTAAAGGAGATAGGGATAACATCTTCAGCTTTCCAATTATTGAGTCCAGCACCCACAGTAGGAAAAATCCATGCCTCCAAGTCGTAGTCTTCATCTTGATCTCCCACAGCATTGATAACCCCTTGATTGGTGATACGAACAGCACGAGCACGACGAACAGCCTTCTGGGACTCTGCAGTGAAACCCAAACCAAACTTGTCAGACTTGTATGGAATATCAGGAAGCTGACCCCAAATAGTACAACCACCTTCTTCCACCACAGCTTTTGCATCATTGAGGGAGGCCATTGCCATTGTTGGAGGGTTTCTGATGACCACAGGAACCTTCTTCACAGCAGGAGGAGTCACACAATCCTTAACAGCCCAGGGAACCACTTCAAATGACTGACATGGAGTTTCAATGTATTCACCTTCTATTTCCAGATACTTGAAAGTGTTTACATGGCTGACAAAGTATTCTTCCTCTCCAAAGACAGTAACAACTTTTCCATTCACCGGATATCTCAACTTTTGATGTAATGTGGAGGTCACAGCACCTGCCCCATGGATCCAGGGATGACCAAGCAGACATGAGTACGAAGGACGAATATCCATCACATAGAATGTAGCAGTAAACACCTGAGAGCCAACCTTGATTGGAAGATCAATTTCCCCATGCACTACTCTTCTAGAACCATCAAAAGCCTTTACCATAATATTACTGGGCTTCAATACCGTATCTTCAGGACTCAGCTTGTTCAGGACTTCCTTAGGCAACACATTCAGAGAGGAACCATTGTCTATCAGCACATGAGACAGGGTAGTGCCCCTGCATTCAATTGAAATATGCAAGGCCCTGTTATGATCCCTCTTGGCAGGGGTCAAGTCAGCATCAGAAAATCCTAACCCGTTGTCATAGGTCAGGTGAGCAACACAATTCTCAAACTGGTCCACAGAAATTGCACTGGGTACATGAGCCATCTTTAGAAACTTGATCAATGACTTGGCATGAGCCTCAGAACATAATAACGGGGAGAGCATAGAAATCTTTGAGGGAGTATGCCCCAGCTGATCAACAATATCATAATCACTCTTGCGAATGATTTTCAATACTTCTTCCATCTACTTAGAGAGGTCATCAGCAGCTGGCACATCAGTAGATACAGGCTCAATAACAGGACCCTTGCCCCGAGCATCAGTGGTGGAAGTAACAGCAGGAGTAACTGCACTCTTAGAAGCAACTGGAGGAGAGAAGACTCTTCCACTACGAGTGATCTTGCTAGATCCAGCAATATTATCAATGTCAACAGGCACATCAGGTAAAGGCTCTTGCTTAACACCATGGATGTAAACGTCAGACCCATAGTGCCAAGGTACAGCTTTGTCAGATGTATAAGGAATAGGACCAGGAGTGGTAATGATCAGAGGAGCCATCCATAGCATCCATTCTATCCACCAGCATCTTGAATTTGTCTTCGTTAGGCTCATGGTAGCAGTTAGCCTCAGAATCAGAGTCCCCCATAGTGTTGTGGAGACTGCCTCTCTCCTGCTCAGACTCTTCAGATTCATAGTCTTCAACCTGTTCCTTGGTCTTGTCAGGACCTTTGAATCTTCTTCCCATGTTGAGCAACCCAGCAGACCTTCTAGCTTTCTTAGTCTTCTTGGCCAGCAGTGTCTTCAATTCATCCTGCCCCTTGGATAGGTTCAGGATCAGCTCTTGGAACTGTGCATTCTGTGCCTGAAGATCCTTAACTGATTGTTCAAGAGCCATTGCTGAAATAAACAGCGAGAAGATGAGAAACCTGTGCACAATTATAACCCTGTGATGCAATGATATGGGAATGCATATGCAATGTTTTCAAGGACCGCAGGATTTAAATTTGCTTAAACAAACAAGAAAGTAACTTTTTATTAGTAATAACTTGTTTTGCCTTTTAGGCTTACAAAAAATGAAAACGAAATAAGTACAAAAGATGGGGTTTTAAGTCTCCCATGGACGCTTCCTCTTTGTGTTGAGGTATGAGTTGAGGTTTCGTTCCTCATGAAGTAGCTTTGTTAGCTCTAGGATCCTTGCTTGGCTTGCTTTGTAATGAGCCTCGAAAGTATCCCTTTGCTCTTTCAGTTGGATCCATGATCTCTGCAAGTCTTCCATATCAGTAGGCCTGTCTGGGTGAAGGATGGTATAAGCTGTGTCTCCTTCAGCAACAGGTTCCATGGTAACTGGTAGGACGGCAGGATATGGCATCATGAGTGTCTGAGCACGAGATCGTACCCATCTGAGATAAGCCTCCATAGGAATAGTGTACTTAGGCTCCAGTGTCTTGTTGTCAACCCTGTTTACCTTTCCCCAAGCTCGGATGAATCTCTGATGGTAACCCTGAAGATCGTTGTTGTAATCAAACACAATGCCCTGAATCAACATGTCATGTGGACCATCGCTCCGGGCGTAACCAAACTGTCGTAAAGCTAGAGATGGGTTGTAGGTGATGCCTCCTCTTATGCCTAGAAGTGGCACATTAGGAAACTCCCCACAACGGTCAATGATGGTGACATTCTCCATAGATCTGGAGCACCAATGGATGTCTGAGTGAGAAAGTGACATGATCCTCTTGGACCATCTGAACCCTTGCTCATTCTTCATTACTGAGCGAGGAAGGTGAGAAATAAACCACCTAGAAAGTAAAGGTATGCAGCACATCAAAGTTCCTCTTGCCCTTGTAGTACGGGTGTGAAGAGAATGTAGGATGTCTCCAAGTAAGGTAGGCACTGGATTGTGACTCAGGAATATGTTGATGGCATGAACGTCTATGAACTGATCAGGATTGGGGAACAACACTAAGCCATAAATCAATAAGGCTAAGATCTCCTCAAAAGCATCGTAGCTCATAGCCTTCAAGAACATTTGAGCTTTATCCACTAATACCTTGGCAAGAATACCTTTAACTTCACTTCTCGTCTCTAGAACAATGTCAGACTTCTTCAGATGTAGAGCTGCAACAATAACTTCTGGTTTAAGCTCCTTCTCTAAGCCTGTGAATGGCTTCTGATCAAGAACAGGTATACCCAGAAGTTTAGAGAACTCCTCCATGGTTGGAACCAGCTGATAATCAGGAAATGTAAAGCAATGGTGCTTAGGGTCAAAGAACTGGAACAGCACACTCATCATGTCTTCACTGAACCCTGAAGTAACTAGATCCAATAAGTGACCATGTCTCTTGTTGAACTGGGAATGATCAGGAACTAGGGAAACCAACTCCTTGAGCCTAGCAGGTATCCCTACAAAGTTGATCCTGATGGTGTTTCTACGAGCAGAAGCCATGACCTGCAACAAAGAACAAAGATAAATCCTTTGGTCCTTGAAATGGTTAGGGAAAATGATATGCTCATGATGCATGATGATGTCATGATGTTATGTTCAATCACAAACATGCGGCACACACAAACAAGTCACACAATTGCCCTAGGTTTAAAGGCTTGCATGAGGTTTAAAGGTAAGTACCCTCCCCTGAAGTTAGATGGTTCATCCTGTCCTACAAAAGTAACCGGGTTCTAAGGGATCTCAATATCATTGATCCTTCACAAGGGTGGTTGATCAGAAGGCAACTTACTTGCCAACCAAAACCCTCCAAGTTTAAGATCTCAATGAGCGTAGTATCGAGTGTCAACCAACTTCAGTCTGCACCAAAGCCGGTTACCTCACTACTTTCTAAAGGCCAAGAAGAGTTAACTAGGGTTCTAAAAGTCAGTTAGTGCATTGACAACATATGGCAGCCTCAATATTATCCTCAACTTGACTTAAGGAATATAAGCACCAACCAAGAAGTCGCACTAACTATGGCCACCAGATCAACCGTATCGATATACGTCGTACAGTTTCCTTGGTCTATTGCCATTTACCTAAGGTACACTAGATCCGGGTTAGGACCTTTCACACATAAGAGCACCCCAACAATATAATAATAAAGCAAACAAGGCAAACAATTTAAAGTGATCTTAATTCCTAAGGGTACCCCTCTTAAATAGGTCCCCAGCAGAGTCGCCAGTTCTGTAACACGGTGGGAGAACTGACTTTAAACAATGTTGCGGATAGCAAGAGTCGCCACCGACTTTTATTTTATCCATAAGGAAAGGTTATAAAAGAACAGGAAAGACCTTAGAGAATATTTTGGGTCCGGGGGGTAGGTTATGAAAAGGGAAGGTGTTAGCACCCTTTTCATCCATGGTTATCCATGGGCTCTTAGGTACTTAAGCTCACTTTTGAATTGTTTTGAAAGTGTAGTGTGTGAATAGGAAATTTTCAGAATAGTTAATAAATAATCCATGTAAGGATGTGTTAAGAACTTGTTTGAAAACTTGTTGAAAATTTGTTTAAGTGTGAAAAAGTTTTGAAGTGAGCAAGTATCTAGGAGTAGCCTACCCTAATGTTTTAAGGTCTTTCTTATTCTTTATCCTTTCCTTAGTAAGACTATCCCTACTATAATGGAGTAGGTAGTCCTTACTTTGGATGTTAAGGGACATGTGAGGGACAATTGGATTTTTGAAGGCCATTGTGGGGTGTAATAAGCAAACTGGAGGGACTATCATCATTTTTCAAAAGGGACTCGATTCGTAAAGGCAACCATAAGGGACTTTGATGATTTTCTTTTTGAGGGACTTGCTTTATACACCCCACTTAACCAATATTCATAGGCAACTTGAGGGATATCCTTAAGAAGTGAGACGGCGATTAAAATCGACTTACGTGTGTGAAATGTTTAATTTAATTATCTTATATTAAAATGATCTAATTTATTTTTTTAAATATCATACATATTAGCACTCCCTAATTACTAACCATAATGATAATAATAATTAAGTAATTACAATTTACATCCAAGAGGCAATTACAAAATAAATAAAAAAAATAACAAATAAGCAAATAAAATATTAGGGTTAGTAAATAATAAGAAAAATTAAATAAGGTTAGTATAAATATAAAGTTAGTGAAAATAATTAGTTGAAACAATAATAATGAGAAAAATAGACAAAGTTAGAAAAAATAATAAGATAGAAATTTCAAAATAATAATAAGCAACAAAATATGATTAGCAATAATAATTAATTAATAACGTGATTAAACATAAGATTTGATTTTTATTTAGAAACATAAATGATTAAATAATTACTATAATATAAAGTTCTAAATATCATAAGATTTGATTTTTATTTAGAAACATAAATGATTAAATAATTACTATAATATAAAGTTCTAAATATCATAAGATTTGATTTTTATTTAGAAACATAAATGATTAAATAATTACTATAATATAAAGTTCTAAATATAACATAATTATAAATTTCTTAATCATTTACAAAAATTTAATTATCTCTAATTATATATTAACAATTATTAAGAAAAATATTTACACATTATGATGAAAACAAATTTTAACTAATCAATAATCACATTCACCAAAATTTTACATTAAGTGTTTATAAGGTTTAATTTTATTTACAAAAATTTACAAGAATTATAATAAATATATACATAGAATCATATAGAAAATTAAAATTAGGTTTTCATATTAATTTGGAAAAAAGATGTTAATGTCATTTATTTTAAAAAAACAGATTTTTATATTACAACAAATTTTAATAAATTAATGATAACAATAATAATAATAATGATAATAATGATAATAATAATAAATAATGATAATAATAATAATAATAATAATAATAATAATAATAATAATAATAATAATAATAATAATAATAAAGCAATAATGAATTTTAAATGTGCCAAATAACCCAACAATGTTGCTAACGCAGAAATGCGCTCATCGCAACCAGATCTAAATCGGACGAAACAAAATTTATCGCAAAGAAAAAGAAATTAAGCAAAAAATAGTATTATTGCTCACACAAAAATGCGATCATCGCAACCAGATCGAACTAACACAAATGTCACGCGTCATGCACACAAATGTGCAAACATCGTATCGACATAATTCGATCAACAATCTTATATATATAAACTCTAACAATTTAAAAATTATATATATATAAACGCAACAGTAATAGATAAAGAAAAAGAAATAACGGTAATAGATGAAGAAAAAGAAATAACGGTAAAAGATGAAGAAAAAGAAACAACAGTAATAGATGAAGGAAAAGAAATAACGGTAAACGATGAAGAAAAAGAAACAATAGTAATGGATGAAGAAGAAAACTAAATAACGGCCAACAGCACTCACTCCTCTTAGGTTTTTTTCATTCTCCCTTCTTTTCCAACAAGGCAACACATATATATATAGGGAACAAATTAGGGTTAACACCAAATTGTCAATAATGCCCCTAAAGCCCATTTTAAAGCCCAAACTAAATAATTAGTTAAGAAAAAATAAAATTTAAATAATTTAAAATAATTAAAATAAACTTAAAATAAAAACTAATAATCCTATTGATTCCTAAAATAAAAAATATTATAAAAAGAACAAAATTTTTTTCAATATTTTTTTATTTTATGATTTTTTGGATATTTTTATGAATAATTTAGAAAAAAGTGAAAAAAATAATATTTTAAAAAATGATTTAATTAAAATACGAAAATAATAATTAAATAATAATAAAAAACTATTTTTGTTATTTTTTTTTAATGAAAGATAGAAAAATTTAGAGTAAAAATAATAAAAACAACAAAAAGTGCCAAAGGTGAGATTCGAACTCTCAACCTCTCACACTCATAACTCCTTACACATGTCCTCCTGCCAATTGTGCCATTTTTACTTTTTAGAAAAAAAGTGCATGCCATATGATATTTACCTGCAAAAAGTCAAACGACTACACAAATTTGTTAGTAATTGATTAAATGCAATGAAATGCGACGACAAATCTTAGGGCAAAATTTGGGGTATTACAGTTATTATGATAATATTTCTCACCCAACCTCTCTTTGATGTTGGCAAAAAAAATCATGAAGTTTGACTTTGGTTTGACCACAGTTGACCTCAGTTTGACCTTTTAACTGCATTGACTGCTTTTGACTTATCTGATCATCTGACTGAGCAAACTTTTGAGAAAAGTCTTGAAACTTGACATGGGGGTTCTTATACACATATAAGATGTTATGAAGCTCACTTGAAGTCTTGGAAGTCCATTTAGCCTGATTAAAGTCAAAACCCTAGTTTTGGATGCACTGCTTAGGAGGTGCATTGTCTGAGGGAATTGTCAACTCTTCTGACCAATTATGAATTTTGTGAACCTTGTGAACCTTCTTGGAACACAAAGTCTTGTATTGTGAGGGCAAATTTTGGGGTGCAACACGGAGGTATTACCAGAAGTGGTAGGGTCTTTGCTCCACCAGAGGTTAATGCTGATAAGAATGACAGGGGTAAGCGTAAGGCTGTGATTGAAGAAAATGCCCAACCCCAGGTTGTTACTGATGATCTTTCAAAGGATACGGAGGAATTTATGAGGCTAACTCGGAAGGGTGACTACAAAATTGTGGATCACTTGAATCAAACTCCTTCGAGGATTTCTATCCTGTCATTGTTGATGAGTTTGGAGGCGCATCGCAACACTCTACTTAAAGTTTTGAATGCAGCGTACGTACCCCGAGAGATTTCTGTTAATCAGTTGGAGGGGGTAGTTGCTCATGTGAATGCCGACAATGGTCTCGGTTTTACTAATTTAGATCTGACTCTTGCTGGGAGGAACCATAATCGTGCTTTGTGTATATATTTGGAGTGTAGAGGTTCTCTGATGTCGCATGTCTTGGTTGATACGGGATCATCCCTCAATGTGCTTCCGAAGAAGGCATTGATGAAGTTGGACATTCAGGGTTTGTTGTGCACGCCCAGTGATCTAGTGGTAAGAGCTTTCGATGGATCAAAGAGATCAGTATTTGGAGAAATCACGCTGCCTATTCAGATAGGGCCAGAGATCTTTGATGCAACTTTCTATATTATGGATATCCAGCCAACTTACAGCTGTTTGCTCGACCGACCTTGGATACATGCTGCCGGGGCAGTTACCTCAACGTTGCATCAAAAGCTGAAATATATGGTGGAAGGAAAGATAGTTACCGTGTGGCGTGAAGAGGACATTATGGTTAGCCATCTGTCATCCCTCAAGTATGTAGAAATAGATCGTGAGATCCACGAAACGCTCTGCCAGGCCTTCAAAACAGTTCAGATTCAGAGGATGTCTCCTGTAGAAGGCAAAGGTCCAGAGGTTTCAATGTCGTCACTTAAGGAAGCCCGTGCTATCGTAGAATCTGGCTCGTCTCAGAAGTGGGGCCAAGTTCTCGATGTTCCTGTCAAGAAGGACAAGTTCGGCCTGGGATACAAACCCTCTAGTTCTTCTCAGATTCCGAGATACAGGGGACCTGTGTAGTTCACCAGCAGTGGTGTGATATTTGACAGGATTAATATCGTTGAAGACGATGAAGGTGACAGTGACTGCGACATGGATGCGTGGATTCATCCATGTACTCCCGGCCAGAAGTTGTGCAACTGGACTACCGAAGAAGTCATTCATGTTACTGCTGTAGAGTAATGTTCATTGTTTTGATTATGTTCAGTCCTGCGTTCTGCCCAAGACGTAGTAACCCATTTGTGGGGCCTTCTTTTTATTTACAGTTTATCATTAATAAAAGACGTTTTGCATTCAAATATTGTGATCCCTATTTTTCTTGTTTTTGTTTTCCATTTATACTTAATAGAAAAATGGCAATGTGTTTTGTTTGTTGCATCAAATAATAAACATAACATCCTCATGCAGGTCTTTTCTATCAGATGCCATCGATTCAGGTTCAGCTATGACTTCGTATGACTTTGATAATCCCATTTAACAAGCTGAAGATGAGACTGACGAAGACTGTGAACTACCCGAAGAGTTAGCCAGACTTCTCAAGCAGGAGGAAAGGGTTATTGTGCCTCATCAGGAGGATATTGAGATTATTAATCTGGGTACCGAGGATGACAAGAAAGAGGTCAAAGTAGGGGTTGCATTGGAAGACAGTGTCAAGAGAAGATTGGTTGGAATGCTCTGTGAGTATAAGGATATCTTCGCTTGGTCTTACCAAGACATGCCTGGGCTGGATACAGATATTATGGTACACCGGCTACCTCTCAGAGAAGAATTCTTGCCAGTCAAGCAGAAGTTGAGACGGACAAGGCCTGACATGGCAGCCAAGATCAAAGAAGAAGTTCAGAAGCAGTTGAATGTTGGGTTTCTTGCTGTCACGAATTACCCTCTGTGGGTCGCTAATATTGTTCTTGTGCCTAAGAAGGATGGAAAGGTCAGGATGTGCATTGATTATCGAGATCTGAATAAAGCGAGTCCGAAAGATGATTTCCCGCTCCCTCATATTGATGTGTTGGTTGATAACACCGCTCAGTATTCTGTGTTTTCGTTCATGGATGGCTTCTCTGGGTATAACCAAATCAAAATGGCCCTAGAGGACATGGAGAAAACTACTTTCATCACACCGTGGGGAACTTTTTGCTATAAGGTGATACCCTTTGGATTGAAAAATGCAGGGGCAACTTATCATCGGGCGATGGTTGTCGCTACCGCGAAAATAAGGTGCCGGCAAAACAGAAGAGTCGCCACCTTTCGTTATTTATCCCTCAGAACGGGAAAGAAAACGATCGGAAAAACCTGACGAAAAGGTATAAGACAAGGTCATCGCAACCAATGTCTGGGATCGGGAGTCGGTTACGCAAGGGGAAGGTATTAGCACCCCTCACATCCATCGTACTCGATGGGATCCACGCTTGTTGTCTTTATCTGACGGGTTGGTTTTACTATCTACCTATCAAGGCTGGTCTGAAAAGAAAAGAAAATGACTCAGAAAAGCGTCGCACTTTATGCCTACGTATTCTCATCAGAGAATGAGAAATCAGAGTCAACGTAGTTCGCCTAACTACGGGTTACGGGGAAGGTGGCTCGCCAATACATCAGTATTGTGCCTACGTACTCTCAACAGGTATGAGAGATCAGAGCTTACGTAGTTCGGGATAATACGGATTACGGGGATTCAGATTCATCTGTTTTTTCGAGTAGGGTTAACAAACAGTTCCAGCAGTTTAGTGTACGCAGCTCGACCCTTGGAGACTTAGGCGTTACCATTTGCGATAGAACTGGGAGTTAACGACACTCTTTTCTTCAGAAAAGCTTCCTTTGAATTATGGGCCCACGGGGCAAAAAAGTTTGAAGTTTGTTTTCTGTCTTTTACGGAAGAACTGTTTTTTAGTTGTCTGTAGTTTGTACAGCACTAGGGACTATGACCTGGGAACAAATGCTTCGCATATCATCCAAAGGACGTATACTAAACATTCTAGACGATTGAGAGGAGGCCGCTCAATTATCATTACCCAAGTAGCTTAAGGCTTGTATCGCGCTTATACTAACTTGCCTTTATTACGTTTTTTACTGTTGTTCTGAGATGAGAAGAGAGGAAAGGACTCTACAGGGGAGACTATCAAGCATCCTACTGTTGTCATGCCAAGGATTCATCCTATGGTTGAAGTTTGAAACAGGGAACTCCTAGACGTTATCATGCATAGGTTTCAACCTAAAGTTCTAATCATCACTTCCTTATCAAAGGAAGTGAGATTCCTAGGGGATCATGTCAATGATAAACAGAAACAGGTAAAGCATCAGCTTAAACAGTAAATAGTAAACAACTGTAAAATGCATGCAATGCAAGTGAGGGAGGAAATGTGTGTGGGGCATCAGCCTCCACAAGCTCGTCTCGACCTCAAGCTAGATATGAATAACTGCAATCATAAAGGAAAATAAAATGCCATCAAGCAAATCACAAACCACACAGGCAAGGGAGCAGAGCTCTACCGAATATCAGCAAGCAAAGCCACACAGTAAAAATACAAGCAGAGGGAGAAACTCAACCTCTAATGCAATACAAGCAAGGGGAGAAACTCAACCCTTAGGACGCTCTTAGGCTTATTCAACTACATGACCTAATCTAAATGCATCACACCAATCAATTCACACCAATACAGCTGCACAGAAGGAAAACAGACAATCAAGAAAGCAAATCAACAACTTCCACAGCTTCACAGCAAAGCAGTCTTCTGACAGCAGTCCAACCCACAGTCTGTAACTGTTTTTCAAGTCTATCAATCTGTAACTGTTCTTCCAGTCCTTCATCTTCAGGGGAATGAAAGGTACTCCATCTTCAAGCTTCAATCTTCAATAGGCTCCACCAAGAATGAAGAGAATCAATGAGATGATTGTTTGATAATGGGAAACAGACAGTAAACCAAAGGAATCCTGTCTGACACTCAACCAGTCATCAGAGAAAGGCATCCTCAAAAGTTCTACTCATTGTAATTGTCACACATCCCTCCAAAGGAAAGATGAAACTTTAACATGAGGACTTTGAATCATAGGATGAGAATGGAATGGGAACAAAACCACCCATTATTTGAAGAAATATCTATTTCTAAAGCTCTCTCCTAAAGCCCATTATTTGAAGAAATATCTATTTCTAAAGCTCTCTCCTAAAGCCCTAATTTCCTAAGCTATTCAAAGCTAACAAAAAGGAAGGGAAAACCTCAATCCAAGCTCCACTAGCTACTTCACACAAGCTTCATCTAGTCCATGATGTCTTCCAATGAGATCCAGAAGCCCACTATGCAAGGAAGCCCAACTTTGAGCCCATTGCACATCAATCATCAACATTGAACACCAAATGGACAACCAAGTAGAATATTCTATCAAAAATGCCAAAACACATTCTAAAAATCTGATTATTTTTCTAGGGGAACATGCATTCGCTAATAACCTATAGTTAAAAAATCAGAACCTAATTCATTCTCTAAGTCCTCCAATAAAATCCTAAACCTCAAAGTATCACAAATAAACCCTAAAAGGGAACTCCTAAAGTTCTAGTCCTAAAACAGCACGTAACTTCATCACAAAAATGTGAGAAAAATCTGAGGGGATCATGCATATCTAACCTAATCACAAGCCAAAAATAAAGCAAAAACTCAATACCAAATGCTCAAACAAAATTCACCAAACAGAAGAGGCAAACAATACAATTTTATTGTCAAATAAAATGTGAAAAAATCAAATAAAATGAAAATAAATGCTAATCATGATTTTTTTTGTTCCTAAAATTTCTAAATTCATTCATGAATCAGGGTAAAAAATCTCAGGATTTATTGACTAATTTTCCTATTTTTAATGGATTAAAATCAAACTAGTATAAAATGCACAAAAATAATAAAAAGAAAAGAAATTAATTAAACACGCGTGGTGAATAGCAATTAAATCCAGTTCAGATCTTGGGTTGGGCCCAGAGGGGGGTGTGAACATCAGTTCAGATCACTAAGCCCAGGCTCTCCCACAAATCAAAACGCTGCGCTTTGGACTTGGGGTTATGTGGCACATCTTTGATCACACGATGCAATTACCAGTCAACACATCTAACGAGTCTTCATGTTGCCAGCGCATTAATGAGGGCGACATCATTTTGCTTCAAGTCAAAGTCAGAATTCAAGACTCAATCATGGCCGTGCATGAGGGTTACCAGGTCAAGCTTCAGCCAAGATCTAACGCCTCACAGCTTTCTTCTCCGTTTGAACTTCAGTTTGGGGGGGAAACACAGACGGTGGCCCAGACGGTGGCGCCACCGTCTTCTCCGGCGAAGCCACTTACACAGGTCATCAAAAATTAACAAACCATACATCATTCTCTCTAGAATTCAATGCTGATCACGAATATCTCCTTAGAATCATCTAATTCCCTCTGGATTTTCAAACCCGATAGCACTGTCAAAATGTACCTCAATCTTGATTCTCACCAAAGTCTAAATTAAATGCACATATGTAATCCTCATCTTATGGTGATCATTCTACACTATCCAAACTTGATTAACAGTACAAGAATTGCTTGATTCGAGCCTCAACAGAAATTGATCATCAACCTATTTTGTCTCTAATTCACCAATTTTTGATCCTAAATCCAACTACACGTCACCAGGATCCTAACCACCTATAGAATGCTAACTATCTCTACATAGATTAAGCACAAAAATGAAATGTACCAACCTGTGTTCAAGCTTGCAACAGAAGCAGTTCTTGCACTCTTCAGCCTTCAAGAAAGTGCAGATACACTCCAAATCACTTGATGAACACAATGAAACCTTCAATTGATCTTGATTTGGCCTTGAACTCAGAATCAGATTCTCACTTGCACCTCTGAAATTCCAATTTCACTCTCTGCTTCAGGCTTCAAACTTCACCAAAAAATGAACTGAATGCACTCATAGGCTTATATAGGATGTAACTGAATGATCTAGATCCTTCTCAAAGGTTCAGAATGAGAAATTCAAATTTCAATTTCTCCTCAAAATCTCTCTCATGGCAGTCACGATATCTCATCTATTTCTCCTTCAGGAAGCTCTCATTGCACTCCTTGTGAACCACTGAACTTGAATGGTGGGAATTCATCCCTTGTTTTCATCCCATGGCTTGGATTTGAGATGTAACTTCCTCATGAAGTATCAAAGCAAAAGGCCATGAAAATGAGCTCAAACCTAAATTCTAATGTTGTCATTGTTTCCAAAATGTAATTTCCATTCAAAAAATGCTATTACTTTGTCGCTACCGCGAAAATAAGGTGTCGGCAAAACAGAAGAGTCGCCACCTTTCGTTATTTATCCCTCAGAACAGGAAAGGAAACGATCGGAAAAACCTGACGAAAAGGTATAAGACAAGGTCATCGCAACCATTGTCTGGGTTCGGGAGTCGTTTACGCAAGGGGAAGGTATTAGCACCCCTTACGTATTCTCATCAGAGAATGAGAAATCAGAGTCAACGTAGTTCGACTAACTACGGGTTACGGGGAAGGTGGCTCGCCAATACGTCAGTATTGTGCCTACGTACTCTCAACAGGTATGAGAGATCAGAGCTTACGTAGTTCGGGATAATACGAATTACGGGAATTCAGATTCATCAATTTTTTCGAGTAGGGTTAACAAACAGTTCCAGCATTTTGGTGTATGCAGCTCGACCCTTGGAGACCTAGGCGTTACCGTTTGTGGTAGAACTGAGAGTTAACGACACTCTTTTCTTCAGAAAAGCTTCCTTTGAATTATGGGCCGACGGGGCAAAAGGTTTGAAGTTTGTTTTCTGTCTTTTACGGAAGAACTATTTTTTTATGTTTGTCTGTAGTTCGTACAGCACTAGAGACTATGACCTGGGAGCGAATGCGTCGCATATCGTCCAAAGGACGTATACTAAACATTCTAGACGATTGAGAGGAGGCCTCTCATTTATCATTACCCAAGTAGCTTAAGGCTCGTATCGCGCTTATACTAACTGGCCTTTATTACGTTTTTTATTGTTGTTTGAGATGAGAAGAGAGAACAGGCTCAACTAAGGGGGAGACTATCAAGTCCTAATGTTGCCATGCCAAGGATTCATCCTATGGTTGAGGTTTGAAACAGGGAACTCCTAGAAGTTATCATGCATAGGTTTTAACCTAAAGTTCTATCATCACTTCCTTATCAAAGGAAATGAGATTCCTAGGGGATCATGTCAATGATAAACAGAAACAGATAAAGCATCAGCTTAAACAGTAAACAGTAAACAACTGTAAAATGCATGCAATGCAAGTGAGGGAGGAAATGTGTATGGGGCATCAGCCTCCACAAGCTCATCTCAACCTCAAGCCAGATATGAATAAATGCAATCATAAATAAAAATAACATACTATCAAGTAAATCACACACCACATAGGCAAGGGAGCTGGGCTCTACCGAATACCAGCAAGCAAAGCCATACAGTAAAAATACAAGCAGAGGGAGCAACTCAACCTCTAGTGCAATCATGCTCCTAGCTTAACACAATCTAAACATGAACTTATTCTAATGCATCAAGCAAATCACACAAGTCACATCAATACAGTTGCACAGAAAGCAAACAGACAGGAAAGAAAGCAGATCAACAGCTTCCACAGCTTCTCAGCAAAGCAATCCTCTGACAGCAGCTCAGTCCTCAGCCTGCAACTGCTCTTCAAGGCTATCATCTTCAATAGCAAATGTCAACTTGCTTCTTCAATCTCTCAATGTGTCAAACACAAGTATCAACTTGTTCTTCAACTTCAAGCTTCAACTCTTAATTTGATCTCAACTGGATTTTCTTCACAAGTGTCAACTTGTTCTTCTTGATCTTCAAGCCTCAGCTCCAATGGCAATCTTCAAACACAGAGAAGTGGCAACTTCTAGCATCTTCAATCTTCTAGCAAGGAACTCCATCCTCTAGCAAGGGAGAAAGATTCATCTAACATGAGCAAAGTGTGGATAGTGGAAAGCAAAGTGAAGACCAAAGGTCACCTCTGAGCACTCCACTACCAAGGAAAGGCACCCTCAAAGGTTCTACCAACTTGTGAGGAGCCATTCATCCTACCAAAGGAGGGATGAGGCCTTCACAATGGGACCTTGTATCATAGGGAGGAATGGAAGTGATCAACATCTTCCATGTTTCATGAAGGAAGAAAATCTATTCTAAAAGATCTCCCTAGAACCCCTAATTCTTAACCCTAAACAAACTACACCAAAGGAAGAGAAAACTTCAAGTCCAAGCTCCACCATGCATTACACAGCATCCCACACATGCCTCCATCATCACCTAAGAGCAAGAGAATCAAAACCCTAATCTAAGGGAACTAAAGAAGTCATTCTAGTTGAGTTAGCAAGTTAGGATCACCTAAAACCTAGTACTAAAGTTAAATCCAACTAAAATAACAAAACCAATTGTAAAATCCTACAAAAATAACTATGGGACCCTAAGTCAATCATGACTCTACCATGTTAATTCCAGAGATCAAATCATCCAATAAGTCCTAGAATTAAATCCTAAACTATGGGGTACTAAGGTTAAACCCTAAAACTAGAGCACCTAAAGTTCCAATCTAAAACCCTCATCTAATTTCATCACAAAAATGTGAGGAAAATACTATGGGAGCATACATGTCTAAGCTAACTACACATAAAAAGTCATCTCAAAAATCATCATCAAATGATCACACAAAATTTCACAATACAAGGTATCAACCATGATGAAATTAATGTCAATTAAAATTCAAAAAATGCAATCAAAATCACAAATGCATGATTTCCTAATCTTTAAATTTCCTAAAATTCTAGACTCACTCATGAGTCAGGGGAAAAAAATTTGGATCAATTTGAGTTATTTTCCTATTTATTATGAATTATTTTCTAAACTACATGCAATGGTGAAAAATAAAGAAAATAAGAAGAAAATGATAAAACCTGCGTGCTGAATAGCAAATCATTACAGTTCATTTCACAGATTGGGCCAAAACGGGGGTGTGGATATCAATCAGACTACTAAGCCCAAACCAAACCAATTAATGAAACGGTGCGTTTCATCTCAAAGTCTCTCTTCCGAGTTCAAAATCAAATCGTGGCCGTGTATCCTTGGATTGAGTCAAATGTCCAACCTTCATCTGAGGGCTCATGCTCATCGTCCCCAAATTTAAACTGAGATGGAGGGAGTTCTCAGACGGTGGCCTGAGTTGCAGCGCCACCGTCTTCTCCGGTGAAGTGGTGTACACAGGTCATCAACAATACTGAAACAAATCATCATCCCACTCGATTTTTCATCCTGATCACGAATCCATCATCCAAATTTACTAATTCCTTCTCTAACTCTAAACACGATAGGATTTTCAGAAATACATCAAATCTTGATCATCACAATTCTCAAAGATAATGATCCTAATGTGATCTACACTTCTCACTGATCAATCTCCACTATCCAATCATGAATGTATCACCAAGAATCTTGAGAAATCAGGCTCAACAGAAAGTGGTCCATACCCTAGAGTGTCTCTATCCATCAAATTCTTGTACTAAAATCCATCTATGTCATGATAAGAACCTAACCACATAAAGATTTCTAGCTATCTCTCCCTAAATTAAGCACAAATTTGATTTGTACAAACCTGGTTTCAGATGAAGAACAGGTGCAATTCTTGCTCGATTCCTCCTCCACAATGATCCAAATTCACTCTAAATCTTCCTCTGAAGCTAATGCACACCTCAATTTGGCTTGATTTCTCTTCAATCTCAAAACACGATCTTGATTTGCAGCTCTGAGTTTTCACTTGCTATCTCTGCTACCAGCTTCAAATGCTTCCAAAAAAATGGCTGAACACACTCCAAATCTTATATAGAACTCATTAGAATCATCTAGAATGTTCTGTAACCACCCAAATGAGATTTTGCAATTTCAATTTCTCTCCAAAATGTCATCCACACCAGTCACGATTCTGCCTCTCTTTGGGCATGAAAAACCTTGGAAAATTTATCTCATGAGATATTGAATTGGTTGGTTATGCTCACTTCCTTGTTTGCAATCCAATGGCTTATGTTGATCATGTTACTTCATCATGAAGAAATGAAATGAAATGGCATGAATTTGACCTCAAACCAAAATTCTAACATTGCCAAAGTTTCTAAAATGGTTTTTCCATTCAAAATGACCTATAATTTTGCCTTGTTTGGATACAAAATGAATTATTTCAATTTTTGGTCATTAAGTGCCTTTAATTCTTCCTTTTCAAAATTTTCTCAAACCACATCCTTCCTTGAGCCATTTCAATGTCTCCTTGATACATGGTCAAGGTTAAAACCCCATTTTGAGCAACTTTCAAGTTGAACAAAATTTCATTTGAGGTGCCTAAGTTGGTGAAAATGACGCATGATCATAAATGACCTATAATCACAAATTCCCAAAATACCCTTGACTTGTCAAAGCCATAACTTGAGTTATACAAATCCCCTCAAGGACTTATAGTACTCTATGGAAATCTAAGAGAATAAGGAACAACATTCATGTTGACCAAAAGTCCATAGGAATCATCCTTCTTGGGCAAAAGTTTCATGCAAGTTGGGTAACTTTTAAGCTCCAAATTCACATACCTCAGATGACTTGTAACTTGTCAAAGCCATAACTTGAGTTCTACAAATCCTATCAAGGACTTCTAGCACTCAAATTAAATCTAAGACCATGCTCTACAACAATCATGTTGGGGGAAAGATGAGATGACAACCACATCTTGAGCTAAATTTCCTTGAAGCTAGGGGTCAAACTAGGGGATTTAACACTGTCAAGCCTTAGAAACCCTAGCTTGAGACTTCTCAAACTCTTCAATCATGATGAGTTAACCTTGGAATCATCCTTAGAACATATTAATGCATCAATCCATGATCACATGGCTCTTGTATTAGGTCTTAACCTTCTTCAAATCATCAGTTGACTTAGGGTTGACCGAGTCAAACCCTAGCTGCACCAACCATGGCTGACGCTTCTTATTCTTGCACAATGACCTGTCTAGGCCTCAAAGTGATCTTCAACACTTATCATGAGCTCTATCAAGACCTCAAGTCCAACTTCAAGGCCTCAGAATCATCTGATGGCTTCCCACATCTTTCAAGTTAGGAGACACACACTCTTGGTTCCAACCACTCTCTGAGAATCTTTTAACTTCTCTGACAAGGATATCAACCCTTGAATACTTGAATAACCTTCTTAGCTAGCTTCATAGTCTTGTATAGCTCTTAATTGGTAATCATACCTCTTGATCTCCTGCATACATGTCAATGAAATGCAAATGATAATGCTAATGTGAATGAAATGAAACATAAGCTAGGTGAAGAAAAGTTGGGCAAATTTTAGGTTGCAACAGCTGCCCCTATTCAAACGGCTTAGACCTGACTGGGTGAGAAGCGAACCACTCTCAAACAATCAAGGTAAAAGGCGGTTGAATACCAATAAACCCGGAAATTTGCCAACCGCACAAGTACACGGTACTCTGATGGGGACAAATCTCTTCGAAAACCGAAATAATAGTTGCACGGCAACTAGCTGGAGAAATATTGATTTGAACCTCCATCAGGATGATTCTCTGATTTATCTGATATCATCGCGTCCTCAAATCATCAAGGGATCACCGGTTGCACGGTAACTGATGATTCGTAAACGATACTCTGATTGGTAGGAACATCTTCCAAACTGAGCATGACAGTTGCACGACAACTCTGTTGGGGAATTGGTCACACGGTAATCGTTGAAAGGTTTAATCTCAAATCTCCGTCAGGATGATCATCTGATTTTGCTATAGATATTCGCCCTCAAGTCATCAAGGGGCCACTGGTCACTCGGTCGCCGGTGATACATAGATGATATTGTCGTCAGGCATTCTGCGGCGTTGCAGCCGAAGGATTCCTCGAGACTCATCAGGTCATTAGGAACTTTTTAACAATCAAGTTAATTATGCCGTCGGGCATTCAAATAAATTTTCGGGCGTTAATTGGACTTCATCGGTAAGTTTGAAGATAGAATCCTCAGTCAATCATGACCTAATAGGGGTATCTAATCTTCTGCCGTCAGGCACTCTGCGTCAGCTGAGAGAACTGCTTCTAAATCACAGTTGTACTTCGTCAGTGAGTCAGGGGTTTTGGCACCGCTGCCGGATTTCAATCATCAAGTCTTCAAGGAAACTTCAACTTCTCTTTTTAAAACCTGCTAGGGATGACGCATCTCCGCTGGGGATTCTGGAGAACTATCAAGTAACTCTGCTTCGGGGATCCAGAAATCATTCTGGGTGAATCAACTCTGCTGAGGACTTCAGGAATCATCTTGGACAAATAACCCCGCCGGGGACTTCAAGAATCATCCTGAACCAAGAACTCTGCGGGAGATTTCAGGAGTCATCCCGAGCAAACACTCTGCTGGAGATTCTAAGCATCAACTTGAGCAACCAACCCTGGCGACTTCACTGGGGATTTTAAGAATCATCTTAAACAATCAACCTCACTGGGGAATTCAAGAATCATCTTGAGCAATCCATTCTGCGGAGGAACACCTGCAAAACAAGAACGGTAACGACCTAGCTCATGTTTCGTATGCATATGCTTTGACAATGGCGCAATGCTCCACACGGTGGAAATGCTACGCGTTTTTAGGGTAAATGCTATGCAATCATGCAAAATGCTACGACCCCATCAGCAAAATAAATGCTGAAGGGAAAAGCCTCCTGTCAAGGAGAAAGAACCACTCTGGTGGAGGAAGGACTCATCCTGCCGAGGAGAAGAAGTCACACAAATCTCAATTGGATTCCTCCTGGGGAACGAACTTCAGCCGACTGCTGCAGGGGAACAAAGTTCTACAAGAACCTGAACCCGCTCAACCAGGTATTCAAACCACAAACTGTCGAGGAAACGATATCAATCGCATAAATAAACTACACGGCATTCGTAGTAAAACTTTCCTGGAGATAACGACTCTGGTGGGGAAATACAGCATCAGTTATACAACACTCTACTGGGGAAACCAATCATGGCCTGAACAGCTTCCAAGGACTCGACTCTCTTGGGGAACTACAAACTCGACTGGGGATGGGTAACCAGCCGCTGGAATCACTCCTACCTGCCGGGGAGAGTACAACTCTTGGGGAATTTCAATTCCACTGGAGACTTTAGTCTGAACTATCGAGTGCTGCATACTTGCAGATAGTCTTTCATGAGAAAACTGCACACTGACCCAGTGCTGGGAACATAAACACACACTTCAGTGTATGACTCAACTGGGGAAATGACAATCCTTCAGGACACATCTGATTTTGGGGGAGAATCTTCTCTGCTTGGGGGATACATATCAATGCTCTTGGTCTTATGTTCAGACTCCGCAGGGAGATGCTGCTGAACTTGCCGGGGTAGAAGGAACCATCCTGCTTGGGAACGCACACGGCGTACTGCCTGGAATAGGCTATACCTGCAACAACACAAACAAATAGACAAGATACCCTTCTCAAAGGGACCTATCAAGGTTATCATCTTGTGACAATGTTCAAGTAATTCGCATTTTATCAAAAACATCGGCGTTCTTTTTCGCAAACAAAACAGATAGATGCTAAACAAACAAACAGAATTGCTGAATAGTATACATTTTATTGATAACAAACCCCGGAATGGGTAAAAATGTTTTACAACAGATGCAAGCTCCTGGAATGAGGAAGCTGCACAAATATAAAAACATAAATATACATCAGTATATACACAAATGTCGGCAATGCGGCGTACAGGAACACCATGAGTTGATCCCTCTATGACCCACTCGACTTTGATACTTCTTCGATGCTTCAGCTTCAGAAGAGATTGATTTAGATAAACGGCCCTCAGGTCTTCCAAACCACTAAACAATGAACGTCCACACGCGGAACGCAGTCATTTGCTTTTTCAAATCCCTAAATTTTGCCTGAATCGCCCTTTCGGGTTTTCGATTCATCGGGATACCCTTTTTTGCCAAAGTCGCCCTTCCAGGTTTTCGACTTTGCGGGTGTACATTCTTTTCTTTTATATCCCTAATTTTTGCCCGAACCCATTTTCTTTTTTATGGTTCGCCGGGATGCCCCATTTTTGCCTGGATATTCTTTTTCTTTCCAGCGGGTCATTCTTTTAAGCAAAGTATTTTTTAACTGCGTCCGGGTTCACCGGGGATGCAAAATCTTCGCCATCCATCGTGGATAACAACAAGGCTCCTCCCGAGAAGACCTTGCTGACAATGTACGGACCTTCGTAATTGGGAGTCCACTTGCCCCGGTGATCGGAGTGTGGAGGAAGAATCTTCTTCAGGACGAGATCACCTGTCTGAATGCTTCTAGGACGCACTTTCTTATCATAAGCTTTCTTCATTCGGCTCTGGTATAGACGACCATATGCAATTGATGCTAACCTCTTCTCATCCATCAGGCTGAGTTGGTTTAGTTGGTTCTTAATCCATTCTGCCTCATCGAGTTTCACGTCAACCAAAACTCGTAAAGAAGGAATCTCAACTTCTAACGGTAGGACAACTTCCATACCGTACACCAGTGAGAAAGGAGTTGCCCCGGTTGATGTATGTACCGTTGTACGATAACCGTGCAGTGCGAAGGGCAACATCTCGTGCCAATCTTTATAGGTCACAACCATCTTCTGTACAATCTTCTTAATGTTTTTATTGGCTGCTTCAACGGCGCCATTCATCTTCGGCCGGTAAGGAGATGAGTTGTGGTGTTCAATCTTGAAACTTTGGCACAACTCCTTCATCATCTTGTTATTCAAATTCGAACCATTATCAGTAATGATCCGCTCGGGAATTCCGTAACGACAGATGATGTCCCTCTTTATGAATCTAGCCACCACCTGCTTGGTCACATTAGCATACGAGGCTGCCTCCACCCACTTGGTGAAGTAGTCGATGGCTACTAAAATGAAGCGATGATCGTTAGATGCAGTGGGCTCGATCTTGCCTATCATGTCGATGCCCCACATGGAGAACGGCCACGGGGAGGACATGACGTTCAACGGGCACGGCGGCACATGAATCTTATCAGCATAAATCTGGCATTTATGACATCTCTTCGCGAATTTAAAGCAATCTGATTCCATCGTCAGCCACTAATATCCTGCTCTCAGGATCTTTCTTGTCATAGCATGCCCGCCGGCGTGCGTACCAAATGTGCCTTCATGGACTTCTTCCATGAGCATACTCGCCTCTTTCTCATCTACACATCTGAGTAGCACGAGATCGTGGTTTCTTTTATACAAAACTCCATCAGGATTGAGATAAAAGTTTCCAGACAGCCTCCTCAGAGTCTTCTTATCCTGGGTTGACGCTCCCGCAGGATACTCCTTAGTCATAAGGAAGGTCTAGATGTCATGGAACCATGGCTTGCCATCGGAGGCTTCCTCGATCGCAAAGACGAATGTAGGTCTATCAAGACGAGAAAGGACAATTCTTGGAGCTTCATTCCAAAAATTGACTTTATACATCGAAGCCAACGTAGCTAAGGCATCAGCCATCTAATTTTCAGCCCTGGGCACATGATGGAGTTCTACTCGATCAAAGAACGGAAGTAGCCTTCTGGCATAATTCATGTACGGCACCAATTCGATTGACGAGTCTCCCACTCCCCCTTAATCTGGTTGATCACAAGTGCCGAGTCACCATATACATCTAGGTTCTTAATTCTCAAATCAATTGCTTCCTCTAGACCCATGATGCATGCTTCGTACTCCGCCTCGTTATTGGTGACCAGAAACGTCAGTCTAGCAGTGAACGGGATGTCGGATCCGTGGGGAGTCGTGATGATCGCCCCGATGCCACTTCCATAAGAATTAACCGCCCCGTCAAATATCAATTTCCACTAGGATTTCCTATCTGGCCCCTCGTCGGGCAACGGTTCATAGCAATCTTTCACCTTGAGAAACATGATATCCTCATCAGGGAATTCAAATTTCATCGACTGATAATCTTCGATCGGCTATTCGGAGAGGTATTCAGACAATACGCTTCCCTTGATGGCCTTCTGGGAAACGTACTGAATATCATATTCCGTCAACACCATTTTCCATCTGGCAATCCTGCCCGAAAGCGCTTGCTTTTCGAAGACGTACTTGATCGGATCCATCTTCGAAATTAGCATGGTTGTGTGGTTGAGCATGTACTGTCGTAAACGTTTGGCAGCCTAGGCTAGTGCACAACACGTCTTCTCCAGCATCGAGTAACGAGATTCACAATCTGTGAATTTTTTACTAAAATAGTAAATGGAATGCTCCTTTCTGCCCGTCTCGTCGTGCTGACCGAGAACACACCCCATACTATTCTCAAGAACTGTCAAGTACATGATTAAGGGTCTTCCGGCCACTGGGGGTATCAAGATTGGAGGTTCCTGCAGATACTGTTTTATCTTATCAAATGCCTTCTGGCAATCCTCGTTCCAGATAATCGCCTGATCCTTCTTTAGCAGTTTGAACATCGGTTCACACGTGGCCGTGAGCTGAGAAATAAAACTTGCAATGTAGTTTATTCTGCCCAGGAAACCACGAACTTCTTTCTCGGTTTTTGGCGCTGGCATTTCTTGTATTGCTTTTATCTTCGCAGGATCAACCTCAATGCCTCTTTCACTCACGATAAACCCCAGTAGTTTTCCCGACCGTACTCCGAAAGTACACTTGTTAGGATTCAGCCTCAACCTGAACTTCCTAAGCCTCTCAAAAAGCTTCAGCAAATTGACCAGATGTCCCTCCTCCGTTTGGGACTTCGCAATCGTGTCATCAACATAGACTTCAATCTCATGATGAATCATGTCATGAAATAAAGTAACCATTGCTCGTTGGTAAGTGGCCCCTGCGTTCTTCAGACCAAAAGCCATTACCTTGTAGCAAAATGTTCCCCAAGGTGTAATAAACGTTGTTTTCTCCATGTCCTCTGGCGCCATCTTGATCTGATTGTAGCCGGAGAAGCCATCCATGAACTAAAATACGGAGAACTGAGCTGTATTGTCGACCAACACATCAATATGCGGGAGCGGGAAATCATCTTTAGGGCTCGCCCTATTAAAATCCCGATAATCGACACACACTCGCACCTTCCCGTCCTTCTTCGGTACAGGTACTATGTTGGCGACCCACGGAGGGTAAGTAGTGACCGCTAAGAAGCCAACATCAAGCTGTTTCTGCACTTCTTCTTTGATCTTAACGGCCATATCTGGTCACGTCCTCCTAAGCTTCTGCTAAACGGGAGGACAGTCTTCTCGCAGCGGCAAGTGATGGACCACGATGTCTGTATCAAGTCCGGGCATATCTTCGTATGACCAAGCAAAGATGTCACTATACTCTCTCAGCATCTCGACTAATCTCTGCTTGACATCACTCTGCAATGCAGCCCTTATCCTGACGTTCCTGACCAGTTCTTCAGAACCCAGATTCACAATCTCAATCTCTTCCTCGTGAGGCAGAATAACTTTCTCTTCTTATTTCAACAAGCGAGCCAACTCTTCGGGAAGGTCTTCGTCTTCATCAATCTCTTCTTCAGCTTGATAGATCGGGCAATCGAAGTCGAAGTGAGTCGTAGAACGTCCAGAGTCGATGTCATCTGCTATGTGGATCCTGCAATAACAAGGGTTTAGCTTAAAATAAGGATATGCAGGTTAGCACAAACCCTATTGCCATCTTATTGTTTTTCGAAACAAATATAAAATAGGAATAACAGAGATCACAACATTTGAATACGAAGACAAACGCCTTTTGATTTATTGGTAAAATGCATGTGCATAATCAAACAAGGCCCTGACAATAAGACCACTATGCCCCGGGTAGGACATAGGGTTGTACAACGATTGGAGAAAGTAAATCATTACTCTTTGTCTGTCACTTGGATGGTATCCCTGATGGACCAGTTGTTGAGGCTCTGGCCTGGTTTGCTTGGCTGGATCCAAGAGTCTAGGTCACAGTCGCTGTCTTCACTATCTTCAGACACTGCGTTGATACCTTCAAATATCACCCCGCCGCTTGTAAACTGGATCGGCCCTTTACCTCGCGACGCACTGTGAGAGGAGGAGGCTTCAGCCGTAGGAGAGTATCCTAACCCAAACTTGTCCTGTTTGTTAGGTATTTCTAGAACCTGCCCCCAGCCTGGGGTAGATTCGGCTTGAACAACGGCCCGGGCTTCCTTGAAGGAAGAGAGAATCATCTCTGGTTTCTCAGTCATTACAGGAGCCACGTTCTTGACTTTAACAGCTTCGAACGCCTGACATAGGGTTTCGTGGATTTCCCCATCCATCTCAACATATTTGAAGGACGACAAATGGATTACCATTATGTCTTCCTCGCCACATACAGTCACGATGCTGCCTCCGACAACGTACTTGAGTTTCTAGTGCAACGTGGAGGTCACGGCACCAGCAGAATGGATCCATGGCCGGCCTAAGAGACAGCTGTAGGCTGGCATGATGTCCATAATGTAGAAGACTGCGTCGAAGGTCTCCGGCCCGACTTGGATTGGCAACGTTACCTCTCCAAAGACATGACGTTTGGTTCCATCGAAAGCCTTCACAACCAAATCACTGGGTGTGCAAATCAATCCACGATAATCTAACTTCATCAACGCCTTCTTCGGAAGAACATTGAGTAAAGACCCAGTTTCAACCAACACATGAGCCATAACTGTTCCCCTACACTCTATCGAGATGTGCAGGGCGCTGTTGTGGTTTCTTCCCTTCGGCGTCAGCTCCAGGTCAGTGAACCATAACCCGTTTCCAGCATTCACGTGGGCTACCACCCCTTCCAACTGGTTGACCGAGATTTCCTGCGGTACATACGTGGCATTCAAAACCTTTAACAGCGCGTTGCGATGTGACTCCGAACACAGCAAGAAATTCAGGATGGAGATTTTCGAAGGTGTTTGATGGAGATGGTCAATGATCTTGTAATCACTCTTCTTGATCAATCTCATGAACTCCTCATCATCCTTTACAAGTAAGTCCCTTTCTATTCCACGAGGGGTTTCCTCAATGACTTTACTCTTTCCCTTATCGGTTTCCTCAGCTTTGTCTGCTTTGTCCGCCACAATCTCAGGTGGAGCAAATACTCTTCCGCTGCGCGTGATTCCGCCAATTCCCACTAGGTTATCCACAGACTGCCCAAATGGTTCTAGTTCCAACTTCTGTCTGTTGCAGTAGACGTCTGCCCCATAGTGCCATGGGACAGCATTGGTGCTTTCAAAAGGTATCGGCCCAGCTTTGGTAATGGTAATTGTGGGCAGCCTGAGTGTAGAAATGGTTATCGTCTGGCGATGGATGGTGATGGTGGCAACCTCATCATCCTGCTTCAGCATTACCTCTCCCGATCTATTTTCGGCCCTTCGGCTAAACTGCAAGATTCCTTCGGTCATCAGACTCTGAATCCCCTCTATCAACTGTTCACATCCATCAGGACGAGTCGCACAGCCCATACACAATTCACCACAGCCCGGAAAGAAGCCTCTCTTCATCAGCTTGGCTTTAACGAAGCTAAGTGGTGTCTTTAGATCCTTGACATCGGTCAACAAATCCAAGTTCTCGTCTTCAATAATGGCATTCACCCCACCTCCCCTATGATTCGGCATAGGGTTCTTTGTGACATTCGGCACATTATCTGAGAAATTGATGATCTTAACATCCACCATATCTTGCACCTTGTGCTTGAAGGCTTTGCAGTTTTCTATCGTGTGGCCAGGTGCCCCTGAGTGAAAATCGCAAATTGCATTCGCGTCATAACCCTGCGGAGGTGCCCCTGTCAAGGGAGCCAGGGTTCTTTTCTGGACTAGCTGGAACTGAAGCAGAGTTTGTAACAGCTGAGCATAAGACATGGGCGGTGTCTCAAGGTGACGACTTGACAGAGGTGCCCTGTTCTGATACTTTCTATACCCTTGCTGATTTGGCTGCTGCTGCTGCGGCTGTTGTTGTGGCTGGGGTTGTTGGACAGCAGGGATGGTTATGCTAGCCACCTGCTGGCGCTGGCCCTTACCTTTCCTTCAAGTGTTAGACACGGCGCTCGTTTCTCCTTCACGCCTTTTGCTACCATATGGTTTCTTTCCTCCTCCAGCTGAGGATAGATCAACCCCTTAGATTTTCCCCAATTTGATCCCATTTTCCACGTGCTCGCCAGTAATGATGAGATCCGAGAAACTCCCTGACATACCGCTGACCAATTTCTCGTAGTAGACTCCTGGGAGAGTGGCTACAAACATCTCAACGAGCTCCCGTTCAACCATCGGCGGTTGAACTCTAGCTGCTAATTCACGCCACCGCTGGGCGTATTCTTTGAACCCTTCGTTGTTCCTCTGTGACAAGTTCTGCAGTTGAACCCGGTTTGGGGCCAAGTCACTGTTATACTAATAATGGTGCACAAAGGCCTCAGCCAGTTCCTTCCACGTACGCACACTGGTGGGTTCCAAACTCATGTACCATTCCAAGGATGGCCCGGACAAGCTATCCTGAAAGAAGTGCATCAGCAGCTTCTTGTCTTCAGAGTGAGCGGACATCTTTCGGTAGTATGACCTTAAGTGGACACGAGGGCAAGTGGTGCCCTTGTATTTCTCAAAGTCGGGTACCTTGAATTTGGGAGGCACCTTGAAATCAGAGATCAATCCCAATTTAGACATGTCGACCTCCATAGTGTTCAGGTTCTCAAAATTCCTCATTTTGTCCTCGAGTGCCTTAAACCTCAAACTTGCTTCAGCAGTCAGCTCTCCTTCAGCACTCCTCTATGAGAACAAATCTTCTTGACGATCTTCTAGCCATGGCTGAGGCCCATACAGATTTCCAGCACCTGTGTTGCCGTTGCCCAGTCCAGCATTGCCGTTAGCTTCAGAATTTCCATTGCTGACGCCAGTCGTGTTACCATTGAGCCCGATGTTAGTGACCACATTGCCGTTACCATTTCCATTCCCCCCGGTCACGGGGATGCCATTCTGAGGAGTTTCAACAGGTCGAGGGGTTGGAACTCTCCCTCCATGAAGTACACCATTGATGTCGACCCTTGAGATCAGAGGCTGGACCAATGTTCTGAGCTGGTCTTGGCCGTTGGCAACCACTTGCATGAGCTCCATGAAATGGTCCTTCCTCTCCCGGAGTTCCTGAACGTTAGTCTGCACTTGTTCCATCGCTCTAGCTTGATTTTCTCTGGTCGGATAGCGGTGGATCGGCCTTCGATTAATCTTGGAACAACCTGCATACACAAAGGGTTAGAAAGAAAAACGACAAGGTGCTCGTTATGCAAATGCTTCATGCAAATGCAAACGTGTGTCTGTGCCTTGGGGAGATCTCCCCCGATCCTAGTTTCCGAGACAAATAAAGTCTATGATCCAATCATGGAAAAGAAATCCTCATATATTCATTTGAAAAGCCCGCTCGGGTAGCGTACAACTGTAGTCACATATAACTGAAGCAATCAAGCATGACCCCAACCAACAGACCTGGCGGTGATCAGCCTATCAATGC
The DNA here is from genome assembly GCA_963859935.3 of Lathyrus sativus. NCBI lineage: Eukaryota > Viridiplantae > Streptophyta > Magnoliopsida > Fabales > Fabaceae > Lathyrus > Lathyrus sativus. The sequence continues at coordinate 282,210,905 of OZ012736.1, forward strand.
ATAAAATGTACAAAGAAAGATACAAAAGATCAGGCGCGGCCACGGGCACGAAAATCTTCTATCAACTTCTTTGTAGTGGAGTGATCTTACTGAGTAAGCAAACTCTGGGTCAGCAGGTCCTCCTGACTGATGGACTTTGGGAGGTGCTCGATAACGCTCCTAGAAATACCTTCTTTAGAATGGTTCTCGACTCTTCTCCTCTTAGCATCAGCCCGGAATTGAGAATCTTGCAAAATCGCCTCGGCCTCAGCCAATCTATACTGGACATCATGTCGCAGGGAGGCTTCATCCTCTGTCTTCTCATCTTTCACCATAATCTGAGCTTCTAGCTCGGCTACTCGCTGCTTCAGCTTTTCTTCCCGTTCTTTGTACTTGGCTATGGTGCTGCTCCAAACCCTCTCGTACTGGGTTAGCTTCCGGTACACTCTGTCCAGATCCTGTTTCTTGGTTATCAACACGCCGTGTACTGCCTTCAGGTCCAATCCCAGACGTTCACTAGCATCAGTTTCTGTGGTCAGGTCGGAGCCTAGACGGTTGATCATCTCAGTCTGCTTCTTGCAGGTATAAACGACTTCACTTTTCTCTTTCCGAAGTTGAGCAATCTCTTTCTCCAACTCTTTATTGGCCTTTCGTAGCTCTTCCTTCTCTTGGAGTACCTGGTTGAATTTCTGAATATCAACGGTAGTAGGCTCTTTGTACACGGGAGCAAACAATGGTTCCACAGCAGGAAACGACATTAGAAACTTGGCGGCTCTTTCTCGAACCCAGGCCACATACGGATCAAAGGCCTTGTTGTTGCTCTTTCCCAGTAGGACCTTCCCCTTTCGGTGAATTTTGCTCCAAGCATTCTGTACCTTGATCAGAGTGTCACCTTCAAGCAACCCTGTGAGATACAGAGATTCCTGTATCTCTTCCTCTTCAGGAGGACCTCGTAGTGCATACCCGAATTTCCGTACTAGCAGAGAGGGATTGTAGTTGATACATCCATTCCTTCCGACCAGGGGGACGTTAGGAAAGCCACAACAGCTATGTACAATATCTTTGCCCAGCAGATCTCTATCAAGCCAGATGATATCGTCAACAGTCAAACCCATCAGACGCGCAGACCAAGGCGAAGACTCAGCAGAATCAATGAACGACCCTGATTTAGGAAGATGGCTAGCAAACCACTTGTACAGTAAAGGAGCACGACATGCCACGTTCTTTCCCTTTCTGTTTTCGTTCTTGCTGTGGACTGAATGGTAGACATCTCCGAGGAGAGTGGGTACTGGATTCCCAGAGGCAAATATGTGGCAAGCGTCCATGCTTATGAAGTCCGGATGACTTGGGAATAGCACAATCCCATAGATACAGAGGGCTGAGAAGGCATTGAATACATCCCAGCGACCTTTCTCGGCAAACTTTCGGGCTTTTTCCATCAGGAAATGCAAAAGGAAACCATGAACTCCGATCTTTCTGGATACCATCCCCTCTAATTCAGACTCATCTACATGAAGAGCATTAGTCAGCTTACTCAATTTTGGTTCACCCTCAACACGGTAGTAAGGAATTTGATTCATCAAAGGCACCCCTAACAGGTCAGAGTACTCCTCCAGAGTCGGAGCTAGGACATAGTCTGGAAACACAAAGCATCTGAGTTGTGGGTCGTAAAACTGCAGCAGAGCATAGAGGCCATTCAACTCATACGTAGGAAGCTTATACACAACACTCAACAATCTCCCATAACTCTGCCTGAAACTCTCAATCATTGCCTTATCAGCCAAAGAAATCAAAGCTCGCAATTCTCGGATGTCAGGTGTTGGTAGCTTGTAAGCCACAGTCTTCTTCAGAGATGCCATATCTGCCATGAGGATCATGATCACTAGAACCAGGGGAGAAATATGCACCTGCAACACAGACACACGTTAATGGTATGCAAATGAGGATGCAAACAATGCAAAATGCAATCATGCGGTAGGAGATCAAGACGACTGTGCTGTTGAGGAGGTGCAGATTCTGTATCAAAAAAACCACAATACTGCTCTGTCAAGAACAACCATATCTCTGATGAGAAGAAACACCTGATACCAAACCAAACATCTGCTCTGTCAAGAACAAACACATATCTGATGATGAGAACCTCTGATATCAGACCATAACTCTACTCTGTCAAGAACAACCATATCTGATGAGAAGAAACCCCGACACCAAACAAAACTGATTCACTGTCAAGAAAAGCAGGTAGTCTGAAGGTTAAGGTTTCCTGCAATAACCCAACCCTGCTCACAGGTATGGACCTAATCATGGAAAAGGTTCAGCATCCTATGCGGTCATCAGCGTCACAGACTTTCAAGAAATGATGATACGATACCCAGAAGGTGTGGCATCATCATCTCTTGAAGCGGCCTCACTTAGCTGAATTCTAAATGATCGGTTCCCAGAGTCGACAATCCTCAGATCCAACAACCCCTCGAGTCCAAAGGACCGATAGGAAGCTATCAAAGAGAACCTCGTTTGAGTGTGGATTACGTGGGAACAGCTGCAAGCAAAGCAAGCACGTCCTCCACTAACCCACTCTAGTACTATGTAGCTCTCAAGACTGGGTCTGGCTTCTCACTCATCAGAATGCCCCTCCCACAATAATACAGATAATCATATCATGCTGAAAATAAAGTGCGGGAAATAAAATGCGATAAATAAGCACAACCCAACAAGTAAACATACAAGCACTAGGATTGACTCTCGCGGGGGACGTTGGATCCCCAAATTGACTCGCATAAGAGACATTGGATCCCAGGAAACTATCAAGTCCCCAGCAGAGTCGCCAGTTGTCGCTACCGCGAAAATAAGGTGCCAGCAAAACAGAAGAGTCTCCACCTTTCGTTATTTATCCCTCAGAACGGGAAAGGAAACGATCGGAAAAACCTGACGTAAAGGTATAAGACAAGGTCATCGTAACCATTGTCTGGGTTCGGGAGTCGGTTACGCAAGGGGAAGGTATTAGCACCCCTCACGTCCATCGTACTCGATGGGATCCATGCTTGTTGTATTTATCTGACGGGTTGGTTTACTATCTACCTATCAAGGCTGGTCTAAGAAAAGAAAATGACTCGGAAAAGCGTCGCACTTTATGCCTACGTATTCTCATCAGAGAATTAGAAATCTGAGTCAACGTAGTTCGACTAACTACGGGTTACAGGGAAGGTGGCTCGCCAATACGTCAGTATTGTGCCTACGTACTCTCAACAGGTATGAGAGATTAGAGCTTACGTAGTTCGGGATAATACGGATTACGGGAATTCAGATTCATCAGTTTTTTCGAGTAGGGTTAACAAACAGTTCCAGCAGTTTGGTGTACGCAGCTCGACCCTTGGAGACCTAGGCATTACCGTTTGCGGTAGAACTGAGAGTTAACGACACTCTTTTCTTCAGAAAAGCTTCCTTTGAATTATGGGCCCACGGGGCAAAAGGTTTGAAGTTTGTTTTCTGTCTTTTACGGAAGAACTATTTTTTTATGTTTGTCTGTAGTTCGTACAGCACTAGAGACTATGACCTGGGAGCGAATGCGTCGCATATCGTCCAAAGGACATATACTAAACATTCTAGACGATTGAGAGGAGGCCGCTCAATTATCATTACCCAAGTAGCTTAAGGCTCGTATCGCGCTTATACTAACTGGCCTTTATTACGTTTTTTACTGTTGTTTGAGATGAGAAGAGAGAATAGGCTCAACTAAGGGGGAGACTATCAAGTCCTAATGTTGTCATGCCAAGGATTCATCCTATGGTTAAGGTTTGAAACAGGGAACTCCTAGAAGTTATCATGCATAGGTTTCAACCTAAAGTTCTATCATCACTTCCTTATCAAAGGAAATGAGATTCCTAGGGGATCATGTCAATGATAAACAGAAACAGATAAAGCATCAGCTTAAACAGTAAACAACTGTAAAATGCATGCAATGCAAGTGAGGGAGGAAATGTGTGTGGGGCATCATCCTCCACAAGCTCATCTCAACCTCAAGCCAGATATGAATAACTGTAATCATAAATAAAAATAACATACTATCAAGTAAATCACACACCACATAGGCAAGGGAGCTGGGCTCTACCGAATACCAGCAAGCAAAGCCATACAGTAAAAATACAAGCAGAGGGAGCAACTCAACCTATAGTGTAATCATGCTCCTATCTTAACACAATCTAAACATGAACTTATTCTAATGCATCAAGCAAATCACACAAGTCACATCAATAAAGTTGCACAGAAAGCAAACAGACAGGAAAGAAAACAGATCAACAGCTTCCACAGCTTCTCAGCAAAGCAATCCTCTGACAGCAGCTCAGTCCTCAGCCTGCAACTGCTCTTCAAGGCTATCATCTTCAATAGAAATTGTCAACTTGCTTCTTCAAGCTCTCAATGTGTCAAACACAAGTATCAACTTGTTCTTCAACTTCAAGCTTCAACTCTTAATTTGATCTCAACTGGATTTTCTTCACAAGTGTCAACTTGTTCTTCTTGGTCTTCAAGTACGTCTTTGAAAAACAAGCACTCTCCGGAAGGATTGCCCGATGGAAAATGGTGTTAACAGAGTATGATATTCAGTATGTTTCCCAGAAAGCCATTAAAGGAAGCGTTCTATCAGAATATCTCACGGAACAGCCGATTGAGGATTATCAGCCAATGAAGTTTGACTTCCCAGATGAAGACGTCATGTTTTTGAGAATGAAAGACTGTGATGAGCCTTTACCTGGCGAGGGTCCTGAGAGGGAATCTCAATGGAAATTGGTTTTCGACGGAGCAGTTAATTCATATGGTAATGGAATCGACGCAATCATTACTACTCCTCACGGTTCTCATATTCTGTTCACCGCCCAATTAAAATTCGCTTGTACCAATAACAAAGCCGAGTATGAAGCTTGCATTATGGGTTTAGAAGAGGCCGTTGATATGAGGATTAAGAATCTGGATGTGTACGGTGACTCAACGTTGGTCGTTAACCAAATCAAAGGAGAGTGGGAAACTCGTCCGGCCAACCTGGTGCCTTATAGAGATTATGCAAGGAGAGTGCTGCCTTTCTTTGATAGAGTTGAGTTCCATCATATGCTGATGGCTGAGAATCAGATGGCGGATGCCTTGGCCATGCTAGCTTCAATGTACAAAGTGAATTTCTGGAATGAAACTCCTGCTATCACCATCATGCGTCTTGATAGACTCGCTTTTGTGTTTGCCGTTGAGAAAGCATCTGACGAAAAGCCTTGGTATTTCGATATCAAGCATTTTCTCAAGACTCAGGAGTACCCATCTGGGGCATCTATCAAGGATAAGAAGACTTTGAGGAGGTTAGCTGCTAATTTATATCTGAACAAGGACGATGTGCTATACAGGAGAAATTTCGACATGGTCTTGTTGCGTTGTGTTGATGAACTTGAAGCAAACCTATTGATGGATGAAGTCCATGAGGGTTCTTTTGGCACTCATGCCAGCGGACATGCAATGGCTAGAAAATTGTTGAGATCTAGGTATTATTGGATGACTATGGAATCTGATTGCTTCAAATATGCCAGAAAATGCCATAAATGCCAGATTTATGCGGATAAGGTGCATGTTCCACCAGCTCCTCTGAATATGTTGACATCTCCTTGGCCTTTTGCCATGTGGGGGATCGATCTGATTGGAAAGATTGATCCCACTACTTCTAATGGACATCGCTTCATTCTGGTCGCGATTGATTACTTTACGAAGTGGGTAGAAGCAGCGTCCTTCGCTAATGTCACGAAGCAGGTGGTCGCCCGATTCGTAAAGAAGGACATCATTTGTCATTATGGTATTCCGGAGAGAATCATGACTGATAATGGTTCAAATTTGAATAACAAAATGATGAAGGAACTGTGTCAGAGTTTCAAGATCGAACATCACAATTCTTCTCCATATCGTCCGAAGATGAATGGTGTTGTTGAGGCAGCTAATAAGAATATCAAGAGGATTGTGCAGAAGATGGTTGTGACCTACAAAGACTGGCACGAGATGTTGCCTTTCGCTCTTCATGGTTATCGTACTTCGGTGTGTACATCAACCGGGGCAACTCCTTTCTCACTGGTGAATGGTACGGAAGCAGTCCTGCCATTAGAAGTTGAGATTCCTTCTTTAAGGGTTTTATCGGATGTGAAGCTTGACGAAGCTGAATGGGTGCGAACCAGGTTGAATCAGCTGAGCTTGATTGATGAGAAGAGATTGACACTCATTGCGCATGACCGGGTGTATCAGAGTAGGATGAAGAAAGCCTTTGATCAGAAAGTGCGTCCTCGGTGCTTCCAGACGGGAGATTTGGTGTTGAAAAGGATCCTTCCTCCTCAGACAGATCACAGGGGAAAATGGACTCTTAACTATGAAGGTCTGTATGTGGTAAGAAAGGTTTTCTCTGGCGGAGCCTTATTACTATCTACTATGGATGGTGAAGATTTTTCGTCCCCTATGAACGTGGACGTGGTTAAAAAATACTTTGCTTAAAGAGACCCGCTGGACACAAAAAGAAAATTCCAGGAAAAATGGGGCATCCCGGTGAACCATAAAAAGAAAAAGGTTCGGGCAAAAGTTAGGGATAAAAGAAAAAAGAATGAACCCGCAAAGTGAAAAACCTGAAAAGGCAACTTTGGCAAAAATGGGTATCCCGGTGGATTGAAAACCCGAAAGGGCGATCCAGGCAAAAGTCAGGGATTTAAAAAGAAAATGATCATGGTCTGTGTTCGATCTGTAAGCTTGTGAGCAGTTCTCCCGAAGGAAAGGAATCAGTCCAGTAAGTCTTGTCAGAAGACGACATGGGGAACATCGAAGACATACAAGTCATAGCCGAATCGACACATGGTGGTTTTTTGTTTCCACATTGCCGACATTTATATTTTACTTGTTTTCTTGTTTTGAACAATTGCCTCTTTTCAGGAATTGCATCTGAATTGTAATTCGCCTATTTACAGGCCTTTCATCAATAAAGTATTCACTTCAGTCAAAGAGCTTTCTTTTTCTTGTCCATTTCACTGTTTTGTTTGCGAAATGTCTGTTATTTTGATAAACATTGCAGGTAAAAGCTAGAGGTTGTACAGACCATACCGAAAGCGCTGACTTTGCTTGAGCGGCAAGTATCATGGATGGTAACTGAGGTAACCATTTCACGTGTAGAACATTTCTGGTGATTTTCTTTATTGTAGGTCAACAGGGTTCTCTCAGCCGGGTGAGATTCCCTTATCCTCAGCAGTTCAAGTCTCAATAAGCGGAAGTTGTTGTCAGCCGGGTATTCTCAGCGGATTAAGTGTGATACTTTCGGCAGAATGGACTTGTTCCCAACAGGTAAGTGCAGTCGGGCATGAGCGACGAAGATGTGCTTCCCGTAGCAGAGATTTCGTTTCCCCAGTGAAGTGGTCACTTTCTCTCCGGTAGAGTTTCCCCCACTCCCCGGCAGAGTCTGATTATCAAGTTTGAAAGGTTGTATCTCCAGTAGAACAAAGCTTTGTCTTTGTGAGAAAGTGAGTCTCTGGCAGGGTGGAGTTTGTTCTCAGCAGAGTAAGATAGAAGGGATTCCATCCCCGGCAGGGTGGAGTTTGTTCTCAGCAGAGCAGGAAATAAGGGATTCCACCAGCGGCAGGGTGGTTCATAAACCACTTTTATTCTCCAGCGGAGGCAACGTCGGTGACGCCCTTTCCCCACGAAGTCGGTATTCAGGACTGTCTCCAGCAGAGTGCAGTGTTGATTCCCTCGGCAGAGTAAGTTGTAGAACAGGTGTGTGGGATTTCTCCAGTAGATTCAAGTTCCCCATAAAGGAGGAGTATCTGATATTCCTTGATAAGACAGGTTGATATTTGATGTAATCCCAAGCAAAGTGTATTTTCTCCCCAAGCAGGGTGGAGTTTGTTGGAAATGCCAGTCAGGGCTGATTCCCCGAGCGGAGTGAGGTTCATCTCGGTAGATGATCGTATATCTCCCGTAGGGACAGTTTCCTTAGCAGGAGGGGTTCGATTTAAGCATAAAATTGCTTGTGTTCTAGCCGAGCTATTCAATTTCCCAGAAGATTCGATCCCCAACGGTGTGGATTTCTCTCCCCGGCGGAGTGGGTATCTTTTCTCCCTAGCATTTATTTTGCTAGGTTGGTTCTTTTGCATTTGCATTTTGCATTAGCATCCTCCCAAATGTGTAGCATTTCCGAGCATTGCGCCATTTTCAAACATATGCATCTGAGGCATAAGCCAGGTTTGGTGTTTTAGGACCATATATTCTCTCAGCAGAGATTGTTTGAATCAAGGGGCTTTCGTGTTATCCGCGTCAGGGTGGATTTTTTTGGGTTGGTTATTTTATCAGATTCTTCCCGGCTGTGTCGTTTGGGTAAATGTCTTCGCTTTCCTTAGGTGAGTCGCTTGCGAGTGTTGTCTTCCCTGGTCAAGCTCGTGGTTCTTTCCCAACAGAGTTGTTCCAAATTTTGGTTGGTTATCGTTGTTTATTTCAACTTTTGGTTGATGACCCAGTGGCGTTTGGATGTTATTCCAACTTTTGGTGGTTATTCTTTATTTCTCTCAGCACAGTTGAGGATTCCAACTCTTGGTTGGCACCCTCCAGCGTAATTCAGATCATTGTATTTGGTGTTCCTAATTTTGGTTGGCCTAGAAAGTGATCCCAACTGTTGGTTGGTAATCTTTGGTTTCTCCGCGCGGAGTCTCTATTCCAACTTTTGGTTGGCAATCTTTGTTATTCTAACTCTTAGTTAGTAACTGTTATTTTAACTCTTGGTTGGTAGCCTTTTATTTCAACTCTTGGTTGATAATTTGGGATGATCATCCCAACTTTTGGTTGGCAGTCTTCTGTGGTGGAGTCAGCTTCGTTTAGTGTCCCCCAGCTATCCTAACTCTTGGTTAGTATCTTTTGGTTCCGATGTGTGGTCGGTGAGGATCTTTCCCCATCAATCCTAACTCTTGGTTAGCAGCTTGTGTTCTGACCTTTGATTGATGGTGTTTCATGGTGATTCTAACTATTGGTTAGTACCTTTGTTTCCCAACTTTTGGTTGGATGTTATCCCTTGTTGGGTGTTCCAACTTTTGGTTGGTAGTCCTCCGTTATTCCTCAGCGGAGTCGTTATCTCAACTTTTGGTTGGTGAGGAGATATGGTGTTTCCCAACTTTTGGTTGTTGGTTATGGTTTCCCTAGTATGGTCAGTCGTGGACGTCAATTCATTTTCCAACTCTTGGTTAGTAGTCTTTGATTCCCCAGTAAGGTCGCCATATCAGGTTTGGTCAATTTGTTGACGTTGTTCCAACTCTTGGTTGGTAACCTTTATTCTCTGATTATGGATTCCGACTCTTGGTTGGTAGGGGTGGTTTTGTCCCCAGAGAGTAACCCTCATCCCATCTTTTGGATGGTGCTACTAGATTATTATCTTGTGATGGATGTTGATCCCATGCGGAGTCGTCTGGTTAGTTTACTCTTTTCCCAGGGGAGGGAAGTTGTCATGACGTTTTCTCGCACGATGTGGTTTGCTTTATTGGTTTTCTCTTTTGTTCCCCAACAGGGTTTGTTCCAACTCTTGGTTGGTATTTTGTGGGAGAGTCTGTTCCAACTCTTGGTTGGTATCTGTTGTCGCTTTTGTCCCAACTCTTGGTTGGTATCTTTGGTTATTTCAACTCTTGGTTGGTATCTTTGGTTGTTCTAACTCTTGGTTGGTATCCTCCGGGCATTTTCCCAACTCTTGGTTGGTATCCTCCGGGCATTTTCCCAACTCTTGGTTGACATCTTTTGGATGAATTTTAGATTTTATTGGATGGTTATCCCCATCGCGTCGTTTTTCGACTCTTGGTTGGTCGTCGCTGTTTTGCATTCCCGCAGGGTGCAAATTTCCGGGTTCGTTTGTATTCAATCACCTTATACCTTGAACGTTTGAAAGTGGATGCTTTTCGCCCCTTCAGGTTTAAGTTGTTTGAATAAGGGCAGCTACAGAACCCCAAAATTTGCCCTTCCATTATCGTAACTGGCTTTTGTCTCTTTACATTTTGCATTTTTTGCATTGCATAGCAATCGTTCTCGAGGCATGGGATCCAGGTACTCCTGTGGCTCAAGTTTATTTCGCCAAAGACAAAACCACAAATAGCGAGCATCAGAGGCTCGGACATTTATTTTGCTCAGCGGTCAGGCGACCGATTTTATTTTGCAGGTTAATTTCATATCAGGATTAGCACTCAGGCTCATAACAAGCATTTTTACGGTGATAACGTTACAAAATGAGGTTCAGCAGCTAAACAGAGCTCCAGACAGTTGAAACAAGGCAAATAGACAGATTTCCCACCAGAAGGCACCAAAATTCAAAATTTGAAGGTGTTAATCGGTTAACCTATATGGTTAATCAATTAACCAAAGGAAAATTAGCCCAGATTTGGAATTTTAACAGTGTTAATCGATTAACGCATATGGATCTGAATCTGGAGTTGGATCTAGAAGTGATTATTTGAAGCTTTTTGACTCAAATTTGGTGGATCTTCATTCATACAACAACAATTATTGTGGATCTTGAAGTTTTCCAGATTTCTAGCATTTGATATGCTCAAATTCAGTTGATCAACATTTACCGAAGCAAATCTCCGTTTCGAAGGTTGGAATTCTCGATCCGTTTAATTTTTTTGAGCTTATCATGTTAATCTTCATATTCGATTGAATTTTTTTGATTTCGATCCGTTCGATTTGTGATATGGCGGTGTAATTGTGTATCCATGATGTTGGATCTCTGTTTTCTATTGTTAATTTCGTGCTTAATTGATAAGTTGATCTGTTGGAACCTTGGATAAGCTGTTTTTGTGCTAGGAGTGATTCTTTGCTGCTGTTTTTAGCTTTTGGTGCAGTGTTAATCGGTTAACCATTTCAAACTTTCAAAATTTTTTCAAACGTTAACAGTGTTAATCGGTTAACGCATATGGTTAACCGATTAACCTGTTCAAAACTTTAGTTTTTTCCAAACTTTTAAGGTGTTAACAGGTTAACCCCAGGGGTTAACCGATTAATACTGTGCTAGAATGCCATATTTGTTGTTTTGCTTGCTTGTTCGCATACTGTTTCGATTCGAATCATCATAGATCAGTGTGATGCATTAGGATTGAAATGTTTTGGATAATTGTCACTATTTGTGGTTGATTAATCATGATTTTGTTGGCATATGTGTTCTTTCTCCACTTGTTAGCATGTTTGTGTATGTGGTTCGAAGTGAGCATTTGTTTGCATGTTTATTTGCTTTCATCTCTTATTTTTCTCCACATGTTTGCATCATTTTTGCATCACTGTTGAGGTCGAGACGTGCTTGTGGCGGCTGCTGCCCCACACATTTTTTCCTCCCTCCCGCCATTCTAAGTGTGCATTTTCATGTTTGCATTCTTTACTTATGATTGATCCTTCTTTTGTTCTTCTTGTGCTTTTTTCCATGATCCCCATAGGATTCCTAGTCCTTTCGTTTAGGATGGGAGTAGGAGAGACATTATGTGTTCAATCCAAGCATGCTAACATTAGGGTAGATGTTTCCCCTTTTCATCCAAACTTTAGGACCATATTGCATGACAACGTTAGGGCCGAGTTCCCCTTAGACCTTCTGTGCGTCTCTCTTCTCATCTCAAAACCATTCTAATTCATCTAATAAAGGCGATAAACGTTGCGCGCTACGAGCCTTAAGCTACATGTGGAATGATGAGTGAGGGGTCTCCTCTCGCTTATCTAGAGTGTCTAGTATACGTCCCGTTTGGGGGCAATATACGACGCATTCGCCTTCATGTCATAGTCTTTAGTGCAACGTGAATCACAAACCGAATTAATTCACTTCACTAAAAAACACAAAACAAAATTCCAACCTTTTTCCTTTGGGATTAATCAAGCTCCTTTTTCTCAGAAAAGAGTGTTGTTAAGCTTCGGTTCTACCGCAAACAGGCTTAGTCCCTAACTGCTGGAAGGGATGTTTAACCCTACTCGGTTAAAACACTTAATCAACCTATGGTTTCGTGTCCGCCTGAACTACGTTTGCTTTAATCTTTCATACCAGATGAAAGTACGTAGGCACAAGGTGTGATGTCTTGGCGAGCAACCTTCCCCCCTTCTCTCCTGCAGTTAGCCGAACTACGTTGACTCTGACTTTCCTATTGCACGAGGGAATACGTAGGCACAGAGCGGCGATGCTCTGCCGAGTCTCTATTCTTTTCTTTTTGTCCCGCAAGACTGTAGCGTAGATAGTTTAAACACACCCTTAGATAGACAACAAGCATGGATCCCGTCGAGTACGAAGGACGTGAGGGGTGCTAATACCTTCCCCTTGCGTAACCGACTCCCGAATCCAGGACTTGGTTGCGATGACTTTGTCTTTCCCTTTTCCGTCAGGTCTTTCCTATCGTTTCCTTTCCCTCTCTTTGGGATAAATAACGAAAGGCGGCGACTCTTCTGTTTTCCGCCGGGTGTTTTTCGCAGTTGCGACACTATGCAACTTATTCAAAGCAGACAGTGTTTCACACATTTAATACATGATGATATCTACATGTTTCCTTTGCAAAGGAATCAATGACAGTACATGAACATGAAAATTCAAAAAGTGAGGAAACTTACTTCTTAGAGGCAGTCCAAGGCCTCTTCAAATGCCTTTTTAGTTGCAAGAAAATGCCCTAGTGAGCTTCCTTGATGTCTTTGAAACTTGTTTGAGTGCTTGGTTAGTCTGGTTAGTCTGGAACAAACTTGAGAGGCAGAACTCGGTCTAGCTGCTTCAATGGTGGTTTGAGAATGGGAGATAGTATTAAGGGTGTTACAGAAGTGTTTAAGTGGTTTGGATACACTCTAATGGATGTGTATATGTGTCTTGTGAAGTTAGTTTTGAAAATGCACAAGAAAATTGCAAGTTTGAGGTGTTCTTGCAAGTTTTGGTGTTTTTTGCAAGAAGGATGTATTATGAGCATACAAGGAGTTTTGCAAGGTTCTTTTGATGTATTTTCTGATGATTGGGATTAATTTTTGATGCTCTATTTATAGGGGAAGTAGAGAGTAATGATCTGGTCAGATTTCAAGTTTCTTGCCAACTTGTTCATTTGAGAAACAACTTGCTAGTGATGATGATCTTCCTTGATTCAAGTGATTAGGTATAAGAGTTGTTGGCTTTGAGGAATGATTATGAGATTGAAGTGTACCTTGGAGTGTAGTAAGAGATTAGGGGAATGAATCAAGGCATATTTTGAGGAAAATATTATGCTTTATCAAAATAGCATTGATCACTTTATACCATAAATGGATTTCTCTCTTGGTTCAAGCCCTAAACACTTGTGTAACCCTTTGATTTTTCCCCCTCTTACCTTGTCTTTGCTCATAACTCAAAATCCATTACATTTTTGATCATAGGTCACTGTGACACTTTTGTAGGGCTCCTCAAGACCTTTCCAACAAGCTTTGAACCACTCCATTTGGATATTTGGTTAGGAAGTTATGGCTTAGCCCTTTTCAAAACCCTAATTTCCCGACTTTTCGATTACATCTCAATTCTTGATCCAGTGGTCACCAAACTTCATGATTAGATATAACATAATATTTGGAACATAATTGGCTTCAATTTTGGGTCAAAACCCTGTTGGTCAATGGGTTGACTTTTTAGTCAGACGAATCGAACGATCGGAAACCTCTGAATCGACTGTTAGTGTTCTGGGTTCCCTAAGGCCTTGAAACTTCTTATGGGACTTCAATAAGTCATAGAGGTATCTTGGACCATGATTCATGCCTTGGGATTCCATTTAAACCAAAAGACAAACTACAATTGACTTTTCCAATCAAAAACCCTAATCTGGGTTCATGGACTGTACTGCTCTTCTCCCTTGGGGGACAACCTCAAATTGGATTCATACTTGATCCAATGTAGTATCCTTGACGATGTAGAGAGTTGCTATATGGAAAATCAACCCAAAACCTTAACTGATCAAACCATAGAAACCCTGATTCCTAACTGTGTGAAACCCTAATTCACCTGCATCTTAGCAAAGATCAAACTTGAAAGTGGTTAAGGTTAGATAAACAATGTTGATGTCCTAGAATGATGATGAGATCTAGGGGTCAAAATTTGGGATATAACACCTCCGATCTTACTACCTCCGATTCCTGGTAGGTCTTTAATCATGTATCTCACTGTTCTCGATGAATCAATGGGATGTGTATTAGGTCAGTATGACGACACTAGCAGAAAGGAACATGCAATTTACTATCTGAGCAAGAAGTTCAATGATTGTGAGACCAAATACTCACTATTGGAGAAAACATTCTAGGCTCTGAGACAATACATGACTTGCCATACTACTTTATTGATATCGAAGATGGATCTGATAAAGTACATTTTTGAAAAGCCTGCCGTCTCTGGATGAATTGCTCCGTAGAAAATGCTGCTGACTGAGTATGATATCCAACATCTTACCCAGAAAGAAACAAAAGGGATCGTCTTGTCTAACTACCTTTCTCATCAGCCTATAGAAGGTTATCAACAATTGAAGTTTGACTTTCTCGATGACAATGTTATGTTCATCCAAGATTATGAGACTCCAGACCCTGATATAGCACCAGAACTAGGGGTGCGATGGACGGTCGTGTTTGACAGTGTTGCCAAGGCTAAAGGTTGTGGAATTGGTGCTATCCTCATCTCTCCGACTAGTTTTCTTCTTCCCTTCACCGCCAAATTATGCTTTGAATGCACCAACAGTATGGCTAAGTACGAAGCATGTATCTATGGTATGGAAGCATCAATTGACATGAGAATCAAGATTCTTGAGGTCTACGGAGATTCTGCCCTAGTGATTGGCCAAGTCAGAGGGAACTTTGTAACCCGGGATTCTAAGTTGGTTCCTTACCAAAAACACATCGCGAAATTGATTTCCTACTTTGATGATATCTCTTTTCATCATATTCCTAGGGAATAAAATCAACTAGTTGATTCTCTTGCCACCCTAGCATCCATGTCCAAAGTCAAGTGGAAGAACGAAGCTCCTTCTATCTGCATTGATCATTTGAACGAACCAGCACACTATTTAGCAATCGAGGATGAGTCTGATGATAAGCCTTGGTTCTACGACATAAAAAGATATCTAGAAAAAAAGGAATATCCCGAGTGTATCACTATCATTGATAAGAAAGCTCTCAGACAACTATGCGCCAAGTTCTCTCGAGTGGCGGTGTATTGTATAAAAGGAATTATGATTTTGTGTTGCTCAGATGTGTGGGTAGACACGAAGCAGACACAATCATAAGGTCCGTATATAAAGTTTGTGAGGGTGTACATGTCGCATCTACGAAAAAAGGTGCCGGCAATGACAAAAGAGTCGCCACCGTTTGTTATTTATCCCAAAAGAGGGAAAGGAAATGATCAGAGAAAACCTAGCGAAAGCGGGAAAAGACAGGTCATCGCAACCATGTCTCAGGTTCGGGAGTCGGTTACGCAAGGGGAAGGTATTAACACCCCTCACGTCCGTCGTACATGACGAGATCCATGCTTTGTTGTCTATCTAAAAGGGTGTTTACTATCTACGCTAATGGTCTCAGGGACAAAAGAAAAGAAAAGAGACTCGACAGAGCATCGCCGCTCTGTGCCTATGTATTCCCTCATGCAATGGGAAAGTCAAAGTCAACGTAGTTCGGCTAACTACGAGTGAAAGGTGGGGGAATGTTGCTCGCCAAGACATCGCGTCTTGTGCCTACGTATTCTCATCTGGTATGAGAAATCAGAGAAAACGTAGTTCGGGCTTACAAGAACACCAGTTGGTTCAAATGTTTTTACCCGAGTAGGGTTAACAACTAGTTCCAGCAGTTAGGTGTATGCAGCTCGACCATTGGAGACTTAGGCGTTACCCTGTTTGCGGTAGAACTACGAGTTAACGAAACTCTTTTTATGAAAAGGTTTTCCACATTATGGGTCCCAAAGGAAAAAATGAAGTTTGATGATTTGTTTTTGAATTCTTTTAGAGAAGAAGTATTTTGAGTTTAATTTGTAACTCATGTTGCACTAAAGACTATGACTTATGAGTGAATGCGTCGCATATCGTCCTAAGGACATACGCTAACACTCTAGACAATTGAGAGGTAACCACCTAATCATCATTTCCCAAGTACTTAAGGCTCGTAACGCACAATATTCGTTAACCTTTATTAAGTGTTTTGACATGATTTGAAGATGAGAAGGAGAGAGGACAAACTAGAGGGAGACTAACTCAAACCTAAAAGTTGTCATGCAAAATGGTCCTAGAGTTGGGGTTAAAAAAGGGAAAGTTTACCCTAATGTTATCATGCATGGTTTAAGTCCTAAGTTCTATCATAATCTCAAAGAGATTAGAGATCCTAAGGGAACATGGCAAAGAGAAGAGAAAAAGAAGGAAGCATCAAATAAAATGCAATATGCAAGCATGCAAACATTAATGCACATTTAGAATAAAAGTGAGGGAGGAAAAAAGTGGGGGAATTAGCCTCCACAAGCCCATCTCAACCTCAACCGTGCATATGGAAATGCAAAGAAGAAAAGAGTAGGAATGCATAAAACAGAATCCAAACACATACACAAAAGAATGCAAGACATACATCATGTGAAACCCTAATGGCCAGCTTAAAAGGATGCACAAACTTTAATAAGCTATGAGAAAAATTTTGACCTATAATTGAGCACACAAACACACTAAACATGTCTATAATATGAGTCCACAAGATTTAGGGGTTAAAGGAATGCACAAAAGTCATTTTCAAAGCAAACTAGTTCAAGCACTACTGTAAACATCACTTAGATGTTGCCTAACTTGGAAATTACCCTGAAAATAGGAAACATGTTCAAAAATTCCCAAATAAAATCTCGCATGTCCCTAAAGGAGTTAGCAACCAAGGGCCAAAATTTCAAGGGCGGGGTCCTACCAAAGTATCCATAAATGAAATAAATGCTAGAGGTACACCAAAGGCAAAGGACTAATCGAGGGTCACTAAAAATGGCCTAAAACCCTAACCAAAATGCCCTAAACTAAGGGCAAAAATGGTCTAAAAAATTCTTTAACCTATCATGAACATGAGAAAAAATTTCCAGCTATTGGAAATGAAAATTGGTCAAGAAATAAAATCAAGAACAATCAATGATCAAATTTAAACCACCAAAAACACCTCAAATGTAAAATTCTTTATTTAATTGAAAAATGATCCAAAGAATAAAGTAAAAAATTCCTAAAATCAGAGGACACCCTAAAATGTGTGAAAAGTATTTTTACAAGATTTTTAATGATTGGAGGCATTTTTGTTGAATTAAAATCTCAACAGAAAATAAAAATGAAAAGAGAAAATAAAAGAACATAAAAGAAAAATGCGCGTGCCAAATAGCAATCCAATTCATTTAAAAAACGATGGGCCTGATAGAAAGAGGGGTGCAAAGAGCGTTTGAAGCCCGAGACCAAGCCAACTCAATCCAAGCTATGAAACTCTGCGTTTCATTTAAACAAGCTGGCCATCAAACTCACGCGTGGACGGGTTAGACTAGATCTAAATGGCGTACACATCACCCAAACGGGTAGAAAAACCAGACGGTGGCTCTGCATTTTCCGGCCATCTTCTCTGTTTGGCACACCGGAGAAGGAGTAAAACATAACCAAAACGCGTGATTCTTAAGTCTAAACTGATCCTCGCGCTATGTACATCATGAATCTAGGGTTCATTTTAATTTATCACTCATAATCAAGGAGATTCTAAGCCAACAAGTTTCGAGCACAAATCACAAATCATCAAGAACATGAACCTAACTAATCCAGAAATTGCCTACGTGAATATCGCTTCAATATGCAATGAAAATGGCGCATGATGGATGCCTTAACAGAGAGAATTCTTGAAAGAAAGTTTACCTAACGGAGCTCCTCTGTTTGTTCTTGAATTGATGCTCAAACTTGTGCAAAACAATCCAGAAGCCTTCAAGAAACTTCAAGGAAGTTATTGGTAATCTTCAGTTGGCTTGAATTTCCTTGAATCTCCACCTCATGATTTCACTTTCTCCTTGGATTTTCTCAACTGAATTTGCTCTAATCTCCATGAAAATGGCTGAATGAGGGTTTGTTCTTCATCAGGGGTTTATGTATGTAGGATCTAAGATCAATTGGAGGCCCAATTTGGCCGGGATTTGGAGAATTGCAAAAATCCAAAATTGAGTTGAAGCTTGAAAATTACACGTGTTTTGTCTCCAATGGCCTTGATCTTCATTCAAACAGTTTGCATGTGATGAGTAGTGATCCAATGGATGGAATTCAGCCCTTAAAATGATCCAATGGTAGATTTTGTATGTGTAACTTCAACATGAAGTAACTTGAGATTTCATGAATTTCCATACATCATGGCTCCAATTTAATTTGTGCATTGTTCTTAATATGATAAAGTGACTCAAAAAATGCACAAATATGGTGTGAAAATGATTTAAATCAATTCAAATTCATTTATGGCCTTTAAAGTACTTTTTCATGATTTTTCCTTCACCAATCTCCAAACCCTAGCCAAATCCATGAAAAATGAGTGTTCCATGATGAAATTGATGTCATTTGATGCAATTTTGATGTAGGAAAAAGTTCCATTTGAAGTGCACAAAGTCATGAAATGGACATATAATGAAAATGACCTGTAATCTTACTTTCCCAAAATACCCTTGCCTTGCAAGCTTTATAACTTGAGTTCTACAAATCAGATGAAGGACTTCTAGTACTTTTTGGAAAGCTAAGATCATAAGGAACAACTTTCATGTTTGGGTCAAAGTGAGATGAAACATGATTCTAGGCCAAAAATGCCTTGGAAGTTGGTTGACTTTTGTTAACTGAAATCATATTCATCTGAGGATCCAATGACTTGTCAGCATCATAAATTGAGTTCTAGAAATCTAATGGATGAGTTCTAGTACTCAAAAGAAATCTAAGAACATGATTTACAAGTCTTATGTTGGCATCAAACTGAGATGAAAATTGTATCTTGAGATATATAGTCTTGAAGTTAGGCACTAAATATGGGATTTTACACTGACAAGCTTAGAAACCCTAATCTAGCAACTTCTCAAACTCTTGATTCTTCTTAAATTGATCTTGAAATAACATCTTGGATGCTTCAACACAACTTTCCATGATCATAATGACTTATAACCAAGTCTTAATCTCTCTCAAATCCACAGTGGATCTTGCACTAGGCAGATGAAACCCTAGGTGTGCAATCCTCAGACTGCAACCTCTTGCACATGATATAACCAGTTGAATAAGCTCCACAATGGCCTTAAAAGAAATCATTGAGCTTCTACAACATTCTCCATCCATAACCATGGACTCAACATCCTCTAGTGATCTTCAATTGGCCTCTAAGATAGGAGGTGAACCACATTCACCCATCTGCTCTTTCAAAGAGCTCTGACCAGCTCTTGGGTAACTTGATGAGCACTCATGGTTGAATACAACCTCTTGCTTTGGCTCAAAACCCTTGGTAATATTCTTTTTCTATGCACACCTCTCTTGATCCCTTGCAAATGAACAATGATATGAAAAAGCAAATGCCAGAACATTGAAATGAAACATAAACCAAGTAAAGAAAAGCTTGGGCAAATTTTGGGGTACAACAGCTGCCCCTATTCAAGTGACTTGGACCTGACTGGGTGAAAAGAGAACGACTTTCATCCAATCAAGGTAGAAGACGGTTGAATACCAAAAAACCCGGAAATTTGCCAACCGTAGAAATCTATGGAGATAGCTGAATATGATACACGTCTGACAAATATCTGACATCATCGCCAGACAATCACAAAGCTGATGAACATCTGACATAGCCGCCAGAAAACTACACATCTGATAAACATCTGACATCGCTGCTAGACAAACATACATGATCGGATCAATACGAATTTGATAAGCTTCTAATCACAAGTAAACTGCACTGGGATAACCGGGTGTTCCAAACAAGTAAACTCCGCTGGATCTGAATTAGATAGGTCAGGCGAGAACTGACAACCAAGAACAAGTTTCTTCAAAATAGGTCAGACGAGGACTGACTACCAGCCAAGAACTGGTTTCTTTAAAACAGATCAGATGAGGACTGACTACCAGACAAGAACTGATATCGTTAAAACACATCAGACGAGAACTAACTACCAGACAAGAACTGGAATCTGCAACATAGGTCAGACGAGAATTGACTACCAGACAAGAACTGGTTTCTTCAAAACAGGTCAGATGAGGACTGACTACCAGACAAGAACTGGTTTCTTCAAAATAAGTCAGACACGGACTGACTACTAGACAAGAACTGGTTTCTGCAAAACAGGTAAGAGGAGGACTGACTACCAGAAAAGAACTGGTTTCTTCAAAATAGGTCAGAGGAGGACTGACTACCAGACAAGAACTGGTTTCTGCAAAATAGGTCAGACGAGGACTAACTACCAGACAAGAACTGGTTTCTTAAAAATAGGTCAAATGAGAACTAACTACCAGACAAGAACTGGTTTCTTCAAAATAGGCCAGACGAGAACTGACTACCAGACAAGAATTGGTTTCTTCAAAATAGGTCAGACGAGAACTGACTACCAGACAAGAACTAGTTTCTTCAAAATAGATCAGACGAGGACTTACTACCAGACAAGAACTGGTTTCTTCAAAACAGGTCAGACGAGGACTAACTAGCAGACAAGAACTGGTTTCTTCAAAATAGGTTAGACGAGGACTGACTACCTGACAAGAACTGGGTTCTTCAAAATAGGTTAGACGAGGACTGACTACCAGACGAGAACTGGATTCTTCAAAATAGGTCAGACGAGGACTGACTACCAGACGAGAACTGGATTCTTCAAAATAGGTCAGACGAGGACTGACTACCAGACGAGAACTGGATTCAAAGGCCGTCTACCAGATGAGAACAGGTTTGAACAGATGGCGTTTACCAAGCGAGAACTGGACTTCAAAACATTGTTTACTAGTCATGAATGGGTTTCTGGAGAAAGGTCAGATGAGAACTGACTACCAGGCGAGAACTGGTATCCTCAAAATAGGTCAGACGAGAACTGACTATCAGATGAGAACGGGTTTCTACAAAACGGGTCAGACGAGAACTGACTACCAAACCGGTCAGACGAGAACTGACTACCAGACAAGAATTGGATCCCTCAAAACAGGTCAGACGAGAACTGATTTCTAGCTTTAGGTATTAGATGGGAACTGATTTCTGGTTTTCCAAACAAGAACTGGACTTTGGAACTGTGAACCAAACGAGATATTAATCTTTGTTAGACATGTCAGACAAGAGCTGACTACCAGGCGAGAACTGGGTCTTAAAGAAAGGTCAGACGAGAACTGACTACCAGGAGAGAACTGGTTTCTACCAAAACATGTCAGACGAGAACTGACTACCAGACGAGAACTGGGTATCACAAACTAGGTCAAACGAGAACTGACTACCAGGCGAGAACTGGGTTCTACAAAAAAGGCCAGGCGAGAACTGGTGACGAAAGGTTAAGCTGTCAGACAAGAACTAACTCCCGGTTTCGGGTATCAGACGGGAACTAATTTTGTAGTTGGGATATCAGACGAGAATTGATTCCTAGTTTGCTAGACAAGAATTGGACTTTGAAACTGTGTCGTCCAGGCGAGAACTGGTTAAACATCAAGCTAAAGAAATGGTGACTAGACGGAGACTGGTTTAAAAGCTGACATGTACCAGGCGAGAACTAGTGTTTACTGAAGGCTGACCAGACAAGGACTGGTTTGAAGGTTTTCCAGATGAGAACTGGGCTTTGGAGGTTTGCCAAGCGAGAACTGGGCTTTGGACAGATTCTTAGGTTACCCTGTTATGACAGGTAACAGGTTATTTGATGAGGCGATGGCACGATTCCCCGACACTCAACTCTTGCTGAAGAGAATAAACTCGCTTGGGCAACTGCCCCAGTATAATTCAACTTGCCCCAGTCTGAGTTTTGAGAAAGTTCATCTTGAAAAGAAAAGCTGGCCATGAGACGACCTCGAGATGGCTTGCCCCAGAATTTGTAACATGAAAGGATTCGTCCCCAATTTTGCCCCAGCCCGTGGGCTCTCTGCAACATCTTCCTCTAAAGGAAACCTGAACTTTATGTACCCTGCCGGTTTGGTATGAACTGCCTCAGCATTTTGAACCTCGAAGAGGTGTTTCAGATCAACTGCCTTCTGGATAAGAATAGCTTTTGTGCTCTTGGGATGGCCTACCCCAGCCTTGCAATGACTTTGCCCCTGATTGACTGATTTGTGGAGCAGTACCCCTGACCACTTCGAGAGATTTATCAAATCTCGACCTGATTGCCCCAGATTAATTGACTTTCGAATGGCTGACTCCCCTGATATGATCATTTGATATAGCTTACCCCGGTTCAACAGAGTATTCTAGCATTCTGCGTTCTATCCTAATCAAACTTCCCACTGTGGAAACTTTCCTGATTCAAGTGCTTACTCGAAAGTAAAACAATGTTTTGCACAAAAGATATACTAATGCAATGCATATGACAATTTCAAAATCCCAGTCTATTCACTGGAAAAATTTTGTGACATATAATGAACGAATCACTTATCAGAATGTCAACATCAATACCAACATGGTAAGAGGAATCCTTTTAGGAGTCAGTTTCGACGCGATCTTTACCGGAGTATGCTTTCGAAACAACCCTGCTTGAATTTGGACTTTTGAAGGTTGTAACTTGGTCAGGTTCACGGTTCGAAAGAAAGGATATAAGGCTCAAAGCTTATTCTAACCCACCCATTCTCCTTGATGTTCTCCAATCCTACGTTTAGCTAAATTGACACAAGCACTCACCTTTCAAAGGTTGAGTGACAGGAGTGATGGTTCAGGAAACCACAAGTTATCGGAGTGACAGTCACTCGCTTTTCGTCTTTGGTGCCTGGAGTCACACGACTTGTTCTTTCAAGGATTTTTCTTTTGTAATCCTTTTCGCTTTTCGCTTTTTCCGTTTTTCCCTAACTTTTGCCTGGACTGGCTCTTTTGAGCTTCTTTTGATTTCAAAGTCTAGCGGGACGCCCTAATTTTTGCCTAAGTCTCTTGTTTTCAAGACTCGACTTAGCGGGCTTCTTTCTTTGATTCTTTTTTTTATCTTTTTTTTTAACAAATCGTGTGACACTGGCTTGTCTGACTTGTTTGAGAGAGATTACGACTGTTTCGCTCATTAGTCGGTGAGGGATAACCATTGTGGTTTTTTTAGGCATGACCTATACAGGTGTGATTAACCTTCGAACGAGAACACTCCTTTCGCAATTTGGATGCTTGGTCAAATTAACTGACACCTACCCTGCCCCGGGTTAAGATTGAGGGTTTTTCGTTTTTTCAGAAAGAAACTCCTACTACTAGGCTCAAAGGGGTTCATAAGGGATTATCATCCTTATATCTTCGGTGTTTAGAGATTTGAAACAATGCATGTACATCATCAGCAGGTTTTATTCAAAAGTATACAATCAAAAGTTTCAATTTCGTCATCCTCCCCGGATTCCGCTTAAACAAGCGTTAGACATCAATTAAAAACATAAGTGAACACAAATGGATTTAATCAAAACATGCATATTTATTTCATTATCATTATCAATTGAAAACAATACAGTTTTGCAAGTGAGATTTTCACTTAAATAGAAAAGAAACTACAAATACAAAGAAATGACATGATAAAAACAAAGACTGCCAGCTTCGGGGAACCGGGCTTTCAGATCTTGACTTGCTGCGGGATAAACCATCTTCAAACTCAATCAGATGAGAGGTCGACGCGCACAACCAAGTTTCCTTCAGGAAAGGAAATATACTCTTTGTCAATCAACTGCTGCACTTTGGCTTGAAAGGCCTTGCAATCCTCAGTTGTGTATTCCATGGATCCTCCATGATATCCGCATTGAACACTGGGATCATATCCGGGAGGGTATGGCTCTGGCACCGACTTGAGAGTCTTGGGCTCCACCAATGAGTTCTGAATCAAATGTGGCAGAAGCTCACTGTACGACATAGGAACTGGATGAAGAGGAGCATTCCTTCTTTCCAAATTGTTGCGATGCCTACTCTGATTTTGGGGCCAATAGTTTTGTTGCCGAGGAGCATGAGGTTGTTGGTACCGGGCTGACTGTTGAGCAACAGTTGGAGCAGACACATCATTAGTTTCTCCTCCTTTCCCACATAAGGCTTCTTTGTATCTTTAGAAGAATCAGGAGCAACTTGGATCTTTCCCATTTTGATACCGCTTTCGACTCTTTCTGCTGCTATCACCAGATCTGAAAAACTTGCAGACATGCAACTTATTAGCTACTCATGGTACACTCCAGGCAGTGTAGCCATTAACATGTTAGTCATTTCTCTCTCCGCCATGGGAGGTTGCACCCACGCTGCTAAGTCTCGCCATCTCTGGGCGTATTCTTTGAAGCTCTCAGTACTCTTCTGCGACAGACTCTGCAACTGTATCCTGTTCGGTGCCAGATCATTATTATACTGATAGTGACACACAAAAGCTTCGGCCAATTCTCTCCAGCTGCAAATATGAGTTCTCTCAAGCCCCATATACCATTCTAAAGATGCTCCTGTCAGGCTATCTTGGAAGCAATGCATTAACAGATTTTCGTCTTCGGAGTAAGCAGACATTTTCCTGAAATATGCCCAAATGTGCACTCTAGGACAAGTTGTCCCTTTGTACTTTTCGAAATCAGGTAACTTGAACTTGGGGGGAATCCTGACCTCAAGAACTAGACCAAGATCGGACATATCGAGACCCAGCGAGTTCTAATTCTCAAAAGACTTCATCTTTTCCTCAATCAATTTAAACCTTCGGTCAACTTCAGTTGGAAAATTCCCCTCCATATTTCTCATGGAAAAGACATCACTCTGGTGATCTTCACAATGAGGGCCAGCAGCCCGGTGCACGGCGCCCACACCAGCAACATTACCATTTTCGTTCGCAGCACCTCCGCCCGGAGGTATGACAACGGTAGGAATACCTTGTGGACCAGATCCACCAACTGAAGGGAAAACACCAGCTCCACCTCCACCCGGAGGAATGACAACACCAACAACTCCATTTTCATTGAATTGGGGAGTGTCAATGAGAGGCTGAACTAAAGTTCTCAGATGCTCCTGCCCACTGGCAACATTCTGCATCAACTCCATAAACTGAGACATGAAAGCTCTAAATTCCTGCAATTCCGCTTGAACCTGATCCATTACTGTTTGCTGATCCCCTTGAGTGGGATATCTGTGGAAACTGAACAACTCACTCCTGTTACTAACAGACCCCAGACAGAGATAAGAACACGAGGCCACCGAGAACAACCTGTGATGCAAATGAGAATGCAAGATGCAAACATGTCTATGTGTCTACAGGGAAATCTCCCCCTTGATCCCAGTTTCAGTAAACAAGAGCAGCAGAGATGTACACCATGACAATTCTCTCATATATCAGGTAAGATCCTTCCTGAAGGTTTCAAAGACGCCAGGCTCAGCCATGGAAATCAGACCAAATAAAGGTCCTAACTCAGGTATCGGAAACTTGTATACAACAAACATCTTTCTGTCTACTTCCCTCTTTATAGCAAATCAGTACCAGGATCAATGGAAAGACGAGAACCTTTCAAACACATAGATATGCAATGTTAAATGCAGGATGATTATGCAAATGCAAATGGAACAGGGGATCAGGATTGTTGTGTTGTTGATCGAGAAGAACCAGCGCTTCGCTTTGACAAGAACATAGCACTATCACTGATAGGAACCCCTGGTATCAAGAACACAGATTCATACTACAAAGAAAACCGGGTAGTCTGAAAGTCAAGGTTTCCTACATAAACCAATCCCTCTCACAGGTATGTACTTATCCACTGATAAGGTTTGGCATCCTATACGTTCATCAGCGTCACAGACTTTCAAGAAACGATGATACGTTCACCATTTCTGGTTTGGCATCATAATCTCCCAAAGCGGCCTCACTTAGCTGAATCACAAATGATTGGTCCCCAGAGTCGACAACCCTCAGATTTGAAATCCTCTCAACGGCCCACTGAGCTGGAAAGAAAGTCATCAAAGTGAGTCTCGTCTGAGTGCGAATTTTGTGGGAACTAGTGCATGCCTAACATACAGGTTCACCACTACTTTCCGCTTCTAATGCTATGTTTATACTCAAGCCTGGGTTTGGCTTATCACTCAATGAATCAATTCCCCTCCCCCCCCCCCCCACAGCACAACAATAATGATATATACAATGCTGAAAGTAAATGCGGGAAAATAAAGTACAACACATATATACAACACCCAAAGATAAACAAACAAGCGCTAGGATTGACTCGCATTGGGGATGTTCCTGTCCCCAGCAGAGTCGCCAGCTGTTGCATCTGCAAAAAAAAGTTCCAGTAATGATAGAAGAGTCGCCACCGTTCGTTATTTATCCCAAAAGAGGGAAAGGAAATGATCAGAGAAAACCTAACGAAAATGGGAAAAGACAGGTCATTGCAACCATGTCTCAGGTTCGGGAGTCGGTTACGCAAGGGGAAGGTATTAGCACCCCTCACGTCCGTCGTACTCGACGGGATCCACGCTTTGTTGTCTATCTAAAACAGTGTTTAATATCTATCCTAATGGTCTCAGGGACAAAAGAAAATAAAAGAGACTCGGCAGAGCATCGCCGCTTTGTGCCTACGTATTCCCTCGTGCAATGGGAAAGTCAGAGTCAACGTAGTTCGGCTAACTACGGGTGAAAGGTGGGGAAATGTTGCTCGCCAAGACATTGAGTCTTGTGCCTACGTATTCTCATCTGGTAAGAAAAATCAGAGCAAACATAGTTCGGGCTAACAAAAACACCGGTTGGTTCAAATGTTTTTACCCGAGTAGGGTTAACAACTAGTTCGAGCAGTTAGGTGTATGCAACTCAACCATTGGAGACTTAGGCGTTACCCTGTTTGTGGTAGAACTAAGAGTTAACGAAACTCTTTTTATGAAAAGGTTTTCCATATTAAGGGTCCCAAAGGACAAATTGAAGTTTGATGATTTGTTTTTGAAGTCTTTTAGAGAAGAAGTGTTTTGAGTTTAATTTGTAACTCATGTTGCACTAAAGACTATGAATTAGGAGTGAATACGTTGCATATCGTCCTAAAGACATACGCTAACACTCTAGACAATTGAGAGGAAACCACCTAATCATCATTTCCCAAGTACTTAAGGCTCGTAATACACAACATTCGTTAACCTTTATTAAGTGTTTTGACATGATTTGAAGATGAGAAGGAGAGACGACAAACTAGAGGGAGGCTAACTCAAACCTAAGGTCTATCATAATCTCAAAGAGATTAGAGATCCTAAGGGAACATGGCAAAGAGAAGAGAAAAAGAAGGAAGCATGAAATAAAATGCAATATGCAAGCATTCAAACATTAATGCACATTTAGAATGAAAGTGAGGGAGGAAAAAAGTGTAGGGCATTAGCCTCCACAAGCCCATCTCAACCTCAAGCATGCATATGGAAATGCAAAGAAGAAAAGAGAAGGAGTGCATAAAAGAGAATGCAAACACATACATAAAAGAATTCAAGCATACATCATGTGAAACCCTAATAGCAAGCTTCAAAAGATGAACAAACTTTAACAATCTATGAGCAAAGTTTTGACCTATAATTGAGCATACAAACACACTCAACATGTATATAATATGAGTCCATAAGAGTTAGGGGTTCAAGGAATGCACAAAAGTAATTTTCAAAGCAAACTAGTTCAAGCACTAATGTAAACATCACTTAGTTGTAGCCTAACTTGGAAATTACCCTGAAAATAGGAAACATGTTCAAAAATTCCCAAATAAAATATCACATGGCCCTAAAGGCGTTAGTAACCAGGGGCCAGAATATCAAGGGCAGGGTCCTACCACAGTATCCACAAATGAAATAAACCCTAGAGGTACACCAAAGGCAAAGGACTAATCGAGGGTCACTAAAAATGGCCTAAAACCCTAACCAAAATGCCCCAAACTAGGGGCAAAAATGGTCTAAAAAATTCTTTAACCTATCATGAACATGAGAAAACATTTCCAGCTATTGGAAATGAAAATTGGTCAAGAAATAAAATCAAGAACAAACAATGATCAATTTTAAACCACCAAAAACACCTCAAATGTAAAATTCTTTATTTAATTGAAAAATGATCCAAAAAATAAAGTAAAAAATTCCTAAAATCAGTGGACACCCTAAAATGTGAGAAAAGTATTTTTACAAGATTTTTTGATCATTGGAGGCATTTTTGCTGAATTAAAATCTCATTAGAAAATAAAAATGAAAAAAGAAAATAAAAGAACATAAAAGAAAAATGTGTGTGCCAAATAGCAATCCAATTCAGTTAAAAACCATGGGCCTGGTAGATAGAGGGGTGCAAAGAGCGTTTGAAGCCCGAGACCAAGCCAACTCAATCCAAGCTATGAAACTCTGTGTTTCATTTAAACAAGCTGGCAGTCAAACTCACGCGTGGACGGGTCAAACTAGATCCTGGCCCTTAATCTGCTTTAGTCAAAGTGGCAACGTGCATATTTGGCGTACACATCACCCAAACGGATAGAAAACCAGACGGTGGCGCTACGTTTTCCGGCCATCTTCTCTGTTTGGCTCGCCTGAGAAGAAGGAGTAAAACTTAACCAAAACGTGTGATTCTTGAGTCTAAACGAATCCTCACGCTATGTACATCATGAATCTAGGGTTCATTTTAATTTATCACTCATAATCAAGGAGATTCTAAGCCAACAAATTTCAAGCACAAATTACAAATCATCAAGAACATGAACCTAACTAATCTAGAAATTGCCTACGTGAATAGGGCTTCAATATGCAATGAAAATGGCACATGATGGATGCCTAAACAGAGAGAATTCTTGAAAGAAAGTTTACCTAACGGAGCTCCTTCGTTGGGTCTTGAATTGATGCTCAAACTTGTGCAAAACTATCCAGAAACCTTCAAGAAACTTCAAGGAAGCTATTGGTAATCTTCAGTTGGCTTGAATTTCCTTGAATCTCTACTTGACGATTTCACTTTCTCCTTGGATTTTCTCAACTGAATTTGCTCCAATCTCCACGAAAATGGCTGAATGAGGGTTTCTTCTTCATCAGGGGTTTATGTATGTTGGATCTATGATCAATTGGAGGCCCAATTTGGCCTGGATTTGGAGAATTGCAAAAATCCAAAATTGAGTTGAAGCTTGAAAATTACACGTATGTTTTGGCTCCAATGGCCTTGATCTTCATTCAATCAATTTGCTGGTGATGAGTAGTGATCCAATGGATGGAATTCAGCCCTTGAAATGATCCAATGGTGGATATTGTATGTGTAACTTCAACATGAAGTAACTTGAGATTTCATGAATTTTCACACATCATGGCTCCAATTTAATTTGTGCATTGTTCTTAATATGATAAAGTGACTCAAAAAATGCACAAATATGGTGTGAAAATGATTTAAATCAATTCAAATTCATTTATGGCCTTTAAAGTACTTTTTCATGATTTTTCCTTCACCAATCTCCAAACCCTAGCAACATCCATGACAATTGAATGTTCCATGATGAAATTGATGTCATTTGATGCAATTTTGATGTTGGAAAAAGTTCCATTTGAAGTGCACAAAGTCGTGAAATGGACCTATAATGAAAATGACCTGTAATCTTACTTTCCCAAAATACCCTTGCCTCGCAAGCTTCTAACTTGAGTTATACAAATCAAATGAAGGACTTCTAGTACTTTTTGGAAAGCTAAGATCATAAGGAACAACTTTCATGTTTGGGTCAAAGTGAGATGAAACATGATTCTAGGCCAAAAATGCCTTGGAAGTTGGTTGACTTTTGTTAACTGAAATCATATTCATCTGAGGATCCAATGACTTGTCAGCATCATAAATTGAGTTTAGAAATCTAATGAATGAGTTCTAGTACTCAAAAGAAATCTAAGAACATGATTTACAAGTCTTATGTTGGCATCAAACTGAGATGAAAATTGTATCTTGAGATATATAGTCTTGAAGTTAGGCACTAAATAGGGGATTTTACACTGACAAGCTTAGAAACCCTAATCTAGCAACTTCTCAAACTCTTGATTCTTCTTAAATTGATCTTGAAATAACATCTTGGATGCTTCAACACAACTTTCCATGATCATAATGACTTATAACCAAGTCTTAATCTCTCTCAAATCCATAGTGGATCTTGCACTAGGCAGATGAAACCCTAGGTGTGCAATCCTCTGACTGCAACCTCTTGCACATGATATAACCAGTTGAATAAGCTTCACAATGGACTTAAAAGAAATAATTGAGCTTCTACAACATTCTCCATCCATAACCATAGACTCAACATCCTCTAGTGATCTTCAATTGGCCTCTAAGATAGGAGGTGAACCACATTCACCCATCTGCTCTTCCAAAGAGCTCTGACCAGATTTTGGGTAACTTGATGAGCACTCATGGTACAATACAACCTCTTGCTTTGGCTCAAAACTCTTGGTAATATTCTTTTGCTATGCACACCTCTCTTGATCCCTTGCAAATGAACAATGATATGAAAAAGCAAATGCCAGAACATTGAAATGAAACATAAACCAAGTAAAGAAAAGGTTGGGCAAATTTTGGGGTATAACAGCACACACCAAAGGTCCTGCTATGACTAAAAAGATCCTTCGAGCTGAGTATTAGTGGAAAACAATGGAGGTAGATTGTTATAACTTTTCCAAAATATGTCACAAGTGCCAAATCTATGGTGACAAGATCCATGTCCCACCAACTCCATTGAATGTTCTGACTTCTCCTTGGCCCTTCTCTATGTGGGGTATTGATATGATTGGAATGATAGAGCCGAAAGCTTCCAACGGTCATTGCTTCATTCTAGTTGATATCGATTATTTCACCAAGTGAGTTGAAGTTACGCCAAGTGGTTGCCAGATTTATCAAGAAAGATATAATTTGTCGCTATGATATTCCTAGCAACATTTTCACTAACAATGCAAGCAATCTGAATAACAAGATGATGCAAGGGTTGTGTAAAGAGTTTAATATCAAACACCACAACTATTCACCATATCGGCCCAAGATGAATGGCACCGCCGAAGCAGCAAACAAAAACATCAAGAGGATTGTCCAGAAGATGGTCAAGACTTACAAGGACTGGCATGAAATGCTTCCATTTTCACTACATGGCTACAAAACTTCAGTTCGCACTTCCACTAGGGCAACTTCGTATTCGCTTGTATATGGTATGGAGGTTGTTCTACCCGTCGAAGTCGACATTCCTTCTCTCAGGGTCATAATAGAAGCAGATCTTGATGAAGCTGAATGGGTTCAATCCTGATACAACCAGCTGAATCTCGTCGAAGAGAAGAGCCTGGCAACCATTTTCCACGGTCAATTGTATCAGAGACGTCTTAAGCGAGCTTTTGACAAGAAAGTCCTTCCTCGAGCATTCGATGCAAGCGAACTCATGCTCAAGAGGTATTCTCCTGTTCATTCAGATCCCCGCGGAAAGTGGACTCCAAATTACGAAGGACCTTTTGTTGTCAAGAAAGCCTTCTCAGGCAGAGCCCTGATCCTCACCACCATGGATGAGGAAGAGTTGCCACATCCCGTGAACTCTGATACAGTAAAAAATATTATGACTGAAAAAATGAATAAAAAAGCCCACTAGATTGGCATCCACAAGGGCAATCTAGGAAAAAATAGGTGTCCCGATGGACCCAAAAAAAGAAATGTCCATGCAAATGTTAGGGACAAAGAAAAAAAAATAGCCCGCTAAGTTGAAAACCCGAAAGGGCGACTTAGGCAAAAATGGGTATCCCGGTGGACGAAAAAATTAGAAATATCCAAGCAAAAATTAGGGATAAAGGCATTTGACTGTGAACACCTGATCCTGTCTTCGTCATGGCTAGACCTCAGACAGGAAATGATCAGTCAAATAATTATCAACGGATGTACATTGTTGGAACCCGGACTTGCATGGGATGGTAGCCAATGTTGTAATAAATGCAAAGTCAAATTTTCCATTGCAATTTACTTTGTTTTCAATTTTATTGTAAAATTCCTCATCAAGGATTTCTACATCCTCATACACATCTTATGTACAAAAGCTTTTTTTACATTCAATACAAATTTTATCCTTTAATTTCTCATTTGTCTTTTTCATCATTTTGTTTGCAAATTGAACAATTATTTGTGATCACATGATGCTATAAAGCGTTGAGAAACATAAAATCTAAAATCAACCAGGAAAACATTATGCATTGCATGCTTTACCGAAAATTATCAAAGGAAGATTTGTAGTTTCCCTTTATAAACTTGATTCCCAGTGAACAATATCATGTTTGGTTAGGAATGCTAACTGTGTTCCTTTTCCCCAACAAGTGCTGATTTTGTTCTTTGGAAGGTTTGCTTACCACTCCTCTCCCCAACAGAGCCAAAATTTCACTAACAGGCATCAGTTTGGTTCTAGGGAAGGATTTGTCTTTCATTTCCTCAAGAGAGCCGTATTCCCCAAGAAGAAAATTGTTTGCTTTTCCCTAGTAGAAGCAGAATTTCTCACTACACCCCAGCATATCGAGGTTATCATTCCCCAGCGATGATGGTGCTTCATTTCATTTTGATCATCTTGACTTTATTCCTCCTTGGAAGAGTTGACTAGTTGAAGATCAACCATGATTCCTTCATTCTCCAGCCAGGGTCAGCTATGGTTAGAAAGTTTCTTTCCTCCAGCAAGCAGTGTTGGTAATAGTTTGGAAGTCTGATATTTCTAAGCACTTTCACCAGCAACATCGTTAAGTCCCTAGTTGAGGATGTCGAGTTTGTTTTGCTACAATCTCTATTTGCCTGCAAAATCGCATCTCAACCTTTCTCGCTGCATAGCATGATATCAAGCATCATGTTGAACATCATAACATATGCATCATAGCATACTACCCTTTGACTGACTTATCTCTCCAGCGGATCTCAGCCAAACCTTGCCCTTGAGCAAATCTTTATCTTTTTCCCCCATCA
This sequence comes from Lathyrus sativus, assembly GCA_963859935.3. Classification (NCBI taxonomy): domain Eukaryota; kingdom Viridiplantae; phylum Streptophyta; class Magnoliopsida; order Fabales; family Fabaceae; genus Lathyrus; species Lathyrus sativus. The sequence goes on from OZ012736.1 coordinate 282,243,912, forward strand.
GTCATCGTCGACCAAATCTTTTGAGCTACTCTTTTATTAAATCTCCTTCCACCTCGAATAATAAAAAAGCTGGCGCAATTCAAATATTCAGGTCCATGAAGATTAAATAGGGGAAACTGTCGTAACCCAAAATTTGACATTCGTTTTGCTTTTTGCATAAGCATGTGCATTCGCATCATTGGCATACGCATTTGCACTTTTTCTCTATGATTTTTGTTGCATGAATATTCAGGTTTTCTAAGCCCAATTAGTCACATCCTCTCAAAGGTATCACATCATCAAAACAAGCACGAAATGAAGGTTTATATGCCTATTCATCAAAGAAAAAGGTTGAAAATCGGAACCGCGACCACAACATCATTTTGCAAGCAAAATATGTAAATTTTTCTTGTGGTAATCGGTTACCCTGTGCAAAAATGCAGTTTCTGCTGCATTTTTGTGACAACCACTTGCACTCTACTATTTTGAGGGTCTAAATTGTTCTAGCATTGTGTGGGATATTCTAGACATCTCTAGACAATTCAAGACTTTTCTAAACACTTCAAGACATTTACTCCAATACATCAATTTGGATTAAGACCACCATGTTGCTTTATTCCCAAGAATGTGAGCCTTTAGATTCAAGTTTGCATTGGGATGGTTACCGAGTCAACTACCTAACTAACTGAGTTAACCTCCAACTGAGTGAGTTGAGGCTAACTAACTCCAAGGCTAGTTCCAAGGCTGCATCCAAAGCTTACTCCGAACCTAGCAACACCGAAGCTAAAGTCTATTTAAGAAAATCACCACCATTTCACAAGGGGGTTCAATAATTTTCTCAATTTATACATTCTTCACTCTTATTTATCTCACATTCTCTCTGAATTTTCTACAACATATTCACATCATCTTCTTCCTCTCCTAAAAACCCTCACAAAAGCTCAATTTCCACCATTAGAGTGTAAGAATCTTCACATCGAAATTGTTACTCTCTTGAGCAAAACCTTATTCCACCATATTGCTACTTGGATTTTTGGATTTACAGTAGATTCTTCTCCAATTCAAGTAATCATCTCAAGCTTCTTTGGTGCAAATCGGTATTCAGAGCATTTATTGTGTTTTCATCAATTTTGCTACGATTTGATCTCAAGCTTGAAATTCTCTGGTTTTCTTTGCTTATTCTCATCGCATATCAATATCAACAATCATCAAGGCAATCCTCCATCTTGTAGGTTTGTAATTCGCACTTGATTTAGTGTTTTGATCACTTTCGCGCGTTTACGATGTATTTCAATCATTTTTCAGTGTTGATTGATCATGCCATTGTTTGAACTTTGATCTTCATGTTTAATTCTTTCAATTGATGTTTAATTGATGCCTAAGTGATTTTTAACTTCATTTTTCGTGCTCCAATGTTCACCATAGCATGTGGATGATTGGATAAGTCTCTTGGTTGCTGAAAATGCTTTTTCAAAAAGCTATTTCTGCCACTGTCACAGTGGTAACCGGTTACCTATATGTGGTAATTGGTTTACCTATGTTCACGTGTTTCTGCATTTTTTAAACAGGTAATCGATTACTTGCATGTGCTAATCGGTTACCACAATGACAAAAGGCCATTTTTGCCATTTTCTAGCTTATTTGCTATCCTTTCCTCATGTAACTCCCATGGCTTGATACGCTTGATGTTTAGGGATGTTTTTTGATTTGTTCAAGGCATACATGCAAACTTTCAATGTGTGATGTTTCGATTCTCGATTGTTTTCATTTTTTGGAATTGTATGATCATGATCATTCTTGCACATTCTTTGATCACATGCTACATGATTCGTGATGCATACCAATTGCATTTGGTATTGTTTTACACCTCTATTCGTGTTTGCATTGAGTTTGTTCCTCATTAGAATGAACTTAATCTTGTACAATCAATAATTCATCCTTTGCTTCAACGTTTTTTTCATCCCTTTGGTAAATTGTTATCATCTTCCCCTTTTGATTGATTAATCAAAACTTCATTTCGATTGGTCGATCCTTCTTTTTTTCTTCTCCTTTCGATCTTCTAGAGCTTTGTCCTCTCTTTTCCCCCGTGGAATTGAAGATTCGCGACGCATTGGAGCACTGTACAAACTCGACGTCATTGTGTTGTCTGTTCGTTTCTTGCATCACACTTTGGTGTTAGATAAGGAATGGGAATGGAGAATTCCTACACTCGTTTTGACTATCTTGGGTAGGGGACGAATGACCCTGTGCCTGGAATAGTCGCCTCTATCTTCTTACTGTGGTATCTCTACTTTCTCCAGTCAAGTCGATCCTTGGTCACTTGCACCTTTGCCTCCTCTTTGGAAGTGATTTCCTCCTTTCAATTCAACATTCTTTTCTCTTGAGGACAATCCATTCTTGGTTCCCCAGATATATTTAACCATTTCTTTCCTTGGCTATTTAACCGTTCTTTGGTTAAAGCCAATTCTTTTCTTCCCCAGTGAAGTTAGTCTTTCTTCATCGATTTACACAGTCATCCTATTAAAACCTAATCCCCATTGGAGTTCACAACCTTCTCTTGGTTCTTCCTCCTTCTTGTTTGGTTAATCACTTCTTGTCAGTTAAACACCAGTCCTCTGTTCCTCAGTTAATCACAGTCTGTCTATTAATACTGAATTTTCTTTGGGTTAATCGCCATCTAATCACCCGATCTTTGGTTGATCACGTTCCGCCCATTAAAACTAGCTTTTACTTGGGTTAATCACCTGTTCTTGGTTAATGACACGCCTTTTGGTCAATCACAGTTCGCCTGTTTGAACCAATCACTCTTTTTCTCAGTTAACCACAGTCCATCTGTTAAGATACTGAGTTTCTTTTGAGTTAATCACCTTCTTTCAAATAATCACTCATTCTTTTCGGTTAATCACAGTTTGTCTGTTAAGAACCTAACCCCCTATAGTTAGCAACCTTTCTTGTGTTCAAATACTACCAGTTTTGGGTTAGTAACCTTTGCTCGGTTCGAATACTTTTTCCTTTGGTTAAGTGTTGTTTGTTCGGTCAATATGTCGTTCTTTGGGTCACAACCTTCACTTGGTTCCACACCCGTTCTTTGGGTCACAACCTTCGCTTGGTTCCACACCATTTCGTTGGTTCATAACCTTCGCTTGGTTCCAAACCCGTTCTTTGGGTCACAAGCTTTGCTTGGTTCCACACCCGTCTGTTGGTTGATCACCGTTTATCGGTTAAAACCAACTCCTTTCTCCTTCTGGTTAACCACTGTTTATCAATTAATATACCAATTTTGTTGGTGTAAGCCCTAGAGGCCAATACTTTTTGGTACTTGTATCGGATTATTCGTTTAATAATAAAAGGCATTTCTTTATTATGTTTGTCTTTCAGAATAATAAAGTCCCTAGAATAGTTAGTTTGTTTAATGAAATGTTAAGTGTGACTTAATCATGAAATCCCATTAAACATAAAGACATTATTCTTAAAATATCCGTAGTCAAGCTTTATTGCAAAGTGGGATAACATTAAAAGCATTGAGACTATTATGAAGATAGACTGATGATCACATCTCATGGATCATGGATAAAGAGTTATCAAGTCTTGACATAGGTATAAATATTAGGAGTAATATTTATACCGGATTGACCCGCTATGAGAATACTACATAGTATGTTATGCAAAGTGTCATAAGTTATTCTCATGGTGATAATGGTGTATTACCACCCTTCGACCTGAAACCACTATTGACCCTAGATGTAGAGTCAGGTGCTTTATTGCTGATCAAACATTATCCGTAACTGGATGATCATAAAGACAGTTGATGGGCACTCCACGAAGCATGCTGAGGGACATGAGTGTCCTAGATGGAATTTGCCAATCCTGCATAACAGGAGAAATGTCTAAGGGCCCAATATTGAACTGGACAAGGATGACACAGTGTATGCCTTGTGTTCAATATAGACATAGGGGCAAAAGGGTAATTGTACAAACATATATTATCACGAAAAAGGTTTTGTCAGATCACATGACATTTTCGTGACTTGGGTAGCAGTGATGTGTTGCTAGATACCGCTTACTGTTTATTATGTTAAATATATAATTTAATATAATTACCAACGTTACGAAATCCTACAGGGTCACACACATAAGGACAGTTTGATGAGAGATAGAGAAATCAAAGGAACACCGTAAGGTACGGTGCACTTAAGTGAAAAATAGAAATTCGGATAATATAATAATAATTATTGTTATTTTATAATGGTTATAAAATAATAATAAAATAAATATATTTATTATAATAATAGTTATTATAATAATATATAATATTATTATGGATCATGTGAATTGGGTTTTTAGCCCGCAGCCCACAAGAGAGTCTATAAAAGGAACCCTTGTGATGAAGCTTTCACTTGATGCAATTTCGTTTTTGATTCTCTTTTCTCACTCAAATAATTCCGTTCGTAAGCAGCTAGCACTGTGACCGGAAGCTGTTCGTGTGGACTGAGTAGAGGCGTTGCACTTCATCAACGCTTGTGATCGCTGCATCAAAGATCTGAATCGCCACAAAGAGGTAACGATTCTATCACTGACCATGCTCATTCGTAAGGATCACTAAAGGAAATTTTTGTTTTCCGCTGCGTTTAGATCGCAATTTTCCTTCAAATTTCCCCTCAGAGTCAAACACGTCCCTATGGTTTAGTACTCTCTTTCTCCTGGTTTGTCGTAGTCCGTCTGTTGACACCAACCTTTTTGCTCTCCCCACAAAGTTTTACTCTTATCTTACTTCGATTAATCACTACTTACCAGTTAATACACCAAGTCCCCCGTGGACCTTACCTTTATTTGGATTCTTGTCCTTTACTCCTTTTTCCCCGGCCACGTCGCCATTCTTTCGTCTTCTCCCCAGTGGAGTCATCTCTTTTCCCCTGCATTCCTCAGCAGAGTTTTTACCTTGTTTCTCCTTTCCTCAGTAGAGTTTTCCTCTGCCTTTTTCTTGGTTTTGACACCATTCCTTTTGCATTTCCCAGTTGGGTCTTACTTTCTATTTTGGCTCTTGGCTTTGACGTTGTCTCCTTCCCTTTTTTTCTTTTTCAGCATTAGTTCCCCGAACTACGTAGGCTCTGATTTCCTCATTGTACTATAAGGGTACGTAGGTACAACATCACAAAATCTTAGCAAGCCACCTTCCTCCGTCTTCTTCCATTCTTCCGTATCTCTGGTCCGTCCAGATCCTCTTCTTTTCCTTGATTCCTTGAACTACGGAGCTCTGACTTCCTCATTACACTAGGAGGATACGTAGGCACGAGGGCCCCAATCCTCCGCGAGCATTCTCTTCCTTTCTCTTTCTTTTTCTCCCTTCTCTTGTCTCCTTTTTTTCTTTAGTTAGAAGCATTTAGATACATAACCCATCCAAGCCTAGAAGCAAACAAAATAGTTCCCGTCGGGTACGACAAATGCTTAAGGTGCTAGTACCTTCCTTTCGCAAAACTGACCCCCTTTCCCGTTTCTCTTCCCTTGGGTTTTATCAATATTTTCCCTGTCCTTTGGGACTAAATAAAGTTCGGTGGCAACTCTGTTGTATCTTTGAGTGTGCGATGCACTCAAATATAATCCCGCTAGCTTCAGATGAGAACCTCTTAGTTCGATTTGTGATGAGCGTTATCTATGCTTGTTTGTTTTCTTCTCAACGATAAATGCGAAATAGTAAGATAAAAGGTTTCAATACTAAGGGGAGATGGGTAGTGTAAGGATAGGGTGCTCGCCAAGGATTGGGGCCCTTGTGCCTACGTATGCTCATTCGGACAAGAATGAGAAATCAGAGTGCTCGTAGTTTGACTATGGGAAAAGGTTGGAGGGGGAAACAGAAGATGAAGGGAAGGTAGCTAAAAGGTTTGGACGGAAAAGGTGGAAAAAAGAAAAGGTAGCTCGAAGATCCAAGGAATTCTAGACTTCAAGAATCTTCTTCATTTGAAGTTTGTTTAACAAAGCGTTTTAAGAAAGATTGAATCGGATTGGTTGAGAAAAGAGGTTGATGGCGAGGCAAAAGGCGCTCGACTTACAAGTTTGAATAAAATACCACTTTGATGTTGGATCAAGGGTTTGCGAAAGAGGTTCGAATCTGTTGCAACCCATAATTTGCCCAACCTTTTTCTTACTTGGTTTATGTTTCATTGCATTTTCATAGCATTAGCATTTGCACTTTTTGCATATCAGTGTCCATATACAGGGGATTGAGAGAGGTGTGCTTAGCAATAGGAGATTGCCAAAGTTTCTAAGCCAAGCAAGAGGTTGTATTCAAGCTATCAAGTGCTTATTATCATCAGAGGAATGTTAAAGCTCACTGAAGGAGTGGATGGCTAAGATTGGTTGTATCTCCTATCTTGGGGGTCAATTGAAGGGCATCAGATGATATTAAGCCCATGATTATGGGTATAAGTCATTGATAAAGCTCATGAGATGTCTTGAGATGCATGTAGGAACTTGTGCAAGCCATTACTCAAAGTGCAAGAAGCCACAGCCAAAGGTGGTGTAGTTAGGGCTCTCACCTGGTCAACCCTAAGTCAACTGTGTAATTGGAGGAGATTAAGACTCAATTCCAAGTCTTTGTGATAATGTAATGTTGTGTTGTGACATGTCATATATCATTTCAATATCAATTCATCAAGATTCAAGAGTGTGAGAAGTTGCTAAGCTAAGGTTGCTAAGCTTGTCAGTGTAAAATCCCCTGTTTAGTGCCCAACTTCAAGACCATATAACTCAAGATAAAAGTTTCATATCATCTTGACTCCAACTTGATGCTTGTAGAGCATGTTCTTAGCTTTCTTTTGAGTACTAGAAGTCTTCCATTGGATTTCTAGAACTCATGATATGAAGCTTGCAAGTTACAGCTCATCAGATGGATGTGATTTTGGTCCTTGAAAGTCAACCAACTTCTAAGACATTTTTTACCTAGAAGGATGTCTCTTCTCACTTTGACCCAATCATGAAAGTTCTTCCTTATGATCGTAGCTTTCCAAAAAGTACTAGAAGTCCTCAAGCTGATTTGTGAAGTTCAAGATATGAAGCTTGCAAGGAAGGGGTATTTTGGGAAACTTTGATTATAGGTCACTTTTCATTATAGGTCAATTCCACCACTTTGCACAACTCAAATGAAAATCTTTCCAACTTGAAAGTTGCTCCAAATGGGGTCATTTGCTCAACCAAACATCAAGGCATCATGGAATTGGCTTGGATGGAAGAGTTAGTGAAGAAACTTCCATGGAAAAGGCATTAAAAGTACAAAAATCAAATCAATTCATAATGGACCAACTTTGTGCATATTTTGAGTGCATTACATATTCTAAACACGATGGCATTTTTAGAATTGCAAATTGAGGTTCAAAACCATGGCATTGTACATGTTTCTTAATCTTGAAGTAACACATTCAAAATCAACCATTGATTCCATTTCAAGGGTCTAATCTCCACCATTGGATTCATTGCATCATAAGCTACATGAATGAACCAAGTTACAAGAGTCCAAGCTCTGTTTTCATGAGTTTCATAAAGCTTCAGGTGAAGATTTTTGGATTTTGGAAAGGATCAAGTTGGGCTTCAATTGGATCAGAACCATTCTATATAACTCCATCATCATGTACAAGCTCTCACAACTGAATTTGGATGGAAGAATAACAGAATTCTGTTGAGGAAAAATGGATGAAAATTGAAAATCGATTTTGTAGAATCATCAATCTCCAGGCCAAATTAAGCACTCAAAGACATCTATTGAAGATCAGTGAACATTTCTGGGCATTTTTCATCAAGCTTCTGCATCATTTGAAGGCCCAATGGAGGTGTTCCATTAGGTAAATCATTCTTCAAAATTACTCTCTGTTCAAGATGTAATTGTGCACCATTTTTATGGATTTGTGTTCCTCTAGTGGCAAGGATGAATTCTAGATAGGTTTTAGGTTTGTTCATAGCAATTCTTGAAATGACCTTTAAACTTTAGGGATTTGGTTAGGATTAATTAGGGGCCATTAGTGAAAAAGAACCTTAGATTGATGATTAGTGTGATGAGGCGAGTTGATTGGTGTAATCAATTTCGAGTTTTGGGGAATTCGTGAAATAACCACTGTTGCATTCCACCAGAGAAGATGACCGGAGCCACCATGCTCCGGCGTCTGCGTTTCTCCCTCCTACTTTTGTTTTAAAATTCAGATGCTGGCGTGTCATTCTAGGAACCTTTGGATCTGTTTGACGGGGGTGAGAAACGGACGTCCACGATTTGGTTTGACTAATTGACTAGGCATTTTAAGTAAAACGGTGAGTATTGGTAGTGGCTGAGTGTTTGGTTTCATCCTGGGCCTTGATTTGCTATCTGGACCCCCTGCATGCATATGCCCAACGTTTACACGTGATATGCTTACTTCCTGCACCAAGCATTTTTCAATTTAATTTCTTTTTCTTTTATTTTCCTTTATTAATTCTGTTTTCAATTAAATGCATGGAAAATATGTTAGTGCATCAAAAAATCATAATAAAAATAGTTTGGCATACTTTGGCATGTGTTTTAATTTTCCATATTTTTTTAATTGGTTTTTTTCATTTCTTTTTCAATTTAATATTGTATTTTCTTTTTAATGTGTCCATTATTGTTGAGAATTGCATATCATCCACTTCTTGATTTTATTTCTTAATCAAAACATCAAATAAATTCATGAAATATCTTGTGCATATTGTGGATATCTTGATTGGTTTTTGAATAGTTTTGTTCCTGATTTTTGATGCCTTTTGATTAGGGTTTAGGTTGATCCTTTAAGACCCTCTCTTTTGGCCTTGCCCATAGAATACCCTAAGCTTTTGCCTTCTGTTGGCATAGCTAGACTTAGAATTTTCTTCCCATCTTTTGACCCCTGGTTCCTAATACCAGAGGGGTCTCCTAGGATTTTCCTTAGAATTTTTAGGCTTGTTTTACTATTTTTGGTAGATTTTACATTTTGTCCTACATTTGTGTGACTTTCACCTTACCACTTGCCTAGTTTGCATTTTAGTTGAATTGTTTGCAATGTTTGTGCATTCAATTCTTGCATATTCATGTTGAAGACATCTTAAGCCATTTTAATGTAGATTTTGAGGTCTTAATCATGTTCATACCTTGCTCCTAACTTAGGCTTCCTTTAGGACCTTTCCTTTAGCCTTTCCTTGTGGATACCCTTGAATAACTTCCATCTTTGCATGATTCTTTTGCTTATTCTTTTTTCCATATCTCCTCTTCTAATTCCTCCAAGTCCTATGATATTAGGATCCTTATTGTGAGAGCCCAGTTCTTCCTTTGGTCGAACTAAGGGCATTCCATAAGAGGTTGAGCCTTTGAGGGCTCAAGTACTTTGTACACTCATTCCTTTTTGTCCTACAATCTTAGGATCCTTCTTGTGAGAGCCCAGTTCTTCCTTTGGTAGAACTAAGGGCATTCCATAAAGAATTTGAGCCTTTGATGGACTCTTGTGTTGACACACATTGAACATAGTGGGTTCTTTTGGTTCTTACTATGCTTCTCCTTATTCCTCTTTGTCCTACAATCGTAGAATCCTTCTTGTGAGAGCCCAGTTCTACCTTTGGTCGAACTAAGGGCATTCCATAAAGAAGTTGAGCCTTTGATGGACTCTTGTGTTTGTACACATATTCTCCTTCTCTGTCCTACAATCTTAGGGTCCTTCTTGTGAGAGCCCAGTTCTTCCTCTGGTAGAACTAAGGGCATTCCATAAAGAAGTTGAACCTTTGTGGACTCCTGTGTTGATACACATTGAACTTAGTGAGTTTAGTTCTCCTTTTGCTTTCCCATTATTTGGTTTATCATCTCCCCTGCATATTAGTTTGATTAGGTGCATTAGGATATGCATTCTTTCTCTTAAGTCCATGTTTGCATCTAAAGGTTGAGGTTGCCTCCCTTTGCTTGTGTATTGTTTTATTTTATGTTTGCCTTGTTTGCATTAAAGGTTGAGGTTCCCTCCCTTGCTTGTACTGTTGCATTGCATGTGCATTCATTCACATTTTACATTTCAGTTGAATAACCATGATGATTTCCTATTGCTTTTGATTTCCATTGACATGTCCCCCTAGGACTCTCACTTCCTTGTTTAAGGATAGTGATGATAGAACATTAGGGTTGACCCTTTTCATGATAACAGTAGGATAGATTCCCTTTCTAAACTCAATCTTAGGACCATCTTGCATGATAACAGTAGGGTTCTGGTTAGTTCCCCCTATATAGCCCTTTCACTCTTCTCATCTTCAAACAATAATAAAACACCTAATAAAGGATAATGAGTATTATACGTTACGAGCCTTAAGCTACTTGGGAAATGATAATTGAGCGGTCTCCTCTCAATCACCTAGAGTGTTTAGTATACGCCCTTAGGGCGATATGCGACACATTCGTTCCTAGGTCATAGTCTATAGTGCAATATGAATTACAAACATTAATTTAAAACACTTCTCTAATAAAAGACTTCAACACAAATAGTCAAACTTCCTTTTACCCTTTAGGGTTCTTAATTAGGAAAATCTTTTCAGATAAAAGAGTGTTGTTAACTCTTAGTTCTATCGCAAACGGTAACGCCTAAGTCTCCAACGAGCGAGCTGCATACACCAAACTGCTAGAACTACATGTTAACCTTACTCGGGTAAAAAACAGTCAAACAAACCTGTGTTCTTTTTATCCCGAACTACGTAAGCTCTGATCTATCATACCTGTTGAGAGTACGTAGGCATAAGATGCGATATCTTGGCGAGAAACCTTCCCCCATCTGTTATCCGTAGTTAGTCGAACTACGTTAACTTTGACTTTCCCATTGCACGAGGGAATACGTAGGCCCAGAGCTGCGATGCTCTGTCGAGTTCTGTCCTTTCCTTTTTCTTTTAACCCAGACCTTTAGTTAGATAGATAAACAACCCTTTTTGATAAACAACACAAGCGTGGATCCCATTGAGTACAATGGACGTGAGGGGTGCTAATACATTCCCCTTGCGTAACCGACTCCCGAATCCAGGACTTGGTTGCGATGACCGTGTCTTTCCCCTTTTCGCTAGGTTTTCCCTGATCTTTTCCTTTCCCTCCTTTCGGATAAATACGATAGGTGGCGACTCTTCTGTCTTTTCCGACACCTTTTTTCACAGTAGCGACAGCTGGCGACTCTGCTGGGGACAGGAATATCCCCTATGCGAGTCAATCCTAGCGCTTGTTAGTTTATCTTTTGGGTGTATGTACATACTTGTTGTACTTTATTTACTCCACACTTTATTTTCCCGCATTTATCTTCAGCATTATATATCATTATTATTGTGCTGTTGTGGGGGGGGGGGGGAGTTATGCTGAGAGATAAGCCAGACCCAGGCTTGAGTACAAACATAGCACTAGAAGTGGATTAGTGGTGAACCTGCTTGCTTTGCTCGCACTAGTTCCCACGTAATCCGCGCTCAGACAAGATTCTCTTTGATGATTTCCTTTCCGGTCCTTTGGACTTGAGAGGACTTTGGATCTGAGGATTGTCAACTCTATGGACCGATCATTTGTGATTCAGCTAAGTGAGGCCTCTTCGGGAGATGATGATGCCAAACCAAAAATGGTGAAAGTATCATCATTTCTTGAAAGTCTGTGACGCTGATAAACGTATAGGATGCCGAACCTTATCAGTGGATAGGTTCATACCTGTGAGAGGGATTGGGTTATGCAGGAAACCTAGACTTCCAGATTACCATGTTTTCTCTACAGCGTGAATCTTGGTTCCCAATATCAGAGGTTCCTATTATCAGGGTTATGCTGTTGTTCTTGCCAAAGCGAAGCGCCGGTTCTTCTCCATAACACATCAACCTTGATCCCCTGTATTTGCATCTGCATCATCATGACGTGTTTGCATTTTGCATGTTGCATTCGCATTTGCATCGCAGGTTATTCTCGGTGGCCTCATGTTCTTATCTCCGTTTCGTGTTCTTCAGTAACAGATTTGAGCAGTTCAGTGTCCGCAGGTATCCAACTCAAGGTAATCAGCAAAGAGTGATGGATCAGGTTCAAGATGAATTGCATGAGGTCAGAGCTCGCATGTCCCAGTTCATGGAGCTGATGCAGAACGTTGTCAACGGGCAGGAACAGTTGAGGACTATAGTCCAATCGTTGATAGAACGAGCTAGCGAAGAGGGTGTCTTGCCTGGAGGAGATGATGTTATTCCTCCTGTTGGTGGATCTGGTCCACGGGTTATTCCTATTGTTGTCGTACCTCCAGGCGGAGGTGGTGCGAATGATAATGGTAACGTTGCTGGTGGAAGTGTGTGCATTATGCATAGGGCTGCTGGCCCTCAGTGGAAAGATCACCAGAGTGATATCTTTTCCATGAGAAATATGGAGGATGGTTTACCGACCGAAGCTGACAGAAGGTTCAAACTGATTGAGGAAAAGATGAAATCTCTTGAAAATTAGAACTCTCTGGGTCTCGACATGTCAGATCTTGGCTTAGTTCCTGGGGCCAGGATTCCCCCTAAATTCAAAGTATCGGAGTTTGTCAAGTACAAAGGGACGACCTGTCCTAGAGTACATATCCAATCATATTTTCGGAAGATGTCTGCTTACTCCGAGGATGAAAAGCTGCTAATGCACTGCTTCCAAGACAGTCTGACCGGGGCATCATTAGAATGGTATATAGGGCTTGAGAGAACTCACATCCGTAGCTGGAGAGAATTGGCCGAAGATTTTGTGTGTCACTATCAGTACAATAGTGATATGGCACCAAACAGGATACAATTGCAGAGTCTGTCGCAGAAGAATACTGAGAGCTTCAAGGAGTACGCCCAGAGGTGGCGAGACTTAGCAGTGAGAGTGCAACCTCCCATGGCGGAGAGAGAGATGACTAACATGTTCATGGCTACACTTCCCGGATTGTATTATGAGAAGCTGATAGGTTGCATGTCCACAGGTTTTTCAGAGCTGGTAAGCACAGGAGAAAGAGTCGAAAGCGGTATCAAAATGGGAAAGATTCAAGTTGCTCTTGATTCCTCGAAAGACGCAAAGAAGCCTTACGTCGGGAGGGAAAAAGAAACTAATGTCGTATCTGCTCCAGTTGCTGCTTAACAATCAGCTCGGCGCCAACAACCATATGCTACTCGGTAGCAAAACCGTCAGCGCCAGAATCAGAATAGGTCGCGCAATAATTTGGAAAGAAGGAATGCTCCTCTCCATCAGGTACCTATGCCATACAGTGATATTCTTCCACAGTTGATTCAGAATTCTTTGGTGGAGCCTAAGGCTCTCAAACAATTTCCAGAGCCATACCCTCCCGGGTATGATCCCAACGCTCGATGTGAATATCATGCAGGATCCATGGGGCACGCAATTGAGGACTGCAAAGCCTTTCAGGCCAAAGTTCAACAATTGATGGATAAAGAATACATTTCCTTTCCCGAAGGAAATTTGGTTGTGCACGTCGACCTCTCATCTGATTGAATTTGAAGACTTCAAGGGTCGCATCTCCCTAGTCAGTGGTTCAGATAAGAAGCTCGGTTCTCCGAAGCTGGCAATCTGTGTTTTATCATGACATTTCTTTGTATTTGTAATTTCTTTCCTGTTAGAATGCAAATCTCATTTGTAAAACTTGTATTGTTTTCAATTGATAATAATGAAATGAATATGCATGTTTTGATTAAATCCATTCGTGTTCACTCTATGCTTTTTTTATTATTATGTCAAACACTTGTTTAAGTGGAATCCGGGGAGGATGACGAAATCGAAAGACGCGTAAGCTTCCGATTGTATGCTTTTGAATAAAAAACCTGCTGACGATGTACATGCATTGATTCAAATTCCTAAACACCGGAGATATAAGGAAGATAATCCCTTGTCAACCCCTTTGAGCCTAGTAGTAGGAGTTTCTTTCTAAAAACGAAAAACCCTTAATCTTAACTTGGGGCAGGGCAGGTGTCAGCTAATTTGACCAAGCATTCAAATTGCAACAGGAGTGTTCCCGTTTGAGGATCAATCATACCCCTAGAGGTCGTGCCTAAAAAACCCACAGTGCTTAAACCTTGCCGATCAGGAGTGAAATAGTCACAATCTCTTCAGGCAAGCCGGTGTCACACAATTTGTTCACAAAATAAAAGAGGAAAAAAGGAATCAGGATCAAAAGCCCGCTAAGTCGAATCTTGAAAACAAGCGACTTAGGAAAAAATTAGGGCATCTTGCTGGACTTCAAAATCAAAAAGAAGCTCAAAAGAGCCAGTCTAGGCAAAAATTAGGGGAAAACAAAAAAACGAAAAGCGAAAAGGATTACGAAAGAAAAATCCTCGAACAAACAAGTCGTGTGACTCCAGGCACCAAAAGACAAAGAGTGAGTGACTGAAAACTTGTGGTTTCCTGAACCATCACTCCTGTCGTTCAACCTTTAAAAGGTGAACGCTCATGTCGAGTTAGCTGAAAATAGGATTGGAGAACATCAAGGAGAATGGGTGGGTTAAAATAATTTTTTATCCTTTATCCTTTCCTTCAACCCGTGAACCGGACCATGTTATAACCCTTAAAAGTCCTAACTGAAGCAGGTTTAGTTCGAAAGCATATTTCGGTAAAGATCGCATCAAAACTGACTCCTAAAAAAAGGATTCCTCTTACCGCGTTGGTATTAATGTTGACATTTTAATAATTGATTCGTTCATTATATGTCACAAATTTTTCCAGTAAACAGACTTGGATTTCGAAAACTGTCATATGCATTGCATTTAATATATCTTTTATGCAGAACAATTTGTTTTACTTGCGAGTAAGCACTTGACATCATGAAAGTTTCCACAACGGAAAGTTCGATCAGGAAAAAATGCAGAATGCCTGAATACTCCGATGAACCGGGGCAAGCTATATCAGGTGATCACATCATGGGAGTCAGACACCCAAAAGTCAGTTAATCAGGGGCAATCAGGTCGAGATTTGGCGAATCTCTCACAGCCAAGGATACTGCTCCCTAGGCCAGCCAATCAGGGGCAAAGTCATTGCAAAGCTGGGACAGGCCACCCTAAGAGCAAAGGAAATGTTCCTCTTCACATCTTCCGGGCTTATCAGAATTATTCAATCAAAGACGAATCCTTTCACAACACGGATTTTGGGGCAAGCCATCTCGAGATCGTCTCATGGCAAACTACTGTTTTCTCAAGGTGAACTCTTTCCCAAAGATCAAACCGGGGCAAGTGGAATTACACCGGGGTAGTTTGTTCAAGCAAGTTTGTTCTCGTCAGCAAGAGTTGAGTGTCGTGGAATCATATCATTACCTCATCAAATAACCTGAAACCTGTTACATGTCAGAACTTTGTAACCGAGATCATTTCCGAAGCCCAGTTTTAGTCTAGAGAACCTTTAAACCAGTCCTTGTCTGGTCCACCTTTTAGTAAACACCAGTTTTTGTCTGGTGTATATCAGAGTTCCGACCAGTTCTCGTCTGGTCACCCTTCCTGTAGCCTACTGTTTAAACCAGTTCTAGTTTGGAAAATACAGCTTGAGCCCAGTTCTTATCTGGAAAATTAGGAGTTAGTTCTCATCTGATATCATGAAGTTCGTTCTCGTCTGACAACTAAATATTTGTCACCAGTTCTCGCCTGGTAGTCGGTTCTCGTCTGACTGTTCTTCAGAAATCAGTTCCCGTCTGATACCTAAAGGTAGATGCTCAGTCCCCGTCTGAAAACATAACCTCTTTCCACCAGTCCTCGTCTGGTACTCAGTTCTCGTCTAACCTTGTTGTTTGAATTCCAGTTCTCTCCTGGTAGTCAGTTCTCGCCTGACATGTTTGAATTCCAGTTCTCGCCTGGTAGTCAGTTCTCGTCTGACCCTGTTTTGATAATTCCAGTTCTCGCCTGACACTTTTGGGTTGTCAGTTCTCGCCTGACCTCACTTTGATGAACCCAGTTCTCGCCTGGTAGTCGGTTATCGTCCGACCTATTTTGAAAGAAACCAGTTCTCGCCTGGTAGTCAGTTCTCGCCTGACACGTTTTGGGTAGTCAGTTCTCGTCTGACATTGTTGTTTGGACGCCAGTTCTCGTCTGGTAGTCGGTTCTCACCTGACACATTTTGTAATTCCAGTTCTCGCCTGGTAGTCAGTTCTCGTCTAACATCTTAACCTTGTTGACACCAGCTCTTGTCCGGCGGTCCATCCTCGAATACTAGTTCTTGTCTAGTAATTCCCCTTTTAAATCCATTCTTGTTGGTAACCAGAGGTAAATCCAATAACCATAAACCTGGTCATATCCTTAAACCAAAAGCCCAAGCGTGCTTGGCACATTCCAATTCTCGTCTAGATAACTGTTTCAGAGTCCATTTCTTGCCAGGCCTGTCATTCTTTTGAAGCTCAATTCTCGTATGATAAGTCTTCATGAAATACCAGTCCTCGCCTAGTAGACGACATTTGAGTCCAGTTCTCTCCTGGTGAATGTCAGTTGTTAAAGCTAGTACCCATTCAGTCACTTTCTCTTTAGCTTACAGTTGAAACTCCAGTCCTCGTCTGATGGTCAGTTGTCTTTAGCACCAGTTCCTGTCTGGTGAAAAGCGTTTTGAAGTCTAGTTATCGTCTGGAAAACCGCAAAAGTAGTTCATGTTCAACACAAAAACAGGAAACCAGTTCTCGCCTGGTAGTCATTTCTCGTCCAACTTATTTTGTAGAACCCGATTCTCACCTGGTTGTCAGTTCTCGCCTGACCTATCTAATCCAGTATAAGTCCAATTGTACTTGGCACACCAGGTCATCTCCAGCAGAGTTGACTTTGTTTCTCCAGCGTTTATTTTGTTGAAGCATTTTGCGTTGTACATAGCATCTACCCAAGCGCATAGCATTTTCATTTCGTATGGAGCATTACGCCATATTCAAACATGTGCATCTGGAATATAAGCCAGGTTGTTACCTCTTGTTTTCGTCTCCCCAATCAGAGTTTGCATTTTTTTCTGCAGTTGGCAAATTTCCGGGTTCTTTGGTATTCAACTGTCTTTTACCTTGATTGTTTGAAAGCCATTTGCTTTTCACCCAGTCAGGTCCAAGCCGTTTGAATAGGGGCAGTTGTTGCACCCCAAAATTTGCCCAACCTTTTTCTTACTTGGTTTATGTTTCATTGCATTTTCATAGCATTAGCATTTGTATTTCTTGCATATCAGTGTGCATATACCGGGGATTGAGAGATGTGTGCTTAGCAAGAGGAGATTGCCAAAGTTTCTAAGCCAAGAAAGAGGGTGTATTCAAGCTATCAAGTGCTTATTATCATCAGAGGAATGTTAAAGCTCACTGAAGGAGTGGATGGTTAAGATTGGTTGTATCTCCTATCTTGGGGATCAATTGAAAGGCATCAGATGATATTAAGCCCATGATTATGGGTAGAAGTCCTTGAGAGAGCTCATGAGATGTCTTGAGAGGCATGGAGGAGCTTGTGCAAGTCATTATTCAAAGTGCAAGAAGCCATAACCAAAGGTGGTGCAGTTAGGGCTCTCACCTGGTCAACCCTAAGTCAACTGTGTAATTGGAGGAGATTAAGACTCAATTCCAAGTCTTTGTGATCATGGAATGTTGTATTTAGACATGTCATATATAATTTCAAGATCAATTCATCAAGATTCAAGAGTGTGAGAAGTTGCTAAGCTAGGGTTGCTAAGCTTGTCAGTGTAAAATCCCCTGTTTAGTGCCCAACTTCAAGACCACATAACTCAAGATAAAAGTTTCATATCATCTTGACTCCAACTTTATGCTTGTAGAGAATGTTCTTAGCTTTGTTTTGAGTACTAGAAGTCTTCCATTGAATTTCTAGAACTCAAGATATGAAGCTTGCAAGTTACAGGTCATCAGATAGATGTGATTTTGGTCCTTGAAAGTCAACCAACATCTAAGACATTTTTGACCTAGAAGGATGTGTCTTCTCACTTTGGCCAAAACATGAAAGTTCTTCCTTATGATCTTAGCTTTCAAAAAGTACTAGAAGTCCTCAAGATAATTTGTGAAGCTCAAGATATGAAGCTTGCAAGGAAGGGGTATTTTGGGAAACTTTGATTATAGGTCACTTTTCATTATAGGTCAATTCCACCACTTTGCACAACTCAAATGAAAATCTTTCCAACTTGAAAGTTGCTCCAAATGGGGTAATTTGCTCAACCAAACATCAAGGCATCATGGAATTGGCTTGGATGGAAGAGTTAGTGAAGAAACTTCCATGGAAAAGGCATTAAAAGTACAAAAATCAAATCAATTCATAATGGACCAACTTTGTGCATATTTTGAGTGCATTACATATTCTAAACACGATGGAATTTTTAGATTTGCAAATTGAGGTTCAAAACCATGGCATTGTACATGTTTCTTCATCTTGAAGTAACACATTCCAAATCAACCATTGATTCCATTTCAAGGGTCTAATCTCCACCATTGGATTCATTGCATCATAAGCAACATGAATGAACAAAGTTACAAGAGTCCAAGCTCTGTTTTTATGAGTTTCATAAAGCTTCAAGAGAAGATTTTTGGATTTTGGAAAGGATTAAGTTGGGCTTCAATTAGATCAGAATCCATTCTATATAACTCCATCATCATGTACAAGCTCTCACAACTGAATTTGGATGGAAGAATAACAGAATTCTGTTGAGAAAAAATGGATGAAAATTGAAAATCGATTTTGAAGAATCAACAATCTCCAAGCCAAATTAAGCACTCAAAGACATCTATTGAAGATCAGTGAACATTTCTGGGCACTTTTGTTGCACCCTAAAATTTGCCCAACCGATTTTCTTGTTAGTGGCTTATGTTTCATTTTCGCATTTAACATTTGCATGGCATAGCATTCGTTCTTGAGGCCGCAGATCAAGGTCTTCCTGTGGCTCAGGTTCATTTTAGGGCAAGACTAAACAGCAAACAACGAGTATCTCTGGCATTTATTTTGCCCAGTGATCGAGCGATCAATTTTATTCTGTTTTGTAGGTTAATTTCAGATTAGGATCAACATTTAGGCTCATGCCCAGCATGTTAACAGTGACAACGGTCAAAAAATGAGGTTCAACAGCTAAACAGAGCTCCAGATAGTTGAAACAGGGCAAATGGACATGTTTCCCACCAAAAGGCGCCAAATTCAAGTTTTTGGAGGCGTTAACCGGTTAACACATATGGTTATCCGGTTAACCAAAGGAAACTTTGCCCATATTCAAAGGTTTCAGAGGCGTTAACCGGTTAACGCATATGGTTAACCGGTTAACCATAGCAGAATTTGCCATGTACGTGAATTTTCAAGTGGAGCTGCTTTGGGGTCCAATTTTAATCACTTGAAAGCTCATTTTTGCACTTGGGAAGGATCTAGAACACCATTTGAAATTTGGTTAAATTTCATTTCCCTCCAAAATCCCAAACCTCATTCCATACCACAATTTCCAAAACAACTTCCAAGCCTTTGTTTTGGATCCCAACCAAAGTGGTATTTAAGTGAATTACTCAAAACCACACTCATCTAACCTTCATTTTTCATTCTCACTTCAAATTTGATTTCAATTCTCTCTCAATTCTCTCAATTTCCTCCATAGCCAAAACCTTCACTCAAAGCTCTTTTTCATTGGAACTATTGATTCTTCATTGGAATCAATGGATTTCTAAGAGCTAAACCTCCATCCATTACTTTGATTGAAGTGATTTCATCATTCAATCTTCGTGCAGGTTTAGATCTGGATTTTGAGGTGATTATAGAAGTGCTTATTTGGAGTAATTTGGCTTAATTGTGAAGGATCTTCATTGCTATAACATCGATTATTGCGGATCTTGAAGTATTTCGGACTTCTCTACTTAGATCTACATAATTACAATTGAGTCAAAAATTACCGAATCAATTCTCCGATTCGTAGGTTGGATTTCTGATCCGATTTAATTTCCGAGCTTATTTGCATGTTTGTCATGTTAATCTTCATATTCGATTGAATTGTGATTGATTTGAGTTGCTTAATCCATGATCTGGTTGTGTTGATCTGTTTGCATGCTGTTTAAATCATGATTTGCTGGTTTAAGTTCGTGAATAAGTGATTATGCGATCATCCAGTTGATCGGATAAGTGCTTATTTGTTGAAAAGTGGTTATGTTTGCTGTTTTTCTGCTTCTGGTACAGTGTTAACCGGTTAACCATTTCAAAATTTCAAATCTTTTTCAAACGTTAACAGTGTTAACCGGTTAACGCATATGGTTAACCTGTTCAAAACTTCAATTTTTCTTCAAACTTACAAGGCGTT
This sequence comes from Lathyrus sativus, assembly GCA_963859935.3. Lineage (NCBI taxonomy): Eukaryota > Viridiplantae > Streptophyta > Magnoliopsida > Fabales > Fabaceae > Lathyrus > Lathyrus sativus. The sequence goes on from OZ012736.1 coordinate 282,264,118, forward strand.
AACCGATTAACAGTATGTGTTAACCGGTTAACACTGTACCAGAATGCCATATTTGCTGTTTTGCTTGCTTGTTCGCATACCGATTCGATTCAAATCATCATAGATCAATGTGATGCATTAGGATTGAATTGTTTTGAATAATTGTCACTGTTTGTGGTTGTTTAATCATGATTTTGTTGACATGTACGATCATTTTCCATTTGTTTACATGCTTGTATGTAGTTCGAATTGATCATTTGTTTGCATGTTCATATGCTAGCATCTCTTGTTGAGGTCGAGACGCGCTTGTGGCGGCTGCTGCCCCCACACACTTTTCCTCCCTCCCACCATTCTAATTGTGCATTTTTTTTATGTTTGCATTTATCTACTTGTGATTTATTCTTCCTTTGTTCTTCTTTTGCTTTCTTGCCATGGTCCCCATAGGATTCCTAGTCCCTCCATTTAGGATGGGAGTAGGAGAGACATTAGGTGTTCAATCCAAGTATGCTAACATTAGGGTAGATGTTTCCCCTTTTCATCCAAACTCTAGGAGTACATTGCATGACAACCTTAGGGTCGAGTTTCCCTTAGACCTTTTGTGCGTCTTCTCTCTTCTCATCTCAAAATCATGCTAACTCATTTAATAAACACGATAAACGTTACGCGCTACGAGCCTTAAGCTACATGGGGAATGATGAGTGAGGGGTCTCCTCTCGCTTATCTAGAATGTTTAGTATCCATCCCGTTTGGGGGTGATATACGATGCATTCGCCTCCGTGTCATAGTCTTTAGTGCAACGCGAATCACAAACCGAATTAATTCACTTCACTAAAAAACACAAAACAAATTCAAACCTTTTTCCTTCAGGATTAATCGGAACTTTTTTCAGAAAAGAGTGTTGTTAAGCTTCGGTTCTACCGCAAACAGGCTTAGTCCCTAACTGCTGGAACGGAGGTTTAACCCTACTCGGTTAAAACACTTAATTAACTAGTGGTTTCGTGTATGCCCGAACTACGTTTGCTCTGATCTTTCATACCAGATGAAAGTACGTAGGCACAAGACGCAACGTCTTGGCGAGCAACCTTCCCCCTTCTCTCCCATAGTTATCCGAACTATGTTGACTCTGATCTTTCATTCCAGATGAAAGTACGTAGGCACAGAGACCCGATGCTCTGCCGAGTCTCTCTTTTCTTTTCTTTTGTCTGCAAGCCTGTAGCATAGATAGTTTAAACACACCCTTAGATAGACAACAAGCGTGGATCCCATCGAGTACGACGGACGTGAGGGGTGCTAATACCTTCCCCTTGCGTAACCGACTCCCGAATCCAGGACTTTGTTGCGATGACCTTGTCTTTCCCTTTTTCGTCAGGTTTCTCCGATCGTTTCCTTTCCCTCTCTGTGGGATAAATAACGAAAGGTGGTGACTCTTCTGTTTTTTCTGGGTGTTTTTCGCAGTTGCGACAGCTGGCGACTCTGCTGGGGACTGCGATGGTTCCTTATGCGAGTCACTCCTAGCGCTTGTCTGTTTGCGTCTTTGGGTGTTTATTTTTGTACAGTTATTTTTGCTTTATGTACATTATATGTCGTATATTATTGCATTTCATTTCTGTTGCTGCTGTGTTGTGGGTTGGGTTGTTCCACCGAGAGATAATTCGGACCTGGGCTTGAGTATACATATAGGATTAGAGTGGAGATTAAAGGGAGCTTGTGTGGCGTTTGGTTGCGCAATAGCTCGCGTGAAATTCACATTCAGACGAGGTTTTTCTTTCGAAATATTCTATCCTGCGCGTCTGGTGGAGTTGAGGGAATATTGACTTAGAAAGACTGTCGACTCTAGAGACCGTTCATTTGAGAAGTCATCTATGTGAGGCCGCTTTGTCAAACTATGATGCCAAACCGGAAATGGTGAACATATCATCGTTTCTCGAAAGTCTGTGACGCTGACCGCCCGCATAGGATGTCGTACCTTTCAAGACTAGAACCCACATGTGAGAGGGATGGGTTTTGCAGGAAACCTGGCCTTCAACAAACCCTGGTTTTCTTGTCAGTGCGGACTGTTGATCCTGAATGTTTCGTCCAGCGTGTTGTCTCAGGGTTTTGATCAGAGCAGAGCTATTGTTGAATTCAGTCAACGGCACAACAGCAAGTTTGAGCATTGGATACTTTGATCCCTTGTCTGTTGCATTAGCATTATGCACTTTGCATTGCATTTTATGTGCATCTCATTTTTGCATGTCCATCCTCGACCGGAACAGGGAGCTCACCCATCTTTTGTATGCTCCGTTAGTTGATTTCCCGACATTCTCAGTGGACTTGAATTGGCTTCTGGCAGAATCATGGACTCAGCAGAGCAGAACATGGTTGTTATAAGGGCAGAGTTTGAATTAATGAAGAATCATCTAGATCAACAAATGGAAGCCATGACAGCTATGACCAGAGGAGAGGTCGGTATTCAGAGGACTCCAGCGAACAATGTTGGTCAAGCTCAGCCTGTGCAGATACCTGTCGAAGTTCAAGAGCATCCTATTGCCAGAGATAGAGATTTATCCTCTCTCCATGACACTGATTATCAGAATTTCACCTTCCCTGTGCCAGATTCTCAGAGGGTTGTTCCAAGGGTTAATGTTGAAGATCCGTAGACTGTTGAGTTTATGAGGAAATGTCAGTTGTTGGAGGAAAAGCTCAATACCCTGATGAGTCCGAATATTGTCGATCTGAATGCTTCGAATATGTGTTTGGTGCCCGGTCTTGTGATGCCTCCAAAGTTTAAAATGCCGGATTTTGAGAAGTTCAAAGGGGATAGTTGTCCAAAGCAGCATTTGGTGATGTTCTGCAGAAGAATGACTTCACATGTCCATGACGATCAGCTTATGATTCACTGTTTTCAGGATAGTCTGAGTGGAGCATCATTGAATTGGTATATGCAATTGGAGAGTAGTTGTATCAGATCATGGTCAGATTTAGCCAATGCATTTGTGAAGCAGTACGACTACAATCTCAACATGGCTCCTAGTCACGTGCAGTTGCAAGAATTAGCTCAGGCGGATAATGAATCCTTCAGAGGGTATGTGCAGAGATGGAGAGAGTTAGTTGCTCGTGTTCAACCCCCACTTCAGGACAGAGAGTTGGTTGATATATTCTTGGGTACCTTGAAAGTCCATTTCTTTGACAAGATGATCAGTGGTGGAATGTCGAACTTTGTTGACTTGTGTTGCACCCTAAAATTTGCCTAACCTTTTCTCACTGGGTTTATGTTTCATTGCATTAGCATTGCATTGTTCTAGCATTTGCATAGCATATCATTGTTCATTTAGCAGGGGATCAAGTGTGGTTTATATCCAGAGGAGCCTATCTAGAGGCTTTACTCCAGCTTGAGAAGTCACCAAAGTCATCAGGAAGAGGGTTGTGTCCTTGAGAAGTTTAGATGCTTGTGTGGGGTTTATCTCCTAACTTGAGGACCAATTGAAGATCATTAGTGGATTGTGAAGCCTTGATTATGGAAAGAGTGTGTGGATAGAGCTCATGGAGTGCCTTGAGGGTCATGGTGGAGCTCAGTCAAGTCATTATATCAAGTGTGGAGAGCTTCAGTTGAGGGTATTGCAATTAGGGTTTTCATCTGAGTAACCCTAAGTCAACTATGCAATTGAAGAGGATCAAAGCTCAATTATAAGTCTTTGTAATCATGGAGAGTTGGGTTGAGATACATGAGGTGATAGTCCAAGATCAATCCATGAAAAGTTCAAAGTGTGAGGAGTTGCTAAACTAGGGTTCTCAGGGTAAAATCCCCTATTTAATGCCTAACTTCAAGGCCACTTATCTCAAGATACAAGTTTCATCTACATTTTTGGCCAACATGAAACTTTTAGAGCATGCTCTTATCTTTAATTTCAGTACTAGAAGTCCTCCATTGGATTTATAGAACTCAAGTTATGGTCCAGACAAGGTACAAGTCATCAGATGAATGTGAAATTTGTCTGCAAAAGTCAACCAACTTTTGTGGAACTTTTGACCTAGAAGGGTGTTTCTCTTAAACTTTTGGCCAACACGAAAGTTGTAGGTCTTGATCTTAGCTTTCCAAATTGTATTATAAGTCTTCCATCGGATTTGTAGAACTCAAGTTATGAGGTTTACAAGTCAAGGGTATTTTGGGAAAGTGAGATTATAGGTCATTTGGCATTATAGGTCATTTGGCATTATAGGTCATTTTCACTATCTTTCAAGCTTCAAATGAAGTTTTTTCCAACACAAAACTTGCTCAAAATGATGTTTTTAGGTCAACCATGTCCTCATGATGAATTGGTTTGGCTTAGGGTGAGACTTGGTTTGAGAAATTTGGCAAAAGGGGAAATTTGAAGGCATTTAACTGAAAATTTCAAATTTAATTCATGTGTGCTCAAACAAGGCAAGTAAGTACTCATTTTAATCAGAAAAACCATTGTGAGTACATTGGTAATATTGGAAAGTCATTTTGAGGCATATTTCATAGCATTTCAACTTGTTACTTCACAAATAAGTAACACATCAAAACTTGGTCATATGATAAGTTTAAGCTCTCCAATTGATCTCTACACTCTCACCAGACCACAAGCAAGGGAATTGAAGCTTCTTGGAGAAGTTTTGAGTGCAAATGCATGTTCACCATGTTTGGAATTTTCAAGGAAAATTGAAATGTGGATATTCTGATTTGGGCCTTCAATGGACCTCTAAAGCCCACAAACATCTTCTATATAAGTTCCATGATGGATTCAGATCAGGCTTGGTGTTCATTTCGTGCCATAGCCAGAGATTGAAGATTGAGTTTCAAGCTTCAAGTGTGAAATCGTGTTTTCTGATTCAGAGGAATTCAAGGCAATTCAAAGCCTCAAGCATCTTCAGCATACTTCATTGAGTGGATCTGCACAAAATTGGAGGAGGAGGAGCACCATAACTGCCTCAATTTGAAGCTACAAAACAGGTTTGAACAATTCACGATTGCACTAATTCTAGCATAATCTAAGTAGAATTTACATGTGGTTAGGCTTTAGGAAGGTAATTAGATGGATTCTGAATCAATATTTGAAGTTGTTGCACCCCAAAATTTGCCTAACCTTTTCTAACTTGGTTTATGTTTCATTGCATTAGCATATCATTAATCTAACATTTGCATAGCATAGCATTGTTCATTTGTGTAGGGGATCAAGTGTGGTTTATATCCAGATGAGCCTATCTAGAGGTCTTATTCAAGCTTGAGAAGTCACCAAAGTCATCAGGAAGATGGTGGGGTTCTTGAGAGGTTCAGTTGTTTGTATGTGGTTAATTTCCTAATCTGAGGACCAATTGAAGACCATAAGTGGGTTGTGAAGCCTTGATCAAGGAGAGAGTTTCTGGATAGAGCTCATAGAGTGCCTTGAGGGTCATGGTGGAGCTCAGACAAGTCTTTATGCCAAGTGTGAAGAGCCTCAGTTGAGGGTGTTGCAATTAGGGTTTTCATCTGAGTAACCCTAAGTCAACTGTGCAATTGAAGAGGGTCAAAGCCCAATTCTAAGTCTTTGTCATCATGGATATTTGTGTTGAGATACATGAGATGATATTCCAAGATCACTCCAAGAAGAATTCCAAGTGTGAGGAGTTGCTAAATTAGGGTTCTCATGGTAAAATCCCCTATTTAGTGCCTAACTTCAAGACCACTTATCTCAAGATGCAAGTTTCATATCCACTTTTGGCCAACATGAAACTTGTAGAGTATGCTCTTATCTTTAATTTGAGTACTATAAGTCCTCCATTGGATTTATGCAACTCCAGTTATGGTCCAGACAAGTTACAGGTCATCTGAGGAATGTGAAATTTGTCTGTGAAAGTTCACCAACTTCCAAGGAACGTTTCACCTAGACGAGTGTTTCTCCTAAACTTTTGGCCAACATGAAAGTTGTAGGTATTGATCCTAGCTTTCCAAATTGTATTAGAAGTCTTCCATCTGATTTGTAGAAATCAAGTTGTGAGGTTTACAAGTTAGGGGTATTTTGGGAAAGTAAGATTATAAGTCATTTGGCATTATAGGTCATTTTCTCCATCTTGCAAGCTTCAAATGAAGTTTTGTCCAACACAAAACTTTCTTAAAATGATGTTTTTAGGTCAACCATGTCCTCATGATGAATTGATTTGGTCTAGGGTGAGACTTGGTTTGAGAAATTTGGCAAAAAGAAGAATTTAAAGGCATTTAAGTGAAAAATTCATGATTAATTCATTTTGTGCTCAAACAAGGAAAGTGGGTACTCATTTTAATCAGAAAAATCATTCTAAATACTTTGGCATTATTAGAGTTTTCACTTAAGGCTTATTTCATGGTGGTTTGACTTGTAACTTCACAAATAAGTAACATATCATAACTTGGTCATGAGAGGAGTTTAAGCTCTCTAATCACTCTCTACACTCTCACCAGACCTCAAGAAATAGAATTGAAGCTTCTTAGGGAAGTTTTGAGCCAGAATTCGTGCATTCCATGTTTGAGTTTTTCAAAGAAAATTGAAAATTGGATGTTCTGATTTGGGCCTCCATTGGACCTCCAAAGCCCACAAAACACTTCTATTTAAGTTCTATGATTGATTCAGAGCAATTTTGGAGATCATTTCGTGCCAGACCAGAGTTTGCAAGTTGAGTTTCAAGAGAGAAAGTGGAAATCGTGATTTCAATTTCAGACCAATTCAAAGCAAATTGAGGCTACAAACACCTTCAGCATACTTCCTTGAGTAGATCTGCACAGTTTGAAACTGAGAATCGTGTTCTAGATACCTCAATTTCAAGCTTTAACACAGGTATGTAGTTTTCAAAATTACTGAAGATTCATGTTGTTTTAGCATATGTTAGCATGCGGTTAGGCTTTAGGAGGTTGCTTATATGGATTTTGGATGATTATTTGAAGAATTAGAGACAAATTAGGTTGACATGTGATTTCTGTTTGGAGTTGGATTGGCTTGATTGTGAGGATTCAACACGATCTATATAGTTCATGATGATCAGTGAAGCATAAGAAGGAGATCTATGGTTTTAGATTAAGGTTTGGTGATGATCAGAATTATGGTGGATTTTCTGTTTGAGTTCGTGTTTAGGAATCTATGAGGAATTAGAGGAATTGGAAGTCATATTTGAGATCAACAGGAGATTTGGAGTAGATCTGTGTAAAGTTTGTTGAGGTTCCATGACCTGAAGCTTAGGGACCACCGGAGAAGATGACCGAAAGTCATCTACGGCCACCTCTGCAACTCTCCCTACCTTTCCACATTCAAACGAGGAAGATGAAGTTTGGACCCTTGGATGAAGCCTGAGACTGGACTTTGTAATCAGATCGTGTGTCCATGTTTTAACCTCAGATTTTGAACTTTGGATTGAAACGCGTCGTTTCATTAAATGTGCTGGCAGCGTGTGAGACCTCAGATCAGCCTACTTAGTCTCCTCATCCAACGCCCCTCATTTTATTCAGCATTTTATTTTGTTTATTCCTTTTTTCATTTTCATTCTAAAATTCATTTTAATTTCAATATTCATCAGAAAAATAAAATAAAAATATGTCCATGCTCCTGATTTTGTTCTTGATTTTATGATGCTTTAATATTTCATTTTTGCTTAATTTTCCATTTATTGAGCATTTTCTATTTTCTTTAATTTCTTTAATTTTGCATATTTGATCTATGTTTTTGCTGATTTTTGTTCTTGTAATTGGTATAGAATCTTGGGCTGGCTTTTTGCTAGCAGGTAGATTAGAGATGCATGATCCCCTATGATTTAATTTAGATTTTTTAGACAAAATTAAGTTCTGTTTTGGGTTAAGATCATTAGACCTTCCTTTTTAGGGTTTTAGTTTGGTACCTTGTGATCTAGGATTTTTTTAGGTGACCTTTCCTTTAGATTAAGGCTCTGATCCTTTTCCTGTAGGTCCATAAAATGTTTAGGTTCCCTTAGAAAATTTCTTAGGATTTTAGAAGGTGTTTTAGGATTTTTCATAGATTGATACTTAGGCTAGTTTTAAGTTGTTTTCAACATAGCATTTGCTTTAGAATGACCCCAATGGTTGCCTTTAGTTCATAATAGGTTTGTTAATCTTCTTTGATGGTGTTTTAGACATGTATAAGCTTCTGTTTGCTTGTTGGTGATGCTTGATTTGGTGTTTAGACCTCCCTTTAGTAGCTTTCTTTGAGCTTGTTCAATTAGGGTTTAGGAAGAGCTTAGTTTCTTTCTCTTTCTTCAAATAAACATGGATTGCTTTGATTGCTTTCCATTCTCATCCTATGATTAAAGGTCCCTATGTGGAAGCCTCATCCCTCCTTTGGAAGGATGTGTGGCATTTTACAAGAGGTAGAACCTTTGAGGATGCCTATCTCAGATTACTGGTTGAGTGTCAGGCTGGATTCCTTTGGTTTCCTTCCTGCTTCCCATCATCAATCCAATATTCTTGATGTTTATTCTCTTCTCTTTTGTTGAAGCTTGTTGAAGCATGAAGATGAAGACTTCGCTTGAGATGGATTGAAGTTGTTTGTTGTCTATTTGTGTGTTTGTTTGCTGTTTATCTACTTTTGGTTGTTTGTTGTTTATCTGCTTTGTTGTTGAGTTGTTTTGTCTGCTGTTTTTTCTGGCTGCTCTGCTTTGCTTGTGTGACTGATTGATTGTGCGTTGCATTAGACTAGGTTTATCATATAGTGATCTAGGCTTAAGATCATCCTAAAGGTTGAGAGTAGCTCCCTTTGCTTGTCTGCATTTAGAGGTTGAGTTTCTCCCTCTGCTTGACTGTTATTATCTGGCTTTGCTTGCTGGCTTAAGGTTGAGTTTGTCTCCCTTGCATGTGCTTTGTGTGTTGCCTTTGGGCTTGCTTGCTCTAGAAGTTGAGCTTGGCTCCTTCTTCTTGTTTGTTGCAATGCATGCATTTTATTTACAATTGTTTCTTTACAGTTATTTCTTTTGTTGTTTGTTTCCTTTGCCATGTTCGCCTAGGAACTCTGACTTCTCTTGTTCAAGAGAAGTTATGACAGACATTAGGGTTCTAACGATGCATGATAACATTAGTTAGATTCCCTCCTAACCTCAACCATAGGTTCAATTTTGCATGACAACTTTAGGATTGGATCAGTTCCCCTTTAGTGCGTCTTTTCTCTTCTCATCTGCAAACAAATTAAGATATAGTAATAAAGGTTAATTGATGTCGTACGCTATGAGCCTTAAACTACTTGAGAAAGGATGGTTGGAGAGTTTTTTTTCAACAGTCTAGATGTTTAGTATGGCACCCTTTGGGTGACATGCGACACTTTCACTCTCGGGTCATAGTCTCTAGTGCGATATCAGTTGTAAACATCCATAAAAGATACTTCTCTAAAAAACAGAAAACAAAGATCAAACTCTTTTTGTCCTCTTGGACCTTTAATCCCTTGGAAACCCCTTTTTAGAAGGAGAGTTTTGTTAACTCCCGGTTCTACCGCAAACGGTAAACGCCTAAGTCTCCGTCGAGCGAGCTGCATACACCAAACTGTTGGAACCGTCTGTTAACCCTACTCGGATAAAAAGACAAACCCGTGTCTCTCGTGTTCCGAACTACGTTTGCTCTAATCTTTCACGTTGTGTGAAAGTACGTAGGCACGAGATGCGGTATCTCGGCGAGCAACCTTTTCCCGTAGTTAGGCGAACTACGTTGACTCTGATTTCTCGTTCCAGACGGGAATACGTAGGCATAAAGTGCGATAGATGTAACAGACCCGTCAGATAAACACAACAAGCATGGATCCCATCGAGTATGATGGACGTGAGGGGTGCTAATACCTTCCCCTTGCATAACCGACTCCCGAATCCAGACAATGGTTGCGACAACCTTGTCTTATACCTTTTCGTCAGGTTTTTCCGATCGTTTCCTTTCCCGTTCTGTGGGATAAATAACGAAAGGTGGCGACTCTTCTGTTTTGCCGCCTCGTTTATCGCAGTAGCGACAGCTGGCGACTCTGCTGGAGACTCTGGTTCCCTATGCGAGTCAATCCTAGCGCTTGTGTGTTTACCTGTTAGGTTTTATTTATCGCACCTTTACTTTTCACATTTTATTTTCAGTATGATATTATTATTGTTGTGCTGTTGTGGGAAGGGGCTCTGATGAGTGAGAAGCCAGACCCATGCTTGAGTGTACTTAGCATTAGTTGTGGAAATTAGTGGGCGCGTGCTTGCTTTGCAGGAGCTAGTATCTCATGAAATCCACGCTCAGACGAGGTTCTCCCAGTTGACTTCTTTTTCGGCCCTTTGGGTCTAAGGGGTTGTTGGTTTGGAGGATTGTCGACTCTGGGGACCGATCATTTGTGACTCAGTAGATTGAGGCCACTTCAAGAGATGATGATGCCACACCTTCTAGGTATCGTATCATCACTCTTGAAAGCCTGTGACGATGGGAAACGCATAGGATGCCATACCTTGTATGTGATTAGGTCCATACCTGTGAGCGGGGTTGGGTTATTGCGGGAAACCTTAACCTTCAGAATACCTGGTTTTCTTGACAGTGAATCAGTGTTGTGGGTTCAGAGGATTCTTAACGTCAGAGATGTGGTTGTTCTCGACAGTGCATATTTATTGGTCCTATTCAGGGTTGTGCTGTCAGAGCAGTTGTGATTATGTTGGAATAGAGCCTCGGTCTTCTCAGCAGCACCATCTTGATCCCCTGTTGCATGTTTGCATTTTGCATTTTGCATACTCATTTGCATATCATTAACGTGTGTCTGTGTCGCAGGTGCATATTATCCCCCAGTTCCGGTTTTCTTGCCTTCTATCGTGCTATTATGGGTTCTCTGAGGAAGAATGTGTCCTACAAGCTCCCTACTCCAGTTGTTGCTTTGCTGTCCAGTTTGATTGCTTTGGCAGATGATACAGTGAGAGGGGAATTCAGAAAATCTTATGGGAAGCTGCTCAGTTTGGTCTGTAAACCTTCTGTGTATGAGTTGAATGGGTTGTATGCCTTGCTGCAGTTCTATGATCCTCCTATGAGATGCTTCACTTTCCCTGACTTCATTCTTGCACCTACATTAGAGGAGTATGCTGAGTTGTTGGGTGTTCCTATCAAGAGTCAGATGCCATTTGTTCATATGGATGCTAATCCTAATCTGGCTAATCTAGCTCTTTCTCTTCATTTGGATCCCTCTGAGTTGGTCCTGTCTAGTTAGAATGGGATTCCTGGATTTTCTCTGCAGTTTCTAGTTGGGAAAGCCCAACAGTGTGCCAAAGACGGTTGTTGGATCATATTCAACTCCATTCTTGCTCTCTGCATATATGGCATCATTTTGTTTCCCAACATGCCTGATTTTGTAGACTTGGATGCCTTTCATATCTTTGCATCAGGAAATCCAGTTCCTACTTTGATTTGCGATGTGTATCATTCCGTCCATTACAAGAACGAAAATAGAAGGGGTAAGAATGTATCATGTTGTGTGCCCTTACTCTACAGATGGTTTGATAGTCACCTTCCTAAGAAGGGTCTCTTTGCTTCATCTGCAGCCACAGCTGAGTGGTCTGAGCGCTTGATGGATTTATCAGCAGAGAGTGTTTTTTGGTTTGATAGAGATATGTTGGGTACTGAGGTTATATTCAGCTGCACTGGGTTTCTAAATGTGCCTTTGATTGGAAGAAAGGGTTGTATCAACTATAATCCATCTCTACTTGTCAGACAGTTTGCATATGCTTTGAGAGTTCCGCCGAAGGATGAGAAGGTGCAGGAATCTCTGTACCTCACCGGTCTTCTAGAGGGGGATATGTTATCTAAGCTTTAGCATGCCTGGAATGATATCAGTAGACAAGGGAAATCATTGTTGGGAAAAAGCAATAGCCAAGCTTATGCTCCGTATGTGACTTGGATCAAGAGTAGAGCAGAGACTATAGGGATGCCCTTTCCACCTGCTAAGAAGGAGTTCCCTCCAGCGGTGGAAGAGCCTACTACCGTTCCTATTCAACAGTATAATCGGGTGTTAGCCAAGAAGGAAGAGCTGAAAAAGGCCAATGAAGAGTTAGAGAAAGAGCTTTCCCAGCTCAGAAGCGAGAGAAACGAAGTCGTCCACTCCTTCAAGAAGCAGACAGAGTTGGTAAATAGGTTGGGTACAGACTTGACTAAGCAGATAGCTGATCATGAACGTTTGGGTCTGGACTTCAAATCTGTCAACGATGTACTGGCTACTAAGAAACAGAATCTGGATGAAGCATACCGGAGAATATCCAAGTTCAATCAGCAGTGGAATGCTACCATAGCCAACAACAAAGAGAGGGAGGATAAACTGAAGCAGCAAATCTCCAAATTGAAGGCTCAGGTGAAGGCCAGTGAGAAGATGTTTGATGAGGAAACTACTCGCAGATATGCCACTGAAGACATGCTGAACAAAGCTATCGCTAACCTGAAAGATCGCAAGCAGAGGTACGAGTCTAAGAAGCGAAGGTTAGAAGATTGCTTTGGCCAAGGAGCATGGGAAGATTCTGTTGAAGGTCTCCAGTGCACTATTATGCAGAGAGAGTTGCTTGTTGAAGGGTTACTCACTCGGCCTGATCATCCCAAGACAAAAGAGTTGCTAGAGGAGTTTCGTGCCCGTTGTCGCACTTGATTATCATTGTAACCGTTTGTATTTTTCTGATCTTTGCTGTAGGCTGACCCATCACCAGGCTTGTTGGTCGAGGTCATGCTATTGATTCCCCATGTATTCATTGACATTATAATGCTGCCGTTGGGCCTTATCTATATATGAGATGTTATTTCAGTAACTAGATCTGAACTTCTTGTTATCAGCACTGGCACTCGAATCGGGGGGAAAATCTCCCTAACACACAGACACACATTTTCATTTTCATAAATCATTCGCATAGCCGGTACCTTTAGCTGTTTCCTAACCCTCTGTTGATGCAGGTTCCAGGATTTCCAATCAACGAATTCATCGCTACTCTACCAGAAGCAACTACAAGAAAGCCATGGATCAGATGCAAACTGAGAAGCAAGAGATACGCGATAGGATGGCGCAGTTCATGCAGGTGATGGAAACTGTGGCCAAGGGCCAGGAGCAGCTGCAAACTCTGGTGCAGCCTCTGATTGCTAGGGTTGACAGTCAGGGTGTGCTACATGGCGGAATTGCTACTGATCCTCCTCATGGAGAGACTCTCCAAGCTGGTGATGCTGTACCAGTGGTCGTCCTCAATACGACTAAGAACGATAACAGAGCTGGGAACGGAAATGTGACTGGTAACGGTAATGGGCATGTGGAAACTAATGGAAACATTGGTGCTGGAAATGCTGGGTTCAATGTTGGAACTGGGAACGCTGGTCTCGATGCTGGGAATACTGGTATGGGTATTGGTATTGGCAACGCTGGTTTTGGTGGTAATCAAGGCTATGGAAATCAGGGCTATGGTAATCATGGTTAAGGTAATCAGGGCTTCGGAAACACAGGTTTTGGCAACGCCAGTAACAACGGTGTTGGAATGGGCGCTCACAACGCTGGTTTCGGGCCAGGGGCTGGCAACCAGGGTTTTGGTAATATGGGGTATGGTCCCAGGATCAATCAGGCTGGTTTTGGTCCTAATACTGCTTATGCTGGGTATGACAACGGGGATTCTCACTGGGGCGAAGATCGTCAGGAAGATGCTTTCCCTCCTCCAAGAAGGGATCCTGAGATGCCCGCTGACAGTGATAGAAGGTTCAGGTTGTTGGAAGAACAAATGAGGAATCTTGCTAATCAGAACTCTACGGGGTTGGACGTGGCTAACATGGGATTGGTTCCTGGTTTGAGGGTGCCGCTAAAGTTCAAAGCGCCCACTTTTGACAAGTATAAGGGGGATACTTGTCCGAGAGTTCACGCGCGATCTTACTATCGGAGAATGTCTGCCTACTCTGATGACGAGAAGATGCTGATGCATTTTTTCCAGGACATCTTGTCAGGACCGTCATTAGAATGGTACATGGGGTTAGAGCCTACTCAGATTGGTAGCTGGAAGGAGTTAGCGGAAGCTTTCATCAAGCACTACCAATATAACAGCGACCTTGCGCCGAACAGGGTCCAACTTCAAAATCTTTCTCAAAAGAATGGCGAGAGTTTCAAAGAATACGCCTAAAGGTGGCGTGAGCTTGCAGCCAGGGTGCACCCACCCATGGTGGAGCGTGAGTTAGTGGATATGTTTGTGGGCACTTTCTCTGGGTTGTACTATGACAGGCTTATCAATTGTACGAAGAGTAACTTTTCTGAGTTGATACTCTTGGGGGAACGCATAGAGAATGGTGTTAAGATTGGTAAGATTCAAGCGGGAGAGTCAACCTCAGCTGGAGGTGGTAAAAAGGTTCTTGGGAACAAGAGACAGGGGGATACTAATTCAGTATACAGCTCTCGAGGAAGAGGTAGAGGTCGAAACCAATACCGTCAGCAGCAGATTGCTAGTGTGACAATTCCTGTGCCTCAACAGCAACAACAACAGCCACAGCAGCAACAGGGACGACAAAATGCTGCTCCATGGAGATATCAAGGTCGGGGTAGGGCTGTGAAAAGGGTATTTGATGCACCTCCATTGCCGTATGCTCAGCTTCTTCCAACTTTGTTACACCTGCAGCTGGTTGAGAAAAGGATGTTGGCTCCGTTAAAGGGCACGCCTCCTTTCGGGTATGACGCTAATGCACAGTGCGAATTCCATTCTGGGGCACCCGGTCATAGCAATGAGAACTGCCATGCTTTCAAGCACAAGGTGCAAGATTTGTTAGATAGCAAGGCTATAAACTTCGGTAATGAGGCACCCAATATTGATAAGAATCCGATGCCACCTCACAGATCTACGCATGTGGGTGCAGTTTTGAAAGACGTTAGTCTGAATCTGGTTATAAGTGTGGATGAATTGAGGACGCCTCTGGGTTATGTCAAGAACAGATTGCTAAGTGGGGGAGTTTCCCTGGCTGTGATACAGAGTGTGTTGATTGTTTGGCCCGGCCTGAGGGTTGTGTTAGCCTGAGAAGAGGTATTCAAAGGCTGATTGATGAAGGGACGCTGCAATTTGACCGTACTGCTGAAGAGAAGCCTGTTGAGGCAATAGCTGAAAAGCAGGGTGAAGTTGCAACGATTACAATCCCATTTAAGACTGTCACGATATCGGTGCCTCCCAAGAGGCCGACTATCATAATAACTAAAGCTGGACCCATTCCGTATGAAAGCACTAAAGCCATCCCTTGGAATTATGGGGTAGAAGTTTACTGCAATGGGGAAAAGATTAACCTGGCAAGCCTGCCGGTAGGGTCAGTTGATAACCTTGTGGGGGCAGGGGGCATAACCCGCAGTGGTATAATCTTTGTGTCACCAGAAGTAGAAGCTAAGAGAATGGCCAAAGGGAAAGGTAAAGTCAATGAAGATGGACCTTCTCAAGAGAAGGAAAAAGTGGCTTTGACCAAAGATGTGGAAGAATTCATGAGATTAATTCGGAAGAGTGATTATAAAATTGTCGATCATCTGCAGCAGATGCCTTCCAAGATCTCGATTTTATCATTGTTGCTTTGTTCTGAAGATCATCGGAACGCTTTGCTGAAAGCTCTTGATGCTGCTTTTGTACCCCAGGAGATATCCGTGAATCAGCTCGAAGGAGTGATTGCGCACGTGAATGCGGGGCATGGCCTTGGCTTTACAGATTTTGATCTAACACCCAGGGGGCCGCAACCATAACAGTTCGTTGCATATTTCAGTTGAGTGTAGGGGCACTGTTATGTCTCATGTCCTTGTTGAAACTGGTTCATCCCTGAATGTTTTGACCAAGAAGGCACTGTTAAAGCTAGATACCCGAGGTATAATATGCACGCCAAGTGACTTGGTAGTGAGGGCTTTTGACGGGACGAGAAGGTCCGTGTTCGGAGAATTGACTTTGCCAATCGAGGTTGGTCCAGAGGTGTTCGACACCGTGTTTTACATCATGGATATACAGCCAACTTATAGTTGTTTGCTTGGACGACCTTGGATTCACGCTATAGGGGTTGTGACGTCTACGTTGCACCAAAAGCTTAAGTATATGGTCGATGGTAGCATTGTCACCATATGCGGGGAGGAAGACATCCTGGTTAGTCACCTGTCGTCATTCAAATATGTCGAAGTGGATGGAGAGATCCATGAGACATTGTGCCAAGCCTTTGAAGGGGTGCAGATCAGAGACAAATCTCCTGTCATAAGCAGTGGGCCAGAGGTGGCTATGTCTTCGTACAAAGAAGCCCAAGCGGTAGTTCAGGCCGGGGAGAACAAAGGTTGGGGTCAAGTTCTAGAGATTCCTGTTAAGCAGGACAAGTTCGGCTTAGGCTATCGCCCGTCGTCGTCATGTTCTTCATAGAGTGCGCAAAAGTTCAAAGGGCCGATTGTGTTTACTCCGGGAGGAGTCAGTTTTGAACAGATCAATGTTGTGTCTGACAGTGAAGATGGAGATAGCGACTGTGACATGGATTTTTGGATAAAGCCCAGCGAGCCAGGACAGAGCCTATGCAACTGGTCTATCCAGGACTTTATCCAAGTGACGCCGAAACAGTAATGCCTTGTTTTTTCGATTATTGTACAATCCTATGTCCTACCCGAGGCATAGTGATTTTATTTCAGGGCCTACTTGCTTATGTGTATGCTTTGTTTTAATCATCAAATAAAGGCATTTTCCTCATGCAAATTTTTGTGATCCCTGTTTTTCTGCTTTTTATTTTTACAATAAAATGGCAATGTGGTTGTGTGCTTCGTTTGCATATCATTTGAAGCATTTAACCCTTTCTCTTGTAGGATCCATATTTCAAATGACATCGATCAAGATCTCCCTATGACTCGCTTCGACTTTGAGCATCCAATATTTCAAGCCGAAGAAGAAATTGTTGAGGACAACGACTTACTAGAAGAGCTGACTCGTCTGTTGAAACAAGAAGAGAGAATCATTTTGTCTCATCAGGAGGATATTGAGATCATTAATTTGGGTTCGGACGAGGTTGTCAGGAATGTCCGGATAGGGGCTGCGCTGCAAAGTGATATCAAGCAGAGACTTGTCGAGATGCTTCGAGAGTATAGTGACATCTTTGATTGGTCTTATGAAGATATGCTTAGGCTAGACACTGATATTGCGGTCCACCGCTTGCCATTGCGTGAAGACAGTCCGTCGGTCAAGCAAAAGCTCAGAAGAACGAAACCAGATATGGCCGTAAAGATTAAAGAGGAAATACAAAAACAGTGGGATGTTGGTTTCCTAGTTGTTACAACTTACCCTCCTTGAGTCGCCAATATAGTACCTGTACCAAAGAAAGATGGTAAGGTGCGGATGTGCGTTGACTATCGGGATCTGAACAAGGTGAGCCCTAAGGATGATTTCCCGCTTCCTCATATTAACGTGTTGGTCGACAACACTGCTCAATTCTCTGTGTTTTCCTTTATGGACGGCTTTTCGGGCTATAATCAGATTAAAATGGCACCGGAGGATATGGAGAAAACAACTTTTATTACCCCGTGGGGAACGTTCTGCTACAAAGTGATGCCCTTTTGTTTGAAGAACGTTGGGGCAACATATCAGCGTGCTATGACGACACTCTTTCATGACATGATGCATAAAGAGATTGAGGTCTATGTTGACGATATGATTGCCAAATCCCAGACGGAGGAAGAGCATCTGGTGAATCTTCTGAAATTGTTTGAGAGGCTTAGGAAGTTCAGGCTGAGGCTGAATCCTAATAAGTGCACCTTCGGGGTGAGATCTGGAAAGCTGCTGGGGTTCATTGTTAGCAAAAAAGGAATAGAGGTTGATCCTGCCAAAATAAAAGCGATACAAGAAATGCCAGCGCCAAAAACAGAGAAAGTGGTTCGTGGTTTTTTGGGGAGATTGAACTACATTTCCCGGTTCATATCTAACCTTACAGCCACGTGTGAGCCGATGTTTAAACTGTTGAAAAAAGACCAGGCAATTGTCTAGAATGAAAATTGTCAAAAGGCGTTTGAAAGAATAAAAGAATACTTGCAGGAACCTCCGATTTTGACACCCCTAGTAACCGGGAGACCACTGATCATGTACTTGACGGTTCTTGAGAACAATATGGGTTGTGTTCTCGGTCAACATGACGAGACTGGACGAAAAGAGCATGCGATATATTACTTGAGTAAAAAGTTCACAGATTGTGAATCTCGTTATTCTATGCTCGAAAAGACGTGTTGTGCACTTGCTTGTGCTGCCAAACGTCTGAGACAATACATGTTAAACCATACAACCATGCTGATTTCGAAGATGGATCCGATCAAATACGTCTTTGAAAAACAGGCACTTTCAGGAAGGATTGCCCGATGGCAAATGGTACTGACAGAGTACGAAATACAGTATGTCTCGCAAAAGACTATCAAAGGTAGCGTACTGTCAGAGTACCTGGCCGAGCAGCCAATCGATGATTACCAGCCGATGAAGTTTGATTTTCCTGACGAGGATATCATGTACTTAAAGATGAAAGACTGCGAGGAGCCGTTGCATGGTGAAGGTCCTTAGCCGGGTTCCCAATGGCAATTGATTTTTGACGGTGCTGTAAATTCATATGGAAGTGGAATTGGGGAAATCATCACGACTCCCCATGGGATGCACATCCCGTTCACTGCCAGATTGACATTTCCGGTTACCAATAATGAGGATGAATATGAGGCGTGTATCATGGGTCTCGAGGAGGCTATCGATTTGAGGATTAAAAATCTTGATGTGTACGGAGACTCCGCGCTAGTCGTGAACCAGATCAAGGGAGAATGGGAGACTCTTCAGCCCAATCTGATATCGTATATGAATTATACAAGGAGGTTGTTGCCCTTCTTTGACAGAGTAGAGTTTCACCATGTGCCACGGGCAGAAAATCAGATGGCTAACGCTCTCGCGACTTTGTCTTTGATGTACAAAGTTAACTTCTGGAATGATGCTCCCAGAATCGTTATCTCTCGCATTGATAGGCCCGCCTTCATATTCGCCATTGAGGAAGCTTCCGATGGCAAGCCGTGGTATTTTGACATCCAGAACTTCCTAAAGAACCAAGAGTATCCGACTGGGGCATCCAGTTGCGATAAGAAGACTCTTAGGATATTGGCTGGCAACTTCTACTTGAATCCAGATGGTGTTCTATATTGGAGAAACCATGATTTGGTGCTATTGCAATGGGTTGATGAGAAAGAAGCTAATCTGCTCATGGAGGAGGTCCGCGAGGGTACCTTTGGCACGCATGCCGGCGGACACGCTATGTCTCGAAAGTTATTACGGGCAGGGTATTATTGGCTGACGATGGAAAGAGATTGCTTCAAGTTTGCAAAGAAATGCCATAAATGCCAGATTTATGCAGACAAGATTCAGGTGCCGCCGAGCCCTTTGAATGTTATGGCGTCCCCGTGGCCTTTCTCCATGTTGGGCATAGATATGATTGGGAAAATTGAGCCCACCGCATCCAATGGACATCGGTTCGTCCTGGTAGATATTGATTACTTCACCAAATAGGTTGAAGCAACCTCCTATGCTAATGTCACCAAGCAAGTGGTAGCCCGATTTATCAAAAAGGACATCATTTGTTGCTACGGCATCCCCGAAAGGATCATTACTGACAATGGTTCGAACCTGAATAACAAAATGATGAAAGAGTTGTGCCAAAATTTTAAGATTGAGCATCACAACTCATCTCCCTATCGGCCCAAGATGAATGGCGTTGTCGAAGCGACCAATAAGAACATCAAGAGGATAGTTCAGAAGATGGTTGTGACATACAAAGACTGGCATGAGATGTTGCCCTTCGCTTTACATGGTTATCGTACGACGGTACGCACATCGACCGAGGCAACACCTTTCTCACTGGTGTATGGTATGGAGGTTGTCCTACCATTAGAAGTTGAGATTCCTTCCTTGAGAGTATTGCTTGATGTCCAACTTGATGAGGCAGAATGAATAACAAATAGACTGAATCAACTCAGTTTGATGGATGAGAAGAGATTGGCATCCATCGCATATGGTCGGTTATACCAGAGCCGGATTAAGAAAGCTTACGTCAAGAAGGTGCGCCCTCGAAGCTTTCAGAAGGGCGATCTTGTGCTGAAGAAGATTCTCCCACCACAATCAGATCACAGGGGCAAAATGGACTCCCAATTATGAAGGTCCATATATCGTTCGAAAGGTCTTCTCCGGAGGAGCCTTACTGTTGTCCACCATGGATGGTGAGGATTTTTCATCCCCTGTGAACTCGGACGCAGTTAAAAAATACTTTGCTTAAAGAGACCCGCTGGACAAAAAAAGATAGTCCAGGCAAAAATGGGGCATCCCGGCGAACCAAAAAGAAAAAGAAAAGGTTCGGGCAAAAATTAGGGATAAAATTGAAAAGATGTACACCCGCGAAGTCGAAAACCTGAGAAGGCGACTTCAGAAAAAAAGGGTATCCCCGTGAATTCAAAACCCGCAAAGCGCAATTCAGGCAAAA
This sequence comes from Lathyrus sativus, assembly GCA_963859935.3. Taxonomy (NCBI): domain Eukaryota; kingdom Viridiplantae; phylum Streptophyta; class Magnoliopsida; order Fabales; family Fabaceae; genus Lathyrus; species Lathyrus sativus. Next base: position 282,284,519 of record OZ012736.1, read on the forward strand.
GTTAGGGATTGAAAAAGCAAATGACTGTGGGACGAGTTTGATACTGCATCGTTTAGTGGTTTGGGAGTACCTGAGGGTCTATTATCCAAGTCAATCTCTTCCAAGGACGGAGTAACAGGAAAGCGTCGGAGTCAGGCGAGTCATAGGAGGATCAACTCATGGTGTTTGTCTGTGCCACGTTGCCGACATGTATACAAATTCCTCTGTACCTCTGTACATATTTGTATTTATTTTTGTAGCTTCCTCATTTCAGGAGTTGCATCCATTGTAAAAAACTTTGCCTATTTACAGGCCCGTTATCAATAAATGCATACTATTCAGTACTTGATGTTTGTTTCTTGTTTTAACTTTTACTGTTTTGTTTGTGGAAAACGCCGACGTTTTTTATAAACTTGCACGTGCATAAACTTGTGGGCCTCAGCCAATAATTGTTAAAACTTTGAATTGACTAAGCAATTGTCACGGCTATTAACCTGGGTATTTCCTTTTGTATAGGATATCTTGTTGTTGCTCATGTTTTGCAGGGTCGTTACCTTCGCAACAAACAGATAGCCCAGAGATCGTGTCTCCCCAGCCAGAGTCCCTTAACGTAGGAGCAGGCTCTAGGTGATTCTATTCCTCCCCAGCAGATGGAAGTCGTATCTTTATCCCCACAAGAGTCGTCTGCAAGTTAGCAAGCAATCAGGCAGTGATGTGCATCTCCAGTAGTAATCGTGTGTACATGTAATCCCCAGTGAAGTCCCCCCAGGGCACAACCAGGTTGTCAGTGGTTTAAAAAGTCCATCCCCGCGCAGGATGGCTTTTTCCGTTTCTTCAGCAGGTTGTCTTTCCTCCAATAGGTTGATTATCCTTAGCAGAGTTCGTAACTCCGAATCGTAAAACTATCCCCCAGCAGGATTGTTTCTTCCCCCCGTGGAGTCGGTTCACCTTTTCAGCATTTTTTTTGGTGGAATAATTCTGTGATACCCGGTTATCCCCAGTGGAGTTGGCTTTGTCTTCAGCATTTATTTTGCTGAAGCGGTTCTGTACCCAGCTTTTCACCAGCAGCCCGAACCTGCATTTGATTCTTGCATATATCATCATATCTGCATTGTGTAGCAATTTACCCAAACGCGTAGCATTTCCATCTTATATGGAGCATTACGCCATTTTCAAACATATGCATTTTGAAACATAAGCCAAGTTGGTTACCTCTTTATTTTCAGGTGTCCTCCCCTGCAGGTAATTGGAATTCTTGTTCAGGATGGTTTTTGAATATTCAAATTCTTTTTTGCATGAGATATGTGATAATAACATTCGTCCTATCATGTGTCCCCTCATCATAGTTGCTTGGTTAAGTTTCTCTTCTTCCCTGGTGGAGTTTTCTTTAAACAGCTTCATAATTAGACTTTGGAGTTGTTGTTATAAATTCCCCAGCGGAGTTTTCCTCGGGTTGCTGCTACGTCAGCATTTCAAAAGAAAATTTCAGGGATTAGACGGTTGAGGTCGTTACTCGTCGTCAAGGTTAACGTCTGGCAGTTGACGTCAGAATTTCCCCGGCAGAGTTTCCTCGAGTGTATTGGACGACTTCATAATTAGACTGTGAAGTTGTTGCCAGCATTGAACGGCTTCATAATTAGACTTTGAAGTTGTTGTCGGAAATTCCTCGACAGAGTTTTCTCGAGTGCATGAAACGGCTTCATAATTAGACTTTGGAGTTGTTATCAGCATTCAATGGCTTCATAATTAGACCTTGGAGTTGTTATCAGCATTCAATGGCTTCATAATTAGACCTTGGAGTTGTTGTCAGTTCTAAACGGCTTCATAATTAGACTTTGAAGTTGTTGTCAGAAATTCCCCAAAAGAGTTCTAGAAGGCTTCATAATTATACTTTGGAGTTCAACAGAGTCTTCCTTGATCTGCTGTTACGTCAGCATTACACGACTTCATAATTAGACCTTAGAGTTGTTGTCAACATCGAATGGCTTCATAATTAGACTTTGGAGTTGTTGCCATATTTTCCCTGCAGAGTTGCTTGTTCAAGTCTTCGGATGCCTGATGCCGCGCTTTTATTTAGTGTGATGCCCGTTTCTTCGGAAATGGAAGGTCAAAAGATAGTACCGCGTTTTTATTTAGTGCGATGCCCGTTTCTTCGGAAGTGGAAGATCCCGGATAGTACAGGGATAACTCGCTTTACGTAGCGTATGCCTATTTCTTCGGAAATGGAAGGTCAAAAGATAGTACATTGACAATACCGCGCTTTTATTTAGTGCAATGCCCGTTTCTTCGGAAATGGAAGATCCTGGATAGTACAGGGATGACTCGCTTTGCGTAGCGTATGCCCGTTTCTTCGGAAATGGAAGGTCAAAAAACAGTAACTTGACAATACCGCGCTCTTCTTTAGTGCGATACCCATTTCTTCAGAAATGGAAGATCCTGGATAGTACAGGGATACCGTGCTTTTATTTAGTGCGATGCCTATTTCCTCGGAAACGGAAGATCCCGGATAGTACAGGAATGTCGCACTTTAAGTAGTGTATGCCCGTTTCTTCGGGAATGGAAGATCCTGAATAGTACATGGATGACGCACTTGACGTAGTGCTCGCTTATTGTATCGCATGTTTGAAGATTGATTGTGGATTCGACACTTGTGGTGTCACACAGGTGGTTGATGTTGAAATCAGTTTCTGTATCAGATGATTGATCAGTTGTTGCCGTGACAACCGGATTCAATTTTCTGGATCTTTTACCCTAAGCAGTTTGTGCAGTTTATTTCTTCGGTTAGCAAATTTTCGGGTTCTTTGGTATTCAACCGTCTTTTACCTTAATTTCTTGAAAGTCATTCGCTTTTCATCCAGTCAGGTCCAAGCCGATTGAATAGGGTTGTTGCACCCCAAAATTTGCCTAACCTTTTCTTACTTGGTTTATGTTTCATTGCATTAGCATATCATTGATCTAACATTTGCATAGCATAACATTGTTCATTTGTGAAGGGGATCAAGTATGGTTTATATCCAGAGGATCCTATCTAGAGGTCTTATTCAATCTTGAGAAGTCACCAAAGTCATCAGGAAGAGGGTGGGGTTCTTGAGAGGTTCAGTTGTTTGTATGTGGTTAATTTCCTAATCTGAGGACCAATTGAAGATCATGAGTGGGTTGTGAAGCCTTGATCAAGGAGAGAGTATATGGATAGATCTCATAGTGTGCCTTGAGGGTCATGGTGGAGCTCAAAAAAGTCTTTATGCCAAGTGTGAAGAGCCTCAGTTGAGGGTGTTGCAATTAGGGTTTTCATCTGAGTAACCCTAAGTCAAATGTGCAATTGAAGAGGGTCAAAGCCCAATTCTAAGTCTTAGTCATCATGAATATTTGTGTTGAGATACATGAGATGATATTCCAAGATCACTCCAAGAAGAATTCCAAGTGTGAGGAGTTGCTAAAGTAGGGTTCTCAGGGTAAAATCCCCTATTTAGTGCCTAACTTCAAGACCACTTATCTCAAGATGCAAGTTTCATATCCATATTTGGCCAAGATGAAACTTGTAGAGAATACTCTTAGCTTTAATTTGATTACTATAAGTCCTCCATTGGATTTATGGAACTCAAGTTATGGTCCAGACAAGTTACAGGTCATTTGAGGAATGTGAAATTTGTCTGTGAAAGTTCACCAACTTCCAAGGAACCTTTGACCTAGAAGGGTGTCTCTCCTAAACATTTGGCCAACATGAAAGTTGTAGGTCTTGATATTAGATTTCCAAATTGTATTAGAAGTCTTCCATCTGATTTGTAGAACTCAAGTTGTGAGGTTTACAAGTTAGGGGTATTTTGGGAAAGTAAGATTTTAGGTCATTTGGGATTATAGGTCATTTTCTCCATCTTGCAAGCTTCAAATGAATTTTGTCCAAAACAAAACTTGCTTAAAATGATGTTTTTATGTCAACCATGTCATCATGATGAATTGATTTGGTCTAGGGTGAGACTTGGTTTGAGAAATTTGGCAAAAAGAAGAATTTAAAGGCATTTTAGTGAAAAATTCATGATTAATTCATTTTGTGCTCAAACAAGGCAAGTGGGTACTCATTTTAATCAGAAAAATCATTCTAAACACTTTGGCATTATTAGAATTTTCACTTAAGGCTTATTTCATGGTGGTTTGACTTGTAACTTCACAAATAAGTAACATATCATAACTTGGTCATGAGAGGAGTTTAAGCTCTCTAATCACTCTCAGCATACCTCAAGGAATAGAATTGAAGCTTCTTAGGGAAGTTTTGAGCTAGAATTCATGCATTCCATGTTTGAGTTTTTCAAAAAAAATTGAAAATTGGATGTTCTGATTCGGGCCTCCATTGGACCTCCAAAGCCCACAAAACACTTCTATTTAAGTTCTATGATTTATTCAGAGCAATTTTGGAGATCATTTCGTGCCAGAACCAGAGTTTGCAAGTTGAGTTTCAAGAGAGAAAGTGTAAATCGTGATTTCAATTTCAGACCAATTCAAAGCAAATTGAGGCTACAAACACCTTCAGCATACTTCCTTGAGTAGATCTGCACAGTTTGAAACTGAGAATCGTGTTCTAGATACCTCAATTTCAAGCTTTAACACAGGTATGTAGTTTTCAAAATTACTGAAGATTAATGTTGTTTTAGCATATGTTAGCATGCGGTTAGGCTTTAGGAGGTTACTTATATGGATTTTGGATCATTATTTGAAGAATTAGAGACAAATTAGGTTGACATGTGATTTTTGTTTGGAGTTGGATTGGCTTGATTATGAGGATTCAACACGATCTATATAGTTCATGATGATCAGTGAAGCATAAGAAGGAGATCTATGGTTTTAGATTAAGGTTTGGTGATGATCAGAATTATGGTAGATTTTTTGTTTGAGTTCGAGTTTAGGAATCTATGAGGAATTAGAGGAATTGGAAGTCATATTTGAGATCAACAGGAGATTTGGAGTAGATCTGTGTAAAGTTTGTTGAGGTTCCATGACCTGAAACTTAGGGACCGCCGGAGAAGATGATCGGAAGTCATCTCCGGCCACCTCTGCAACTCTCCATACCTTTCCACATTCAAACGAGGAAGATGAAGTTTGGACCCTTGGATGAAGCCTGCGACTGGACTTTGTAATCAAATCGTGTGTCCATGTTTTAACCTCAGATTTTGAACTTTGGATTGAAATGCGTCGTTTCATTAAATGTGCTGGCAGCGTGTGAGACCTCAGATCAGCCTACTTAGTCTCCTCATCCAACGCCCCTCATTTTATTCAGCATTTTATTTTGTTTATTCTTTTTTTCATTTTCATTCTAAATTTCATTTTAATTTCAATATTCATCAGAAAAATAAAATAAAAATATGTCCATGCTCCTGATTTTATTCTTGATTTTATGATGCTTTAATATTTCATTTTTGCTTAATTTTCCATTTATTGAGCATTTTCTATTTTCTTTAATTTCTTTAATTTTGCATATTTGATCTATGTTTTTGCTGATTTTTGTTCTTGCAATTGGTATAGAATCTTGGGCTGATTTTTTCCTAGATGGTAGATCAGAGATGCATGATCCCCTATGATTTAATTTAGATTTTTTAGACAAAATTAAGTTCTGTTTTGGGTTAGGATCATTAGACCTTCCTTTTTAGGGTTTTAGTTTGGTACCTTGTGATCTAGGATTTTTTTTAGGTGACCTTCCCTTTAGATTAAGGCTCTGATCCTTTTCCTATAGGTCCATAACATGTTTAGGTTCCCTTAGAAAATTTCTTAGGATTTTAGAAGGTGTTTTAGGATTTTTCATAGATTGATACTTAGGCTAGTTTTTAAGTTGTTTTCGACATATCATTTGCTTTAGAATGACCCCAATGGTTGCCTTTAGTTCATAATAGGTTTGTTAATCTTCTTTGATGGTGTTTTAGACATGTATAAGCTTTTGTTTGCTTGTTGGTGATGCTTGATTTGGTGTTTAGACCTCCCTTTAGTAACTTTCTTTGAGCTTGTTCAATTAGGGTTTAGGAAGAGCTTAGTTGCTTTCTCTTTCTTCAAATAAACATGGATTGCTTTGATTGATTTCCATTCTCATCCTATGATTCAAGGTACCTATGTGGAAGCCTCATCCCTCCTTTGGAAGGATGTGTGGCATTTTACAAGAGGTAGAACCTTTGAGGATGCCTATCTCAGATGACTGGTTGAGTGTCAGGCTGGATTCCTTTGGTTTCCTTCCTGCTTCCCATCATCAATCCAATATTCTTGATGTTTATTCTCTTCTCTTTTGTTGAAGCTTGTTGAAGCATGAAGATGAAGACTTCTCTTGAGATGGCATGAAGTTGTTTGCTGTCTATCTGTGTGTTTGTTTGCTGTTTATCTGTTTTTGGTTGTTTGTTGTTTATCTGCTTTGCTGTTGAGCTGTTTTGTCTGCTGTTTTTTCTGGCTGCTCTGCTTTGCTTGTGTGACTGATTGACTGCGTGTTGCATTAGACTAGGTTTCTCATATAGTGATCTAGGCTTAAGAGCATCCTAAAGGTTGAGTGTAGCTCCCTTTGCTTGTCTGCATTTAGAGGTTGAGTTTCTCCCTCTGCTTGACTGTTATTATCTGGCTTTGCTTGCTGGCTTAAGGTTGAGTCTGTCTCCCTTGCATGTGCTTTGTGTGTTTCCTTTGGGCTTGCTTGCTCTAGAAGTTGAGCTTGGCTCCTTCTGCTTGTTTGTTGCATTGCATGCATTTCATTTACAGTTATTTCTTTACAGATATTTCTTTTGCTGTTTGTTTCCTTTGCCATGTTCCCCTAGGAACTCTGACTTCTCTTGTTCAAGAGAAGTTATGACAGACATTAGGGTTCTAACCATGCATGATAACATTAGTTGGATTTCCTCCTAACCTCAACCATAGGATCAATTTTTCATGACAACTTTAGGATTGGATCAGTTCCCCTTTAATGCGTCTTTTCTCTTCTCATCTGCAAACAAATTAAGATACAGTAATAAAGGTTAATTGACGTCGTACGCTACGAGCCTTAAGCTACTTGAGAGAGGATTGTTGGAGAGTTTCTTTTCAACAGTCTGGATGTTTAGTATGGCACCCTTTGGGTGACATGCGACGCATTCACTCTCGGGTCATAGTCTCTAGTGCGATATCAGTTGCAAACATCCATAAAAGATACTTCTCTAAAAAATAGAAAACAAAGATCAAACTCTTTTTGTCCTCTTGGACCTTTAATCCCTTGGAAACCCCTTTTTAGAAGGAGAGTTTTGTTAACTCCCGGTTCTACTGCAAACGGTAAACGCCTAAGTCTCCGTCGAGCGAGCTGCATACACCAAACTGCTGGAACCGTCTGTTAACCCTACTCGGATAAAAAGACAAACCTGTGTCTCTCGTGTCCCGAACTACGTTTGCTCTGATCTTTCGCGTTGTGTGAAAGTACGTAGGAACGAGATGCGATATTTAGGTGAGCAACCTATTCCCGTAGTTAGGCGAACTACGTTGACTCTGATTTCTCGTTTCAAACGGGAATACATAGGCATAAAGCGCGACGCTTTGCAGAGTCATTTTCTTTTCTTTTCAGACCAGACCTTTAGCGTAGATAGAGGTAACAAACCCGTCAGATAAACACAACAAGCATGGATCCCATCGAGTACGATGGACGTGAGGGGTGCTAATACCTTACCTTGCGTAACCGACTCCCGAATCCAGACAATGGTTGCGACGACCTTGTCTTATACTTTTTCGTCAGGTTTTTCTGATCGTTTCCTTTCCCGTTCTGTGGGATAAATAACGAAAGGTGGCGACACTTCTGTTTTTCCGGCCTCGTTTTTTGCAGTAGCGACAGAAGGCTTAGAGACAAATTAAGATGCAACTGAATTTCTGTTTGGATGCGAATTGGCTTGTTCTTGAGGTTCTAACATAATCTAATTAGTTGAGGATGACCTATGAAGCGTGAGGAATAGATCTGTGGTTTCAATTGGAGGTTTGGTGATGATCAGAATTATGATGCATTTTCTGTTGGCGTTCGAATCTTGAAATCTATAAGGAATTAGGAGAATTGAGCATGATATTTGAGATCTACGTGAAATTTGGAGTGAGATGATGTAAGGTTTGTTGAGGTTCCATGATCTGCGCATGTTGGCTCACCGGAGAAGACGACCGGCGTCGTTCTCCGGCCACCGCTGCAAGTCTCCCTCCAACTGGAGATTCAAATGAGGAAGATGACTCCCCACCCTTGGATCAGCCTGAAACCTTGACTCAGTCCCCTCATCCAACGATCATGACTTAACCTGAGAATTGCCTTTGACCTGAATGAAACGATGTGTTTCATTTAATGAGGTGGCACCACCAGATCCCTTATATTAGGAGACTTAGTCCAACCATCCTGCGCTCCTCATTTAATCCTGGCTTTATTTTATTTTTAATTCATTTTCTTTTTATTTTAATTACTTGTTTCATTTAAAATTCATATTAAATTCATTATTGATCAGAAAAATACCACAAAAATATGTCCATGCTCTAGATTTTATTTATGATTTTTCTGTGCTTTTACATTTGATTTTTGCCTGATTTTCAATTTATTTGGCATTTTCTCATTTTTGCTTTTTTCTTTAATTTTGCATTTTTGATCCATCTTCTTTCTAATTTTTGTTCTTTCAATTGGTATGGATTCTTGTTGAGATTTTTGGCTAGCTGGTAGATTAGAGATGCATGATCCCTTAGGAATTATCTCATATTTTTTAGATAATATTTGGTTCTGTTTTGGATTAGGATCATTAGACCTTCCATTTTAGGGTTTTCATTTGATACCTTGTGATCTAGGATTTTTTAGGTGACCTTCCCATTTGATTTGATCCATGACCTTTCTCCTATAGGTCCTTAACCTTCTTAGGTTCCCCTATAAAATCTTATAGGATTTTAAAAGTATTTTTAGTATTTTAATTTGATTTAGTACTTAGGCTAGTTTTAAGATGCTTTCAACATAACACTTGCTTTAGATTGACCTCAATGGTGGCCTTTAGTTCATAATAGGTTTGCTAATCTTCTTTGATGGTGCTTTAGACATGTATAAGCTTCTGTTTGCTTGATGGTGGTGCTTGATTTGGTGTTTAGACCTTCTCTTAATAGCTTTCTTTGAGCTTGTAAGAATTAGGGTTTAGGAAGAGCCTAGTTTGTTTTATCTTTCTTCAAATAAACATGGATTGCTTTGTTTGCTTTCCATTCTCATCCCATGATTCAAGGTCCCTATGTGGAAGCCTCATCTTTCCCTTGGAAGGATGTGTGGCATTTCTTAAGAGGTAGAACCTTTGAGGATGCCTATCTCAGATGCATGGTTGAGTGTCAGGTTGGATTCCTTTGGTTTCCATCCTGCTTCCCATCATAAATCAATAATCTTGATGTTAATGCTCTTACCTTTTGTTGGAGCTTGTTGAAGCATGAAGATGGATTTTCCTTCTCTTGAAGATGGCTTGGACTTGAAGTTGTTTGCAGACTGTTGTTTGTTTTGCTGTTTATCTGCTTTGCTGTTGAGCTGTTTGTCTGCTGTTTTGTCTGCTATGTTTCCTAATTGCTTTGCTGTTGCTTGTGTGACTGCTTGGTGTGTTGCATTTAGACTAGGACTCATGTAATTGTTTCTAGGCCTAAGAGCATCCTAAAGGTTGAGACTAGCTCCTTTTACTTGTCTGCATTAGAGGTTGAGTCTGGCTCCCTCTGCTTGACTGTTATTGCTTGGCTTTGCTTGCTGGTTTAAGGTTAAGTCTGTCTCCCTTGCCTGTGCTTTATGTGTTGCCTTTGGGCTTGCTTGCTCTAGAAGTTGAGCTTGGCTCCTTCTGCTTGTGTGTTGCATTGCATGCATTTTATTTACAGTTGTTTCTTTACAGTTATTGCTTCTGCTGTTGTTTTCCTTTGCCATGTTCCCCTAGGAACTCTGACTTCTCTTGTTCAAGAGAAGTTATGACAGACATTAGGGTTCTAACCATGCATGATAACATTAGGTAGTTCCCTCCTAACCTCAATCATAGGATTAACTTTACATGACAACTTTAGGATTGGATCAGTTCCCCTTTAGTGCGTCTTTTCTCTTCTCATCTTCAAACAAATCAAAATACAGTAATAATGGTTAATTGATGTCGTACGCTACGAGCCTTAAGCTACCTGAGAAAGGGTTGTTGGAGAGTTTCTTTTCAACAGCTTGGATGTTTAGTATGGCACCCTTTGGGTGACATGCGACGCATTCACTCTCAGGTCATAGTCTCTAGTGCGATATTAGTTGCAAACATCCATAAAAAGACACTTCTTCTAAAAAACAGAAAACAAAGATCAAACTTCTTTTTGTCCTCTGGGACCTTTAATCCTTGGAAAAATTTTCTTAAGGAGAGTTTTGTTAACTCCCGGTTCTACCGCAAATGGTAAGCTCCTAAGTCTCCGTCGAGCGAGCTGCATACACCAAACTGCTGGAACCGTCTGTTAACCCTACTCGGATAAAAAAGACAAACTTGTGTCTCTCGTTGTCCCGAACTATTTTTGCTCTGATCTTTCGCACCGTGTGGAAGTACGTAGGCACGAGGTGCGATATCTCGGCGAGCAACCTTTCCCCGTAACCCGTAGTTAGGCGAACTACGTTGACTCTAACTTCTCGTTCCAGACGGGAATACGTAGGCATAGAACTGTTGTGTTCTACCGAGTCATTTTCTTTTCTTTTTAGACCAGAACCTTAGCGTAGATAGATATAATCAACCCGTCAGATAAACATAACAAGCGTGGATCCCATCGAGTACGATGGACGTGAGGGGTGCTAATACTTTCCCCTTGCGTAACCGACTCCCGAATCCAGATAATGGTTGCGATGACCTTGTCTTATACCCTTTTCGTCAGGTTTTTCCGATCGTTTCCTTTCCCGTTCTGAGGGATAAATAACGAAAGGTGGCGACTCTTTTGTTTTGCCGGCACCTTATTTTCGCAGTAGCGACAGCTGGCGACTCTGCTGGGGACATATAGCTCCGGGGACTTTTCCCATCCCCTAGGCTGGGACCGTTTCCCATCTCCTATGTGAGTCAATCCTAGTGCTTGTGTGTTTACCTGTTGGGTTTTATTTATCGCACTTTACTTTCCGCATTTTATTTTCAGTATGATTATTATTGTGTTATTGTGGGAAGGGGCTCTGATGAGTGAGAAGCCAGACCCAGGCTTGAGTTTACTTAGGATTAGTTGTGGAAAGTAGTGGGCGCGTGCTTGCTTTGCAGGCACTAGTGTCTCATGAAATCCACGCTCAGACGAGGTTCTCCCGGTTGACTTTTTTTCCAGCTCTTTGGGCTTGAGGGGTTGTTGGTTTGGAGGATTGTCGACTCTGGGGACCGATCATTTGTGACTCAGTTGAGTGAGGCCACTTCAAGAGATGATGATGCCACACCTTCTGGGTATCATATCATCGTTCTTGAAAGTCTGTGACGCTGGGAAACGCATAGGATGCCATACCTTGTCTGTGATTAGGTCCATACCTGTGAGCGGGGTCGGGTTATTGCAGGAAACCTTAACCTTCAGACTACCTGGTTTTCTCGACAGTGAATCAGTGTTGTTGGGTTCAGAGGGTTCTTATCATCAGAGACGTGGTTGTTCTCGACAGTGCCTAATTATTGGTCCTCTTCAAGGTTATGCTATTAGAGCAGTGTTGTGATTGTGTTGGATCAGAGCCTTGATCTTCTCAGCAGCACAATCTTGATCCCCTGTTGCATGATTGCATTTTGCATTTGCATACTCATTTGCATATCATTAACGTGTTTCTGTGTTGTAGGTGCATATTATCCCCCGGTTCCGGTATTTCTTTCCTTCTGTTGCGTTATCATGGGATCTCTGAAGAAGAATGTGGCCTACAAGCTCCTTACCCCAGATGTTGCTCTACTGTCCAGTTTGATTGCCTTGGCAGATGATACAGTGAGAAGGGAATTCAGAAAATCTTATGGGAAGCTGCTCAGTCTGGTTCGTAAGCCTTCGGTATATGAGTTGAATGGGTTGTATGCCTTGCTACAGTTTTATGACCCTCCATTGAGATGTTTCACTTTTCCGGACTTCGTTCTTGCACCTACATTAGAGGAGTATGCTGAGTTATTGGGTGTACCAGTTAAGAATCAGATGCCATTTGTTCATATGGATGTTAAGCCTGATCTGGCTAATCTAGCTCTTGCTCTTCATTTGGATGCCTCTGAGTTGTTTCTGTCCAGTTGGAATGGGGTTCCTGGATTTTCTCTGTAGTTCCTGGTTGGGAAAGCCCAACAGTGTGCTAAACACGGTTGTTGGATCGTATTCAATGCCATTCTTGCCCTCTGCGTATATGGCATCATCTTGTTTCCCAACATGCCTGATTTTGTAGACTTGGATGCCTTCCATATTTTTGCGTCAGGGAATCCAGTTCCTACCTTGATTAGAGATGTATATCATTCCGTCCATTACAAGAATAAAAACAGAAGGGGTAAGAATGTATCATGTTGTGTGCTCTTACTCTACAGATGGTTTGATAGTCACCTGCCTAAGAAAGGTCTCTTTGCTTCATCTGCAGCCATAGCTGAGTGGTCTGAGTGTTTGATGGGTTTGTCAGCAGGGAGTGTTGTTTGGTTTGATCGAGATATGTTGGGAACTGAAGTCATATTCAGCTGCAGTGGATTTCCAAATGTGCCTTTGATTGGAAGAAAGGGTTGTATCAACTATAACCCCTCACTACTTGTCAGACAGTTTGCCTATGTTTTGATGGGCCCGCCAAAAGATGAAGAGGTGCAGGAATCTCTGTACCTCACAGGTCTTCTAGAGGGGGATATGTTAGCTAAGCATCAGCATGCATGGAATGATATCAGTAGACGAGGAAAATCTTTGTTGGGTAAGAGCAATAGCCAAGCTTATGCTCCTTATGTAACTTGGATCAGGACCAGAGCAGAGACAATAGGGATGCCATTTCCACCTGCTAAGCAAGAGTGCCTTCTAGTGGTTGAAGATCCTACTACCGTGTCGATTCAGCAGTACAATCAGGTGTTAGCTGAGAAGGAAGAACTGAAAAAGGCTAACGAAGAGTTGGAGAGAGAGTTAACACAAATTAGAAGCGAGAGAAACGAAGTCGTCCACTCTTTCAAGAAGCAGACAGAGTTGGTGAACAGGTTGGGCACGGACTTGACTAAGCAGATAGATGATCATGAACGCTTGGGTCTGGACTTCAAATCTATCAACGATGTACTGGCCACCAAGAAGCAGAATCTGGATGAAGCATACCAGAGAATATCCAAATTCAACCAGCAGTGGAATGCCACTATAGCCAACAACAAGGAGAGGGAGGATAAACTGAAACAGTAGATCACCAAATTGAAGGCTCAGGTGAAGGCTAGTGAGAAGAAGTTTGATGAGGAAACTGCTCGCAGATATGCTACTGAAGACATGCTAAACAAAGTTATCGCTAACCTGAAAGATTGCAAGCAGATGTTTGAGTCTAAGAAGTGAAGGTTGGAAGATTTTTTTGGCCAAGGCGCGTGGGAGGATTCTGTTGAAGGTCTCCAGTGCACTATTATGCAGAGAGAGTTGCTTGTTGAAGGGTTACTCACTCGGCCTGATCACCCCAAGACGAAAGAGTTGCTAGAAGAGTTTCATGCCCGTTGTTGCACTTGATTGTCTTTGTAACCCTTTGTATTTTTTATGATCTTTGTTGTAGGCTGACCATCACCAGGCTTGTTGGTCGAGGTCATTGACATTGTATTGCTGCCTTGTTGGGCCACTTATATATATATGAGATGTTATTTCAGTGGTTGGATCAGGACTTCTTGTTATCAGCACTAGCACTCTGGCACTCGAATGAGGGGAGAAATCACCCTAACGCACAGACACAAGTTTGCATCTGCATAAATCATTTGCATAGCGGGTACATTAAGCTGTTTCCTAACCCTCTGCCGATGCAGGTTTCAGGATTGCCGATCAGCGAATTCATCGCTACTCTACCAGAATTAACTACAAGAAAGCTATGGATCAAATGCAAACTGAGATGCAGGAGATGCGCGACAGGATGGCACAGTTCATGCAAGTGATGGAAACTGTGGCCAAGGGCCAAGAGCAACTTCAAACTCTGGTGCAGCCTTTGATTGCTAGGGTTAACAGTCAGGGTGTGTTACATGGCGGAGTTGCTGCTGATCCTCCTCATGGCGAAACTCTCCAGGCTGGTGATGTTATACCAGTGGTTATCCCCAATACGACTGAGAACGGTAACAGAGCTGGCAATGGGAATGTGACTGGTAACGGTAACGGGTATGTGGAAACCAACGGTAATATTGGTGCTGGAAATGCCGGTTTCAATGTTGGAACTAGGAATGCTGGTTTTGGTGTTGGGAACACTGGTGTAGGTGTTGGTGTTGGCAATGCTGGTTTTGGTGGTGCCAATCAGGGTTATGGAAATCAGAGCTTTGGTAACGCAGGTTTCAGCAACGCAAGCAACAATGGTTACAACGCTGGTTTCGGGCCAGGTGCTGGCAATCAGGGTTTTGGTAATATGGGGTATGGTCCCAGGTTCAATCAGACTGGTTTTGGTCCTAATGCTGCTTATGCTGGGTATGATAACGGGGATTCTCACTGGGGCGAGGAACGCTAAGAAGATGCTTTCCCTCCTCCAGGCAGGGATCTTGAGATGCCCACTGACAATGACCGAAGGTTCAAAATGTTGGAGGAACAGTTGAAGAATCTTGCTAATCAGAATTCCTCGGGGTTGGACATGGCTAACACGGGGTTGGTTCCTGGCTTGAGGGTGCCACTCAAGTTCAAAGCGCCCACTTTCGACAAGTATAAGGGGGATACTTTCCCAAGAGTTCATGTACGGTCTTACTATCGGAGGATGTCCGCTTATTCTGATGATGAAAAGATGCTGATGCATTTTTTCCAAGATAGCTTGTCTGGACCGTCATTGGAGTGGTATATGGGATTAGAGCCCACTCAGATTGGTAGCTGGAAAGAGTTGGCGGAAGCCTTTGTCAAGCACCACCAATACAACAGCGACCTTGCGCCGAACAGGGTCCAACTCCAAAATCTTTCTCAGAAGAATGGTGAGAGTTTCAAAGAATACGCCCAGAGGTGGCGTGAGCTTGCAGCTAGGGTGCACCCACCCATGGTGGAGCGTGAGTTGGTGGATATGTTTGTGGGAACTTTCTATGGGTTGTATTATGACCGGCTTATCAATTGTACGACGGCTAACTTTTTCGAGTTGATACTCTTGGGGGAACGTATAGAGAACAGTGTCAAGATTGGTAATTTTCAAGCAGGAGAATCTACCTCGGCTGGAGGCGGTAAAAAGGTTTTTGGGAACAAGAGACAGGGGGATACTAATTCCATATACAACTCCCAAGGAAGAGGTAGAGGCCGAAACCAATACCGTCGGCAGCAGATTGCTAGTGTGACAATTCCTGTACCTCAACAGCAGCAACAGTAGCAGCAGAGCCAGCCGCATCCTGCTCAACGAAAAATTCAGGATAGAGAAAGGATCGTAAGAAGAGTATTTGATGCACCTCAACTACCGTATGCTCAGCTTCTTCCAACCTTGTTACAACTGCAGCTTGTTGAGAAAAGGACGTTAGCTCCACCGAAGGGCACGCCTCCTTTTGGTTATGACGCCAATGCACATTGCGAATTCCACTCCGGGGCACTGGTCACAGCATCGAGAACTGTCATGCCTTCAAGCACAAGGTGCAAGATTTGATAGATAGCAAGGCTATAAACTTTGGTAATGAAGCACCCAATATTGAGAAAAATCCGATGTCGTCTCACGGATCTGCGCAGGTGGGTGCCATATTGGAAGATGCCAGTCTGAACTTGGTTATGAATGTGGACAAACTGAAGACACCTCTGGGTTATGTCAAGAGCATATTGCTGAAGGGGGGAGTGTTCCCTGGTTGTGATACAGATTGTGTTGTTTGTTTAGCCCGGCCTGAGGGTTGTGATAGCTTGAGAAGAGGTATTCAAGGGATGATTGATGAGGGTACGCTGCAATTCGACCGTACTGCTGAGGAGAAGCCTGTTGAGGCAATAGCTGAAAGGCAGGGCAAAGTTGCAACAGTTATGATCCCGTTTAAGACTGTCACGATATCGGCGCCTCCCAAGCGACCGACTATCACCATAACTAAGGCTGGACCCATTCCATATGAAAGCACTAAAGTCATCGCTTGGAACTATGGGGTGGAAGTTTACTGCAATGGAGAAAAGATTAACCTGGCAAGCCCGCCGGTAGGGTCAGTTGATAACCTTGTGGGGGCAGGGGGCATAACCCGCAGTGTTAGAATTTTCGCGTCACCAGATGTAGAAGCTGAGAGAATTGCCAAAGGGAAGGGTAAAGTCAATGAAGAAGGACCTTTTCAAGAGAAGGAAAAAGAGACTTTTACTAAAGATGTGGAAGAATTCATGAGATTAATTCGGAAGAGTGATTATAAATTTGTCGATCATCTGCAGCAGACGCCTTCCAAAATCTCGATTTTGTCATTAATGCTTTGTTTCGAGGCCCATCGGAACGCTTTGCTGAAAGCTCTTGATACTGCTTTTGTACCCCAAGAGATATCTGTGAATCAAGTCGAAGAAGTGCTTGCACACGTGAATGCGGGGAATGGCCTTGGCTTTACAGATTTTGATCTAACACCCAGGGGCCGCAACCACAACAGTGCGTTGCATATTTCAGTTGAGTGTAGGGGCACTGTTATGGCTCATGTCCTCATTGACACTGGTTCGTCCCTGAATGTTTTGCCTAAGAAGGCACTATTGAAACTAGATACCCGAGGTATAATCTGCACACCAAGTGACTTGGTAGTGAGAGCTTTCGATGGGACTGGAAGGTCCGTGTTTGGAGATTTGACTTTACCAATCCAGGTTGGTCCAGAGGTGTTTGACACTGTGTTTTACATCATGGACATTCAGCCAGCTTATAGCTGTTTGCTTGGACGACCTTGGGTTCACTCTGCAGGGGTTGTAACGTCTACGTTGCACCAAAAGCTCAAGTATATGGTCGGTGGTAGAATTGTCACCATATGTGGGGAGGAAGATGTCCTGGTAAGTCCCCTGTCATCATTCAAATATGTCGAAGTGGATGGAGAGATCCATGAGACATTGTGCCAAGCCTTTGAAGGGGTGCAGATCAGAGACAAATCTCATGTCGTAAGCAGTGGGCCATAGGTGGCTATGTCGTCGTACAGAGAAGCCCAAGCGGTAGTTCAGGCCGGGGAGACCAAAGGTTGGGGTCAAGTTCTGGAGATTCCTGTTAAGCTGGACAAGTTTGGATTGGGATATCGCTCGTCGTCGTCATCTTCATCACAGAGCGCGCCAAAGTTCAAAGGGCCGATTGTGTTTACTCCAGGAGGAGTCAGTTTTGAATAGATCAATGCTGTGTCTGACAGTGAAGATGGAGATAGCGACTGTGACATGGACTCATGGATCAAGCCCAGCGAGCCAGGACAAAGCCTCTGCAACTAGTGTATCCAGGACTTTATTCAAGTGACGCCGAAACAATAATGCCTTGTTTTTCGATTATTGTACAATCCTATGTCCTAACCGGGCCATAACGATTTTATTTTAGGGCCTACTTGTTTATGTGTATGCTTTGCTTTAATCATCAAATAAAGGCGTTTTCCTCATGCAAATTTTGTGATCCCTGTTTTTCTGCTTTTTATTTTTACAATAAAATGGCAATGTGGTTGTGTGGTTCGTTTGCATATCATTTGAAGCATTTAACCCTTTCTCTTGCAGGATCCATATTTCAGATGACACCAATCAAGATCTCCCTATGACTCTCTTCGACTTTGAGCATCTGATATTTCAAGTCGAGGAAGAGATTGTTGAGGACGACGACTTACCAGAAGAGCTAACTCGTCTTTTCAGACAAGAAGAGAGAATCATTCTGCCTCATCAGGAGGATATTGAGGTTATCAATTTGGGTTCCGAAGAAGTTGTCAGGAATGTCCGAATAGGGATTATGCTTCAAAGCGATATCAAGCAGAGACTTGTCGAGATGCTTCGAGAGTATAGTGACATATTTGCTTGGTCTTATGAAGATATGCCTGGGTTAGACACTGATATTGTGGTCCACCGCTTGCCATTGTGTGAAGATTGTCCGCCGGTCAAGCAGAAGCTCAGAAGAACTAAACCAGATATGGCCGTAAAGATTAAAGAGGAAGTGCAGAAACAGTGGGACGCTGGTTTCCTAGCTGTTACAACTTACCCTCCTTGGGTCGCCAATATAGTACCCGTACCAAAGAAAGATGGTAAGGTACGGATGTGCGTTGACTATCGGGATCTGAACAAGGCAAGTCCTAAGGATGACTTCCCGCTTCATCATATTGACGTGTTGGTCACAACACTGCTCAATTCTCTGTGTTTTCCTTCATGGACGGCTTTTCGGGCTACAATCAGATTAAGATGGCGCCATAGGATATGGAGAAAACAAATTTTATTACCCCGTGGGGAATGTTCTGCTACAAAGTGATGCCCTTTGGTTTGAAGAACGCTGGTGCAACATATCAACGTGCTATGACGACACTCTTTCATGACATGATGCATAAAGAGATCAAGGTCTATGTTGACGATATGATTGCCAAATCCCAGACGGAGGAAGAGCATTTGGTGAATCTTCTGAAATTGTTTGAGAGGCTTAGGAAGTTCAGGCTGAGGCTGAATCCCAATAAGTGCACCTTCGGGGTGAGATCCAGAAAGCTACTGGGGTTCATTGTTAGTGAAAAAGGAATAGAGGTTGATCTTGAAAAAATAAAAGCCATACAAGAAATGCCAGCGCCTAAAACATAGAAAGCGGTTTGCGGCTTTTTGGGGAGGTTGAACTACACTGCCCGATTCATATCTCACCTTACAGCCACGTGTGAGCCGATATTTAAACTGTTGAAAAAAGATCAGACGATTGTCTGGAATGAAGATTCTCAAAAGGCGTTTGAAAGAATAAAAGAATACTTGCAGGAACCTCCGATTTTGATACGCCCAGTAGTCGGGAGACCACTGATCATGTACTTGACGGTTCTTGAGAACAGTATGGGTTGTGTTCTCGGTCAACATGATGAGACTGGACGAAAAGAGCATGTGATCTATTACTTGAGTAAAAAGTTCACAGATTGTGAATCCCATTACTCTATGCTCGAAAAGACGTGTTGCGCACTTTCTTGGGCTGCCAAATGTCTGAGACAATACATGATAAATCATACAACCTTGCTGATTTCGAAGATGGTTCCGATCAAATACGTCTTTGAAAAGCAGGCACTTTCAGGAAGGATTGCCCGATGGCAGATGGTACTGACGGAGTACGATATACAGTATGTTTCGCAAAAGGCTATCAAAGGTAGCATACTATCAGAGTACTTGGCTGAGCAGCCAATCGATGATTATCAGCCAATGAAGTTTGATTTTCCTGACGAGGATATCATGTACTTAAAGATGAAAGACTGCAAAGAGCTGTTGCACGGTGAAGGTCCTGAGCGGGGTTCCCAATGGCAATTGATTTTTGACGGTGCTGTTAATTCATATGGAAGTGGGATTGAGGCAATCATTACGACTCCCCATGGGACGCACATCCCGTTCACTGCCAGACTGACATTTCTAGTTACCAACAATGAGGCTGAATATGAGGCGTGTATCATGGGTTTCGAGGAGGCTATTGATCTGAGGATTAAAAATCTTGATGTGTATGGAGACTCCGCGCTAGTCGTGAACCAGATCAAGGGAGAATGGGAGACTCGTCAGCCTAATCTAATACTGTATATGAATTATGCGAGGAGGTTGTTTCCTTTCTTTGACCGAGTAGAGTTTCACCATGTGCCACGGGCAGAAAATCAGATGACTGACGCTCTCGCGACATTGTCTTCGATGTACAAAGTTAACTTCTAGAATGATACTCCCAGAATAGTTATCTCTCACCTTGATAGGCCCGCTTTCATATTCGCCATTGAGGAAGCTTCCGATGGCAAGCCGTGGTATTTTGACATTCAGAATTTCCTAAAGAACCAAGGGTATCCGACTGGGGCATCCATCCGCGATAAGAAGACTCTTAGGAGATTGGCTGGCAACTTCTACTTAAATGCGGATGGTGTTCTATACAGGAGAAACCATGATTTGGTGCTTTTGCAATGTGTTGATGAGAAAGAAGCTAATTTGCTTATGGAAGAGGTCCACAAGGGAACCTTTGGCACGCACGCTGGCAGAAATGCCATGTCTCGAAAGTTATTATGGGCAGGGTATTATTGGCTGACGATGGAAAGCGATTGTTTCAAGTTTGCAAAGAAATGCCATAAATGTCAGATTTATGCATACAAGATTCAGGTGCCGCCAAGCCCTTTGAACGTTATGGCGTCCCCGTGGCCTTTCTCCATGTGGGGCATCGATATGATTGGGAATATTGAGCCCAGCGCATCCAATGGACACCGGTTCATCTTGGTAGCTATCGATTACTTCATCAAGTGGGTCGAAGCAGCGTCTTACGTTAATGTTACCAAGTAAGTGGTAGCTCGGTTTATCAAAAAGGACATCATTTGTCGTTACGGAATCCCCGAAAGAATCATTACTGACAATGGTTCGAACTTGAATAACAAGATGATGAAGAAATTGTGCCAGAATTTCAAGATTGAGCATCACAATTCATCTCCCTATCGGCCCAAGATGAATGGCGTTGTCGAAGCGGCCAATAAGAGCATCAAGAAGATAGTTCAGAAGATGGTTGTAAAATACAAAGACTGGCACGAGATGTTGCCCTTCGCTTTGCACGGTTATCGTATGATGGTACGCACATCAACCGGGGCGACACCTTTCTCACTAGTGTATGGTATGGAAGTTGTCCTACCATTAGAAGTTGAGATTCCTTCTTTGAGAGTATTGCTCAATGTCCAACTTGACGAAGCAGAGTGGATAAGGAATAGACTGAATTAGCTCAGTTTGATGGATGAGAAGAGACTTGCATCTATCACATATGGTTGGTTATGTCAGAGTCGGATGAAGAAAGCTTACGACAAGAAAGTGTTCCCTCGAAGCTTTCAGGCGGGCGATGTTGTGCTAAAGAAGATTCTCCCACCACAATCAGACCACAGGGGCAAATGGACTCCCAACTATGAAGGTCCATATATCGTTCGAAAGGTCTTCTCTGGAGGAGCCTTACTGTTGTCCATCATGGATGGCGAAGATTTTACATCCCCTGTGAACTCAGACGCAGTTAAAAAATACTTTGCTTAAAGAGACCCGCTGGACAGAAAAAAGAAAGTCCAGACAAAAATGGGGCATCCCGGCGAACCAAAAATAAAAAGAAAAGGTTCGGGCAAAAATTAGGGATAAAATTGAAAAGATGTACACCCGCGAAGTCGAAAACCTGAAAAGGCAACTTCAGAAAAAAGGGTATCCCAGTGAATTGAAAACCCGCAAAGGGCGATTCAGGCAAAAATTAGGGATTGAAAAAGCAAATGACTGCGGGCCGAGTTTGATACTACATTGCTTAGTGGTTTGGGAGTACCTGAGGGTCGTTTATCCAAGTCAATCTCTTCCGAGGACGGAGTATCGGGAAAGCGCCGGAGTCAGGCGAGTCATAGGAGGATCAGCTCATGGTGTTTGTCTGTACCATGTTTCCGACATGTATACAAATTTCTTTGTAGCTATGTACATATTTGTATTTATTCTTGTAACTTCCTCTTTTCAGGAGTTGCATCCATTGTACAAACTTTGCCTATTTACAGGCCCATATCAATAAACGCATACTATTCAGTACTTGATGTTTGTTTCTTGTTTTAACTTTTACTGTTTTGTTTGTGGAAAACGCCGATGTTTTTGATAAACTTGCACGTGCATAAACTTGCAGGCCTCGGCCAATAACTATTAAAACATTGAATTGACTGAGTGATTGTCACGGCTATTGACCTAGTTATTTCCTTTTGTATAGGATATCTTGTTGTTGCTCATATTTTGCAGGGTCGCTACCTTCGCAGCAAACAACTAAGGGATCGTGTTTCCCCAGCCAGAATCCCTCAACGTAGGAGCAGGCTCTAGGTAATCTTATTCCTCCCCAGCGGATGGAAGTCGCATTTTCTCCCCAGAAGAGTTGGATGCGAGCCAACAAATGATCAGGCAGTAATGTGTATCCCCAGCAGGTGGTCATGTGCACATTTAATCCCCAGTGAAGTCCTCATAGGGTACAACCTGGTTGTCAGTGATTTGAAAAGTTCATCCCCGCGCAGGATTGTTCTTTCTGTTTCTCCAGCATGTTGTCTTTCCTCCAATAGGTTGATCATCCTCTGCAGAGTTTGTAACTACGGATTTGTTAAAGCTATCCCCCAGCAGGATTGTTTCTTCCCCCAACGGAGTCGGTTTACCTTTCCAGCATTTACTTTGCTGGACTAGTCCTGTGATACCCGACTATCCCCAGCGGAGTTGGCTTTGTCTTCAGCATTTATTTTGCTAAAGCGGTTTTGTTATATGTAGTTTTTCTCCGGCAGCCCGAGCCTGCATTTGCATCGTGCATAGCATTTACCCAAACGCGTAGCATTTCCATTCAGTATGGAGCATTACGCCATTTTCAAACATGTGCATTTTGAAACATAAGCCAGGTTGGTTACCTCTTTGTTTTTCAGGTGTTTTTCCCTGCAAAAGATTTGAATTCTTGTTCAGGATGGTTTCCGGATATTCAAGCTTTCGACATGAGATATGGGATGATAACGTTCGTCCTATCATGTGTGCCCTCATCAGAGTTGCTTGGTTAAGTTTCTCTTCCTCTCTAGCGGGGTTTTCCTCAGATTTGCTGTTACGTCAGCGTTAGAAGATTTCAGAGATTAGACCTTTGAAGTCGTTACTTGTTGTCAAAGTAAGTACCTGGCAGTTGACGTCAGAGTTTACCCAGTAGAGTTTTCCTCGAATTGCTGTTGGGTCAGCATTAAAGAATCTCGTGGAATAAACCTTCGAAGTTGTGACCCGTGTTGATGGAGATTCTATCTGTTTTGACCCGTGTTGACGGAGACCCTTACCCGTGTTGACGGAGAGTTTTGACCCGTGTTGGCGGAGATCCTTACCCGTGTTGACGGAGATTTTACGTGTTTTTACCCGTGTTGACGGAGATGTTACCTGTGATGGACAGAGATTTTACCCGTGTTGACGGAGATCCTTACCCGTGTTAACGGAGGCTTTACCTATTTCGTCCCGTGTTGACGGAGAGTGTTACCCGTGATGGACGGAGATGTTACCCGTGATGGACGGGGATGTTACCTGTGTTGACAGGGATGTTACCCGTGTTGACGGAGATGTGTTACCCGTGTTGACGAAGATTTTTCCTATTTTTACCCATGTTGACGAAGAGTTTACCCGTGTTGACGGAGATTTTACCCGTGTTGACAGAGATTTTACCCGTGTTGACGGAGACTTTACCTGTGTTGACAGATGTTGTTACCTGTGATTGACAGAGATTTTACCCGTGTTGGCGGAGTTATTACCCAAGTTCGTGCTTTGCGTAGCACAAATACCGGCAGTGTCAGAAATGTTCCCCGCAGAGTTGTTCGTTCAAGTCTTCGAATGCCAGACTAGCACTTTTTATTTAGTGCTTCGCCCGTTTCGGCGGAAATGGAAGATCCAGGATAGTATGTGGATGACGCGCTTTACATAGTGCACGCTTATTGTAGCGTATATTTGAAGTTGGATATGGATTCAACGCCTGTGGTTGATGTTGGAATCAGGTTCTGTGTCAGATGACTGATCAGTTGTTGCCGTGACAGTCGAATTCAGTTGTCTGGATTTTGTCCCCCAAGCAGTTTGTGCAGTTTATTTCTTCGGTTAGAAAATTTCCGGGTTCTCTGGTATTCAACTGTCTTTTACCTCGATTGTCTGAAAGCCGTTTTCTTTTCATCCAGTCAGGTCCAAGCCGCTTGAATAGGGGCAGCTGTTGCACCCCAAAATTTGCCTAACCTTTTCTCACTGGGTTTATGTTTCATTGCATTAGCATTGTATTGTTCTAGCATTTGCATAGCATAGCATTGTTCATTTAGCAAAGGATCAAGTGTGGTTTATATCCAGAGGAGCCTATCTAGAGGCTTTACTCCAGCTTGAGAAGTCACCAAAGTCATCAGGAAGAGGGTTGTGTCCTTGAGAAGTTTAGATGCTTGTGTGGGGTTCATCTCCTAACTTGACGACCAATGGAAGATCATTAGTGGATTGTGAAGCCTTGATTATAGAAAGAGTGTGTGGATAGAGATTATGGAGTGCCTTGAGGGTCATGGTAGAGCTCAGTCAAGTCATTATATCAAGTGTGGAGAGCTTCAGTTGAGGGTGTTGCAATTAGGGTTTTCATCTGAGTAACCGTAAGTAAACTGTGCAATTGAAGAGGATCAAAGCTAAATTCTAAGTCTTTGTAATCATGGAGAGTTGTGTTAAGATACATGAGGTGATAGTCCAAGATCAATCCAAGAAAAGTTCAAAGTGTGAGGAGTTGCTAAACTAGAGTTCTCAGGGTAAAATCCCCTATTTAGTGCCTAACTTCAAGGCCACTTATCTCAAGATACAAGTTTCATCTCCATTTTTGGCCAACATGAAACTTGTAGAGCATGCTCTTATCTTTAATTTTAGTACTAGAAGTCCTCCATTGGATTTATAGAACTCAAGTTATAGTCCAGACAAGGTATAGGTCATCAGATGAATGTGAAATTTGTCTGCAAAAGTCAACCAACGTCTATGGAACTTTTGACCTAGAAGGGTGTTTCTACTAAACTTTTGGCCAACATGAAAGTTGTAGTTCTTGATCTTAGCTTTCCAAATTGAATTAGAAGTCTTCCATCTGATTTGTAGAACTCAAGTTATGAGGTTTACATGTCAAAGGTATTTTGGGAAAGTGAGATTATAGGCCATTTGGCATTATAGGTCATTTTCACTATCTTGCAAGCTTCAAATGAAGTTTTGTCCAACACAAAACTTGCTCAAAATGATGTTTTCAGGTCAACCATGTCCTCATGATGAATTGATTTGGCTTAGGGTGAGACTTGGTTTGAGAAATTTGGCAAAAGGGGGAATTTGAAGGCATTTAAGTGAAAAATTCAAATGTAATTCATGTGTGCTCAAACAAGGCAAGTAAGTACTCA
Source organism: Lathyrus sativus (assembly GCA_963859935.3). NCBI lineage: Eukaryota > Viridiplantae > Streptophyta > Magnoliopsida > Fabales > Fabaceae > Lathyrus > Lathyrus sativus. The sequence continues at coordinate 282,309,553 of OZ012736.1, forward strand.
TTTTAATCAGAAAAACCATTTTGAGTACATTGGCAATATTGGAAAGTCATTTTGAGGCATATTTCATAGCATTTCAACTTGTTACTTCACAAATAAGTAACACATCAAAATTTGGTCATATGATAAGTTTAAGCTCTCCAATTGATCTCTACACTCTCACCAGACCACAAGCAAGGGAATTGAAGCTTCTTGGAGAAGTTTTGAGTGCAAATGCGTGTTCACCATTGTTGCACCCCAAAGTTTGCCCAACCTTTTCTAACCTAGGTTTATGTTTCAATTGCATATTCATTTGCATTGTCATCATGTACATAGTGTATTCATCTGCATTGCATAGCATAAGCAAGCTATCTTAACAGGGGATCAAAGTGCTATTCTTATCTCAAGAGGTATATCCAAGGGTTTCATTCATATTCAAGTCTACTCAGGTCATCAGGGAAGAATTGGGCTTAGAAGTGTTGCCAGATTGATCAGTGAGTTCTCTCTTATCTTGAGGCTAGTTGGGGGATCATCAGAGGGTGTGTGAGCTACGAGCCAAGAGCATGAGGTGTGAATGGATGTTATGAAGAGTCTAGAGGATCATTTTTTAGGAGAACCAAGCCATTGGAATGATTGCAAGAGCCTCAGTTAAAGTCAGTCAACACTAGGTCAAAGAAGTGTTTTGAAGGGCATCAAGGAGCATTTGAAGAATGTGGGATTCATTATTTTCTATATGGATATGGATATGATTTTGTGATAAAGAAAAATCAAGAGGAGTCAAGGAGAATTGGAGTTACTAAATTAGGGTTTCAGTGTAAAATCCCCTGATTTAGGTCAAACTTCAAAGCAGTGTAACTCAAGATGCAAGCTTCATATGAACTCTTGGTCCACATGAAACTTGTAGAGTATCTTCATAGCTTTAATTTGAGTGGTGGAAGTCATCAAGATGATTTGTAGAACTCAAGTTATGGCTCTTGCAAGTTACAGGTCATCTGAGGGCACTGAAATTTGTCTGTGAAAATTGTCTGTCTTCCAAGCAACTTTTGACCTTCAAGGGTATTTCAAATGGGTTCTTGGCCAACATAAGAATTGTTCCTTATTGTCTTAGCTTTCTAGAATGGTATGGTATGCCTTCATATAATTTTTGTAACTCTACTTATGGTCTTGGCAAGAAAAGGGTATTTTGGTCATTTGAGGATTACAGGTCATTCTTAGCCTATGCCTAAAACTCATACAAGGGAGCTTCAAATGAAAAACTTCACAACATCAAAGTTGTTCAAAATGGGATTTTAAGGCTATAAAAGAAGGTGTGAAAGTTTGGAAAAGCTTAGAGCATGGAATTTTAAAAGTGGTGCAAATGACTTGAAAATGGCTTATAAGTAAAAAAAGTTGAAATGAAATTTTGGTTTGAAGGATCTACAAATCCAAAATGGGGCATATGATAGATGATTTTGATTGGAATCAACATTTTGAAAACAATGGTTTAGCCACATTTTTGAGTTTAGGCTTAAAAAGTGGACTTCCTTTGTAAATTTGATTCTTACATTTTAAGGTACCAAAAGGAAAAGCTTGCCAAAGCCTTAAAATGACTTAAAATGCCTTGTTTTCATTTTACCATCTCATATAAGGGGATTTTAAGGAGAATTGCATGGTTATCATGAGATCTCATGGGATTTACTAAAAATAGAAAAGTTGAAAATCTCATTGCATGAGAAGTTCTAGAAACTTCTTGGAAGGTTCTCAAAACTTCTAGAGGTTTCTTTTGACATCTATATATGCCCTAGAGTGGATCCATGCAGGGGTTGGTGATTCATTAAGTTTGCAATACCTATTTTGATCCCATCACTCCAAATTGCATTTTCTTTTCAAACTACTTCAAAACTCCATCAATCGTAAGATTTCTTTACACAACCATCTTCCACCATCATCATGGAGTAAGAAGCATGCAAGAGTGATCAGAATTGGTGATTGGTTCGTGTGATTCGAAGCTTCCATCCAAGTTGCATGAAGGATTGGCTAGAGTGAATCAAAGAGTTTGATCAAGAACCATTGCTCCCAGAAGTCTTAGCATCCATTGTAGAGAAAGCTTAGCAAGTGGCAAGAGCTGGATTGGAGTGTAACTGCCATTACCATCAACAAGTGGTAGGTTTGCATGTTCTTTCGAATCCCTATATGTATCCATAGTTAAGGCATATTGATATGGTATTCATGGTTAGAGACACTTAAGGAACAATTCTGAGTAGTTTAAGAGCTGTTCATGCTGTTTGAGATTATGAGAGTGATTCTTGGATGATCAAGATTATGCTTGTTAGGGAGTTTAAATGCACGTGAACTAGTTTAATGGAGTCAGGGTAGCATCAAGAACAAGATAGGATCATTACATTCAAGGATTAGCAAGGTTGCAGGTGGTGTAAACATGGTGGACCCAACTTTTCGTGCTGGCTGTTTGAGGGTTACATGGAGAGTTAGCTGAAACTATGAGCATGGTTGGATAGAGGGAGAGAAATGGAGCAACTTTGCTCTTTACATCGTGTTATTTCATGGCCTGATGAGAGAGTTAGAGCGTGTGGAAAATGCTTGCATGGGAATCACATTCTGAAACCCTAATGGCTGGAGGAAGAAGAAGATACGTGGACCCTTGGATTAGATGAAGAAGTTTGACTTGACTTCACATCTCACGGCTAGCATTCAATCTGAGATTTGGTGGGAAAATTCAAACAATGAAACGCACCGTTTCATTTAGTAGGGGGAATTGGGCTCAGCTTCTATTGGCACCCCCACGCGCATGAAAGCCCAATAATTTGAACTGATGGCCTTGCTATTCTCACCCCCTCCCCCTATTTCTTTATAATTCATTTTTTAATTTCTTTTCATTTTGCATTCATTTTCAAAAAATCATATCAAATTGAAAAAACATTATTTTTTGATAATTCTTTTTGCATAATTTTCATTAAAGAGTGAAGAAAATTATAAAAAATAAAAATTGCATTTTATTTTTTATTTGATATTTTTCCCATATTTTCCAAATAAATGCCTATTTTAGGTGTTTCATTTCATACATGAATTTGTCAATTTTTGTTCAGGCATTTTCTAATTGATTTTGATCCCATTTTTTTTGTGCCATCAAATATGAATGTGTAGACTCTCTGGATTTTGTACCATGATTTTTAGAAGCTTGTTTGGTATAGTTTGCTTATTTGACATTTAGGTGTTCAAAATTAGGGTTTTAAGTGAGCATAGGTGGAATAGATTAATTCTTTTAGGAGATTTTCATTTGATTTTTGGGGTATGGGACTATAGGGGTTATGGGTATAGGATAGATCCCTTAGAAAATATTAGGATTCCCCTACTGCTATTAGTATATTGCTTATATTTGATTAATTGTGTGGTGTGCCCTCTTTAGGGTTATCTTTTTGTCTGTATGGGGTATTGGGTTTGTTTGGGATTTGGGGAGAGCTGAAGACCTGTGATGGTGAGGTCCATTTGAAGATCAGAGGATGAAGACCAACTTCCAGAGTGAATGAGGAGTATCTCTTGCTGGCAGCTGTTGAAGTTTGTAGGATCTAGGAGTTAGGCAGAGCCCTAGGATAGCAAACTTGATTCTCAAACATGGAAGGCCTTGTCCGCCTCCATCCTTTCTCTATGATTCAAAGTCTCTTTCAAATATCCACCTCCTTCCTTTGGAAGGATTAGTGAATGTATTTGAAAGATAGAACTTTTGAGGGAAAATTGTCTGTATAATGTTAACAGTTAATGAGCCACCCTTGGTAGGCAGTTTACTGTTTAACATTCGTTCACTCTTGTGATTGATTCCTCAGCTTGGAGGTTAGGACTTGAAGAAAAGCCATTGGGAGATTGAAGATAATGACTGATGCTTGCGTGAAGCCTGAAGATGAAGTCAGATGCTGATGAAGACTACTTTGCTTTTTTTATTTCTTGATGTATTGTGTGATTTCCCGGATTGTATTTGTTTGCTGTTTAGCCTGCTGGGTTGAAAGTGAATCCTGTTCACTTTTGCCTATTGTTTTCTAGGTTCGAGGTTGAGTGGGACTCCCTTGCCTCGCTTGTACTGTTGCATCCATGCATTTTACTGCTTTATTGTATATATCTGCTATTTCTGTTTCCGTCTATTCCCTTAGGATCTCTGTTTCTCTCTGCGCAAGAGAGGAGCATGATAGACATTAGGTGTTAACCCATGCATGATAACATTAGGGTTGATTTTATCCCCTTTTTCAACCCTAGGATTTGTAGAGTGTCATCTCTTCTTCCTTCAAAACAACAGAAAAACACTAATAAAGATTATAACAGAGATTAATTCATTTCTTCCGTCAAAAGATTTGAACAAACATCAACCTTTTTGCAATAAGAAAACCCTTGTTTAAGGTGAGATTTTTCATAAAAGACACTTGAACAGCTTGTGTCGTGCGTAGCCCGAACTACGTTTGCTCTGATCTTTCATGCTGTATGAAAGTACGTAGGCATAGGATGCGATATCCTAGCGAGAAACCTTCCCCATCTTCCCCCGTAGTTAGGCGAACTACGTTGACTCTGATTTCTCGTTCCAGACGGGAATACGTAGGCATAAAGTGCGATGCTTTGCCGAGTCATCTTTCTTTTTCTTTTTTCAGACCTCATCCTTTAGTTTAGATTGAAGTGTAATCCGTACAAACCAAGCAAGCGTGGATCCCATCGAGTACGATGGACGTGAGGGGTGCTAATACCTTCCCCTTGTGTAACCGACTCCCGAACCCAGGTTTTGGTTGCGATGACCATACCTTTTCCCGTTTTTGCGAGGTTTACTTCGAGCGTTTCCTTTCCCTCCGTGGGATAAATAACGCACGGTGGCGACTCTTCTGTCAGTCGGCGCCGATTTTTGCAGTAGCGCCAGCTGGCGACTCTGCTGGGGATCCAACATCCCCTGGCTGCTGAGGACTGCGATGGTTCTTATGCATTTGGGATCCAACGTCCCTTTAGAGAGTCGATCCTAGCGCTTGTTTGCCCGTCGAGGGATTTGTATGGATTTACATTTCTGTATTTACATTTCAGCATTATATTATCATTATTATTGTTGTATTGTGGGGTGTGATGGGTGGTTCTATGATTGAGAGATAAGCCGGACCTAGGCTTGAGTGCACCTAGAATTAGAGTAGAAAGTAGTGGGCACGTGCCGGCTTTGCTTGCATTAGTGTCTCATGAAATCTACACTCGGACGAGGTTCTTCTGGTTGGCTTCTTTTTCTACCCTTTGGGTCGAAGGGGTTGTTGGTCAGCTGAATTGTCGACTCCGGGAACCGATCATTTGGAAGTTGGCTAAGTGAGGCCTCTTCAGGATTTGATGATGCCACTCCTTCTGGGAATCGTATCACCAACCCTGAAAGTCTGTGACGCCGACGACCGCATAGGATGCCATACCTTTGTCAGTTACTAGGACATCCACCTGTGAGAGGGTTTGGGGATATGCAGGTAACTAGACCTCCAGATACCGGTTATTTCTTGATCAGAGATCCTTGGTATTTATGGATAGTTGTGAGGTCTATCAGAGACCAGCCAGAGTTATGGTATGAGGTCTATCAGAGACCAGTTGGAGTCATGGTATGAGGTCTGTCAGAGACCAGGTGTGGGTTATATTATTGGGCCTATCCGAGACCAGGCTGGAGTTCTTTGTGAGGTCTGTCTGAGACCAGAGTTTGATGAGTATTGGAGGGTCTGTCTGAGACCTGTTCTTGGTGTGACTTGGGCTTCTTACTCAGGGCACTTGATCCCCTGTTGCAGCTGTTTGCATTGCATTGTTTGCATACCCATTTATCATTGCATTTTGCATACATACCCATATTTGCATTACAGGTTTGTGAGCCGTGTATCTTATCTCCCGCATCCGTTCTAGGTATTTTCAGGATTGAAGAAAAGCGGGTCCACCGTTACTCTACAAGAACCAACCAGAAGAAGATCATGGACGCCATGCAGGTTGAAATGCAAGAGATGCGTGACAGGATGGCCCTATTCATGCAAACCATGGAGACTATCGCCAAAGGACAGGAACAGTTGCAGAGTCTGGTGCAGCCGTTGGTTGCTCGTGCTGAGAACAACGGCACCCCGCATGGTGAAAATGTGGCTAACTCTCCCAGGGTTGAAAATCATCAAAGTGCTGATCACATTCAAGTCGCTGGGCTGAACATCAGAGAGATCGGTCCTGCTGGTGGGAACGGAAATACTGGTAACACTAACGGAGACACTGCAGGAGTGTTCGTAGGGAACGTCAACCAGGGTTTCAACTTGGGTGCGGAGAACGTCGGGCTGAATGGCGGCAATGGTAATCAGGGCTTTCAGGGTAGGAATGTGGGATATGGCAATGTGGCTGGCGTCAAAACCGGATACGGAGACCATGGTTATGGTAACGCAGGGTATGGAATGGGTATGAACAACGGCCAGGATATGGGCAACCTGAGGGGTGACCCCAGGTACTTCCAAGCAGGTCTGGGTCGTAACGCTGGACATGCTGCATATGAAGAGATACCTCGTTGGGAGGATCATCAGGAAGACGTTTTCTCCGGTCATAATGAAGGCTACGGGAGGCCTACAGGGGACAGCCTCCGCATGAGATTGTTGGAAGAAAAGGTAAATGGTCTGGCTAATCAGAATGTTGTGGGACTGGATATGTCCAACATGGGGTTGGTACCAGGGCTGAGGGTACCTCTGAAATTCAAAGCGCCATCTTTTGATAAGTATAGAGGCGACATGTGCCCGAGGGTGCATGTCCGTTCATTTTACAGAAGGATGTCCGCGTATTCAGACGACGAAAAGATGCTTATGCACTTTTTCCAAGACAGCTTGTCAGGGCCGTCATTGGAGTGGTACATGAGCCTGGAGCCAACACAGATCAGGACCTGGAAAGAACTGGCGGAAGCTTTCGTGAAGCATTACCAATACAACAGTGATCTCGCTCCTAACAGAGTTCAGTTGCAAAGCATGTCCCAGAAGCCCAAGGAAAGCTTCAAAGAGTACGCCCAGAGATGGCGTGACCTGGCCGCGAGAGTACAACCCCCTATGGTCGAGCGGGAAATGATGGACTTGTTCGTAGGGACATTCTCAGGGATGTACTATGACCGGCTGCTCAACTTCTCAATGAGTACCTTCTCCGAGCTGATCCTGATGGGGGAGCGTATAGAGAACGGGATAAAAATTGGTAAGATTCAACCGGGAGAATCTGCTTCAGCTGGAAGCAACAAGAAAGCCTTCGGTGGTAAAAGGCAAGATGATGCTAATGCGGTGTATAACGTTCAGCGGAGAAATAGGAATCAGAATCGGCGTCCACAGCCTCAAGTTGCAAGTGTGACTATTCCGGGACCACCTCAGCAGCAGGCTCAGCAGCAGCCTAATCAGAATCAGCGGCGGTTTCAGGCTCCAAGACCGAGGAGGGTGTTTGAGGTACCGCCAGTATCTTATGCAGAGCTCCTTCAGAATCTATTGAAGTTACAGCTAGTTGAAAAGAGAACCTTGGCGCCGCCGACTGGCACGCCACCGGTAGGGTACAACATCAACGAGCACTGTGATTTTCACTCTGGTGCACCCGGGCACAACATCGAGAACTGTTTAGCTTTCAAGCACAAAGTGCAAGATCTGCTTGATAGCACAACCATCAATTTTGGGAAGGAAGGTCCCAATATTACACAACAACCAATGCCAAACCATGAATAGGCTGGAATATGGTGGACAAAGAGGAGTTCTATAGTTCGGGTGGGCCGTTAAAAGTAGATCAGAACAGTGGCAGGCTGCCTCTAATAACTGATTCTGAAGATAGCTGGTTCAGCAGCAGGACAGATGTGAAAGCCCGGTTCTCGGAAACTGGCGTTTTTCTTTGTTTTATCTTGTCATTTCTTTATGTTTGTAGTTTCTTTCATGTTTGAATTGCAATCTTGTTCGTAAAACTGGTTGTTTTCATTTCAATTGATGATAATGAAATAAATATGCATGTTTTGATTAAATCCATTCGTGTTCACTAATTGTTTTTACAAATGTCCAATGCCTGGTTAAGAGGAATCTGCGGAGGATGACGAAAATGAACGACATGCAGCTTCTGATTGTGTGCTTTTGAAATGAAACCTGTTGATGATGTACAGGCATTGTTTCAAATCCCTAAACATCGGAGTTATAAGGAAGATAATCCCTTGTCAACCCCTTTGAGCCTAGTAGTAGGAGTTCTTTCTGCGAATGAAAAACCCTCAATCTTAACCTGGGGCAGGGTAGGTGTTAGCTAAATTGACCGAGCGTTCAAGTTGCAAAAGGAGTGTCCGTTCGAGGATCAATCACACCTCTAGAGGTCGTGCCTAAAAAACCACAATGGTTAAATCAAGAGTGAGGCAGTCACATTATTCTCCAATGAGTCGGGCAACCGGTGTCACACGCCTTGTTCGAAAAAAAGAAAGAAAAAAGAAAGAATCAAAAGCCCGCTAAGTCACAACTTCAAGACAAAATGACTTAGGCAAAAATGAGGGCATCCTGCTGGACTTAAAAAATCAAAAGAACTCAAAAAGAGTCCGTCCAGGCAAAAGTTAGGGATAAGAAAAAAGATGAAAGGAGGACAAAAAGAAAAATCCTCAAATCAAATGCGAATCGTGTGACCCTAAGTGTCAAAGACGAAAAGTGAGTGGCTGTCACTCCAAAAACTCATGGGTTTTCGAACTATCACTCCTATCTTTCAGCCTCTGAGAGGTGAGCGCTAAGGTCGAATTAGCTGAATATAGGATCAGAGAACATCAAGGAGAATGGGTGGGTTAAAATAAACTTTGAGCCTTTATCCTTTCCTTCAAAACCGTGAACCTAACCACGTTATAACCTTCAAAAGTCCTAATTGAAGCAGGTTATTTCGAAAGCATACTTCGGTAAAGGTCGCGTTGATTCTGACTCCTGAAAGGGTTCCTCTTACCATGTTGGTATTGATGTTGATAAATGTTTTGTGCAGTGTATGCTATAAACTGTTTTTCCCTTTTCCCAGTGAACAGATTGGATGTCAAAACTGTCATATGTGTTGCATTAATATGTATTTTACGCAGAACAACTTGTTTTACTTGCGAGTAAGCGCTTGACAGCAGGAAAGTTTTCTGCAATGGAAAGTATGGTCAGGATAGAATACAGAGCGCCCGAATGTTCCGAGAGCAGGGGCAAGCTATTATCGTGATTCCTAGTCAGGTCAGCCATGCGAAGTCAGCTACTCTGGGGCAATCAGGTCGAGATTCAGTAGTTGGAGGTACTGTTCTGGATCAGCTAATCGGGGGCAAAGTCATGTGAATCAGGGGCATTGACTTCCAGTGAGTTCGGAATCAGTTAGTCTGAGGGCAAGTCCCGAAGCTTCAGTTGACCAAAGGGTAGTATGCTTGAGAGGCAACTAATCAGAAGTGAGTCTCCTCGAAGATCCAATCAGGGGCAGTCATGCAGAACGTGGAGGTTTGAAAGCAGATACTTCAGGTGGATAATTGGATCAGGATAAGTCGCTAGAACGCTCATTCAGGGGCACGTCGCCGCAGAGAGCGTTAAAACCAACTGGGTTGATCAGGGCTAATGAAGATTGAATCTTTTTTTGTCGTATAGATACCGGGGCAAGTAATCTCGAGGTTGTCTCATAGCAAGCGGTTCAGAGCAAGTATTCCCAGGAGTTAGATAGGGGCAAGTTGAGTGCACTGGGGCAAGCTATTCAAAAGCTCGCAAAGTTCCCCGTTAGAGTCCATGGCAGGCCGGTACCCTCTCCAGAGATTGTATGTTGTGTCTTCCCCAGTGAAGTCTCCCCAGGCAAAACTGAATGTTATCTCCCCAGGAGAGTTGAGATTGCGTCAAAGGAAAAGATCAATGTATCTTCAGTAGTTCAAAATTGGCCTATCAAGCAGAGCAGAGTTCTCCCCAGTGAAGGTCTAAAGGGATGTGATTAACTCCCCCGAGAGTTCTTGTGCAGTGCAAATCAGAATGTGTAGTCCAATCCCCAGCTCAGTGATAGCGGGATGATTTCCCCAGCTCAGTGATAGCGGGACGATATCCCCAGCTCAGTGATAGCGGGATGATTTCCCCAGCTCAGTGATAGCGGGACGATATCCCCAGCTCAGTGATAGCAGGATGATTTCCCCAGCTCAGTGATAGCGGGATGATTTCCCCAGCTCAGTGATAGCAGGATGACTTACCCAGCTCACTGATAGCGGGATGATTTCCCCAGCTCAGTGATGGCCGGAGAGGTTCCCCACAGAGTGTGATCAGGTGGTTGGAGCTGCTGAAAGGAGTTTTCCCGAGCAGGATTGTCCTTTCTTTTCCCAGCAAGTCGCTCTTCCTCGTCAGGAGGACCTTTCTCAGCAGATTTTGGAGTTTTGAGTTCGTGAGCTACTTCCTAGCAGGATGGTTATCCCCAGCGGAGTTAGTTCATCTTTCCAACATTTATTTTGTTGGAAGCGTATCGGTAGTATTCCGGTCATCCCCAGCGGATCCAGTGTGTCTTCAGCATTTATTTTGCTGAAGCAACTCTTTGCATAAGCATGCATCATGAGCATTTGCATTCTACCCAAATGCGTAGCATTTCCATGCAGTATGGAAGCATTTCGTCATCATCAAACATGCATATTTGAAACATAAGCCAGGTGGTTACCTCTCCAGTTTCAGATATGTTATTCCTTGCCGATAAGAGAAATCGTGATTCAGGAAGATGTGGATTTTGTGGTCAAAGTGCGCAGTGATCGTATTTGTACCAGCTACGGGGTTCATATAGCAAGGCACGCAGTGATCGTGTCGATTTTAAGATGTTGATTTGTGGCCGAAGTACGCAGTGATCGTATTTTGTCTCTTTCATGGGGTTCATGTTGTAGGACACGCAGTGATCGTGTTGATCTTGGTATGTATATCTGTGGTCGAATGGCGCAGTGATCGTATTCGTCCCGATCTAAGAAGATTGTTTTATAAGGCACGCAGTGATCGTGTTGATGTTGAGATGTTAATTTGTGGTCAAGGTATGCAGTGATCGTATGTTGTACCAGTCATGGGGTTCATGTTGTAGGACACGCAGTGATCATGTTGATCTTGTTATGTATATCTGTGGTCGAATGGCGCAGTGATCGTATTCGTCCCGATCTAAGAAGATTGTTTTGTAAGGCACGCAGTGATCGTGTTGGTATCGTTTCGGGGGTTTTATTGAGCAAGGCACGCAGTGATCGTGTTACCATATCATGTGATTTCGTTGGTCGATATATGCAGTGATCGTATTCGTCCGTTCTACAGTGATTATGGGTTGATACGCAGTGATCGTGATCATCCAGTTCGTTGGTCGACATATGCAGTGATCGTATTCGTCCGTTCTACAGTGATTATGGGTTGATACGCAGTGATCATGTTCATCCAGTTGTTGGTCGATATGCGCAGGGATCGTATTCGTCCGTTACACGGTGGTTATAGATTGACGCGCAGTGATCGTGTTCATCCAGTTTTGTTGGTCGGTATACGCAGTGACCATATTCGTCCGTTATGCAGTTTGATTATGCTGTAAGACACGCAGTGAACGTGTTCATCGGGTTTTGGTGGCCGAAGTACGCAGTGATCGTATTCGTCCCATGTTTGAAGTTGTGTCACAGCATGCAGGGATCGTGTTTCCTCCAGTCAAGAGGGTCGTGACATGAAGCGCGCAGTGATCGCGTTTATCCTATGTATGGTCAGGATATGCAGGGATCGTATTCGTCCAGTTATGTGGGTTAGTTGAGACACGCAACACGCAGGGATCATGTTTTTCTCCAGTCAAGAGGATCGTGGCTCAGAACGCGCAGTGATCGTGTTCGAACGCGCAGGGATCGTGTTCAAGATACGCAGTGATCGTATTCGTCCAGTTATGTGGGTTAGTTGAGACACGCAACACGCAGGGATCGTGTTTTTCTCCAGTCAAGAGGATCTTGGCTCAGAACGCGCAGTGATCGTGTTCGGACGCGCAGTGATCGTGTTCAAGATACGCAGTGATCGTATTCGTACAACATGCAGTGATCATGCTGATAGTACCATGGGAACTTATGATGCGGAGCGCGCAGTGATCGTGGCTATTGTATCAGTTGGTTGTTGGTCGGCATACGCAGTAATCGTATTTGTCCTATTACGTGGGTTGGTTTTGTGACACACGCAGTGATCGTGTTGACATAATTCCGGGGTTTGTTGGTCGAGATGCGCAGTGACCGTATTCGTCCTATTGCAGCACACACAGTGATCGTGTTTATCATATGGGTAGTCGAAGTACGCAGTGAACGTGTTCGCCTTTGCTATGTGGATTTATTCCGCCTGGCACGCAGTGATCGTGTTTATCTCATCCGGTTGGATTTGTGGTCGATGTGATTTTGGTGGTAGCGCAACACGCAGTGATCGTGTTTGTCCCATTATGTGATTTTGTTTGCAACGCCAGGACGCGCAGTGATCGTGTTTTCTCCTGTCAAGAGGGTGGTGGTGTAGAATACGCAGTGATCGTGTTCATCTTGTCACAGAGGGTTGTTGTGCCAGACACGCAGTGATCGTGTTCGCCATGGCACATTCCCCTAGCAGAGTTGCTTGGTCAAGCATTTCTCTTTCTCCCTAGACGAGTCCTTTCTCAGAGTACAGTGGAGATAGCATGGTACAGATTTTGAGTGGTTACTCACAGTTACCCCAATAGAGATGTAATCCCCAGCATAATGGTCTTCAATGAGATACTTGGTTAAGTTCCTCATAGTCCCCGGCAGGGTATTCTTCGACAAGTCGTTTGGTTAAGTCACTTGTATTCCCCCCATCTGAGTCTTTCTCGGGTTGATGTGGTATCAGTATTAGAAGGCGGTAATACAGATTTTCGGGTGGTTACCCGCAATTCCCCAACAGAGCTATGGTCTCCAGCAGGGTGTTACTTCAATGGGTTGTTTGGTTAAGTCTCTCATAGTTCCCAGCAGGGAGCTTGCTACAGGAGTTGTTTGGTTAAATTACTCGCAGTTTTTAACAAGGTTACTTGGTTAAGTTCCCAATTCCCCAGCAGGTGTTTGACGGCAGTCGTCAGAATTGTCCTCAGAGTTACTTGGTTAAGTTTCTCATTTCCCCGCAGAGTTGGTTGTTCATGTCTTCGAACATTGTCTCGTTTGGTTAAGCGTTCGCTCGTTTCTTCGCGATACGAAAGGTTGATCAGTGAAGTCAACATGACAAGTGAAGTCAGTATTCTTCCGCTGGTTAGCGTGTGCTCAGTTGATAAGTGAGATCAACAGAGGTTGATAAGTGAGATCAACAGAGGTTGATAAGTGAGATCAACAGAGGTTGATAAGTGAGATCAACAGAGGTTGATAAGTGAGATCAACAGATGTTGATGAGTGAGATCAACAGAGGTTGATAAGTGAGATCAACAGAGGTTGATGAGTGAGATCAACAGAAGTGGATAAGTGATATCAACAATTTCTCGTTATATGGTGTATGCTCATTTCTTCGGAATGGAGTGGTCTGCGGACAACATCAGATTATTTGACAGATGGATGGCTAGTTGTAGCTGTGACAACAGAAGCCAGTTCCCAGGGTTTTCCCAAGCAGTAGTCGTATTCGCAATTTATTTTTGCGGTTGGAAAATTTCTGGGTTCTTTCGTATTCAACCGTCTCGTACCGCGAATGTCTGAAGGCTGTACGCTCTTCATCCAGCCGGGTCCAAGCCGCTTGAATAGGGGCAGCTGTTGCACCCCAAAATTTGCCCAACCTTTTCTAACCTAGGTTTATGTTTCAATTGCATATTCATTTGCATTGTCATCATGTACATAGTGTATTCATCTGCATTGCATAGCATAAGCAAGCTATCTTAACAGGGGATCAAAGTGCTATTCTTATCTCAAGAGGTATATCCAAGGGTTTCATTCATATTCAAGTCTACTCAGGTCATCATGGAAGAATTGGGCTTGGAAGTGTTGCCAGATTGATCAGTGAGTTCTCTCCTATCTTGAGGCTAGTTGGGGGATCATCAGAGGGTGTGTGAGCTACGAGCCAAGAGCATGAGGTGTGTATGGATGTTATGAAGAGTCTAGAGGATCATTTTTGAGGAGAACCAAGCCATTGGAATGATTGCAAGAGCCTCAGTTAAAGTCAGTCAACACTAGGTCAAAGAAGTGTTTTGAAGGGCATCAAGGAGCATTTGAAGAATGTGGGATTCATTATTTGCTATATGGATATGGATATGATGTTGTGATAAAGAAAAATCAAGAGGAGTCAAGGAGAATTGGAGTTACTAAATTAGGGTTTTAGTGTAAAATCCCCTGATTTAGGTCAAACTTCAAAGCAGTGTAACTCAAGATGCTAGCTTCATATGAACTCTTGGTCCACATGAAACTTGTAGAGTATCTTCATAGCTTTAATTTGAGTGGTGGAAGTCATCAAGATGATTTGTAGAACTCAAGTTATGGCTCTTGCAAGTTACAGGTCATCTGAGGGCACTGAAATTTGTCTGTGAAAATTGTCTGTCTTCCAAGCAACTTTTGACCTTCAAGGGTATTTCAAATGGGTTCTTGGACAACATAAGAATTGTTAATTATTGTCTTAGATTTCTAGAATGGTATGGTATGCCTTCATATGATTTGTGGAACTCTACTTATGGTCTTGGCAAGCAAAGGGTATTTTGGTCATTTGAGGATTACAGGTCATTCTTAGCCTATGCCTAAAACTCATACAAGGGAGCTTCAAATGAAAACCTTCACGACATCAAAGTTGTTCAAAATGGGATTTTAAGGCTAGAAAAGAAGGTGTGAAAGTTTGGAAAAGCTTAGAGCATGGAATTTTAAAAGTGGTGCAAATGACTTGAAAATGGCTTATAAGTAAAAAAAGTTGAAATGAAATTTTGGTTTGAAGGATCTACAAATCCAAAATGGGGCATATGATAGATGATTTTGATTGGAATCAACATTTTGAAAACAATGGTTTAGCCACATTTTTGAGTTTAGGCTTAAAAATTGGACTTCCTTTGTAAATTTGATTCTTACATTTTAAGGTACCAAAAGGAAAAGCTTGCCAAAGCCTTAAAATGACTTGAAATGCCTTGTTTTCATTTTACCATCTCATATAAGGGGATTTTAAGGAGAATTGCATGGTTATAATGAGATCTCATGGGATTTACTAAAAATAGAAAAGTTGAAAATCTCATTGCATGAGAAGTTCTAGAAACTTCTTGGAAGGTTCTCAAAACTTCTAGAGGTTTCTTTTGACATCTATATATGCCCTAGAGTGGATCCATGCAGGGGTTGGTGATTCATTAAGTTTGCAATACCTATTTTGATCCCATCACTCCAAATTGCATTTTCTTTTCAAACTACTTCAAAACTCCATCAATCGTAAGATTTCTTTACACAACCATCTTCCACCATCATCATGGAGTAAGAAGCATGCAAGAGTGATCAGAATTGGTGATTGGTTCGTGTGATTCGAAGCTTCCATCCAAGTTGCATGAAGGATTGGCTAGAGTGAATCAAAGAGTTTGATCAAGAACCATTGCTCCCAGAAGTCTTAGCATCCATTGTAGAGCAAGCTTAGCAAGTGGCAAGAGCTGGATTGGAGTGTAACTGCCATTACCATCAACAAGTGGTAGGTTTGCATGTTCTTTCGAATCCCTATATGTATCCATAGTTAAGGCATATTGATATGGTATTCATGGTTAGAGACACTTAAGGAACAATTCTGAGTAGTTTAAGAGTTGTTCATGCTGTTTGAGATTATGAGAGTGATTCTTGGATGATCAAGATTATGCTTGTTAGGGTGTTTAAATGCACGTGAACTAGTTTAATGGAGTCAGGGTAGCATCAAGAACAAGATAGGATCATTACATTCAAGGATTAGCAAGGTTGCAGGTGGTGTAAACATGGTGGACCCAACTTTTCGTGCTGGCTGTTTGAGGGTTCCATGGAGAGTTAGCTGAAACTATGAGCATGGTTGGATAGAGGGAGAGAAATGGAGCAACTTTGCTCTTTACATCGTGTTATTTCATGGCCTGATGAGAGAGTTAGAGCGTGTGGAAAATGCTTGCATGGGAATCACATTCTGAAACCCTAATGGCTGGAGGAAGAAGAAGATACGTGGACCCTTGGATTAGATGAAGAAGTTTGACTTGACTTCACATCTCACGGCTAGCATTCAATCTGAGATTTGGTGGGAAAATTCAAACAATGAAACACACCGTTTCATTTAGTAGGGGGAATTGGGCTCAGCTTCTATTGGCACCCCCACGCGCATGAAAGCCCAATAATTTGAACTGATGGCCTTGCTATTCTCACCCCCTCCCCCTATTTCTTTATAATTCATTTTTTAATTTCTTTTCATTTTGCATTCATTTTCAAAAAATCATATCAAATTGAAAAAACATTATTTTTTGATAATTCTTTTTGCATAATTTTCATTAAAGAGTGAAGAAAATTATAAAAAATAAAAATTGCATTTTATTTTTTATTTGATATTTTTCCCATATTTTCCAAATAAATGCCTATTTTAGGTGTTTCATTTCATACATGAATTTGTCAATTTTTGTTCAGGCATTTTCTAATTGATTTTGATCCCATTTTTTTTGTGCCATCAAATATGAATGTGTAGACTCTCTGGATTTTGTACCATGATTTTTAGAAGCTTGTTTGGTATAGTTTGCTTATTTGACATTTAGGTGTTCAAAATTAGGGTTTTAAGTGAGCATAGGTGGAATAGATTAATTCTTTTAGGAGATTTTCATTTGATTTTTGGGGTATGGGACTATAGGGGTTATGGGTATAGGATAGATCCCTTAGAAAATATTAGGATTCCCCTACTGCTATTAGTATATTGTTTATATTTGATTAATTGTGTGGTGTGCCCTCTTTAGGGTTATCTTTTTGTCTGTATGGGGTATTGGGTTTGTTTGGGATTTGGGGAGAGCTGAAGACTTGTGATGGTGAGGTCCATTTGAAGATCAGAGGATGAAGACCAACTTCCAGAGTGAATGAGGAGTATCTCTTGCTGGCAGCTGTTGAAGTTTGTAGGATCTAGGAGTTAGGCAGAGCCCTGGGATAGCAAACTTGATTCTCAAACATGGAAGGCCTTGTCCGCCTCCATCCTTTCTCTATGATTCAAAGTCTCTTTCAAATATCCACCTCCTTCCTTTGGAAGGATTAGTGAATGTATTTGAAAGATAGAAATTTTGAGGGAAAATTGTCTGTATAATGTTAACAATTAATGAGCCACCCTTGGTAGGCAGTTTACTGTTTAACATTCGTTCACTCTTGTGATTGATTCCTCAGCTTGGAGGTTAGGACTTGAAGAAAAGCCATTGGGAGATTGAAGATAATGACTGATGCTTGCGTGAAGCCTGAAGATGAAGTCAGATGCTGATGAAGACTGCTTTGCTTTTTTTATTTCTTGATGTATTGTGTGATTTCCCGGATTGTATTTGTTTGCTGTTTAGCCTGCTGGGTTGAAAGTGAATCCTGTTCACTTTTGCCTATTGTTTTCTAGGTTCGAGGTTGAGTGGGACTCCCTTGCCTCGCTTGTACTGTTGCATCCATGCATTTTACTGCTTTATTGTATATATCTGCTATTTCTGTTTCCGTCTATTCCCTTAGGATCTCTGTTTCTCTCTGTGCAAGAGAGGAGCATGATAGACATTAGGTGTTAACCCATGCATGATAACATTAGGGTAGATTTTATCCCCTTTTTCAACCCTAGGATTTGTAGAGTGTCATCTCTTCTTCCTTCAAAACAACAGAAAAACACTAATAAAGGTTATAACAGAGATTAATTCATTTCTTCCGTCAAAAGATTTGAACAAACATCAACCTTTTTGCAATAAGAAAACCCTTGTTTAAGGTGAGATTTTTCATAAAAGACACTTGAACAGCTTGTGTCGTGCGTAGCCCGAACTACGTTTGCTCTGATCTTTCATGCTGTATGAAAGTACGTAGGCATAGGATGTGATATCCTAGCGAGCAACCTTCCCCATCTTCCCCCGTAGTTAGGCGAACTGCGTTGACTCTGATTTCTCGTTCCAGACGGGAATACGTAGGCATAAAGTGTGATGCTTTGCCGAGTCATCTTTATTTTTCTTTTTTCAGACCTCATCCTTTAGTTTAGATAGAAGTGTAATCCGTACAAACCAAGCAAGCGTGGATCCCATCGAGTACGATGGACGTGAGGGGTGCTAATACCTTCCCCTTGCGTAACCGACTCCCGAACCCAGGTTTTGGTTGCGATGACCATACCTTTTCCCGTTTTTGCGAGGTTTACTTCGAGCGTTTCCTTTCCCTCCGTGGGATAAATAACGCACGGTGGCGACTCTTCTGTCAGCCGGCGCCGATTTTCGCAGTAGCGACAACCATGTTTGGAATTTTCAAGGAAAATTGAAATGTGGATATTCTGATTTGGGCCTTCAATGGACCTCTAAAGCCCACAAACATCTTCTATATAAGTTCCATGATGGATTCAGATCAGGTTTGGTGTTCATTTCGTGCCATAGGCAGAGATTGAAGATTGAGTTTCAAGCTTCAAGTGTGAAATCGTGTTTTCTGATTCAGAGGAATTCAAGGCAATTCAAAGCCTCAAGCATCTTCAGCATACTTCATTGAGTGGATCTGCATAAGATTGGAGCAGGACGAGCACCATAACTGCCTCAATTTGAAGCTACAAACCAGGTTTGAACAATTCACGATTGCACTAATTTTAGCATGATCTAAGTAGAATTGACATGTGGTTAGGATTTAGGAAGGTTATTAGATGGATTCTGGATCAATATTTGAAGGCTTAGAGACAAATTAAGATGCAACTGAATTTCTGTTTGGATGCGAATTGGCTTGTTCTTGAGGTTCTAACATAATCTAATTAGTTGAGGATGACCTATGAAGCGTGAGGAATAAATCTGTGGTTTCAATTGGAGGTTTGGTGATGATCAAAATTATGATGCATTTTCTGTTGGCGTTCGAATCTTGAAATATAGAAGGAATTAGGAGAATTGAGCATGATATTTGAGATATACGTGAAATTTGGAGTGAGATGATGTAAGGTTTGTTGAGGTTCTATGATCTGCGCATGTTGGCTCACCGGAGAAGACGACCGGCGTCGTTCTCCGGCCACCGCTGCAAGTCTCCCTCCAACTGGAGATTCAAATGAGGAAGATGACTCCCCACCCTTGGATCAGCCTGAAACCTTGACTCAGTCCCCTCATCCAACGATCATGACTTAACCTGAAAATTGCCTTTGACTTGAATGAAACGCTGCGTTTCATTTAATGAGGTGGCAGCACCAGATCCCTTAGATTAGGAGACTTAGTCCAACCATCCTGCGCTCCTCATTTAATCCTGGCTTTATTTTATTTTTAATTCATTTTCTTTTTATTTTAATTACTTGTTTCATTTAAAATTCATATTAAATTCATTATTGATCAGAAAAATACCACAAAAATATGTCCATGCTCTAGATTTTATTTGTGATTTTTCTATGCTTTTACATTTGATATTTGTCTGATTTTCAATTTATTTGGCATTTTCTCATTTTGGCTATTTTCTTTAATTTTGCATTTTTGATCCATCTTCTTTCTGATTTTTGTTCTTTCAATTGGTATGGATTCTTGTTGAGATATTTGGCTAGCTGGTAGATTAGAGATGCAGGATCCCTTAGGAATTATCTCATATTTTTTAGATAATATTAGGTTCTATTTTGGATTAGGATCATTAGACCTTCCATTTTAGGGTTTTCATTTGATACCTTGTGATCTAGGATTTTTTAGGTGACCTTCCCATTTGATTTGATCCCTGGCCTTTCTGCTATTGGTCCTTAACCTTCTTAGGTTCCCCTAGAAAATCTTATAGGATTTTAGAAGTAGTTTTAGTATTTTAATTTGATTTAGTACTTAGGCTAGTTTTAAGATGCTTTCAACATAACACTTGCTTTAGATTTACCTCAATGGTGGCCTTTAGTTCATAATAGGTTTGCTAATCTTCTTTGATGGTACTTTATACATGTATAAGCTTCTGTTTGCTTGATGGTGGTGCTTGATTTGGTGTTTAAACCTTCTCTTAATAGCTTTCTTTGAGCTTGTAAGAATTAGGGTTTAGGAAGAGCCTAGTTTGTTTTATCTTTCTTCAAATAAACATGGATTTCTTTGTTTGCTTTCCATTCTCATCCCATGATTCAAGGTCCCTATGTGGAAGCCTCATCTTTCCTTTGGAAGGATGTGTGGAATTTCATAAGAGGTAGAACCTTTGAGGATGCCTATCTCAGATGCATGGTTGAGTGTCAGGTTGGATTCCTTTGGTTTCCATGCTGCTTCCCATCATCAATCAATAATCTTGATGTTAATGCTCTTCCCTTTTGTTGGAGCTTGTTGAAGCATGAAAATGGAGTTTTCCTTCTCTTGAAGATGGTTTGGACTTGAAGTTGTTTGTAGACTGTTGTTTGTTTTGCTGTTTATCTGCTTTGCTGTTGAGCTGTTTGTGTGTTGTTTTGTCTGCTGTGTTTCCTAATTGCTTTGATGTTACCTGTGTGACTGCTTGGTGTGTTGCATTTAGATTAGGACTCATGTAATTGTTTCTAGGCCTAAGAGCATCCTAAAGGTTGAGACTAGCTTCCTTTGCTTGTCTACATTAGAGGTTGAGTCTGGCTCCCTCTGCTTGACTGTTATTGCTTGGCTTTGCTTGCTGGTTTAAGGTTGAGTCTGTCTCCCTTGCCTGTGCTTTATGTGTTGCCTTTGGGCTTGCTTGCTCTAGAAGTTGAGCTTGGCTCCTTCTGCTTGTGTGTTGCATTGCATGCATTTTATTTACAGTTGTTTCTTTACAGTTATTTCTTCTGCTATTGTTTTCCTTTGCCATGTTCCCCTAGGAACTCTGACTTCTCTTGTTCAAAGAAGTTATGACAGACATTAGGGTTCTAACCATGCATGATAACATTAGGTAGTTCCCTCCTAACCTCAATCATAGGATTAACTTTGCATGACAACTTTAGGATTGGATCAGTTCCCCTTTAGTGCGTCTTTTCTCTTCTCATCTTCAAACAAATCAAAATACAGTAATAAAGGTTAATTGATGGTGTACGCTACGAGCCTTAAGCTACCTGAGAAAGGGTTGTTGGAGAGTTTCTTTTCAACAACTTGGATGTTTAGTATGGCACCCTTTGGGTGACATACGACGCATTCACTCTTAGGTCATAGTCTCTAGTGCGATATTAGTTGCCATGATTCACGACACACGGTTCACTGAAGGCGCCATGATTGGAGCAGAAGAAGCTCTGGATGCCCCAAGTCTGAGTACTTGGTGATTTGTTGTGAATTTTCTTCAGAGAAGGTTGCAACTCTGCTTGATGGTCAGGATGGTCTGGTCTTGCTCCAGATTAACCAGTTCTGAACATAAGGAAGTTGAACTCGGATTACTTGCCCCTGCTCGAGCTGTTGAGTGATTTGCCCCAGCCTGTGGGTTTTGAGGTAGCCTTGCTTTGTGTCAGCCACTGAAAGTCAAGTTCCTCCCTGATTGCCCCTTGTTGAGATATCCTTGAATACCTATCACTGATTTGCAATTAAAAGCGTAGCGTATTTTTCAGCAAAAACGAGCATTTTTACTTTTTTAGCCCAATAAGAGCATGCCACGTGACATTTGTTTTTGTATATATTTATCATTATTTAATGATTTATTTTGATGATATATATATATATATATATATATATATATATATATATATATATATATATATATATATATATATATATATATATATATATATATATATATATATATATATATATATATATATATATATATATATATATATATATATATATATATATATATATATATATATATATATATATATATATATATATATATATATATATATATATATATATATATATATATATATATATATATATATATATATATTAATGTTAATTTTAATTAGTTTTGATTTAGAAATTAGAATTTAAATTAAAAAACTTTAATTAGATTAGAATAGATTTAAATTAGAACTTAATTATAACTTAGAAATTTTAATTTAGAAAAATAGATTTAGAAAAAATAGAGTTAAAATTTTAATTAGGATTTATATTAAGAAATTAGATTAGAGTTTAATTTAGTAATAGTTAATATAATAATTAAAAAATATAATAGAGTTAGGACTAATTATTAATTATTATTCAGAAAAATTAATTAAAGAAAAAAACAAAAATATGAAAATTGAAAGAGGACACAGTAGAGGTATTTTGAGAATGAATTAGGGTTATAGTTTGCTATAAATTGAGAGAAGTTACTGTTCATCACTTGGCAGAAGACCCTAACGGCCGCCGAATTGACTTTCTTCTTCCCAAATCATCAAAACTGCACATCTCTCCTCTTCCTCAAACCCTCACGAACCCACAACCTTCTTCTCCCTCATTCAATATCCTTCCCAACTCCCTCATCTGCCTCCGTCACCTTCGTTCCATTTCCACCCTCCATTTTCAGATCACCCACCATCGTGAAACTAAAGTCGATGCATAAACCATAAACGACCTTCAATCTCACCACTATTGAAGCCAACAAATCCATCGCGACAATAACCAAACTTCTCGTTGACCACCTTGGTTCACCACAATATCGTGCTTGCAACAACCACGGATTATCCTGAACGACTACACAAAGGGTGAAAACGCATTGTTGGAGCTTCGATTTTGAGTTGCTGCTTTTATAGATTTCTTGACGAGTAGCTAGCGGTCTCGATTTACTTCGAGATTATGATTTTGAAATGTTGGTTTGATTAGCTAAGAGACGAGATGCGTCGCAGCGTTCATCGTTCGACAACATCGCAACAATAATAACACCTCAGGAAGCAACATCAGCCTTGCAGCAATGACGTCAACACTATTTATTTCTATTTTTGACAAGTTTCGGTTATGCGTGTGTCAAACTGCGATAAGTTTATGGAAATAGAGATGAGCGAGAAGAGTGAATGGGTTACGTATCCGCTTAACTCTTTCTTTTTTGTTTTCGTTGTTGTATTGGTTTCATGCTCTGTTTGGCTGTATTTTCATTCATGTGCAGGGACTTCGGTATCGATTCAATGTTGGCGCAACATTCTCTTCGCAGTAGTACAATATGTCGTGATCTACAATTCATCAACACCTTAACATCAAAGATTGGCTTTGCGTTCCTCTGTCGGCGAAACCAAATAACACAATCAACAACAACACACCACCTTCAAAGCTCACGCGGTTCCGCCTTAGCCCTGTTTCTTTTGTTTCGTTTTATGTGAATTCATTGCTGCTCCATTTTGTTTGGTTTTCTATTCTTTATTTTCGCAGGTCGTGAGCTTGGTTCTGGTTGTAATAACGTTCTTCATGACTCGCGGCAACAACGGTGGAAATAGAGCAACAACAATTTTTACGGCGGCACACATCAAACACAATACAGTCGTGACGACCCCGCCGTTACCATTTTCCATCGATGAGAGTACGAGAGTTCGACAGTAACGACATCACAGATGCGTTTTATGATAATATTGTGAAACTCTGATGTTGCTTTGCAACAATTTGATTCTAAAATTTTAATTCCAGTTTGAGCAGTTTACGAAATTCAGAGTCACAACTTGCAGCTGCCGCCATTCACCGCAACTCAACATCTGCAACTGTGTCATTAGATACAGTATGTCGGTAATTCATAAATTATTTTATTTCAAACATCTTCAATATGCTTGTTGTGTTATGTAATCTGTCCAGTTTCTTGATTAAATTTATGTCGGTTTCAAGATGTTGTTGTTTGATGTTGCTGCAATGAGTTTGAAAAAGACAATATATTTTTGCTGTATAATGCGTGAATCTATAATAATTTCGGTCATGGATGGATGCTGTCGATTATTAGTTGATTACTGCAGGTTACCTTTGATTTTTAGGCGTGATTAGAACATTGCGAAGCATGCGGATTCGACGAGCTTGGTAACGCTAGGCTGATGCTGCTGTTATTGTAAAACAAAGTTCGAGTTCAACAAGTTTAACAGGCGATGGCAACAAGGGCTCGACAAACATATAGAAGATGTGCAGAAGTTGTTCGATGAAATCCCGTGAAATTGCAGCGTGTCGTTGTTTCTGCAGTTGGAGATTCGCAGGAGAACTTGGAATTTCAAGTGAGTGTTAAAGTGGAGGCATTCCTCGCAACTACCCCAACACAATTGGCAACAACCTCATCTTCAATAATCTCGTGGCAGCTCTCACTCTGGTTATACAGCGTCGGTAAATCTTTGAATCCTTGTTCTTTGGTTCGATTGTATATCAGCACTCAATTAGGCTTGATTGCTACTGGAGATTCGATGTATTTATCTTTGTTTTCAAGGCATTTTGTGGTTGTTTGAGTTGTTCTAAAACTTTGCCGAATATCCGACGTGACGTCGGTAATATTCAGGCTGTTCTGTTAAAATTCTAATTTGGTTGTGGCATTTAGTTTTGACTCAGATCTCAGGGTTGTATAACATGTTTACAATCTTCTAATGTTAATATTGATCCCGTGTTATTGAGTTTTTTTTGTTGCTTTCTGAAATGTTTTGTTAGTAAGATGTTTGTTCCATGTTGATTTATAACTGTGATAGGTTTACTTTGCTCAGCTAGTAGCTTAATTCCATCCATGTTTGTTGCTCTGCCTACATTTCTATTAAGCTTTGAATAATGGAATTTTGTGGATACTACTGTGATTTTTAGTGCATTGCAGTCATGTTTCAACACTAAACAACATTGCAGTTTTGAATTTTATCTTTTTTGTGTGTGTTTATTTTGGTGTTACTACACTTTGACATGAGTTCTGCAATCATCTGAAACTGATATAGCAATAATTTTATGACTTGAATTTTGGTTCGATTCATGTTGCGTGTGTAGAGTCTAAGTCGATTTTGCAATGTGAGACTTCCGCTCCCATTATAGTTTGAATACCGTGTTTCTTGCATTGTTTGCTACCGATTTCATGTTATCCTTTCGAGTTGATAAATCACCATTCTATGTTTTGCTGATGCGATCTCGTGTTTGAACGCGATCTATATGCTACTGATGTTGCATTGTAGTGAATATCTTATTTTGAAATCATTAAGGCACAATTTACTTGTCAGTTTGTTCTTGTTATAGCTTTGTATTGTTTCTTGAATATTGGACTGATGCAATGTGTTAAAAGATGTTGCTCAAGCTTGGTTTGAGCTATGGTGTTTCGATCTCGGTCATAATTATGTTACTGCTTACTGCTTTTGTAGTATGTGTTTTGAGATTTTGCTTCATTTTTTTTACCTCACTTAATTTGAAGGAGTATTGAGCAAGTTTTTTTGTGTATTCAACTATAAAAATATTTAGAGTTTGAGTATTATGTGCTACTTGATATTGGTTTCAATTCAGCTTTTGATTTCAAAGTTCAGTTTAAGATCGTGGGATCAATTTGTGTGGTAGTTATAATTTCCAATTCAATTATGGCCCTGTTGTATATACTGCTGCCGTATTGTAGTTATCGTCAAATCGCAAAGTTGTTTTTCGTAAACATGTTGAACCGGGGCTGTTTTAGTTACTCAGGTGTTTATTTTTTTTTTTAAATACCATGTTGCTATGTCTTGAATTTTAATGTGAGGATTGTGTATCATGGCTATCAAACTCTAAGTATCTTGTTAATTATGTTATTTTTGTCATCGATACATGCTTAAAGGATTTAGATACATTCATGCTTTCTAGTCCTATTACCTGGAGCTTTTACCAACAACAGTTATTAAGGCAATGTCGTAGGTAATGTGTTGCACTGATATAATTGGGGGAATAAAATAAGGTAGTAAAAATGAATTTGCATTTCATAGATAGAAAAATGTAATGTATATTGATGCAGACAGGTTCGGTCTGCTACATTGATATAACCATTGCATTTATCACATGTATATAGTATTATTTATAAATATTGTAAAAATATTCAAATTGTTTTTTTTGAAAACATTATAACAATTTTGTCACTTATTTCTCAACATATTTAATCTAGATTTTTCCTAATTAATTTATCGAAAATAGTGGGCTCTTGGGGTATAGCATCCCTTGAGTCCTTGAACAACCGCTCTCGAGGCGCACGCCTTTGAGTTGTGGTTGTTCCGTCTTTCGGTTTTCAAATTGTTTTTCATTTAATTTAATTGAAATTTCCAAAAGATATTTTTAATTACTTTTAGATATTTTTATAAGAAAATTCAAATTATTCTAAAAGTATATATATATTTCAAAATTATTACTAAATAAATATTTTTAACTGGTAGAAAACTATACTTTATTAGTTAAGTTAAATATTTTTCTAAGATATTAAACCTTTTTTTTTCAAAACAATTAATTATAATTAGTTTTCTCAAAATCTTTTTATAAGCAATTGATTAATTAATTTTATATATGAAAATTAAAACTATTTTTTCTTAATTAAATTAAACTATTCTTCTTAATCAAATTTCAAAACAATTAAATTCTTGGATCTCGCCTTCCTTGAATTTTTAAGCAACCGCTCTCAAGGTGCACACCTTGAGTTGTGATCCTTCCGATCTTATTTTCTAGAATACCTAGCGCGCCTAGTCTGAGTACGCTAATCCATTCAAATTATTTTTTCTAAATTAAATCACGAAAGAATCAAGTTCTTGGAGTCGCGCATTCCTCGAATTCGAGAGTGACTACTGTTGAGGCGTACGCCTTGAATGGTGTGTCGTTCGAACTTTCGTTTCTAAAATACCTCCTTTAATTATTGGGACTAGTATTCACTGTCCAACAGACATATTTTATAATTAATGGAATGAAAAAGGTATCGCTGGGATCTAGCATTCCAACGATATCCCGATTAATTGGTTACGAGGCCGGCGTCTCGCTTATCGAATAGTCGTCATTCCTCTCAAATTTCCAACCCGTCTAACCTCGTTCATCACCTTCGTGCGATCGAGTCTAAATCCCAGTATGTTTCTAAACCGTACGTTAAATTCAAATTATTTTCTTAACTAAATTGCGAAAGAATTGAGTTCTTGGAGTCTCGCATTCCTTGAATTCTTGAGTAACCACTCTTGGGGCGTACACTTTAGGTTGTGGATCACTCGACCTTTCGTCTATAAAACACGTGCCCTAATTATTTGGACAAATATCGTCATTATCCATTCAAATACAATTTCATAATTAATGGAATGAAAAAGATGCCGTTGTGATCTAGCATTCCAACGATATCCCGACTAATTGATTGCGCGGCCGACGTCTCGTTTATCGAGTAGTCGTCATTCTCCCTTAAAATATTCAATCCAACTCTCTTCTCTCGCCCTCGTGCGATTGGAACTTTCTCAAACATATTTCGAAGTTAGTTGAATGAAAAAGGTGTTGTTGGAATCTAGCATTCCAATAATGTCCCGATTAATTGATTGCGAGGCTGACGTCTCGTTTATCGAATAGTCGTCATTTTCCATCAAATTACCTAACCAAACTCCTCTTTCTCGCCTCGTGCAATCGAAACCTTAAACCTAACAAAAACATCCAATACAATAAACCTAATTCCTCGCCCTCGTGCGATCTCCAACCTAAATACTTTACCAAGAACATTGTTTAGTCCCTTCTTCCGCGCATAACAAACTCGTGCTTCAGCCTCCCCTAGCGAGCAGACAAGCCAACGTTTAGCAGTTAGAATGCGACCTAAACACTCGTTCATTTACCAACCCTTTAACCGTAGTTAGCCGAACTACGGCTGCTCTGATTTCTCATATCCTTTGAGAATACGTAGGCATAGGATCGCGATGATCCTAGCGAGCACTTTTCCACTTTTCTTTCTTTCCCACCTTTAGGTTCCCATACCTTTTACCAAAGAACACTGTTTAGTCCCTTCTTCCGCGCTAACAAACTCGTGCTTCAGCCTCCCCTAGAGAGCAAACAAGCCAACGTTTAGTAGTTAGAATGCGACCTAAACACTTGTTCATTTACCAAACCCACAAACCGTAGTTAGCCGAACTACGGCTGCTCTGATTTCTCACATCTGTTGAGAATACGTAGGCACAAGATTGCGATGATCTTGGCGAGCACAATCCCCTCCTTTTCCCGTAGTCCCATGAACTACAAACGCTCTGATTTTCCACTTCTTACAAGTGAAGATACGTAGGCACAAGGGCACCAATCCTTGGCGAGCACCCTATCTTAAAACCACACATTCCCCCTATAGGAGAAACCTTAGAAGAAAACTAACAAGCGTAGCTAACTTTACTCTCGAATCGATCAAGAGGTTCCCGTTGAGTACAACGGACGTAGAGGGTGCTAATACCTTCCCTCTGCGTAACCGACTCCCGAACCTAGAATATTGGTTGCGATGACCATGTTCTTATCCCTTTAAAGGTTTTATCGATATTTTCCTATTCCATCCTTGGAATGAATAAAGTTCGGTGGCGACTCTGTTTCGAACAGTATTTTCCGCGTCCATCGCGAAGATCGTATTTTTCGAGGTACAACAGATGGCGACTCTGCTGGGGAGGATGCATTGCCCTATGCAAGAGAGATTCAAGCCTAACTTGACTCGTTTCGAGAGTACTAACCTTTTGCTTAACTATTTTCTTTATGTTTATTTTCTCCTATTGTTTGTTTCTGGTTTTCTCTTTCTATCGTATGTTGTTTATTATATTTGCATGCTGGATTCGGGGATAGCATTGCAAGTAAAGCTCTACGCCCAAGCTTTGGAAAAAGAAGAGAGAAAACATAGTTTAGAATTGGTAGTGATTAGTGTCAGTCCCCAAGGACTCGCTCTTTGTGTGCCTAGCATGAAAGCTCCTCCAGAATAGACCTTTTCGTAGATCCTATCGTAACACAGCTAGCCTGTTGCACGATTTGATTCATGAAGGGTCCATGACTCTGGGAACCACTCTTAGAACCAGTTTCTATATTGGTAGTCGTGTAGTGTTAGTCTCCGAGGACCCGCTCCTCGTGTGCCTAGCATGAGGACTCCACTCAGGAGAGACCCTATCGTACTCTCGTTATAATACAGCTAGCCTGTTGCGTGATGTTGATGCAATTGGTGTCCGTGATCCTGGGAACCTTATCCATCAACATAGAAGCTATCCCGTGAGTGGGTCTGTGGGTATAGAATCTAGAACTTGCCTAGTGTAACCTACCGGTTAGGGAGCTTCGACCTGTTTATGTTATCCTGGATCCTGCCTGCATTGCATTTGCATATCATTGCATCTGCATTTCATTTGCATTTCATATCTTCTTAACCCAGAAAGCTTATCCATCCCTTCTCCATAACCTCCAGATGATTTCCCGACACTCATACTGAACTTGTGGTAGCCACAAAGAAGTTGAAGTGAGTTCAAGTGGAGTCAAAAGAAGCACAAACAACTCAAAGAGTTAGTCAGACTAATCAAGTGGAAAGCTCGGGTAACTATGTTAGAGGTAGCTATGTTAGAGGCTAATGTTCAAAAAAGTGGGGTGGAGAATCTTAACTCTTCATCAGGTTTCACTATGTCGACCAATCCCTTGTATGATCATCTTGCTAGTGGTAATCTTTTGCCATTGAACATTCCTGCCCGGTCTCAGATGATGCCATCGACTGATTCTATGGAGGAGAGGTTTTGTGCCCTTGAAGAAAAAGTTCAAGCTATGAAAGCGCATGATAATACTGGGCTCGATGTTGTTTATATGTGCCTTGTGCCAGACCTGGTAATTCCTTCGAGATTCAAAGTACCTAACTTCCAGAAGTACACCGGTCTCAGTTGCCCAAAGCGTCATTTGGTAATGTTCTGCCGAAAGATGACTTCTCATGTCCTTGATGACAAGTTGATGATTCATTCTTTTCAAGACAGTTTGAATAGAGCATCTTTGAATTGGTACATGGATTTAGAGAGAAGCTGCATCCAATCATGGAGAGATTTAGCCAATGCTTTCCTAAAGCAATATGATTATAATTTGGATACGGCTCCCAGTCGCACGCAGTTGCAAAGCCTATCTCAGAAGAGCAATGAATCCATTAAGGAATTTGCACAACGGTGGAGAGAGTTAGCAGCCAGGGTGCAACCACCACTCTTGGACAAAGAACTAATCGACATGTTTTTGGACAGCCTGCATGACTCTTATCACGAAAGAATGGCTGGAAGTGCATTCTTGAGCTTCTCTGACCTTATAATAGTAGGAGAACGCATCGAGAATTACCTTAAAACTAAACAAATCCAAGATGCTTCGAGCAACCAGAAGGGTGAGACTGAATCATTTAGCAATCCTCAAGAGGAAGAGAATAATGAAATTGATGCGGTCATAACAAATGTCGAGTATTCTCAAGGTGCACCAGAAAAACTTTATGGTTCGTCATCTTCTTGACAATTATCATTGCCTGCACCATATCATCCTTATGAGCAACCAATCAGGCCTAGGGCACCATACCAGAAACCTTGGGTTGCTCCTCATGCAAATCAGTGAACTCGTGGCCAAGGTTATCAGAATCAGCGTCGGAATCAGCATAAGCCTCTAAATGACTTGGAGAGAAGGACTGTTCCTCTTCATCCAGTTCCTATGTTGCATAGTCAACTTCTGCCGCATCTGGTCTGAAACTCGCTGGTAGAACCCAAAGCTATCAAGCCTTTGCCAAAGCCATACCCGCCTAAGTATGATCCCGATGCTCATTGTGGATATCATGCTGGATCAATGGGGCATTCAACCGAGGATTGCAAAGCTTTTCAAGCCAAGGTGCAACAGTTGATTGACAAGAAGTACATATCCTTTCCAGAAGGAAATTTGGTTATGCACGTCAGCTTCGCGCCGAAATGAGTTGCAAGACTTCAAGAGGCATTTCCCAAAGCCCGTGGTTCAGACAAGAAGCCATCCTCAACACTGGCAAATTCAGGACATTTTTATCATCTGCATTTGTAATTTCTTTCTTGTTAAATGCTACTTGCTTTTAGACATTGTCGTTTATTAATGGTATTATTAATGAGATAATCATGCATGTTTTGATCAAATCCATTCGTATTCACTCACAATTTCTCATTTATTGCAAAAATCACAAAAAATATTTCACTTCCTTTATCACACTGCTGTTTAGCAAAGATTTGAGGGAGGATGACGAAAACGAAATACCCATAATTGCTGATAGTATACTTTCGAATAAAATCCGCTAATGATGTACAGGCATTGTTTCGAACCCCCAAACACTGGAGAGATAAAGAGTTAGTCCCTAGTCAACAACTTCGAGCCTAGAAGTAGGAGTTTCCTTCGGATCCATAAATCCTTACACTCAACCTGGGGCAGGGTAGTGTTCGGTTAACTTGATTACGCACTCGAATCACAAAGCAAAATCCCAAATACAAGACGGTTGTACATCAATGATCAATGACTTGGTAGTCACAAGTCGCAACAAAATCCAAAAAATCAAAAGCCTGCTAAGTCGAACACCTCAAAAAGGGACTTAGGCAAAAATCAAGGCAATCCCGATGGATCTGACAAGCAAAGTCAGTCCATGCAAAAGTTAGGGATCAAAAACAAAACCCAAAAGAGGTCCTCAAACCCTCAACAAAAACAAAATAATATTCAGTGGCCACCCAAATCAAGGGGTTACTGACATCCATCAAAATAAAGTGGCTGCCATTTTGAGCAAACCTTGAATCATCAAGTTTTACACCGTCAAGGTAAAACATGTGCAGAATTAACTGAACGTAGGTATGGAGATCATTACGAAGAAGGGGTGGGTACAAATAATACTTTGAGCCTAATATACTTTGTTTTCATAACCGTGAACCAGACCACGATACAACCCTTAAAAGACCTAATTGAGGCGGAGTTGTATTTTGAAAGCATAACTACAGCAAGGTTGCGTAAACTGACTCCTACATATTTGCTAATTTTATGTATTGGTGTCATATTCTTGCTATATCTTTCACCCCAATTAAATCAGCATTGCGTTTGGATTAATAGTCCACTCGTCACACATTTTCACATCATTCCCAATAAATGATATTTTCAAAACTTACATGAATGTCGCATTAAAATTACCATTTTTGAATGAACAATTTTAAACTGCAAATCAGTATTTGACATTATAGAAATTCCAACAAAGTGCAGTCAAAGAGGAACTTGATCGCTCATTGGTGTTGACCTGAATCAAGACTTTCTCCTAACCCTATGAATCTGGGGAAAGTCCTTCTGAGGTTTAAACCGGGGCGGACCACTGCAAGGTTCAAACACTGGGGCAAATGGTTCAAGCCATATCCTAGTATAATCACCGCCAAAGTTCTCATCCCAGAAGAAAATCCTTCAAATACCCGGCAGACTGGGGCAGACCATTTGAGCTGGGGCAGATTAGCTGAACATGGGCAATTTCCCTTCACGCTTTCAAAGTTGATCAAGCTG
The DNA here is from genome assembly GCA_963859935.3 of Lathyrus sativus. Lineage (NCBI taxonomy): Eukaryota > Viridiplantae > Streptophyta > Magnoliopsida > Fabales > Fabaceae > Lathyrus > Lathyrus sativus. The sequence goes on from OZ012736.1 coordinate 282,341,821, forward strand.
ACCACACCAGACACCAGTAATGGTTAAGGTCAACAAACGTCAAAAGCCTTGGGGCAGAGCAAAAGCACGACTAACACGCATTGGTTAAGTCGCTACGCTCATGCAATCCATATGCATTGGTTAAATCGCTACGCTCACATGATAAACACGCATTGGTTAAGTCGCTACGCTCAATGTTCGTAAGTCATCATGACATATCAGCTAGAAGTTACAAGAACAAGTATACCATTTCTACAAAGGATCCAACTTGGGACACCAAGAGTATCCACATCTGTCTTCTGATTGTAGCACTGCCAGAAACTGTGTGTCGGGAAGTCAAATCCTTTTATCAACAAAAGTCCAAACTCGCTTGGCACACCCCACATAAAGTCCAATCTTTTATTGGCAACCACAAAAAGCCACTCCAATTGGCACCTTCAATTCACCCTAAAAAGTCCAGTCTTCATTGGCAACCACTAAAAGTCCACCCTCGATGGCATCCTCATAAAACCAAAGTCCAAATCCATTTGGTAACTACCAAATCCAATCCCTGGTGATGTCCCCGGAAGGATTTTTATCCCCAGCATACCTGATCGCTGCATTATCATAAGCACGACATACAGCCTCATATCATAATCATATCAAACATTAACATATCATTTGCATTCGCATCGTGCACTCCCTAGCAGTTGCATCTTAGTTGCATGTTTGGGCATCATAAAACATTGCATTACATAGCAATGTAGCAGGATCCAGGATCAGTTTGCAAGCATCTTGGTCAGTCCTCCAGTGAAGTTGGCAGCATGACTCTAAAAAGAGTTAAGACCCCACAAGATCAGGGAATTCTACTCCCCTGCAAGTCATTCTTCAACCATGCAGTTGATGATGATAACCCCAGCAGTTGTTGCTCTTATGATCCCCCAAGCAGAGGTTATCTTAGAGAGTTTATTGAAGATTTCTCCCCTACAGAGTTTAGACAACGTTGTTCCTCTAATAGGAATTTTAGCTCAACTATTCCCCAGCAAATGTATCACTCGAGATACTACTTTGGTATCATCGAAGAATCTTATTGGATAAGAGGCTGCTTCGACCACCCGAAGAATCTCAAGTGTTTAGAGATACTGTTTTGGTATCATCGAAGAACCTTATGGATAAGGGACTGCTTCGACCACCCGAAGAATCTCAAATTTTCAGAGATACTGCTTTGGTATCATCGAAGAACCTTATTGGATAAGGGACTGCTTCGACCACCTGAAGAATCTCATTTGTTTAGAGATACTGCTTTGGTATCATCGAAGAATCTTATTGGATAAGAGGCTGCTTCGACCACCCGAAGAATCTCATTTGTTTAGAGATACTGCTTTGGTATCATCGAAGAACCTTATTGGATAAGGGACTGCTTCGACCACCCGAAGAATCTCAAGATGTATTCAGAGATACTGCTTTGGTATAATCGAAGAATCTTATTGGATAAGAGACTGCTTTGACCACCCGAAGAATCTCAAGTTTTGTTCGAGATACTGCTTTGGTATCATCGAAGAGCCTTAATGGATAAGGTACTGCTTCGACCACCCGAAGAATCTCAAGTTTTGATCAAGATACTGCTTTGGTATCATCGAAGAGCCTTAATGGATAAGGTACTGCTTCGACCACTCGAAGAATCTCAAGTTTTGATCGAGATACTGCTTTGGTATCATCGAAGAGCATTAATGGATAAGGTACTGCTTCGACCACCCGAAGAATCTCAAGTTTTGTTCGAGATACTGCTTTGGTATCTTTGAAGAGCCTTAATGAATAAGGTACTGCTTCGACCACCCGAAGAATCTCACGTTTTGTTCGAGATACTGCTTTGGTATCATCGAAGAGCCTTAATGGATAAGGTACTGCTTCGACCACCCGAAGAATCTCAAGTTTTGTTCGAGATACTGATTTGGTATCATCGAAGAGCCTTAATGGATAAGGTACTGCTTCGACCACCCGAAGAATCTCAAGTTTTGATCGAGATACTGCTTTGGTATCATCAAAGAGCCTTAATGGATAAGGTACTGCTTCGACCACCCGAAGAATCTCAAGTTTTGATCGAGATACTGCTTTGGTATCATCGAAGAGCCTTAATGGATAAGGTACTGCTTCGACCACCCGAAGAATCTCAAGTTTTTGTTCGAGATACTGCTTTGGTATCATCGAAGAGCCTTAATGGATAAGGTACTGCTTCAAACACCCGAAGAATCTCAAGTTTTGATCGAGATACAGCTTTGGTATCATCAAAGAGCCTTAATGGATATGGTACTGCGTCGACCACCCGAAGAATCTCAAGTTTTGTTCGAGATACTGCTTTGGTAGCATCGAAGAGCCTTAATGGATAAGGTACTGCTTCGACCACCCGAAGAATCTCAAGTTTTGATCGAGATACTGCTTTGGTATCATCGAAGAGCCTTAATGGATAAGGTACTGCTTCGACCACTCGAAGAATCTCAAGTTTTGATCGAGATACTGCTTTGGTATCATCGAAGAGCATTAATGGATAAGGTACTGCTTCGACCACCCGGAGAATCTCAAGTTTTGTTCGAGATACTGCTTTGGTATCTTTGAAGAGCCTTAATGGATAAGGTACTGCTTCGACCACCCGAAGAATCTCATGTTTTGTTCGAGATACTGCTTTGGTATCATCGAAGAGCCTTAATGGATAAGGTACTGCTTCGACCACCCGAAGAATCTCAAGTTTTGTTCGAGATACTGCTTTGGTATCATCGAAGAGCCTTAATGGATAAGGTACTGCTTCGACCACCCGAAGAATCTCAAGTTTTGATCGAGATACTGCTTTGGTATCATCAAAGAGCCTTAATGGATAAGGTACTGCTTCGACCACCCGAAGAATCTCAAGTTTTGATCGAGATACTGCTTTGGTATCATCGAAGCGCCTTAATGGATAAGGTACTGCTTCGACCACCCGAAGAATCTCAAGTTTTGTTCGAGATACTGCTTTGGTATCATCGAAGAGCCTTAATGGATAAGGTACTGCTTCGAACACCCGAAGAACCTCAAGTTTTGATCGAGATACTGCTTTGGTATCATCAAAGAGCCTTAATGGATATGGTACTGCGTCGACCACCCGAAGAATCTCAAGTTTTGTTCGAGATACTGCTTTGGTATCATTGAAGAGCCTTAATGGATAAGGTACTGCTTCGACCACCCGAAGAATCTCAAGTTTTGTTCGAGATACTGCTTTGGTATCATCGAAGAGCCTTAATGGATAAGGTACTGCTTCGACCACCCGAAGAATCTCAAGTTTTGTTCGAGATACTGCTTTGGTATCATCGAAGAGCCTTAATGGATAAGGTACTGCTTCGACCACCCGAAGAATCTCAAGTTTTGATCGAGATACTGCTTTGGTATCATCGAAGAGCCTTAATGGATAAGGTACTGCTTCGACCACCCGAAGAATCTCAAGTTTTGATCGAGATACTGCTTTGGTATCATCGAAGAGCCTTAATGGATAAGGTACTGCTTCGACCACCCGAAGAATCTCAAGTTTTGATCGAGATACTGCTTTGGTATCATCGAAGAGCCTTAATGGATAAGGTACTGCTTCGACCACCCGAAGAATCTCTAGTTTTGTTCGAGATACTGCTTTGGTATCATCGAAGAGCCTTAATAGATAAGGTACTGCTTCGACCACCCGAAGAATCTCAAGTTTTGTTCGAGATACCGCTTTGGTATCATCGAAGAGCCTTAATGGATAAAGGTACTACTTCGACCACCCGAAGAATCTCAAGTTTTGTTCGAGATACTGCTTTGGTATCATCGAAGAGCCTTAATGAATAAGGTACTGCTTCGACCACCCGAAGAATCTCAATTTTTCAGAGATACTGCTTTGGTATCATCGAAGAATCTTACTGAATGAGGGACCGCTTCGACCACCCAAAGAGGCTCGTTTATACCACTTTGGTATCGCGAAGAACCTTAACGAATGAGGGACTGCTTCGACCACCCAAGGAGGCTCAGTTATACTACTCTGGTATCGCGAAGGAACCTTATTGGATAAGGGACTGCTTCGACCACCCAGAGAATATCAAGTTATCTCGTTCATCTATTTTGCATCCTGTCATTCCGTTCTGGTATATCCCGTCTCTTTGCATTTTTACTTGCTTGTCGGACAAATTTCGGGGTCTTTCTGTATCTAATTGACTTCCACCCTAAAAATGAACGCCATGCAGCTGTTCATTCTCTCAGGTTCAAGGCAATTAGATAGGGGCATCTGTCATACCCCAAATTTGTCCTACCTTTTTCAAAATTCTCATTTGCCCGACTTTGTTCTTAATTTACCTCGCTTATACAGCGTAGCGTATTTTTCAGCAAAAACGAGCATTTTTACTTTTTTAGCCCAATAAGAGCATGCCACGTGACATTTGTTTTTGTATATATTTATCATTATTTAATAATTTATTTTGATGATAGGTTAATATATATATATATATATATATATATATATATATATATATATATATATATATATATATATATATATATATATATATATATATATATATATATATATATATATATATATATATATATATATATATATATATATATATATATATATATATATATATATATATATATTTTTTTTTTAATGTTAATTTTAATTAGTTTTGATTTAGAAATTAGAATTTAAATTAAAAAACTTTAATTAGATTAGAATAGATTTAAATTAGAACTTAATTATAACTTAGAAATTTTAATTTAGAAAAATAGATTTAGAAAAAATAGAGTTAGAATTTTAATTAGGATTTATATTAAGAAATTAGATTAGAGTTTAATATAGTAATAGTTAATATAATAATTAAAAAATATAATAGAGTTAGGAGTGATTATTAATTATTATTCAGAAAAATTAATTAAAGAAAAAAACAATAATATGAAAATTGAAAGAGGACACGGTAGAGGTATTTTGAGAATGAATTAGGGTTATAGTTTGCTATAAATTGAGAGAAGTTACTGTTCATCACTTGGCAGAAAACCCTAACGGCTGCCGAATTGACTTTCTTCTTCCCAAATCATCAAAACTGCACATCTCTCCTCTTCCTCAAACCCTCACGAACCCACAACCTTCTTCTCCCTCATTCAATATCCTTCCCAACTCCCTCATCTGCCTCTGTCACCTTCGTTCCATTTCCACCCTCCATTTTCAGATCACCCACCATCGTGAAACTAAAGCCGATGCATCAACCATAAACGACCTTCAATCTCACCACTATTGAAGCCAACAAATCCATCGCGACAATAACCAAAGTTCTCGTTGACCACCTTGGTTCACCACAATATCGTGCTTGCAACAACCACAGATTATCCTGAACGACTACACAAAGGGTGAAAACGCATTGTTGGAGCTTCGATTTTGAGTTGCTGCTTTTATAGATTTCTTGACGAGTAGCTAGCGGTCTCGATTTAATTCGAGATTATGATTTTGAAATGTTGGTTTGATTAGCTAAGAGACGAGATGCGCCGCTGCGTTCATCGTTCGACAACATCGCAACAATAATAACACCTCAGGAAGCAACAACAGCCTTGCAGCAATGACGTCAACACTGTTTATTTCTATTTTTGACAAGTTTCGGTTATGCGTGTGTCAAACTGCGATAAGTTTATGGAAATAGAGATGAGCGAGAAGAGTGAATGGGTTACGTATCCGCTTAACTCTTTCTTTTTTGTTTTCGTTGTTGTATTGGTTTCATGCTCTGTTTGGCTGTATTTTCATTCATGTGCAGGGACTTCGGTATCGATTCAATGTTGGCGCAACTGTTGCACCCCAAAATTTGACCAACTACTTATCGCAATTTGGCTCATGTTTCGACTCATTTCATTTTTGCATTTGCATACCGCGTACATTGCATTTTTCCAGTCAAATTGGTTTATCGGGATCACAGCCCTCTGATAGCATTTCAGACCAATGCGAGGACGTATTTTCAGAATCGGTGTTCGTCCCGGTGTTTTCAGCTCTCGCTGTTGTTTTTGGGGACCTCTCGGTGTCCGGGTTTTTACCGTTTATTTCGATATAGTTCGCTAATCGATTTAATCAGCTTCCTCGCTTTTTAGGGTTTTTCCCTTATTTTCTAGAATTTTTTAGGGATTTAATTCATTTTTCTAGGTATTAGATAGATTTTTTAATAGCTTTTAGATATTAATTGATTTTTTTAATAGTTTAGGAATTTCTTTAATCATTTTAGATAATAGGTTTTTAGAATAAATCATATTTTTTTAGATATTAAGTAGTTTTTAAAATGATTTTTAATGGGGTAATTCTTTTAATAGAATTTTTAATGGAATTAATAGAATTTTCTATTTTTAGTTGTTTAGGAATTTATAGGAAAGGATTAGAGTTTTTTTCTATTTTTATTAGTTTATAGATTTAATAGAGTTTTTATTAGTTTAGAGATTAATAGAGTTTTTTAGGTTAATTCTCTTTTTTTAGATTTAATTAGAATTTAATAGAGTTTAATTAGATTTTAATCATTTGTTTAGGTGTTAATTAGGGTCTTACTAGATTAGATTAGTTTTAATTTTCATTTTAGATTTAATTGCAGTTTTTAATGTTCATTAGTTAATTGAGTCTAATTAGGATTAATTAGTTTAACCAGGTTTTAGTTCATTTAATTGTAGTTTTAGGTTTAATCAAGTGTTAATTAGTCATGCTGTTAATCAATCCATTTTCGTGGGCCCAGTTTTTGGAGGCCCAGTCCCAATCGTGCCAAGTGTCCAGCATATAAAGCTTCCACGTTTCACTTCAAGGTCCCACTTGGTGTTGCCACGTTTTCTCTCCCACTTCATCCACACGTTTCAATCTCTGAGTCCCACCTCATCCACGTTTTCCGCCACCTCACACTCACTTTCACCCTCAGAGTGACACATCACTGCCACACGCGCCCACCACTCAGTCCCTCTGCCTGCATGCGCACCACGTGTCTCACAGTTCACCTCCCCTCACCGGAACCCATGCAAACACCGGAAAAACTCAACGGCAAAATCATACGGAGGTGCACACGGCCAAAGTCTCGCCGGAGTTCACAAATCATCACCAGAAAATTCCTCAGAAATCACAAGATCCTTATCAACATGTGAGTGTTTTTCCAGATTTCGTCCACTGATTCATCCTACCTTCATCCGTTCTCTGATCTGTGCAACTTCATCAAGATTCATACGAATCTTCACCAACTCGTTCACGATCGTCGTTGAGTTCTTTGCATGTTCGTCAATCTCTACCAGCTTTTCCAGTTCCGTCCAAGATCTCCTCACCGATTCATAGTATTCACCATCAGATTTCTCCAGATTCTTTGTTGAGTTCATGGCAAGAACCTTCATCAGCAAACACGAGCCAGATTTCAACGAATACGCCAATGCAAAACCTCCAACGAATTTTCATCTCACATGTTCATCAAGAAACACTTCAAGAACTTCAACGTTTTTCAGAGATCTTCCTCGTCTTCATCATCCGTTCAAGTTCTCCCAACAACGCCTTCATCACCGATCACCAGAAATTTTCCCCGTTCAAGAAAGCCTTCATCCTCCTCCAGTTTTCATCAGTGATCTCCAGAAATTGTCAAGAACGTCCATGGTGTTCTTCGTTCATCTTCATAGATCTACTCGCGTCAAACATCACCGATCTTCATGCTTTCCAGAAGAACTTCAACAATCGCCAAAGCCTTCATCACGTGGTCGATTTTCATCAGCTTCTTCAAGTCGTCTTCAGCTTCCTCGTCGACGATGTAAATCTCCAAGAACATCAAAAGCGGAGCGTGCATCCAGATCACGATCTAGCTATTTTCGTTATTGTTTTCGTTTGTGATTTGTGTAAGGGGAACGACATTGAATGGATATTGATCAGAGGATAATGATGAGTGACGAGAGGATGAAGAACGGCGCAGGGAGCTTTCTGTGAACAGTGTTTTGCAGTGTAATGAGAAAGGAAAATTAGGGTTTCTGAGAGTTGGAACGAGGAGGGGGAGAAGGCAATGGATTGGGCCTTAGGCCCTATTGTTTTCATCCGTACACCCCTCCGTTTGGCCTTTCACCCCCTGTTTTTTGTTTTTTCAGAATTTCCTTATTGGGCTGGGCCCAGTTCTGTTTTGTGTTTTTGCTGGCTCATACCCCTGGACTGACTATACACCCCCCCTGCTGTATTACCTTTGTAATATTTTCTTTTATAGATTTTCTTAGATTCTTTTTCTTAAATAGTGAATAGAAAAAAATGGAAAATATAGTGATATAAAAATAATAGTATTTTTAATATTTTCTTTATAGGATATATTTTCTTTTAGGAGTTTCATTTTTACACTTTTAGAAGTAGTTTTAAATGTCCACTTGTTAGGGGACTATTTTCCATTAGATTTTCCATGTTAGATGGATAGGATTTTTCTTAGGAGTTTATTTTCCTGTACTCAATCATTGTAATCTCTTTCAGAATATTAATAAAATGAGATTTGTGTTGTGGTCTCCGTTCTACCCGTAGTTAGGTTGAACTACAGCTGCTCTGATTTTCTCTGATGAGAATATGTAGGCATAGGATGCGATGTCCTAGCGAGCACACTAACAACTAACCTTTTGCTCTCTCGCTGCTGTGCGATCGAGACTTTCCCGCTGACGACTGATGTTATCCTTTTCTCTTGCCCGAGTGCATTTGAGACCAGACTGTAGTCCTAGTTCCCGTAGGTTCCCATACCTGGAAACCCGACATACTACGTCCGTTCTACCGCAAACAGGTACGCCTAAGACTCCAATGGTCGAGCAGCGTCCACCTAACTGCTAGAATGCGTATGCTAGTATCGTCAATCATTTCTCTCACCCCCGTGTGACCGAGAACACCCTTGTCTAGTCGTAGTTAGCCTGAACTACGTCATGCTCTGATTTCTCTGATGAGAATACGTAGGCCCGAGACGCTACGTCTTGCCGAGCAACCTCCCCCGTAGTTTCCCGAACTACGCAGACTCTGATTTCTCGTTCTCTGATGAGAATACGAAGGCATAGAGTGCGACGCTCTATCGAGTCAATTTCTTTCCGTTTAGATTTAGCATCCGTAGATAGATTGTTTTTCACCCGTAGACAAACCAAACAAGCGTGGATCCCGTCGAGTACGACGGACGTGAGGGGTGCTAATACCTTCCCCTTGCGTAACCGACTCCCGAACCCAGACAATGGTTGCGACGACCTTGTCTTACCCTTTTTCGTAAGTTTTTTCCGATCGTTTCCTTTCCCGCTCTGAGGGATAAATAACGAAAAGTGGCGACTCTTTTGTTTTGCCGGCACCTTATTTTCGCGCAAGCGACAACAACATTCTCGTCGCAGTAGTACAATATGTCGTGATCTACAATTCATCAACACCTTAACATCAAAGTTTGGCTTTGCGCTCCTCTGTCGGCGAAACCAAATAACACAATCAACAACAACACACCACCTTCAAAGCTCACGCGGTTTCGCCTTAGCCCTGTTTCTTTTGTTTCGTTTTATGTGAATTCATTGCTGCTCCATTTTGTTTGGTTTTCTATTCTTTATTTTCGCAGGTCGTGAGCTTGGTTCTGGTTGTAATAACGTTCTTCATGACTCGCGGCAACAACGGTGGAAACAGAGCAACAACAATTTTTACGGCGGCACACATCAAACACAATACAGTCGTGATGACCCCGCCGTTACCATTTTCCATTGATGAGAGTACGAGAGTTCGACAGTAACGACATCACGGATGCGTTTTATGATTTTTTCTACTGTTGGCAAACTTCATCATTTTTCTACTGTTGGCAAACTTCATCGCGGATACTCCTTTACATCTCGACAACAACAAGATAATATTGTGAAACTCTGATGTTGCTTTGCAACAATTTGATTCTAACATTTTGATTCCAGTTTGAGCAGTTTACGAAATTCAGAGTCACAACTTGCAGCTGCCGCCATTCACCGCAACTCAACATCTGCAACTGTGTCATTAGATACAGTATGTCGGTAATTCATAAATTATTTTATTTCAAACATCTTCAATATGCTTGTTGTGTTATGCAATCTGTCCAGTTTCTTGATTAAATTTCTGTCGGTTTCAAGATGTTGTTGTTTGATGTTGCTGCAATGAGTTTGAAAAAGACAATATATTTTTGCTGTATAATGCGTGAATCTATAATAATTTCGGTGATGGATGGATGCTGCCGATTATTAGTTGATTACTGCAGGTTACCTTTGATTTTTGGGCGTGATTAGAACATTGCGAAGCATGCGGATTCGACGAGCTTGGTAACGCTAGGCTGATGCTGCTGTTATTGTAAAACAAAGTTCGAGTTCAACAAGTTTAACAGGCGATGGCAACAAGGGCTCGACAAACATATAGAAGATGTGCAGAAGTTGTTCGATGAAATCCCGTGAAATTGCAGCGTGTCGTTGTTTCTGCAGTTGGAGATTCGCAGGAGAACTTGGAATTTCAAGTGAGTGTTAAAGTGGAAGCATTCCTCGCAACTACCCCAACACAATCGGCAACAACCTCATCTTCAACAATCTCGTGGCAGCTCTCACTCTGGTTATACGGCGTCGGTAAATCTTTGAATCCTTGTTCTTTGGTTCGATTGTATATCAGCACTCAATTAGGCTTGATTGCTACTGGAGATTCGATGTATTTATCTTTGTTTTCAAGGCATTTTGTGGTTGTTTGAGTTGTTCTAAAACTTTGCCGAATATCCGATGTGACGTCGGTAATATTCAGGCTGTTCTGTTAAAATTCTAATTTGGTTGTGGCAATTAGTTTTGACTCAGATCTCAGGGTTGTATAACATGTTTACAATCTTCTAATGTTAATATTGATCCCGTGTTATTGAGTTTTTTTTGTTGCTTTCTGAAATGTTTTGTTAGTAAGATGTTTGTTCCATGTTGATTTATAACTGTGATAGGTTTACTTTGCTCAGCTAGTAGCTTAATTCCATCCATGTTTGTTGCTCTGCCTACATTTCTATTAAGCTTTGAATAATGGAATTTTGTGGATACTACTTTGATTTTTAGTGCATTGCAGTCATGTTTCAACACTAAATAACATTGCAGTTTTGAATTTTATCTTTTTTTTGTGTGTTTATTTTGGTGTTACTACACTTTGACATGAGTTCTGCAATCGTCTGAAACTGATATAGCAATAATGTTATGACTTGAATTTTGGTTCGGTTCATGTTGCGTGTGTAGAGTCTAAGTCGATTTTGCAATGTGAGACTTCCGCTCCCATTATAGTTTGAATACCGTGTTTCTTGCATTGTTTGCTACCGATTTCATGTTATCCTTTCGAGTTGATAAATCACCATTCTATGTTTTGCTGATGCGATCTCGTGTTTGAACGCGATCTATATGCTACTGATGTTGCATTGTAGTGAATATCTTATTTTGAAATCATTAAGGCACAATTTACTTGTCAGTTTGTTCTTGTTATAGCTTTGTATTGTTTCTTGAATATTGGACTGATGCAACGTGTTAAAAGATGTTGCTCAAGCTTGGTTTGAGCTATGGTGTTTCGATCTCGGTCATAATTATGTTACTGCTTACTGCTTTTGTAGTATGTGTTTTGAGATTTTGCTTCATTTTTTATCTCACTTAATTTGAAGGAGTATTGAGCAAGTTTTTTTGTGTATTCAACTATAAAAATATTTAGAGTTTGAGTATTATGTGCTACTTGATATTGGTTTCAATTCAGCTTTTGATTTCAAAGTTCAGTTTAAGATCGTGGGATCAATTTGTGTGGTAGTTATAATTTCCAATTCAATTATGGCCCTGTTGTATATACTGCTGCCGTATTGTAGTTATCGTCAAATCGCAAAGTTGTTTTTCGTAAACATGTTGAACCGGGGTTGTTTTAGTTACTCAGGTGTTTATTTTTTTTTTTAAATACCATGTTGCTATGTCTTGAATTTTAATGTGAGAATTGTGTATCATGGCTATCAAACTCTAAGTATCTTGTTAATTATGTTATTTTTGTCATCGATACATGCTTAAAGGATTTAGATACATTCATGCTTTCTAGTCCCATTACCTGGAGCTTTTACCAACAACAGTTATTAAGGCAATGTCGTAGGTAATGTGTTGCACTGATATAATTGGGGGAATAAAATAAGGTAGTAAAAATGAATTTGCATTTCATAGATAGAAAAATGTAATGTATATTGATGCAGACAGGTTCGGTCTGCTACATTGATATAACCATTGCATTTATCACATGTATATAGTATTATTTATAAATATTGTAAAAATATTCAAATTGTTTTTTTTTGAAAACATTATAACAATTTTGTCACTTATTTCTCAACATATTTAATCTAGATTTTTCCTAATTAATTTATCGAAAATAGTGGGCTCTTGGGGTCTAGCATCCCTTGAGTCCTTGAACAACCGCTCTCGAGGCGCACGCCTTTGAGTTGTGGTTGTTCCATCTTTCGGTTTTCAAATTGTTTTTCATTTAATTTAATTGAAATTTCCAAAAGATATTTTTAATTACTTTTAGATATTTTTATAAGAAAATTCAAATTATTCTAAATATATATATATATATTTCAAAATTATTACTAAATAAATATTTTTAACTGGTAGAAAACTATACTTTATTAGTTAAGTTAAATATTTTTCTAAGATATTAAACCTTTTTTTTTCAAAACAATTAATTATAATTAGTTTTCTCAAAATCTTTTTATAAGCAATTGATTAATTAATTTTATATATGAAAATTAAAACTATTTTTTCTTAATTAAATTAAACTATTCTTCTTAATAAAATTTCAAAACAATTAAATTCTTGGATCTCGCCTTCCTTGAATTTTTAAGCAACCGCTCTCAAGGTGCACACCTTGAGTTGTGATCCTTCCGATCTTATTTTCTAGAATACCTAGCGCGCCTAGTCTGAGTACGCTAATCCATTCAAATTAGTTTTTCTAAATTAAATCACGAAAGAATCAAGTTCTTGGAGTCGCGCATTCCTCGAATTCGAGAGTGACTACTGTTGAGGCGTACGCCTTGAATGGTGTGTCGTTCGAACTTTCGTTTCTAAAATACCTCCTTTAATTATTGGGACTAGTATTCACTGTCCAACAAACATATTTTATAATTAATGGAATGAAAAAGGTATCGTTGGGATCTAGCATTCCAACGATATCCCGATTAATTGGTTACGAGGCTGACGTCTCGCTTATTGAATAGCCGTCATTCCTCTCAAATTTCCAACCCGTCTAACCTCGTTCCTCGCCTTCTTGCGATCGAGTCTAACCCCAGTATGTTTCTAAACCGTACGTTAAATTCAAATTATTTTCTTAACTAAATTGCGAAAGAATTGAGTTCTTGGAGTCTCGCATTCCTTGAATTCTTGAGTAACCACTCTTGGGGCGTACACTTTAGGTTGTGGATCACTCGACCTTTCATCTATAAAACACGTGCCCTAATTATTTGGACAAATATCGTCATTATCCATTCAAATACAATTTCATAATTAATGGAATGAAAAAGATGTCGTTGTGATCTAGCATTCCAACGATATCCCGACTAATTGATTGCGCGGTCGACGTCTCGTTTATCGAGTAGTCGTCATTCTCCCTTAAAATATTTAATCCAACTCTCTTCTCTCGCCCTCGTGAGATTGGAACTTTCTCAAACATATTTCGAAGTTAGTTGAATGAAAAAGGTGTTGTTGGAATCTAGCATTCCAATAATGTCCCGATTAATTGATTGCGAGGCTGACATCTTGTTTATCGAATAGTCGTCATTCTCCATCAAATTACCTAACCAAACTCCTCTTTCTCGCCCCGTGCAATCGAAACCTTAAACCTAACAAAAACATCCAATATAATAAACCTAATTCCTCGCCCTCGTGCGATCTCCAACCTAAATACTTTACCAAGAACATTGTTTAGTCCCTTCTTCCGCGCATAACAAACTCGTGCTTCAGCCTCCCCTAGCGAGCAGACAAGCCAACGTTTAGCAGTTAGAATGCGACCTAAACACTCGTTCATTTACCAACCCTTTAACCGTAGTTAGCCGAACTACGACTGCTCTGATTTCTCATATCCTTTGAGAATACGTAGGCATAGGATCGCGATGATCCTAGCGAGCACTTTTCCACTTTTCTTTCTTTCCCACCTTTAGGTTCCCATACCTTTTACCAAAGAACACTGTTTAGTCCCTTCTTCCACGTATAACAAACTCGTGCTTCAGCCTCCCCTAGCGAGCAAACAAGCCAACGTTTAGTAGTTAGAATGCGACCTAAAGACTTGTTCATTTACCAAACCCACAAACCGTAGTTAGCCGAACTACGGCTGCTCTGATTTCTCACATCTGTTAAGAATACGTAGGCACAAGATTGCGATGATCTTGGCGAGCACAATCCCCTCATTTTCCCGTAGTCCCATGAACTACGAACGCTCTGATTTTCCACTTCTTACAAGTGAAGATACGAAGGCACAAGGGCCCCAATCCTTGGCGAGCACCCTATCTTAAAACCACACATTCCCCCTATAAGAGAAACCTTAGAAGAAAACTAACAAGCGTAGCTAACTTTACTCTCGAATCAATCAAGAGGTTCCCGTTGAGTACAACGGACGTAGAGGGTGCTAATACCTTCCCTCTACGTAACCGACTCCCAAACCTAGAATATTGGTTGCGATGACCATGTTCTTATCCCTTTAAAGGTTTTATCGATATTTTCCTATTCCATCCTTGGAATGAATAAAGTTCGGTGGCGACTCTGTTTCGAACAGTATTTTCCGCGTCCATCGCGAGGATCATATTTTTCGAGGTACGAGAGCTACATGTCTGCAGGGTGTTGCACCCCAAAATTTGACCAACCAATTATTGTATTTGGCTTATGTTTCGACTCATTTTGCATTCTGCGTTTACATACCGCATACATTGCATTTTTGCAGTCAGATGGATTCTATCGGGATTACAGCCTCTCCTGGCGTTTCAGGCATTCCAGGCCAGTTCGAATACGAGGATTTATTTTGAGATTTTATGCCCGTCTCGGTGTTTTCAGCTTTCGCTGTTATTTTTGTGGACATTTCGGTGTCTGGTTTTTACCGCTTATTTCGCTATAGTTGCGCATTTATTTTCTAATCGATTTAATTGGCTTCCTTGCATTTTTAGAATTTTCCCTTTTATTTTATAGATTTTTAAATAGATTTTAATAGATTTTTCTAGATATTAAATAGGTTTTTTAAATATTTTCTTATATATTTAATTGTTCTTCTAGAATTTGAAATAGATAATTCCTTTTTTTAAATAGTTAAATAGATATTTGTTTCTAGACAATTAAGTAGTTTTTTAATTGGTTTTTTAATAGGATAGTTCTTTTACTATTTTTTAATAGGGTTAATTAGAGTTTAATAGTTTTAGAATTAATTCATAGAGTAATTAGATATTAATCATTTTTTTAATTAGGGTTAATTAGGAGTTAATTAGCAGCTTTAATTTGAGTCAACTTTTAATTAGAGTCTAATTATTAGCATTAATTGTTAAGTCTGAATTTAGTAGAGTTTAATTAGGGTTTAATCATTAATCCATTAATTAGTGGTCATTAAATCAGAGTCATTAATATTTCGTGGGCCAGGTGTCTGATTGTGGGGGCCCAAGTCCAAAACCCTGCCACTTGTCACAGTATAAAGCTGCCACACGTCTCAGTCTCTCTCCACCACCTCATTCATTGCATAACACCTCAGTACGCCACCGTCTTCACCAGAAAACTCGCCGGAATATGGATATCGCTCACCGGAAACTTCATCCACTTCATCAGATTTTCCAGATTTCGCAAGGATCTTCAAGATTCATCATCTTCATAGATCCACCAACATTCCACCGGAAATTTCACAGAACATTCAAGATCCATCAAGATCTTCATGATATTTTTTCCAGAAATGTTCATGAGAAGTCTCCAGGTTCAAGAATCTTCATCAATATCTTCAATGTTTATCAAGATCCTCCGAAGATCTTCCAACAATCTTCTGGTTTCGAGTTTCCAGAACTCTACCTTCTTCAAGATCTTCAAAGATCTTTGAAGATCTTCATCATCTTCCTCCAGTTCATCAACAGAAATCCTCCACAACATCAAAGAAGTTGCATCTCTGTTCATCAGTTATCAGGATCTTCATCAAGAGTCTTCATCCGTTTCCAGAAGCTTCATTAAATCATCAACGAATCTTCAAACACCTTCATCTGTCCAACTCTTTCCAGATCTGCGATTGGATCCTTCGTGTTCATCAATTATCACCAGAAACTTCAAAGTGTTGCCCAGATCTTCATCATGTTCGTCATGATCCTTCATCTCTTCCACCAGATCCATCATGAACATTCATCTTCCTCAAAGATCTCCAACGATCTTCATAGAACTTTCAACAGTCATCAATACACTCAAACAATCTTCAAGATCCTTCAAGATTTTCTGCTAACACCTTCAGATGTACGAATCAATTCCTTCAAAGGTCATGGATCTCCAACATGCAACTTCATCCAGATTCGAGATCTTCAACGAGCTTCAACATGAAATCTCCCGTGGATCTTCGAAATCAATAATCTCCAGAACTCTTTCAAGAAATCTTCATCAACCACTACTCGTCTTCAAGAACGTCAAGTAGTGAACCAAGCCGTTTATGCGTTAGTTTTGTTGCTTTTGGTTTGTTCATCTGGTTGTTGTAGGAGTCAAAACGAAGAGGTGAGCGAGTTTGAGCCGAAGGAGAAGCTGAAGGGTGGGTGAAGACGGAGGCGAGTAAGACGGAAAGGTTGGGAAGAAGTTACAGGCGGCGGCGGGTGAAGAGAGAAGGAGAATTAGGGTTTCTGAGTGAGGGAAGAGAGGAAGGGAAATGGATTGGACATTAGGCCTCAGGCCCAACGAGTTGTTTGGAGCTACACCCTCCGTTTCCCATTGGACCCCCCGGTCCACACGTTTTTGCCTCTTTTTTGTTGATTGTAGTGGGCCTGAGCCCAATTCACGTTTTCTGGCCATGCACCCCAATTCATAGCGCGTACCCCCCCCCCCTGGCTGTTATTTTTATTTTGTTTTTTTGCTGAATTTTGTATTGTGGGCTTAGGGCCCAGTGGTTTTTTTTCTCTGCATACACCCAGTTTTGCAGATTGTACCCCTCCCCTTTGGATTTTCAATTCCCTTTGTATTGGATGAATGCTTGTAATAATTTAGTTTTATTTTCCTATTTTTCTTTTAGGAGATTTTTTTAGGGATTATAATTTAGAATATCATGCATATTTTTTTAATATAGATTTAATATAGTTTTTCTATTTTTCTTTATAGAATAATATAGTATTTTAGATAGAAATTTTCTATGCTATTTTCATATGCATTTTCTTTTATTTTCTTTAGAATATTTTTCTAGTAGAATTTAATTGTTAATTTTAGGAGTAGACTTTTATTTGTTAGTGGATTTTTCTCCTATTTTCTCTCCTATTTTCGTTTCTTATTCGATTTTATCTCGATTTTATTTTTGGCTGGCCGTGTGACACGATTCAATTGGAGAATGATTGTCGATATCATTTCTCTATCTTGTCTTTGGCACGGACATCAATACGCTACCTCTGAGAGTTCGATTTCACGTGAAAGTCGAACCATGACGGTCTAAGCGTCACATTGTTCCTGATTCGAGCATTCTCATCAAGGATCCAGAGAGGAGAAGATTGGAATGGAGCTTGCGCGCATGTCGGGAGCCACCGAAGCCGCTTCGTTCAACATCATCTTCTTCAAGTCTTCAGGCAACCGTCGAGTGTTGTGAGCTGTATCGTTAGATATGTGGGAAATGACAGTTGAGGAGTTTCTTCTCAATAGTCTAGGATGTCTAGTATGGTACCCTTTGGGTGACATGCGACGCATTCGCTCCTACGTATTAGGTTTGTGCGTGTGTGTCCCGTGTTCCTTCCCGTTTAGGCGTAAGCCTGCTTCCTCGTTGTTCTCGCCCTTGGCGATTAAAACCCCTTTTCTCTCGCGTTCAGGCGATTGAGACCCCTTCTCTTGTCCCTGTGCAATTGAGATTCGTTTTCCTGCTGAACTACGTTTACTCTGATCTCTCGTGCCAGACGAGAGTACGTAGGCATATGATGCGATATCCTAGCGAGCACACTAACAACTAACTTCTCTGTTCTCTCGCTGCCGTGCGATCGAGACTTTCCCGCTGACGACTGATGTTTCCCTTTCTCTTGCTTGTGTGCAATCGAGACCAGACCGTAGTTCTAGAACCTGTAGGTTCCCATACCTTTCAAACCTGACATACTACGTCCGTTCTATTGCAAACAGGTAACGCCTAAGTCTCCGTCGAGCGAGCAGCAAACACCTAACTGCTAGAATGCACACACTAGTATCGTCAATCCCTTCTCTTACTCCTGTGTGATCGAGAACACCCTGTCTAGCCGTAGTTAGCCTGAACTATGTAAGCTCTGATCTTTCACGCTGTGTGAAAGTACGTAGGCACGAGATGCGATATCTCGACGAGCCAATTTCCCTGTAGTTTCCCGAACTACGATGACTCTGACTTTCCCATTGCACGGGGGAATACGTAGGCATAGAGCGCGATGCTCTATCGAGTCAATTTCTTTCCGTTTAGCCTTAGCAGCCGTAGATAGATTGTTTTTCACCCGTAGACAAACCAGCAAGTGTGGATCCCATCGAGTACGATGGACGTGAGGGGTGCTAATACCTTTCCCTTGCGTAACCGACTCCCGAACCCAGAGAATGGTTGCGATGACCTTGTCTTATACCCTTTCCCGCTCTGAGGGATAAATAACGAAAGGTGGCGACTCTTCTGTCATAGCCGGCGCCGATTTTTGCAGTAGCGACACATGGTTTTCTGATCTGGTAACTGTTGGTGAGAGAGTCGAAAGTGGAATTAAGTTTGGAAAGATTCCAAATGGTGGTGGATCTTCTTCGGGAGGAACAAAGAAACCATATACAGTGAACCCTAAGAGAAGGGAAGGGGACGCGAATGCTATTTCTCACAAGGGTAAAGGTAGAGCTCAGTCCCGTCATCAACAAGTTGCTACAATAAATATCTCAGCCGCAGCTCCGCAACAAGTCAATGCTCTGCGACCTTATGCTGCCAGACGCAGAATGCATGATAGACAGTTCGCGTATCCTCCGATGCCGTATTCTCAGTTGTTACAACATCTGTTGCAGTTACAGTTGGTTCAGAAGAGGACTCTGGCTCCTCTCACGGGTACACCGCCTCCTGGCTACGATGCGAATTCTCATTGCGATTTTCATTCAGGCGCCCCAGGCCATGATATTGACTATTGCAAAGCCTTTAAGCACAAAGTCCAGGATCTGCTTGATTCCAAAGCTATCAACTTCACCAACGATGGGCCTAATGTGACTCAAAACCCGATGCCGAATCATGGGGCAGCAGGAGTCAATGCCATTATTGAGGGGGAAAAGCTAAATATGGCAACTGATGTTGGGGATTTGAAGACTCCACTGGGGTTTGTGAAAGCTAGCTTGCTGAAGAAAAGGGTGTTTCCTGGTTGTTCTTTTGACTGCTCGGAGTGTGAAGCGCAGCCTGAGGGTTGTGATATTTTGAGAAGGGGTATTCAGAGAATGACGGATGAGGGATGTTTGCAATTTGATAGAGTTGTGAAAGAAGACGATGATAAAGTGAGTAATGATGGAAGCGAAGTTTCTACGATATCCATTCCATACCGGACAATCAATATTTCAGCGCCTGCTAGGCCAGCTCCGGTTATCATTACTGTACCTGGACTGGTGCCATACGAGAGCACTAGAGCTATCCCATGGAATTATGGGGGAGAGGTGTTCTGTAATGGGCAAAAGCAGGAATGGACGTCTACAGATGGAAGTTTGTCGGCTGAGAATATAGTTGGGGCCGGAGGTATCACTAGAAGTGGTAGGGTCTTTTCACCACCGGAGGTTAATGTTGATAAGAATGACAAAGGTAAAAGAAAGGCCGTGATTGAAGAGAATGTCCAACCACAGGTCGGTGCTGATGATCTTTCGAAGGATGCATAGGAATTTATGAGGCTTATTCGAAAAAGTGACTACAAGATTGTGGACCACTTAAATCAGACTCCTTCGAAGATTTCTATCCTGTCATTGGTATTGAGTTCGAAGGCGCACCGTAATGCATTATTGAAAATCTTGAGTGCAGCGTACATACCCCAAGAGATTTCTTTTAATCAGTTGGAGGGGGTAGTGGCTCATGTGAACTCTGGTAATGGTCTCGGTTTTACTGATTTGGATCTGACTCCTGCCCAGAGAAACCATAATCGCGCTTTGCATATATCATTGAAATGTAGAGGTTCTTTGATGTCGCATGTCCTGGTTGATACAAGATCATCTCTCAATGTGCTTTCGAAGAAGGCATTAATGAAGTTGGATCTTCAAGGTTTGATATGCACGCCAAGTGATTTGGTTGTGAGGGCTTTCGATGGATCTAAGAGATTAGTGTTTGGGGAGATCACATTGCCTATTCAGGTAGGACCAGAGATCTTTGATGCAAATTTCTACATTATGGATATCCAGCCAGCATACAGTTGTTTGCTTGGCCGGCCTTGGATACACGCTGCAGGGGAAGTCACCTCAATGTTGCATCAAAAGTTAAAGTATATGGTGGAAGGGAAGATAGTCACGGTATGCGGTGAAGAGGATATTATGGTTAGCCATTTGTCATCCTTCAAGTACGTGGAAGTGGATGGGGAGATCCATGAAACACTCTGCCAGGCGTTCGAAACAGTTCAGATTTAGGGGAAGTCTCCTGAAGAAGCCAAGAGCTCAGAGGTTTCGATGTCATCGCTCAAGGAGGCTCGTGCTATCGTAGAATCCAACTCGTCTCAGAAGTGGGGCCAAGTTCTTAATGTTCCCGTCAAGCAGGACAGGTTTGGCTTGGGATACAAACCCTCAAGTTCTTCTCAGAGCACTCCGAAGTACATGGGACCTGTGCAGTTCACCAGCAGTGGTGTGATATTTGACAGGATTAATGCCGTTGGAGATGATGAAGGTGACAGTGATTGCGATATGGATGCTTGGATTCGTCCATGTACTCCTGGCCAGAAGCTATGCAACTGGAGTACCGAAGAAGTCATTCATGTTACTACTGTAGAGTAATGTTCATTGTTTTGATTATGTTCAGTCCTACGTTCTTCGCAAGACGTAGTGACCCAATTTGTGGGGCCTTTTGTTATTCGCACTTTATCATTAAATAAAGGACGTTTTCGCATTCAAATATTGTGATCCCTGTTTTTCTTGTTTTTTTGTTTTGCATTTATATTAAACAGAAAAATGGCAATGTGTTTTGTTTGTTGCATCGCATAATAAACATAACATCATCATGCAGCTCTTTTCTATCAGATGCCATCGATTCAGGTTAGGCTATG
Source organism: Lathyrus sativus (assembly GCA_963859935.3). NCBI lineage: Eukaryota > Viridiplantae > Streptophyta > Magnoliopsida > Fabales > Fabaceae > Lathyrus > Lathyrus sativus. The sequence continues at coordinate 282,363,168 of OZ012736.1, forward strand.
ACTTCGTATGACTTTGATAATCCCATTTATCAAGTTGAAGAAGAGACTAACGAAGACTATGAACTACCCGAAGAGTTAGCCAGGCTTCTCAAGCAGGAGGAAAGGGTTATTGTACCTCATCAGGAGGATATTGAGATTATCAATCTGGGCACCAAGGATGATAAGAAAGAGGTTAAAGTAGGGGCTGCATTGGAAGACAGTGTCAAGAGAAGATTGGTTGAAATGCTCCGTGAGTATAAAGATATATTTGCTTGATCTTACAAAGACATGCCTGGGTTGGATACGGATATTGTGGTACACTGGTTACCTCTCAGAGAAGAATGTTCGCCAGTCAAGCAAAAGTTGAGACGAACAAGGCTTGACATGGAAGTCAAGATCAAAGAAGAGGTTCAGAAGCAGCTGAATGCTGGGTTTCTTGCTGTCACGAATTACCCTCCGTGGGTCGCTAATATCGTTCCTGTTCCTAAGAAAGATGGAAATGTCCGGATGTGCGTCGATTATCGAGATCTGAATAAAGTGAGGCCGAAAGACAATTTCCCACTCCCCCATATCGATGTGTTAGTTGATAACACCGCTCAGTATTTTGTGTTTTCATTCATGGATGGCTTCTCTGGGTATATCCAAATCAAGATGGCCCAGAAGACATGGAGAAAACTACTTTCATCACACCATGGGGGACTTTTTGCTACAAAGTAATGCCCTTTAGATTGAAAAATGTAGAGGCAACTTACCAGCGGGTGATGGTCACTTTGTTTCGTGATATGATTCATCATGAGGTTGAAGTCTATGTTTATGACATGATTGCAAAGTCACAGACGGAGGAGGGACATCTGGTCGATCTTCTGAAATTGTTTGAAAGGTTGAGGAAGTTCAAGCTGAGGCTGAATCCTAACAAGTGCACCTTTGGGGTGAGATCTGGAAAGCTATTAGGTTTCATTGTCAGTGAAAAGGGTATTGAGGTAGATCCTGCCAAAATAAAAGCTATACAAGATATGCCTGAGCCGAGAATGGAAAAAGAGGTTTGTGGTTTTCTGGGGAGATTAAACTACATTGTAAGGTTTATATCTCATCTTACAGCCACTTGTGAACCGGTATTCAAATTGCTAAGAAAAGATCAAACGGTCAGGTGGAATGAAAATTGTCAGAAAGCGTTCAAAAGAATAAAAGAATATTTGCAGGAACCTCCAATACTCATGCCTCCAGTTGCAAGGAGACCACTGATCATGTATCTCACGGTTCTTGAGAATTCAATGGGATGTGTGCTCGGTCAACAAGACGAGTCGGGTAGAAAAGAGCATGCCGTCTACTACCTGAGTAAGAAGTTCACTGATTGTGAGTCAAGATATTCTATGCTGGAAAAAACATGTTGTGCACTCGCTTGGGCCGCTAAGCGTTTGAGACAGTACATGTTAAACCATACAACCCTGTTGATTTTGAAGATGGATCCAATCAATTACGTCTTTGAAAAAAAGCACTCTCCGGAAGGATTGCCCGATGGCAAATGGTTTTAACAGAATACAATATTCAGTATGTTTCCCAAAAAGCTATTAGGGGAAGCGTTCTGTCGGAATATCTCGCGAAACAGCCAATTGAGGATTATTAGTCGATGAAGTTTGAGTTTCCAGATGAGGATGTCATGTTTTTGAAGATGAAAGACTGTGATGAGCCTTGACCTGACGAGGGTCCTAAGACTGGATCTCAGTGGAAACTGGTTTTCGATGGAGCGGTTAATTCATATAGCAATGGGATCGGAGCTATCATTACTACTCCTCACAGTTCTCATATACTGTTCACTGCTCGATTGACTTTCTCCTGCACCAATAATGAAGCCGAGTGTGAAGCGTGCATATATGGTTTAGAAGAGGCCGTTAATATGAGGATTAAGAATCTGGATGTATACGGTGACTCTGCGTTAGTCTTTAACCAAATCAAAGGAGAGTGGGAAACTCGTCAGGCCAACCTGGTCCCTTACATGGATTATGCAAGGAGATATTTGCCGCTCTTTGATAGAATCTAGTTCCATCATGTGCCAAGAGTCGAGAATCAGATGGCAGATGCCTTGGCCACGCTATCTTTGATGTACAAAGTGAACTTCTGGAATGGAACTCCATCCATCACCATCATGCGTCTTGATAGGCCTGATTTTGTGTTTGTAATTGAGAAAACATCAGATGGAAAGCCTTGGTATTTTGACATCAAGCATTTTCTCAAGACTCAGGAATACCCATCTGGGGCATCTGGAAAAGATAAGAGGACCTTGAGGAGGTTAGCCGATAACTTTTATCTGAACAAAGACGATGTGCTCTACAGGAGAAATTTTGACATGGTCTTGCTACGCTGTGTTGATGAACTTGAGGAAAACCTATTGATGGAGGAAGTCCACGAGAGGTCTTTAAGTACTCATGCCAATGGACATGCAATGGCTAGAAAATTGTTAAGAGCTGGGTATTATTGGATGACTATGGAATCCAATTGCTTCAAATATGCCAGAAAATGCCATAAATGCCAGATTTAAGCGGATAAAGTGCATGTGCCACCGACTCCTCTGAATGTGTTAACGTCTCCTTGACCTTTTGCTATGTGGGGAATCGATGTGATTGGAAAGATTGAGCCGACTGCTTCTAATGGACATCGCTTCATCCTGGTTGCGATTGATTACTTTACGAAGTGGGTAGAAGCAGCATCCTACGCTAATGTCACGAAATAGGTGGTCGCCCGATTCATAAAGAAGGACATCATTTTCCGTTATGGTATTCCTGAGAGAATCATTACTGATAATGGTTCAAATTTGAATAACAAAATGATGAAGGAACTATGTCAGGGTTTCAAGATTGAGCATCACTATTCTTCTCCATATCGTCCGAAGATGAATGGCGTTGTTGAGGCAGCTAACAAGAATATCAAGAAGATTGTGCAGAAGATGGTAGTAACCAATAGGGACTGGCACGAGATATTGCCCTTTGCTCTTCACGGTTATCGTACTTTGGTGTGTACATCAACCGGGGCAACTCCTTTCTCACTGGTGTGTGGCACGGAAGCGGTCCTGCCATTGGAAGTTGAGATTCCTTCTTTAAGGGTATTGTCGGATGTAAAGCTTTACGAAACTGAGTGGGTGCGAACCAGGTTGAATCAGTTGAGTTTGATTGACGAGAAGAGATTGGCGGCTATTGCTCATGGTCGGGTGTACCAGAGTAGGATGAAGAAATCCTTTGATCAGAAAGTGCGTCCTCGGTGCTTCTAAACGGGTAATTTAGTGTTGAAAATGATCCTTCCTCCTCAAACAGATCACAGGGGAAAATGGACTCCTAATTATGAAGGTTCGTATGTGGTAAGAAAGGTTTTCTCTGGCGGAGCCTTATTACTATCTACCATGGATGGTGAAGATTTTTCGTCCCCTGTGAACACAGACATGGTTAAAAAATACTTTGCTTAAAAGAGACCCGCTGGACAGAAAAAGAAAAGTCCAGGAAAAAATGGGGCATCCCGGGGAACCATGAAAAAGAGAAGGTTCGGGCAAAAATTAGGGAAAAGAAAAAGGAAAGATGTAAACCCGCAAAGTTGAAAAACTAAAAAGGAAACTTTGGCAAAAAGGGGTATCCCGGTGGATTGAAAACCCGAAAGGGCGATCCAGGAAAAAGTTAGGGATTTTGAAAGCAAACAACTGCGGTCTGTGTTCGATCTGTGAGCTTAAAAGCAGTTATCCCGAAGGAAAGGAACCAGTCCAGTCAGTCTTTTCAGAAGGCAAAACATGGGGCACATCGATGACATACAGGTCATAGCCGAATCGACACATGGTGGATGTTTGTTTCCACGTTGCCGACATTTGTATATATTCTTTTGCTTTTACGTAATTGCCTCTTTTCAGGAATTGCATCTGAATTGTAATTTTCCTATTTACAGGCATTTTATTAATAAAGTATTCACTTTAGTCAAAGAGCTTTCCTTTTCTTGTTTTGCTTTTAATGTTTTGTTTACAAAAATGTCCGATATTTTGATAAACATTGCAGGAGAAAACAGGAGGCTTTATAGAGCGTAACGAAGGCAAATGACTTTGCTCGAGTGGTAAGTGTCATGAATGGTAACTGAGGTAACCATTTCACATGTATGCTTTATTTTGTCTTATTGCAGGACGGAAGCATTCCCCAACAGATGTGTTCCTCCATGGCATTGAAATTATGATACAGATTCATTTCTCCCCCAGCAGAGATTTTGTCGTGCCCACAGAGTCTCACTATCCGGTCAAGTCAGCCGAGGTTATTGTAGTGATTCTTCAGCGGAGGTAACGTTTTCGACGCCCTCTTCCCCTGACGGAGTTGACTTTCTGGTGTTTCCCAAGAGTATTGGTATTCAGGGTTTATTCCCCAAGCAGGGTTCAGTGCTGATTCCCTCAACGTGACAGATGTTTAGGCAAAACAGGGTCCATGTCTTGATAAAGTAAGGATTTGGTATTCTCCAGCAGAGTGGAGATATTTCCCGACATGTACTTTGCTTCCCGGTAGGGTCGTGTTCTGAATGGTTGTCCCCGGTTGAGTGCATTTGATCCCTATAAGAGATGTTTCCTGAGAAGCCATCCAGGGAATTTTCTTCAGCAGAGTTTGATTCCCAGCAGGGTGATTTGTTGTTCTCTTTAGAACGGTTGTCTCCGAGAAGGTGTTTTACAAGGAAGTCATCCAGGGCTTGTTGGTTCCCCAATATGAGTCTGATCGTACGTGGCACGCCCTATGGTTCTCCCCAGCGGAGTTTGGTTTCCTCGCTTTAGCATTTATTTTGCTAAGGTGATCCCTTTGCATTTGCATTGTGCATAACATCCTCCCAAATGCGTAGCATTTCCATTTCGTATGGAGCATTATGCCATTTCAAACATATGCACCTGAAGCATAAGCCAGGATTGGTGTCTTCAAGACCGAAAATCTCCTCAGCAGAGACTGTTTGGTTCAAGGGGTTTTCATGTTGTCCGCGTCAGGATGGATCTTTGGGTTGTTTATTTTATCAGTTTCTTCCCAACTGAGTCGTTTGGTTAAACGTCTTCGCTCTTCCCCAAGTGAGTTACTTGCGAGTGTTACCCTCCCTGGTCGAGCCTATTTTTCTTTTCCCCAATAGATTTGTTTGGTGAATTGATGTTCCTTGGTAGAGTCGGTTGTTTGAACCTCTCTTGGCAAGTCGTGAGTCGGTTGATTCAGTTGCCTGCCTGTTTGGGGTGCGTTATCCTAACTTTTGGTTGGTACTCCCCGGTGCAGTTCACATTATTGTGCTTGGTCCTTCAACTTTTGGTTGGTAATGTCGGGGATATGTTGTTCTAACTTTTGGTTAGTAGTCTTCGGTTTCCTCTGCAGAGTTATTCCTACTTTTGGTTGGTCATCTTTGCTTTACTCCAACTCTTGGTTGGTGACCCATGGGTGCTTGTTATTCCAACTTTTGGTGGTTAGTCCTTATTTTCCTCAACAAAGGCGGGGATCCCGACTCTTGTTTGGTACTCCCTGGCGTAGTTCAAATCGTTGTGTTTGGTATTCCAACTTTTGGTTGGCCTAGAATGTGATCCCAACTGTTGGTTGGTAATCTCTGGTTTCCCCTCGCAGAGTCTTTGTTTCAACTCTTGGTTGACAATCTTGTTAGCTGTTATTCTAACTCTTGGTTAGTAGTTGTTATTCTAACTCTTGGTTAGTAGCTTTTATCCTAACTCTTGGTTAGTAGCTTTGGTTCCGACTTTTGGTCGATGAGGATTTTTCCTGGCATTCTAACTCTTGGTTAGTAGCTTTGGTTCCGACTTTTGGTCGATGAAGATTTCCCCAGCAATCCTAACTCTTGGTTAGTAGCTTTGTTTCCCAACTCTTGGTTGGATGTTATTTCTTGCAGTTGTTATTTCAACTCTTGGTTGGTGGTCTGTTGCTTGATGGTTTGTTGTTCCAACTTTTGGTTGGTAGTCCTCCTCCATTTCTCAGCGGAGTCGTTATCCCAACTTTTGGTCGGTGAGGTTTGGCTGACGTTTTCCAACTTTTGGTTGGTAGCCTTTGATTCCCCAGTAGGGTCGTAATATTCGGTTCGGTCATCTTGTTGACGTTGTCCCAACTCTTGGTTGGTAACCTTTGTTCTCTGGTTGTTGATTCCGACTTTTGGTCAGTATACCTCCCTAGTGGAGTCATCTCGCTATTCAAATTTCGGTTAGTGTTGTGGTGACTCCAACTCTTGGTTGGTAGTGTATGGTTTTATCCCCAGAGAATAACCCTTATCCCATCTTCTGGATGGTATTTGTAGATTATTGTCTTGTAATGGATGTTTATCATGTGCACAGTCGTCTGGTTAGTCTACTCTTTCCTTAGTGAAGTTGTCATAAAGCTGTTTGGTTAATTTGCTCTTTTGTTCCCCAGCAGGGTCGTTTTCCCAACTATTGGTTGGTATCCTGTGGGAGCGTTATCCCAACTTTTGGTTGGTATCTTTATGTTGTTTCCCAACTCTTGGTTGGTATTCCTTGGTTGTTATCCCAACTTTTGGTTGGTGTCCGTCAGTTGTTATCCCGAATCTTGGTTGGTATCCTGTGGGAGTGTTATCCCAACTTTTGGTTGGTATCTTTGGTTGTTTCCCAACTCTTGGTTGGTATCCATTGATCTTTGTTCCAACTTTTAGTTGGTATCCTTTGGGCGTTATCCCAACTCTTGGTTGGCATCTCTAGTTGGTATCTGGTGTTCGTTATCCCAACTCTTGGTTGGTATCCTGTGTTTCGTGTCCCAACTCTTGCTTGGCATCTTTTGGATGAAGTTCAGATTGTATTGGATTGTTATCCCCAGTGTGTCGTATTCTGACTCTTGGTTAGTATTCGCTATTTTGCATCCCCGCAGGGTGCAAATTTCCGGGTTATTTTGTATTCAATCACCTTCAGGTCCAAGTTGTTTAAATAGGGGCAGTTGTAGCACCCCAAAATTTGCCTTTCCATTTTAGCAGCATTTGGCTTTTGTTTCTTTGCATTTTTGCATCTCTGCATTTGCATAGCATTCGTTCTTGAGACAAGGGATCAAGGTTTTCCCGTGGCTCAGTTTTCATCTCAATGCACGAACCTGAACAACAAGCATCAGAGGCTCTGGCATTTATTTTTCCCAGCAGTTGGGCGACCGATTTTTTTTTGCAGGGTATTTTCAGCTCAGAAAGTAGCATTTAGGCTATCGCAAGCATTTTCATGGTTAGGATATTCAAAAGCAAGTTTCAGAAGTTGAACAGAGCTCAAAACAGTTGGAAACAGACAAACAGGCAGATTTCCCTCCAAAAGGCGCCAAAATTCAAATTTTGGAGGTGTTAATCGATTAACACATATGGTTAATCAATTAACTAAGTCAAAATCAGGTCAAATCTGAAGTTTTGAAGGTGTTAACCGATTAACCTATATGGTTAATCGATTAACCAGTGCAGATTTTGCCTCTGCACGTGAATTTTCAATGCAAACCACTTTGGGGTCCAATTTTGGTCATGTGCAAGTATGATTTTCACTTGAGGAAGGATCTAGAACCTATTTGAAACTTGGTTAATTTCATTTTCCCTCCAAATGCCCATTCCTCATTCCAAACCAAATTTTCTAAACCATATTCCAAACCTTTCATTTGGATCCAAGCCTAGGTGATACTTAAGTGATCCACTCCAAACCAAAGGGAACTAATCACTCATAATTCACTCTCATTTTCAGAATTGATCTCACTCTCTCTCAATTCTATCTCAATCTCCAAAACCCTCACCAAAGCTCTTCTCATTGAAATCATTGATTCTTCATTGAAATCCTTGATTTCTAAGAGCTAAACCTTCATCCATTCTCTCCATTGAATCAATTTCTTCATCCAATTTTCATGCAAAATTGGATCTGAATCTGGAAGTGATTTTGGAAGTGATTATTTGGCTTATTTTGGATTGATCTTGAAGGATCTCCATTACTACTACAAGAATTGGTGTGGATCTTGAAGTATTCTGGACTTCTAGCATTGGATTTGTTCAATTACAGTTGAATCAACATCAACCGGAGCAAATCTCCGCTCCGAAGGTTGGATCCGAATCTGTTTTTAGTTTATTTGCCGAATCATGTGGATTTTCATCTTTGATTGAATTTTGGTTAATTTGATCCGATTGATTCATGATTTGGTTGTGTTAATCTATTCATATGTTGTTTGAATCATGCTTTGCTGGTTTAATTTCGTGATTATGTGATCATCCGGTTGATTGGATAAGTGCTTATTTGCTAAACATGCTGCTCTGTTGCTGTTTTTCTGCTGTTGGCACAATGTTAATCGGTTAACACATATGGTTAACCGATTAACCATTACAGATTTTCAATTTTTTCAAAGTTTTCAGAGTGTTAATCAGTTAACACATATGGTTAACCGATTAACCAGTTCAAATATTCAAATTTTTTAAACGTTAATAGTGGTTAACCGGTTAACGCCTGGTGTTAACCGATTAACACTGTGCCAGTGGGTCTATTTTCATGTTTTCTTGATTATTTGAGTATCATTTCACATCGAATCATCGTAGATCAATATGATGCATCAGGAGTGAAATGTTTTGGACATTTTGTCGCTCTTCTTGATTATTTAATCGAGATTTCTTCGACACGCGTGCTTGTTTTCCACTTGAATGCATACTCTTGTATATGTCGTTCAATGTGATGTTTATCTTTCGCTTGAGTGTTAGAGTTGAGTGGTCGAGATGCGCTTGTGGCGGCTGCTGCCCCGCACTTCTTTTCCTCCCACTTGTCTCCGATGATTGATAGTCGATGGTTGTAGAAGTTCACTTTTCCCGTTTTGTCTCATCCACTCTCTTTTGTGCTTGCATGTTTATGTTTGCTTGCCTTCTTGCATTTCTCTTTTGCATTGCATTCTTTTCTTGCTTCCAAGAGGTCGAGACGCGCTTGTGGCGGCTGCTTCCCTACACTATTTTCCTCCCTCTTTGCATGTTTATTTTCCATGTTTGCATCTCGTACTTGTGATTGAATTTATCTGGTGCTTTCTTGTGCTTTTTGCCATGATCCCCATAAGGTTCCTAGTCCCTCCGTTTAGGATAGGAGTAGGAGAGACATTAGGTGTTCAATCCAAGCATGCTAACATTAGGGTAGATGTTTCCCCTTTCAATCCTAACCTTAGGACCACTTTGCATGACAACGTTAGGGCCGAGTTTCCCTTAGACCTTCTATGCATCTCTCTCTTTCTCATCTCAAAACAATTCTAGCTCATCTAATAAATGCGATGAATGTTGTGCACTACGAGCCTTAAGCTACATGGGGAATGATGAGTGAGGGGTCTCATCTCGCTTGTCTAGAGTGTTTAGTGTATGTCCCGTTTGGGGGCGATACGCGACGCATTCGCTCCTATGTCATAGTCTTTAGTGCAACGTGAATCACAAACCGAATTAATTCACTTCACTAAAAAACACAAAACAAACTTCAAACTTTTTTATTTCGGGATTAATCGGAAACCTTTTTCGTAAAAATAGTGTTGTTAAGCTTCGGTTCTACCGCAAACAACCATCGTCCCTAACTGCTGGAACGAAGGTTTAACCCTACTCGGTTAAAACACTTAATCAACCTGTGGTTTCGTGTCAGCCTGAACTACATTTGCTCTGATTTCTCATATCAGATGAGAACACGTAGGCACAAGACGACGATGTCTTGGCGAGCAACCTTCCCCTCTCTCTCCGTAGTTAGCCGAACTACGCTGACTTTGACTTTCCCATTGCACGAGGGAATACGTAGGCATAGAGCGGCGAGGCTCTGCCGAGTCTCTTTTCTTTTCTTTTTATCCTGTAAGCCTGTAGCTAGATAGTTAAACACACCCTTAGATAGACAACAAGCGTGTATCCCATCGAGTACGACAGACGTGAGGGGTGCTAATACCTTCCCCTTGCGTAACCGACTCCCGAATCCAGGACTTGGTTGCGATGACCTCGTCTTTTCCCTTTTTTGTTAGGTTTTTCCGATCGTTTCCTTTCCTTCTCTTTGGGATAAATAACGAAAGGTGGCGACTCTTCTGTTTTCCGCCGGGTTTTTTTTCGCAGTTGCGACAGTAATCAGTTAGCTTGTTGCAACTATCAGATACAGTTACTTCCGGAGATTTTGTCCCAATAACAAGTTTGTAGTTCTTTTTTATGGTTGGAAAATTTCCGGGTTCCTTGGTATTCAACCGTCTTTTACCTTGATTTTTTGAAAGTCGTTCACTTTTCACCCATTCAGGTCTAAGTCGCTTGAATAGGGGCAGCTGTTGTACCCCAAAATTTGACCAACCCTTTTCTTTTACTTGGCTTATGTTTTATTTTATTTTAGCATTTGCATCTGCATAGCATTGGCCTTAATAGGGGATCAAGAAAGGTGTGTCATTCAAGAGAAGAGTCTCCTTTGATCTCAAGCTTAAGTAAGAGTGTTTATTCAGATCATCAAGAGTGTTTACCATCATCATGAAGTTGCCAGTGCTCCTTGAAAGGAAGGATTGATCTGTGTTGATTGTCTCCTATCTTGGGGGTCAACAGAGGATCATTAGAGGTTCATAAGGGCATTGTTCTGAATAGAATATGTTTTAGAAGCTCATTGAGTGCTTTGGAAGTCATTGTGGAACTTTCCTAGGCTTTATTTCATCTGTAAGAGGTCACAGGCAAAGGATGTGAATCTAGGGTTTCATCTGGTCAACTCAAGGTCAACTGTGAACTTGAGGGGGTTCAAGACTTGGTTCTAAGTCATTGAGGCCAGGGGAAGTTGTCTTGAGACATTTAGGATGTCATGTCAAGTTCAAATCAAGGATAATCAAGAGTTCAAGGAGTTACTAAATTAGGGTTTCAGAGGATTTCAGTATAAAATCCCCTTCTTTAATGCCTAACTTATAGGATAACTTACCATATGATACAAGTTCAATATCATTTTCATGCCAACATGAAACTTGTAGGGAATGTTCTTAGCTTTATTTTGAGTACTAGAACTCATTCATTGAGTGTGTAGAACTCAAGTTATGATGCCAACAAGTTAGAGGTCTCAAATGAACTTATTTTTGGTCAACTAAAAGTCAACTCACTTCCAAGGCACTTTTGACCTAGAATCAAGTTTCTCCTCAACTTCAAAATGAACATGAAACTTGTTCCTCATGATCTTAGCTTTCCAAAAAGTCCTAGAAGTCCTTGATATCATTTGTAGAGCTCAAGTTATGGACCTTACAAGGCAAGGGTATTTTGGGAAAGTTTCATTATGGGTCATTTGTTACATAGGTCATTTTCATGCACTTGTGCACACCAAATAAACTTCCAACCAACATGGAATTTGCTCCTAGAGACCTCATTTTAATTATAGAACTCAAGGGTCATTTGAATCATGGATGTATATGGACATGTGGGGAGATTTTCAAGTGTAATATGGATTTTTAAGCATGGGTTGAATTTGGCTTGTTATAGGTCTTAATTTTCACTCATTTTGATTCAATTCATACCAAGGCAAGATCATGAGAAGATTACCACATTTGAATGAGTACCAAATGCGTGGAAACATATCCAATTTCATGTTTCTTCATCAAAAAGGTTTAATTTCAAACTCACAATGTGGATCAAATTAAGGGCCCAATCCAATTCAGTTGCAAACTACACCTCATATGCTGCAGATTAGGGTGATTTTCATGAGTGAAGCAAAGTAAATCACGTGTGCATGAGCAACTTACTTTTTTGGGAAAAATTTAAAATCTCCAAATTGAGGCTTCATGGGCCTGCAAAACCATTTCAAATCCATCATATATAAACTATGAGCTTGCCCTAGAAGCTCAGAATGCGCATATGGAGCCAGAGAGAGCATTTTCAGATTCAAAATTCTCATGAAATTTCCAAGTTCGAATTCTTCTTTTCTCTGCAAATCAAGTGCAATTGAAGCCAAATTCATCTTTCTAGGAGCATTTGGAGTGAGGTTGAAGCAAGAGAAGCAAGCTTGCACGCCTGAGAAGAACCAACAGAGTTGCTCCATTCAGTAAGTTTCCAATCCATGATTCTCTCATTCTAGACCATGATTTAGGCTCATATTGGTTGCATCTGAAGCCCTACGTTGAGTAGGCCATGTTTGCATAGTTGTTGTTCATGTTTGGTTGAGTTTTCAGTTGTGCATCTCAAACTTCAAGCCTTCGATTCTCTCATTTTGTGAACCTTATTAATGTTGGATTTGGAACCCTTGCAATGAGATCTTTCCATTGGTACCATTTTTGTGGTTGTTGATTGAGATTTTTTCTCTGAGCTTCGGTGAGCTTCCCGGAGAAGACGACCGGAGCCCTAGCTCCGACGTCTGGTTATTTTCTAGTCAGATCTGATGTGGATCTATGTTGAATCTTTGACTGGATGTGTATTGGCCTCTTATTTTCTTGACCATGTCCATGTGGCTTGTTGACTCCACGTCCGTTTAATGAAACGGGGCGTTTTGGTGAGTAAACTGAGTCTGGGTGGATTGGGCTTGAATTGATATTCTCCCCCTCATTTGGAGCCCAATACGCTTTCAACTATTTTCCTTTGCTTTCTGTTTTTACTTTCTCACCTCCCTTGCATTTCCATTTTATTTTATTTCATATTATTTTCTGCTTTGGTTTTTAATTATTAAAAATAGCTCCATTGGTCAGAAAATTCCATAAAAATTATTTTCCTTCATTGCAAAGCTTTATTTAATTTTTCATGATTTTTAATTCTAATTTTATTTTTGTTTCCACTTTTATTTTAATTTTACAAGTTGAGGTGTTTTTAATGTTGTCTTTGGTTGATCACATACAATTGAACCCCCAATTCAAATCTCCAATGACCATGTCCTCTCCCTCACCTAGGTAAGGTATTGAGACACTCTTGAGGATGATTTTGGTCAATGGTTGATCATTTTTTGTTTGACTTTGAGTTGGTTTTGTTTGACCCTCGATATTAATTCAATAAGGTGGAACACCCTAGTTGATCAAATCGTTTGGTGATGCCTTGAATTGAATTTGGCTTTAATACTTTGGCCTCTGTTTGCCAACATATTTTTTGCTTTGGGAATTTTATTTGGCATTTGTTGAACTCTTCTTCTATTTTTGGTGAAGCTTGCAAGTCAAGTCATCCTAGATGAAGTTCATATAAACTAGTTGACCTAGTTTCATTGGGAAATGACTTTGATGGATCCCATGAGCACCTTATGAGCTTTGATACTCATTCATAACATGATTAAGGTGCTGGTTTTGAATTTATAGGTCATACACTTGTGTAGTTTGTGTTGCAAGTCACTTTGGATTAGGGCATTCCACTTGGTTTTAAGTGTTGATGATGAATGGAACTTTGGTTCCTTCTCTTGCTTTGACTTGTAAAATGCTTTTGCTTTGCTTCCATTTTGGTTTTAGCATCTTTTTCTTGTGCTTTTTCTTTTTCCCTTTGGCTTGTGATACTCATTCAAAGCAATTTGGTATCCTTTTTTCATACTTTAAGTTTGCTTTGAATGAGGGATCACTTAGAGAGCTTGTTTGTTCTTTCTTCTTGCATGATCAATGTGTTGTATTTGGTTGAGATATTTTTTATGTTGCTTGCTACCCAAGCCTATTCTCCCATCTCCATTTTGATCATGGCTTCTCCTTTTGCTTTGGTGTTTACCTTTTGGTTTTAGTGATTGATGCATGAATGGTTGTAGGAGTTGAAACTTCTCCCATTTCATCTCACTTTTTCTTTGACTTGCTTAAGTCATTTTGCCTTGATCTTTTGTTGGCTTTGCATATTTTGCATCTTGCATATCATATTTTCATTTGCTCTTAACTTGTTTAAGTCAACTTCATCTCTTTCTTACATCTTATTTGTGATTGATTTATCTTGTGTTTTCTTGGTCTTTTGCCATGATCCCTTAGGATTCCTAGTCCCTCCGTTTAGGATGGGAGTAGGAGAGACATTAAGTGTTCAATCCGAGCATGATAATATTAGGATAGTCTTTTCCCCTCTTATTCTCAATCTTAGGAGCGCATTGTATGATAACATTAGGGTTGATTAGTTTCCCTTTAGAGTTCGTGTCTTCTCTTCTCATCTCAAAACTTATTCAAAACATCTAATAAAGGATAATAAGTGTTGTACGCTACGAGCCTTAAGTACTTGGGGAATGATAGTTGGGGGGCTTCCTCTCAACTGTCTAGAGTGTTTAGCATATGCCCTTTAGGCGATATGTGACGCATTCTCTCTCAAGTCATAGTCTTTAGTGCAACATGAGTTACAAACTTAACTCAATTCACTTCTTCTTTAGAAAACACAAAACAAAACATCAAACCTTTTTATCCTTCGGGATTAATTGAAAACCATTTTCAGAAAGAGTGTGTTAAATCTTGGTTCTACCGCAAACAGGTAATGCCTAAGTCTCCAATGGTCGAGCAACAATACACCTAACTGCTAGAATGAAGGTTTAACCCTACTCAGTTAAAACACTTGAACCAATATGTGGTCGTGTCAACCCGAACTACGTTTGCTCTGATTTCTCGTGCCAGAAGAGGATACGTAGGCACAAGACGGCGATGTCTTGGTGAGCAACCTTTCCCCCTTCACCCGTAGTCTTTCGAACTACGTTGACTCTGACTTTCCCATTGCACGAGGGAGTACGTAGGCATAGAGCGACGATGCTCTATTGAGTCTCTTTTCTTTTCTTTTGTCCCTGTGGCCAGCCTTATAGATTAACACCCTTTTAGATAGATAACAAGTGTGGATCCCGTTGAGTACAACGAACGTGTGGGGTGCTCATACCTTCCCCTTGCGTAACCGACTCCCGAACCCAAGACTTGGTTGAGATGACCTGTCTTTTCCCTTTTTTGTAGGTTTTCTCTGATCGTTTCCTTTCCCTCTCTTTTGGATAAATAACGAGTGGTGACGACTCTTCTCTCCTTGTCGGCCCCTCTTCGCAGCGATGCAACAATAAGATCACATTCATGTGCCTGTTCGACACTCTTGCTTATCGAAGATTCTTCTTTGATCCTGGAATAAAAGGTGAAGGCACTAATAAATATTTCAAGGTCAATGTATGCTACCCAAAGTTACTTTATGACATCCCCACTTTGGAAGAGGAGTCTGTAGAAGATCTTTCTTTTGGGAAAGGCTGCTGATGTGATTACCTATGCACCTTGACTACTCGGGTGTGTTCTTTCCTTTCTCTCACTCTTATTTAATAGTTATGTTCTTTCATTGAGGATAATGCATGTTTTAAGTGTAGGGGGAGAGAAACATTTCTTTATTTTGTTTTATTTGCTTTGTTTTGGTTTTGTTCTTAATAAAAAAATAATCTTTTTTTTACTTAGAAGCACAATGCATCTTTTGAAATTTTTAGGCCATAGACTGATTTGAGTTTAGATTATGGAGACTTGGAAAAAATTCATAAGATCGGTACCGTTTTAACACCTTAAGTCTCCTGAATATGGGAACCGTTTTAAATACTTGTTATGTCATAGCCTTGAGCTTTCATCCTTTAATAGCTCCTAAGTAGTTTATCTAGCAGTCAGTACCATCTAAAAATCACACACTAAGTAATTAAGCTGATGCAAATAAGTGAATGATCATGTGCTTAATAATAAATCTAAATAGAAATCTGCATTTTAAGTTAGGTGAGCCTCACCCGGTCGCTTAGACTAACGGTTGTGAAACCTTCACAAAACAAAAAAATGGTTAATTTTGAATTATCGAAAAGATATAGATCATAGTCACTAACAAGCTTATTTAACACGTGTGTGAATAGATAATAGGCTTAATGTGATTGCATTAGAATGAAAGAGAGCAAAAAGGAGGATGAGTAAGTTAGGCTTAAGCATAATAACATGATTCAAATTGGTTTGTATAGGAGGGAGGTTTATGACCGCACAATTGTGGATTTTTGTTCTTACAATATTCTTAGTATGCAAAATTAGTACCTATTGATGCTATCTTGACCGAAGAAGAGTTTGTAGCCTAGAATGAGTATCTGAATGCTATTGTTTTTCATGAGTCTCGATACTATTTTGCTCGGAGTGCAAAAGTTCAAGTGTGGGGGAATTTAACTAGTGCATCTTAACGCACATTCTCTTATATTTTTACTTAGGCATTTCCTTAGTTTGTTTTGTTTATTTTACTGTTTTATTATGTTTTTAGAATTAAGTCTTTGTTTTTCTTTAATCTATTTCCGCATCTTATTTTCAGCTTTAGCGGTTATTTGATATTTGTCTGCTGTTTGGATCATAACTAGAGCTATAATAATCAGATTTACATGTTCTAGTAGGCGTTGGAAAGCTAAGACAGAGAGCTATAACTTTCATGTTTCTGGAAGAAGCTGATTCAGAGTGTAGAAGGATCAAATAATTCGTTGAACTAAGGACCCGAAATCTGTCATTAGAAATATTTAGTTTTGGGCCGGGTTTTTTATGTTTTTCGACCCAGTTGGGTTATAACTGGATTTTGTGATGCTTCCCTATACCTAGTAGAAGTCGTGCTAATGTTTATTACCTTCTTTTCACAATTTTAATTTTCTTTTTGCAATTGTAATAGAGAACTAATTCTCACAGGAAAATCCTGTTGTGTACAGTTCCATCGCTTTGAGGTTATTCTAATACCAATTTAAATCAGATTTCTTTCAATCATTTTCTATGAAGTCATTTTCTTAACTTGATTGCAATTGTTTGCTTAATTCAATTGCTATTCATAGGATAAAATTGATTAAATTTGATAGTATGCATGCTTCTAAATTTATTTGCGTGTTATCGTTTGTTTAATTGGTTAACTCGTCATATTCTTAACCGTTTGCTTAATTCGGAAAACAGGAACATAATTCATTTGATTTTGATAAGCGCTTGTCTAATTGGTCTCATAATTGAATACCCAAATTTTACCCTTTAGATTCTTTGATCTTTTGCATATCATTCTAGGTCTGTCATTTTGCATAACTAACCAGGTTTCCAGACTCTTTGTTTGCTTTATTTCTTTTGTGAATCAGGGTTTGATTTCAGGAGCTTCAAATGTAGGAATTAGGATTTTGGACAAGAGTTTGTCTGATGAGATGGATATCCTCTGGTTAGAAATTATTTCTTCCAATTATTATACTCAAGTTCAAGGCAGAAGTGTGGGGTTTCCAATTGTCATGAGCAGTGCCTATCAGAGGTTTATCAAGGCACGAATTTAATTATATGAATACCCACAAGGGTGTAGTTTGTTTAGGTTTCATCAGTGGTTTTGACCGGTTTGATCCTGAATCAGAATTTTGGAATATTAGGGTTTCTCACGCATGGTGTCTATGATCGACAAGTGACGTTCAGTTGAGTCTTTTGAGGCTAGCAGGTTATGTATGTATGCACAGTCTTATGTCATTTGGATGTGATCTTTTAGGGCTAGCAGTTGAGTTGCGTGCAGGTACTGGTTGTGTGGTTCAGGTTTTTGTCATTGATTCCAAGAGTTCTAACTAGTTATTCGGTCCATATCCATTCTTTCTAAATTCATATTTGTTATCCATTTTCCCTTTTCAAATATCTAGTTCAATTATCTATTTTTCATTTTATCCAAATTTCTCTTTCAATCCACTTCTTTCAATTCTTTCATATCCATTTTTTATTTTAGAACCAACTAACCCTTTAACTTTCTTTTTTAAAGGTCATTAATCTTTAAATCCATTTTTCAAACCACTTATCCAGTTTAATTAGATATCCATTTTCTTTCTAACCATTTTCATAAATTATTCATAATTTTCAATCCATATTTTATTCAAGTCCATAAACCCATTCACTATTACAACCATTGCCAAAAATCACTACAACAAAATGCCTTGCTTTTAAAATTCACCAAATAACATGTGGAAGCCTATTTACACAATAAGAGTCATTGTCCATTACATTACAAACTATCAAAAGTTGTACAAAAATAGAAACAATCCATATATAAAATTTAAAAACTTAGTCCATATCCAACAAAAAAATCCCATTTATATTAATTCATTACAAAAAATAGTAACTAAAGAAAAAGAGAGTTACTAGCGCTGGACAGAAAATTAGAGAACCGGTCCAATCCGACCAGTCCGTATGGCCCATGAAGAAGCGGTTCAGTTGGTTCGGTTTTTCGGTTTACCGGTTTGAAAAATGTTGGATTCACATGGTTTCGGTTGGTCGGTTTCGGTTGGTTATTTTCAATCCAGTGAAATCCAAAACTGACCGCTACTATTCCCAATTCAAAATTTCTCTACTCGTGTGTGTCTACTGTCTAGGGTTTCACTTTCACTTTCACCCTCTACAACAGAACAACATCGTGTGTGTCTAGGGTTTCACTTTCACTTTCATCCTCTACAATAGAACAACAACAACAACAGAGCGCGGATCAAGCCTAAAAGTCTCTCAACCTCAAGCTAACACCATCACCACCACGGAACACTTCACCGCCAACACCGACCTGTCATGTAAATGTTTATGCACTCATCTTTGTTATCTTTCTCTTTCACTCCATTTCTCAATCTCTCAATCTATATTTTTTATTTATTCAAAAATGTTGTTGTTCATGCCATTTTTCCTTATTGTTTAATTTGTTTTGATTATTGGGAGATGGAACATGGAAAAGGGAACTTGCAAGGAACTGAAGAAGGAAGTTTGCAAGGAGCTGAAGAAGGGAGCTTGCAAGGTGCTGAAAATGCTAGTTTGCAAGGGTTGAGTCAAGGTATGTGTTTGTGTTTAAAAGTGTTACCTTGTTTAGTATGTCAAAATATAGGATTGATTCTTTTAGTTTACCCAAATATTTTCAGTGCTGGAACATCCTGTTTCCCATGCTGAACCTACACAAGTAGAATCTGCACTTCCTCACGTTCCCCCTGATAGGAAAAAAGACAAGTTAATGCTAGTGGAACTAGGAAAACTTCCTCTGTTTGGTTAGACTTTAACATTTTACCTGATGAACCTGAACCAATAGCTGCGTGTAAACATTGTCACAAAAGATACCGATGCGACCCTAAAACACATGGAACATCCAACATGTTAGCTCACTCAAAAGTGTGTCACAAAAACCCTAACCTTTTACAGAAATATCCCACACAAAGAAACCTTGTAAGTGGTGATGCTGGTTTTTTAGGTTCAACAAGCCAAAGGTTCAATTCTCAAGCATGTAGGAAGGCTATTACTTCCTTTTTTATTCTTGATGAGCATTCCTTTAGAGTGGTAGAGGGTGAGGGTTTTAAGAAACTATGCAAACAACTACAACCACAAATTACTATCCCTTCAAGGAGGACTGTTGCTAGGGATTGTTTTCAACTTTACCTAGCCGAAAAGTTAAAACTTAAAGCCATTTTTAAATCTGATTGTGCTAGGGTTGCACTAACCACAGATTGTTGGACTTCAATTCAAAATCTTAGTTACATGGCCATAACTGCACACTTCATTGACAATGCATGGATCTATCATAAAAAGATTATTAGTTTTAGTTTAGTTCCAAATCACAAGGGTGATACCAATGGTAAAAAAGTGGAAGATGTTTTGAAGGAATGGGGGCTTAGGAAAGTGTCAACAATTACCCTTTACAACGCAACATGTAACGATGTAGCTGTTTCTTACTTGGGAAAAAGACTTAAGAGCAAGAATTCTTTAATTGGTGTCGGGAGTTTTTTGCATATGAGGTGTGTTGCCCATATCTTAAACTTGGTTGTGAGAGATGGACAAAAAGATCATGAGTTGTCTATTGAAAGTGTTCGCGATGTTGTTAGGGTTGTGAGGTCCTCACCACAAAGAGCTTTGAAGTTTAATGAATGTATAGAAATTGTAGGGATAACATGTAAAAGAAAACTTGGCCTTGATGTTTCCACACGATGGAATTCCACTTACTTGATGTTGGATGCTACTGAGAAGTTCCAAACAGCATTTGATGTTGGAAGCTGCATGGAGTTTTTTGAACATTCCGGTCCACCTTGTTCTACTGATTGGGAAAAAGTTAGGGCTTTTGTGATTTTTTTGAAAACATTCTATGAAGCAACCAAATTGTTTTCATCTTCGCAAGAAGTATCGTTACATTTAGCCTTTCATAACTTGTCTGATATTTTGTGTAAGCTTCAAGAAGCATCCTTGAACATGAATTACTCCATCACTCTTCTCTGATTTCCTCGGGTGGCGTATTGGTGAGTTGTTCATTGCCGCTTCTCTTACCCATGATAGGTAAGATTCTGAAACAGTAGTGTTGTGGGGGCCTAGGGCAGTTACTCCCCTTGTGTGGACATAACGCCAAGCATGCGCAATTCGAGCCCTATAAGCGGGATTCTTCCTTTCCTCCAAGTAAAATTTTCTCAAAAAGTTTGGATCTGGTTCATCTTCCATGGGGTGCCCCAACTGTCGACGAGCCAGAATAGGATTATAGCTGATGCAACCATTGACGCTGATGAGCGGTATATTCGGGAAATCTCCACAGCTTTGGATCATGGCAATTCCTCCATACATAGGATCATACCATTTAATGTCTGAGTGTTTGAGCAATAGCAGCTTTTCTGTCCATGAGAGTCCATTTTGCTTATCCCAGATGGCTGGAATTTCTGACAAGTGCGAAATAAACCAATTGTGCAGGAGAACGGTGCAACATTCAATACGTCCAACCCCATAACGGTTCCTTCGGTGGAGGGTAAAGTAAGTGTCAGCCAGCAAGGTAGGTACAGGATTTTTGATCAAGAAAAGATTGATCGCATCTGCGTCCACAAAATCACTAGCAGTTGGGAACAAGAACAGTCCGTAAATAAGTAAAACTAGGATGGCCTCAAATGCTTCAGTATTTTGTGACAAGGCATAGCTCTGAGCTTTTTCATATAGGAACATAGCTGAAAATCCATACAATCCTCCCTTAGCACCCATATGAGATCGCACTTCGTCCAACTCCAAATACGCGGCCTCTGCAATTGCTCTTTCATTAGGAGTCCCTTCCCTTCCAGAAAATGGACTAGGAGTAACGCCTACTCCCATTAGGGCGGGATACTCTTCCAAAGTTGGTAGCAACTGATAATCTGGAAACGTGAAACAGTGATAGGTTGAATCATAGAATTGCACGAGTGCGGATAACATCTCTTCATACACTTGAACTTCCAGCAATGACAACATGTTCCCATGTCTTTCTCTGAATGCCTCGGGGTCTTCTACTAAACTTACCAGTTTCTTCAAGTTCTCCAATCTCGGTCTTCGGAACACAACCTTTTCTTTCTTTCCAGAATCCATCCTATAATATCTGCAAAACAATCTTTAGTTCCTTGAATGTTTAAATAACAAGAATGCAAATGTAAATGCAAAAGTTTTATGGAACTCAAATTTACCAAAATATCCTTTCATTTCATTGATTTTTCAAAAGGGTATTACAAAAGATTTTAGTACATCTTACAAAAGCCCTAACATTACAACTCAATATGCTCTAAAAGAAAGTCCTCTCTCTTCTTGATTCTTCTGAGCTCTTCTTCCACCTGTGCTTTCTCAAGGATGAGTTTGTCTACCATAGCTTTCCAAGGAGTTGATTGATGGTTGGAATAAAATGCATCTTCCTGTGCCTTCCTCTTCTTGCTTGCAACTGCTTCCTCTTCTTTCGACTGAAGTTGTTTGTGGAGTTCCTCGTTCTCTTGCATAGCCACCTGATATTTGTACTTCCAGGATACCTCAGTCTGCTGTGACTTCCTCAGAGCAATCTTCAGCTTCTCTTCCTCAGACATGAAAATCAACGGTTGTTCTTCTATTAAGACCATAGGCTTTTGTGGAGGATAAGGCATTTTCAACTGAATGGCCCTCTTTCGGACCCATTGGAGATAAGGTTCAAAAGAGATGCAGTTAGGTCTTCCCAAGTCCTCTTTTCCTTTCCTGTGTATATGCCCCCATGCTTTGAGAATTTCATCTTTTAATTCCGAAACTCCTATGAAGAAAATACCTTCTACGTGAGCACTGCAAGGTTTGTCTTTCCGTGGATAACCAAATTGTCGACGAGCAATCACAGGGTTATAGTTGATTCCCCCATTCGTACCAAGGAGAGGTATATTCCCGAAGCTTCTACAACTATCAATGATTTTGATTCCATCGTAACTACGGCTGT
Organism: Lathyrus sativus; assembly: GCA_963859935.3. NCBI lineage: Eukaryota > Viridiplantae > Streptophyta > Magnoliopsida > Fabales > Fabaceae > Lathyrus > Lathyrus sativus. The sequence continues at coordinate 282,385,164 of OZ012736.1, forward strand.
ACCAGTCAATATCGGAGTGAGTAAGAGCCATAATATTTTCAGACCACCATCCTTTTCTCCAAAAAGTATGGGCTTTGGGTAGATGAGAAACAAACCATTTATACAACAACGGAACACAACAGACGATCATCCCTCCTTTGTGAAGATTTCTTAGATGAACAGAGTGGTAAGCATCAGCTAGTAGAGTAGGTACTGGATTCCTCTTCAAGAATATTTTGATGGCATTGAGATCCACAAAGTTGTCAAAGCTCAGAAACAGAAAGATCCCATAAATAAGCAAGGCTATAATAGCCTCAAAATCATCCATACTCAAGTGATCGGCATAATACTGAGCTTTCCCAATCAAGAATTTTGCAGTCAGCCCAACGATCCCTCCTTTAGTAACCATGTTCTTCTGAATGTCTACCAACCCGATACGTGCGGATTTAGCAATCTCTTCCTCTTTAGGGTCCTTCTCCATGACGGGAAAAGGAGATGCATCAAGGATGGGTAACCCAATCAGACAGGAATACTCTTCAAGTGTCGGCACTAACTGATAGTCAGGAAATGTGAAGCAGTGATAAAGTGGGTCATAGAACTGGAGTAATGTGGAAAGGAGTCCCAGATCTATTCTTTTCTTCATTCTCAGTAGAGACAACAAATTCCCGTACCTACTCTTGAACCCTTCTACATCTGTGATCAGAGTGCTCAACCTTTCAATCTCATCTACATTAGGTCTTTTGTAAGTGTACTTTATAGTTTTCTTTTTTCCATTGTCCATGATGTTCCTGATATTTTATAAATAAAAGACTCTGAGTTCCATAAAACTTTTATGACATGATGTTTATGGATGCATGAATGCACAAACACAGGTAATCACATATTCACAGATTCACATAAGTAAAAAGACAAGGTTTTGGGTTTGGATAATGAAAGAGGAGTCGAGGTCTACCCATCCCAAAAGGTATGTATTAGGGCTTTTCTTTGCTGTAGAACAAGGTTCTAAAAGAGTTCCCAGAGTCCTCGATCCATCTTTCGGATATTATCAATTTCCCGAATACTCAGTAGTCGATAATATTCTCAAGAGAATCTCGTCCGAGTGTAGTATCGCGTATCAACTATTTTGGAATTACTCCCTCATAGTCATCACACTACATCCTAATAAGGCCAAAGTGGGGAAAAAGGTATCTAAAGGTCCTCAGTGTCATGGGCACCTATGTAGAAAGTAGCATTGTTTTCACGAATACTCGATCAACAATACTAACTCTCAAAAGGGCCTCCACTGAGCGGTGATTTTCTCAAGTCAGCTTGGTCGGGAATCTATTCCCTATAAGCCTTCTTGAATATATCACCTTCCTATCATAAGTACGCTTGAGCACGGGTGTAGTGCTGTCTTACCACTTCAAGTTCCCCAAGCCAACAGTGCACAAATATATATACAAGTATTCACAAATAGCAATTAGTCAAACAAAATAGGTTGAACCCTCAAAATAAAAGCAAGTAAGCAATTTCCCCAGTGAAGTCGCCATTTCTGTTGCGGTGAAAATTGGATATCAAGCTATTGATTAACTTGAACCTTATTTCTTTTACAACCGATCTTTAATTTATCCAAAGGAAAGGTCTCAAGAAAGAAAAACCTTTTTCGCGATGTAAACAACGCTAAGAGATTCGGGGATCGGGGGTTGGTTATATCTAGGGAAGGTATTAGCACCCTAAATATCTGTAGTACTCTACAGAAACCTTTTGTTCGATTGCTTGCTAAGTTTGTGAATTCTACTATGGTTTGGGATAAGGTAAAGTAAACAAAGGCCTAAGTGGTTTTCTAAGTTTGCTCGCAAAGACATCGCATCTTCTGCCTACGTATCCTGACTAGGATAGAATCAGAGCAATCGTAGTTCACCTCACGAGGGAAAAGAGCACTTAATGACAATCAAGATTCAAAGGGGGAACAAACATGACTATATTTGTGTGGAGTTTGACAAAACTCCCTAATCTAAATTGTAGAAGGGGAAAGTAAGAGATCATGACGATGACTCATACGCAGAGTTGACGAACTCTTTCCTAGGGTTCTAGTTGAAGAACGCTCCTAGTACGGGTGGGTCTTTTAGACTTTAAGAAAAGCCTAAGGATTCTAATCTAAGGTTGAAAATGACTTAACAAAGTCAAGGGTGTGATTGAATAAGTTATCCATGACATCGAGGGTCAAATGGACAGACCTTCCTTTGGAGGGAGACTGGGGAAATAATCAGGTGAAAGCTAACGAGCTTCATCATTTGGGAGAAAAGAAAATAAATGCTAAACAAGATAAAAATCAAGATAAAGCATATTCATGGTGACAACCAAGTAAACAATGAGAGATGGTAAAAATGAAACATGAAGGTAACAGTTTAACAGATGAAATAATCGATACTACGATGGCAGTTCGCACTTGATGAAAATCAACAGATGAAAATGGTAAAAACCAAGAAATAAATCCTAGCATGTTAACTAACATGTATGAGCATGGATTCAAACAAGTTTCAAGAAAAATATTGAAAGGAAACACATACACATTTATCTGCAATTACATAAACGATCGCGAAAACGCGCACACTTGTACATAAACAAACTGGGTGATAAAAAATTCAAACATGAAAAATAAAGGCATGGCATGAAATTACACATTAATACGAGCACAACGAAAAAAGAACGGACGAAAAATGATGAAAAACGAGTGAGATACGAATTTTTGAAATTTACATGAAAAATCACAAAAATGGATAAAAGAGTTGCCCTCCTCAGGGGTCGAACTCAAGAACAAGGGGTGAAAGGCGCATGGTCATACCACTGGGGTGGCTATACATCCATTGATGAAGCCACCCCTAATTAATTATAAGGGCAAAATGTGCACCAGGCTGGGCAAAAAAACACATAACTGGCATTTACGTTTTATATCGTATCTCCCTAACCGTTTATCGAAACGAAACAAATTTTATATGGATTTGGGGTAGAATTGAACAAGGAACATGATGGTGGTGGTCATTTTTGAAAATTCTCACTGTGGTGCAAAACCCGATAGCAGATGTTCTTAATGTGTAATGAGATGCATTTTCATGTAGATGCTATGATACACTTGACCTCAAACCAAAACAGCTATGCACACATCACAGGTAAGTAAAAATGAGTGAATCCAAATTAACTTTATGGTTAAAATTGAACTGTTATGAAAAGTCATGTGTAATTTGCAAAAAAGTGACATAAGTGATATGCATGATTTGAGGTATCTCAGTTTCAAAGCAAAAATGGATCATGACAAACTTCCATACACCTTTATTACATGTTTTTGAGTGAGTTTAATTGAAAAACAAAGGTCTGTACTGACTGTGTAGTGTTTTGGTATTCATCATGCTCATTATGTGTTCATGTGCATTATGTGGTGTGTGTTTGTGTTCAAATGGTTTTAAAGTCTTTTGATCATACACACACATTACAAATGACCAATGTAAGCTGTTAGAGCAAGCAAATCAATTCAAAACAAGATAATGCAAAAACTGGTGTGTGCTATGTCACTTTATGATGAAAATGAGCATTTGAAGAGTGAGATTTAGGTGCATCCAGTTTTGATGCAAAATGATCATGTCCACATCTTAAAAATGTTTAATGTGAAGTGTGTGTGATGTAGTTTGAGTGAAAAAAGAGTTTATGCAAAAAGTAGCTTGATGTATGTTACTTTTGTGAAGAAAATGTATTTTGAAAGGTGAGTTTTGATGTTTTCAAATCAACTCAAGTGTTTTCAAACCATGGTAAACACACCTACAGCTTTCAAACATAATACAAAATGATGTTATCATCTCAAACAAACTTGGTACAAACAGAATATGACAATGGTATGGTGAAATGCCAAAATGAAGGTAAATTGCATTTTGAAGTGAGTAACTTGTTTCAAACAGTTTTCAAACAAAACAATCATGCAAACACAATGCAATAATGATATGGAAAGAGCTCATGCAGTGAGTAGTGCTCAAATCAGACTGTGGTGAGTTATGGCATGTGAAATGCAAAATTGGCATAAATGATGAGCAAGCATGATGACAGTTTGTTTTTTAAATCACAAAGAGATCAAAGCAGATCACACATACATGTCAAATATGTCATATCTAATGAAACTAGGCATGCAAGAAAGCTCAAATTCATCTGCTGCAAAAATTGGTGTCTTGACTGTATTTTGGTAAAAAAGAAGGTGCATGAAGAATGCAATTCTTGTTTCTAAGCATATTCTTGTTAAATGATTCACATACACAGCATAGGCATATGGTTTAGAGAATGTTGATGCAAAGATTGGACAAAATGCACATAGATTTATGAAAATTATATGTTGAGTGAAAAATGGTAAAAATGCATTTTGAGAGGTATAGATCATGACAGTTTGTTTATGAGCCAAATGATGATGCAAACACACTTCAAATGATTGGTATGAGGTGTTCCAAAGATTTTTTTAGTGAAAAACCAACTTATGCAGAAAGTAGCTCATGAGTTGCTTAAATGTATTTTCAAGTTCATGCCAAAATGCAAAAGTGAGTTTTATGCACAAATTGGTACAAGTAAAGATGCACACAACCTTCAAATGCTCTTTTAAAGATGTTCAAAGGATAAGAAAGTTAGTTCTAATGTTTATGTAGAAAGTGACAAGTTAGTGGTTCTTGTGATGTCTAAAGTGCATGGCAAATGTGAAAATGGGTGTTGTGCACAAATTGGCAAAATTAAACACACAGACAACTTTCAAATATGCATCCAAACATGTTCCAATTATAACCAACTGACTTGCAATGTTTATGAAAAAAAAATGGAATGCCAACTGTCTTTGAAGTTCTTTTACAGCAGGTGAAAGCATCATGGGATAATGGAAAGGTTTTGAAGTATGTTCATAATGCAGTGATGATAACATTTCCAAAAGATCAAACAAACACAATAAGAGCAACATGACCTAGATTACTAGCTGACCTGTTTTGACAGAAATTGGTTAAGTTTCATGTTTTTGGCAAAAGTGTATATGATCAAGAAATCAACAACATGAGCAACATATTAGTGACAATAAAACAGTTAACAAACCAAAACTGTCATAACCAAGTAGAATCAGATCAATCCATCCTCACCATGATATTTCCAACTGCTATTGATACAAACAAACCTCAAATGTGTGCATACTGTTTTTTTTTAATTCTTGGCTGCAACAGGGCAATTTTTAAAAGAATGGAGCAAGAAATTATATACTCTTTACACCCACCACATACACATACAAACATGATAATCAACTAGACAAAACAAGCAAGCTGTAGTTTCTATGATTTTGACCTTCTAGTATGCATATGCAATAGTAAGTGACAACAAGCAAGAATGATTTCCATGACATGATAATGGATGGAAAGGGCTAGATACTACATACCTTTTGTAGTCAAGCTTGAGCAAGCAAAAATACTCCTAGAAAACCAGAGATCCCTTTGAATGCCCTTCTTGCCTTGAATTTGCACTTTTGATCAAAATACACTTATGATGCCAATGGAAGAAATAAGAGTTGTTGATGGTTCCTAGCAGCTTGGAAAGTTGAGAAATGTCATTTGTGAGGTGTTAGAGTGGTTAGGATGCCAAGAATTTGCCTAGGACTGGTTTTGGTGATTTTTGTGGCTTTTGGTCAAAGTATGGTAGGTAAAAGTTTGACTTTTTGATTCATGAGATTTTTGGGTGATTCAAAAGGCTAGACACTTTCCATATGACATTTAGAGAGTGTATGGATGGTTGTTGGAGTGTTGGAAAGGCTAGGAATGAATTTGGGCAGATTTCACTTCATGACCACTTTGAGTGTTTTTGTGAATTTTGTGATTTTTGAGAAATTGAAGCAAGATGAGAGAATTGTGATGACAGAGGTTATTTGTGGTTTCTATCAGATGAATTGTGTGTGGAATGAGGTGAATGAGACCTCCTTTTATAGGAAAAGAGATTGAGGTGCTTTCTAGAGACCTTTCTTCACCATGAAGCAAGCTTTGATATTTTTTGATCCACCATCCCACTTGTTGGATTCCTTGGCCATTCTTTCTCCCAAAGGGCAAGTTAATTGATGGTTTTCTGATGCAAATGCAGGCTAGAAGCTTTGTAGAGTGGCTGGTTCAGATTTTGCTTTTACACCTCATGCTTGGAAAAGTCAAAAATGGCAACTTTCACTTTATGGCAATGAAACTTCAATCTTTAATTTTGTGACACTTCTATGCATAACTTATGATCTAACATGCCACACATATTCCATATATCAGTTAGAATGAGTTTGACAAGCTGAAGTTGGCCCAATTGGATGGAAGAGATGATTTTGCAATTTTGATCAATGTGGGACTAAAGTGTGAAATCTCCAACTTTGCACACATGTAACTTTATGCTCATAACTCCTCTTGAGATGTTCTAGTACAATTTAGAAAGCCCTCACATAGCTCTAAAACATTCATGTTTTCATGAGTTTCAATTTCTCAAAGTAACTTGGCCAAAAAGCCCTCCAAATTTGCTAAAAATGAGCTTAAAAAGTGAAATTTTCCTATGTCTTTTTCCCTTCTTGAAATGAATTTGACCATAACTCAAAATCTTTGCATTTTCTGATCATGGACCACTTAGGGAATTTTGTAGGACTTGTCAAGAGCTTCCAAATTAGCTTTGAACCAACTCAATTGGATGTGTGGTTAAGGAGTTATGGTTTAGCCCTTTTCAAAACCCTAATTTCTCGATTTCTCGATTACTCCTTCATCCTTGATCCAATGGTAATGAAAATTGATATGCAAGTTCAATATGACATAAGGAACAACTTTGTTTCACAACTTGAAGTCCAATTCATAAAATTTGGAGAGTTGACTTTTCGGTCAACCGTACGATCGATCTGTGCCGACTGAGTTGCCTGTTGATATTCTAGACACCCTGAGACATTGACACTTCTTGAATAGACTTTGATAAGCTATATGAACTCCATGGGCCTCAATCCCACCATTAAAACATCTTCCAACATCAAAGTCAAACCACCGTTGACTTTTCACTAGTTAAAAACCCTAATCGGGGCCTCCTTACTGCACTGTTCTTGATTCTGAAATGATTTCTTCAAATTGACTTCTCATTTGACTTTGATATTATCTTTGATTTCATTCCATGATTGAATTGGCCCAAATCATTGGTTGATCATTCCTTGGTTGTTTGAATTTGTCGGTGCAAAAACCCTGATTCACCTGTAACTTGACAATAATGAACTTGCACTGATTTAGGGTTAGATAATTCATGATCATGCTTCTAAAATGATAATGAGAATCTAAGAGGTCAAAATTTGGGGTACAACAGTTGCCCCTATTTAAATATCTTCACTAGATGGGGGACGAGAGATGACAATCTTCGTTAAATCGTAGTGAAAGGTATTTAAATATAGATAACCAAAAATTTTGTCCCTTAGATCCGATGTCATGCTAAAGGACAAGTTATGATATGCCATGAATCTTACATGATGCCTTATGATGCTTGAATGCAAAACAACACATACATAAAAATAAGAATAAAAAGAACAGTAAACGACCAGTGACAAATGCGAGGACTCGACACTAGGGAAAACTAAATTGACAGTTCAGACATGACTGATAATATAAGAAGGAAAAGTTCACAAGGGGAAGAGACAACTCCAATAAAGATGACAATCTTATTGGAACAGAAGTACTCCACCGGGGAGAAGAATTGACTTCTACTGGGGAAAAGGATATACTTTTACTAGGGAAATGGAAAATTAATTCCATCTGGAAAAGAGAAGCAGACTTCACCGGGGAAGCGAAAGACTGGATACAACCTCACTGGGGATGATTAGATGAGGAACTTCCTATAGAGAAGAGTTCAAACGGGATCTTCAGGAATGGACTAGAAACAAGACTAAACACACACGGGGGATACTAGTGACGACTAGATCTCCGAGACTTGACTGGGAACATGGATCACTGGGGATATATCCTCAGCTTCTGTAAATAGTTCGCACAGTGCTGGTAATTACGAAACGTCCTGGGGAAATTGGTAACGACCAGAATTCCAAGTAATGCCAGTGACGACTGGTCTTTTAATGGTGATTGGTGACGACCAAATCAGGGTATCAATGACAATTGGTTATGAAACAATGCCAGTTACGACTGGATTTTAATGAAGATGGCGACGACCATGTTGGGGAATACCAATGACAATTGGTTACGAGGATACTAGTGATTACTAGATCTTAGCTAGGGTGTTGGTAACGACCAAAACAAAACAGATTCCAATAACGATTGGACTCTAGATGATAATACCAGTTACGACTGGGTTTCAAAGGGAAAAATTGGTGACAACCAACAAGATACCAATGACGATTGGATTTAGACAGTGCCAGTGACGACTGGACTTCATGGGGAGAGTTAGTAACAACTAACAAGATACCAATAACAATTGGAACAATACCAGTGACGACTGGGTTTCACGGGGAAAGGTTGGTAACGACCAAACCAAGAGGCGCCAATGACAATTGGACTTTTAAACAGTGCCAGTGACGACTGGACTTATACGTGGATTTGTTAGTGACGACTAACGAGATACCAATGACAATTGGATTTAGACAATGCCAGTGACGACTGGGCTTAAAAGGAAATAGATGGTGACGACCAAATGGGTGCCAACGACAATTGGTTTGAACAAAATGCCAGTTACGACTGGACTTATACTTAGAAATGAAGCAAGTAATAACTTAGACTTCACGGGGATTGATAGATGTCACCGACTCGGGGAACAACCGAATCACACTGATCCCATGATGAGGGGTGTACGTGGACTTGGGAAATAAACCCGAAGACCTACTGGGGAATAGAGCCTTAAGGTAGATTTTGCTGAGGTGAATTCAAACAGATGTCCAGAAATACTTCGCTGGGGAAAGAACCTTCATATCATCACAAGAAATCCTGAGGGATAATCTTCAATCTTGGTAACCATACATGGCCAAAGGACTTTTCGTCGCTCAGCTTGCTAGCATTTCATTGGGGGACGTAAGTTCTGACTGTGTACCAAGACTCCTGCTACCCTGAAGTTTCGGGGAAGTATGATTTTCCTCGAGTCTTTCCACAAGTTAAAACATTTTGTTAAATCTTTCCAAGTTACTTTTCGAAAATTTGGACTTTAATGCTTTCAAAAACAATCGTTGACTAACGAACGGTATTTTGCATAACAAAGAAAATAAGGAACTGATAATTTGCACAAGAAAGAAAGGCTCAAAAGGCTGATTTTATTTAAAGGATGAAATCTTGCAAATGACAATATTCCATGGAAATTTTATAAGTAAAATGGCAAAAGTGGATAAGGTTACATTGAATCCTGTGACCTAACTATCCCTAAAGACTAGAATTCTCCAAGATCCTTGCTTCTGACGAGAGCTGTTGAGATGAATCTTTGTTGAGTCTGCAGTGTTGATGACTTCGTCTGATGCGGCGAAACGCCTTTGTCCCTAATTTTTGCCTGGATCGTCCTTTCGGGTTTTCAATCAACCGGGACGCTCATTTTTGCCTAAGCCGTCCTTTCGGGTTTTCAACTTAGCGAGCTTTTTGATTTCTTTTCTCTTTTTTCTTTTCTTCTCTTTTTTCTTTTTTACCCTAACTTTTGCCTAAACCGTTCTTTTGGATTTTCCGGTTTATCGGGTACTTTTTAGGCGTAATATTTCCGAACTGCGTCAGAGTTTATCGGGTGTGTGAGTTGTTCTCCTTCCATGGTAGTAAGGATCAGTGAACCTCCGGAGAATACTGTCTTCACAATAAAGGGGCCATCGTAATTAGGCATCCACTTCCCTCTTGCGTCTTTGTGAACTGGTAAGATCTTTTTGAGCACAAGTTCTCCTTCGCGGAACTCTCTGATACGGACCTTTTTATCGAACGCTCTCTTGATTCTTTTTTGATACAACTGGCCGTGACACATCGCAGACATGCGCTTTTCATCGATGAGATTCAGCTGATCAAATCTTTCTTTGATCCATTCTGCCTCTTCTAACTTGGTTTCCATGATGATTCTGAGGGATGGTATCTCGACCTCGATGGGAAGAACTGCGTCCATTCCATATACCACAGAAAAGGGAGTTGCCCCTGTGGAAGTGCGGACAGAGGTTCTGTATCTGTGCAGGGAAAATGGTAGCATTTCATGCCAATCTTTGTAGGTTTTAACCATTTTCTGCAAGATCTTCTTGATGTTTTTATTTGCAGCTTCCACAGCTCCATTCATCTTTGGACGGTAAGGGGAAGAGTTGTGGTGTTCGATTTTGAAATCATCACATAATTCTTTCATGACTTTGTTGTTCAGATTGGTACTGTTGTCTGTTATAATTCTGCTTGGGATCCCGTAACGACAGATGATATCCTTTTTAATGAAACAAGCCACCACTTGACGTGTGACATTGGTGTAAGATACAGCTTCAACCCATTTTGTGAAATAGTCGATGGCAACAAGAATGAAACAGTGTCCATTTGAAGCTTTTGGCTCAATTGCCCCAATCATGTCAATCCCCCACATAGAGAAAGGCCATGGTGACGACAGTACATTCAACAGTGTTGGAGGCACATGCATTTTGTCCGCGTAGATCTGACATTTGTGACATTTTCTGGTGTACTGAATGCAGTCGGTTTCTAAAGTTAACCAATAATCACTAGCTCTCAAGATCTTTTTGGACATGGCGTATCCGTTGGCGTGAGTACCAAACATTCCTTCATGAACATCTTTCATTAACAAGTCCGCTTCTCTTTTGTCAACACATCTGAGTAAGACCATATCATGATTTCTTTTGTAAAGTACACCATTGCTGAGGAAGAATTTGGATGCTAATCGTCTCAGTGTTTTCTTGTCAAGTGTTGTAGCATCTGCGGGATATTCTTGTTTCAACAGATAATTCTTTATATCATGATACCAGGGTTTGCCATCGGTTTCTTCTTCAATCATTTGACAGTAAGCAGGCTCTGTCTTGCGTTCAATTTTGATAAGTGTGCCATCATTAACATCTCTAGTTTTCCACATCGAGGCCAGCATGGCTAAGGCATCGGCGATGTGATTCTATGCTCTTGGAACGTGTTTAAAGGGGATTTCGTCAAAATACTTGATCGTTTCAACGATATAAGCTCTGTAAGGGATCAGGTTTTCATGTCTTATCTCCCATTCACCCGTGACTTGGTAGATAACCAAAGCTGAGTCTCCACTGACTTCAAGATTTTTGATTTGGAGATCAATGGCTGCTTCGAGACCAAGGATACATGCTTCGTATTCAGCAATGTTGTTTGTATAATCAAAGTTTAGTCTGGCTGTAAATGGAGTGTAACCACCTTCGGGATTCATTAAGACTGCACCTACGCCATGTCCTCTATAATTGGAGGAACCGTCGAACATCATCTTCCACCAAATATCTGTCTGTTGACCTTTGTCAGAACTTGTTTCTTCACAATCTTTCACTAACATGATGTCTTCATCCGGAAAATCAAACTTCAGAGGTTCATAATCTTCGACAGGTTGATCTGCGAGATATTCTGATAACACACTGCCCTTGATAGATTTCTGAGCCACATATTGAATATCATATTCTGATAGTAGCATATGCCACCGGGCGAGTCTTCCGGTTTGTGCAGGTTTCTCAAAGATGTACTTTATTGGATCCATTTTCGAGATCAACAAAGTGGTGTGACAAATCATATACTGCCTCAAACGCTTAGTGGCCCATGCTAAAGCACAACAAGTCTTTTCTAGGAGTGAGTATCTGCTTTCACAATCAGTAAATTTCTTGCTTAGATAATAAATGGCATGCTCCTTCCGTCCGGATTCGTCTTGCTGGCCTAAAACACAACCCATTGAGTTCTCAAGTACTGTCAGATACATGAAGAGAGGCTTTCCCGGAACAGGTGGTATCAAAATTGGAGGTTCTTGGAGATAACCTTTGATTTTATCGAACGCTATGTGACAATCAGAGTTCCATGCAACTGTTTGATCCTTTCGTAACAACTTGAAGATCGGTTCACAGGTAGGGGTCATATTGGAAATGAACCTGGATATGTAATTTAACCTGCCAAGAAAACTTCTAACCTGATTTTCGGTCTGCGGAGCTGGCATGTCTTGAATGGCACGGACTTTGTCTGGATCCACTTCAATCCCCTTGTGGCTGACAATAAAACCGATTAATTTTCCTGATCTGACTCCGAAAGTGCACTTTGCGGGATTCAATCTCAACTGATATTTTCGGAGTCTTTTGAATAACATCAACAAATGTTTTAGATGGTCTTTTTCGTTTTGAGACTTGGCGATCATATCGTCGACATATACTTCTATTTCTTTGTGCATCATGTCGTGGAACAAAGCCACCATAGCTCTTTGATAAGTTGCGCCTGCATTCTTTAGACCGAACGTCATTACTTTATAACAATACGTCCCCCACGGAGTGATAAAGGTTGTTTTTTCCATGTCGTCAGGATCCATTTTGATTTGATTGTAACCAGAGAAATCGTCCATAAAGGAAAACACTACAAACCGAGCTGTATTATCTACCAAAGTATCAATATGTGGTAAAGGGAAGTCGTCTTTCAGACTGTCTTTGTTTAAATCTCGATAATCTACACACATCCTAACCTTTCCGTCTTTCTTTGGTACGGGAACAATATTGGCTACCCATTCTGGATATTTGGAGACTGCAAGAAACCCTGCGTCAATCTGCTTTTTTACCTCATCTCTGATTTTGAGAGCCATGTCGGGTCTGGTTCTTCTGAGTTTCTGTTTGACCGGCGGACATTCGGGCCGAGCGGTAACTTGTGAACCACTATATCTGTGTCTAGTCCCGGCATATCTTGATACGACCACGCAAACACATCCACATATTCTCTTAGAAGTTCTTCTAACTGTTGTTTTACCTCTGCCCCAAGGGCTGCCCTGATCTTGACTTCTTTTCTGCCTTCTTCAGTGCCAAGATTAATGACCTCCAAATGTTCCTTGTGCGGCTGGAGCTCGGTGTACTCAGACGGTGCCCATCTTACCAGTTCCTTAGGGACTTCAAAATCTTCATCCTCGTCTTCGGCTTGGTATATTGGGGAATCCACGTCTGGAGGGAATGCGAGGTTACAGGATTCAATGGGGTTATGGTCATCACTGCATGTTTGAAGGGTTTACCTCATTAAAACACACAACAACAAATGCAACACATACAGAGGAAGAGAAAATTGTTTTTGTTTTGGTTTTTTGTATTGCCATTTTTCTTTCAAAGTAAAAGCAAAAAGACGGTAAAGAAACAACACGAGGAATTTTAACAAAATAGTCCATTCTCATTGATATTTCTTTGAAAGCATGGGGCCCTTACAAAACATTCCTATAGCCTTGGGCACGGCTATGGAGACTTTAAAACAACAAAGAAAGAAAACAACCAATTACTTTAACTCGGGAAAAACTACAGGAACTTCGACAGCTTCCCAATTGTTCAAAGCAGCTTTGTCATGATACACTAGTTGTCCTATGTCTTCATCTTCACGATTTCCTTCCACGACGTTGATTTGAAAACCGCCACTGACGAATATTTCTTGAATAGCCTTTGGCCGGCTGTTGTCACGCGTTGGTCCTTCATCTTGAGTTGGTTTGTAACCCAACCCTTGGCGGTTCATCTTCGGCTTTACCTCAATGACTTCTCCCCATCCCGTGGGAGTGCCTTCTTCCAGTGTAGCTTTGGCGCTTTGAGAAGATGCGAAAGTTGGATCACTTTTTGCCACCGTCTCCTCTATCATCACTGCGTTTGCTATTTCTAGTGCTTGGAATGACGTCTCTAGCGCGTCCTCTTCTGCTTCAATGTACCGGAACGACGAAAGATTACTGACCATTAACTCCTCCTCACCATGAACAATTACTAGCTTATCATTTACCACATACTTCATTCTTTGGTGCAGGTAGAAGTTACTGCCCCTGCTTCATGGATCCAGGGACGTCCCAGTAAGCAGCTGTAAGCTGGATTTATGTCCATCACCTGAAACACAATGTTAAATTCATGGGGTCCCACCAAAATCGGTAATTCTACTTCTCCGATGACCGTTCTCCTCGAACCATCAAAAGCTTTTACAATTAATGAGGTTGGTTTCATCTCTGCCCCAGTATAGGCTAATCTGGACAGTGATCTTGCGGGTAACACATTTAACGAGGATCCTGTGTCAACCAGTACTCGTGCCAGAGTATCTTCTTGGCATTTGATGGATATGTGTAGTGCACGATTGTGATCACGTTTCTCTTTCGGTAACTCAACATCACTGAAACTTAAAGTATTGCATGCCGTGATGTTAGCCACTACTGAATTAAACTGACCGAGTGAAATATCTTTGGTTACGTGCGCTTGCCTCAATACTTTCTGTAATGCCTCTTGGTGAGCTGGCGAATTGATTAAAAGTGACAAGATTGAGATTTTTGCTGGCGTCTGATGAAGCTGATCTACCACTTTGTAATCACTTCTTCGAATAATTCTCAAAAATTCCTCATCATTTCCTTCTTCTGTGCTCAGAGTTTCTTTTTCTTTGTTTACCATGGCTGGAATAACTTCTTTTGGAACAGTCACTGTTACCTTCGGTTGATAGATCCGACCGCTGCGGGTCATTTTGCTAGTGCCGACAATGTTGGTCACATCTTTCTGATTATCTGTCTGAACAACCTTTATCGTTTCTTTGTCCACCACGGTCACATCGTACCTCCATGGAACAGCTCTTGTATTGTCGTAATGGAACGGTCTTGGTTTTTGAACTACGATTGGACGCGGTTGACCAATAGCAGCTCTGTTGAAAACTGGCCTTGCACCCCTGTTAAACACTGGAACTTTCTCTCTTTTCCTGGACAGGTCGAAAACTGGCTCTATTACAGAAACCTCTTCTTTCCTTACCTTACCACACACTTGTAACATCCCCTCATTTATCAATCTTTGTATATCTTCCTGCATCACATCACATCCACTGGAACTAACAGTACATTTTTCACAATTGTTATGAACACTTCCCAACAACCCTGCTTCTGTCAACTTATCATGCAATGTCTTCAATGGCGTTCTGATTTTTGACACATCATTAATTATCTCTTCATCTGACTTTTCAATGGCATTGACCCCTCCATGGTTTGGCAGTGGGTTACTTTTGACGTTAGGTGGTACATCATCAAAGGACAGGATTTTCTTCTCCATCAACTCTCTTACCAGATGTTTTAAGGCAAAGCAACCTTCTAGGTCGTGGCCGGCAGCACCTTCATGGAAAGCACAATGGGCATTTGGGTTATAATGTGGAGATGTGGTATCTGGATTAAGAGGTCTTGTCGTGATCAAACCCTGATGGACCAAAGATGGATATAACTCAGTATACGTCATTGGTATTTGTGGGAGTGGAGGTTTTATGGTCGGCCTCCGATTCTGGTATTGTTGTCTGGGCTGTGGCATCCTCTGCGGATGATTCTGTTGAAAGGGCGGAGCATTGGGCGCTCGTTGATGCCCTTGCTGGTTTTGCTGATTCATGGGCGTTGGTCGCCCTGACTGATAGTTTGAAACAGAATGGTTGAATGCTGTGGTCACAGCTGCCACATATTGTTGCGGGGCATACTGTACCGGGTACACGGGTCTTTGTTGATGAAACTGTTGAACATAGTTAGGTTGGATTGGCTGGATGAAACTTTGTTGAGGCGGCTGATATTGCTGATATGGAGGTCTCACGGTATGATTTCTTCTTCCCATTACGGCATTTGTTTCACCTTCTTTCTTTTTGTGAAACCCACTGCTGACTTTCTTGATACTGCTGTTGTTAGAACTGCTGGAGCTGCTGGCTACCTTTCCACTTTTCATTCCCAATTCTACCCTCACTCCCACGGCCACAATGTCTAAAAAACTTGCAGACACGCTGCTGATCATTTTCTCGTAGAATTCTGGTCTCACTGTGTCAACAAACTAGTCTGTCAGTTCTTTCTCACTTAGAGGTGGTTCTACCTGGGACGTTGTCTCTCTCCACCGCTGAGCGTACTCTTTGAATGATTATGTGCTTTTCTGGGACATGCTCAACAACTGCTTTCGGTCAGGCACCATATCCATATTATATTTGTAATGTTTCATGAATGCATCAGCCAAATCTTGAAAACTGTGGATTCTTGACTGATCTAGACTTAGATACCATTTTGTTGGAGCTCCTTTCAGACTGTCTTGGAAGCAATGGATCATTAGTTTATCGTCTTCGACGTGTGCTGCCATTCTTCTATAGTACATGATTAAGTGGGTTCGTGGACAAGTAGCTCCTGAGTACTGATCGAAATTTGGGATTTTGAATTTTGGCGGTATTACTAGTCCAGATACCAAACACATTTCTCTGGCATCATTGCCAAAGGTATCGTTTCCTTCCATCGCTCGGATTTTTCTCCCTATAGTTTCAACACTTTCCCTTAACTTCTCATGTGATTCATTCTCCTCTTCATGCCCTTCGGGTCCTTCGTATACTGGTGGAGGATTGTGAAAGACTGGGCGTGCCTGAATCTGTACAGCAGCTGGAGTATATGTAGGAATTGCCTGAGGAACTTCTCCCCCTAGGGAAACTGTCTGCTGAGTGACTCTTGGTGGAGGTACAAATCCTGGAGGTAACCCATAGGTTGGCACATTTGCAATAGTAACAGCCGTCGGGATTGGATCCGCAGTGATTTCAGAGACAACGGTGGCTTTAGTGTCCAACATTGCACGAATGACTTGTAAGGCTTCCCTGATCTGTCCCATGCCTCCTCGGAGCTCTCCGAGTTCATTGTCGATTTTGTCTACATCTAAGTTCTGTTCTTCCATCCTTAAGCGAGCTTGGGCTCGTGTGTTGTACTGATGGCGAGGTCTCAGTGTGATTCTGTGGACAAGACAGAGGGATGAGACTCGACTCAGGAACATGCATATGCAATGCTTATGAAATGCAGACATGCAAAATGCAGATTTTAAACATTCAAGGGAATAAAAGCTTTATTTGCAAATATTATAACAATAATAGGAAAAACAGACAAATCTTCATTGATAACATCTGGAGAGTTTACAATATTAAATGGGAAATGGAAATACAAGCTTCTAAAAAATACGAAAAATAACAACAACAGATTCTAGATCCTTCGACTGGATGACCCTTCACCTCCCGGTTGATTCTTCCTTCCATTTTGATACACCACTTCTTGAAGTTCTTCTTTTTCTTGCATAGCCATAAAATACTTACTTCTCCACGTTTTCCCTTCTTTCTCAGCTTTTGCCAAAGCAGCTTTTAACTCTTCTACGAGAGTAGGCTTGGGCGAGTCAGGCTCAAAGTGAGTATAGAACATCTTCATTGCCGCTTCTCTTACCCATGATAGGTAAGATTCTGAAACAGTAGTGTTGTGGGGGCCTAGGGCAGTTACTCCCCTTGTGTGGACATAACGCCAAGCATGCGCAATTCGAGCCCTATAAGCGGGATTCTTCCTTTCCTCCAAGTAAAATTTTCTCAAAAAGTTTGGATCTAGTTCATCTTCCATGGGGTGCCCCAACTGTCGACGAGCCAGAATAGGATTATAGCTGATGCAACCATTGACACTGATGAGTGGTATATTCGGGAAATCTCCACAGCCTTGGATCATGGCAATTCCTCCATACATAGGATCATACCATTTAATGTCTGAGTGTTTGAGCAATAGCAGCTTTTCTTTCCATGAGAGTCCATTTTGCTTATCCCAGATGGCTGGAATTTCTGACAAGTGCGAAATAAACCACTTGTGCAGGAGAACGGTGCAACATTCAATATGTCCAACCCCATAACGGTTCCTTCGGTGGAGGGTAAAGTAAGTGTCATCCAGCAAGGTAGGTACAGGATTTTTGATCAAGAAAAGATTGATCGTATCTGCGTCCACAAAATCACTAGCAGTTGGGAACAAGAACAGTCCGTAAATAAGTAAAACTAGGATGGCCTCAAATGCTTCAGTATTTTGTGACAAGGCATAGCTCTGAGCTTTTTCATATAGGAACATAGCTGAAAATCCATACAATCCTCCCTTAGCACCCATATGAGATCGCACTTCATCCAACTCCAAATACGCGGCCTCTGCAATTGCTCTTTCATTAGGAGTCCCTTCCCTTCCAGAAAATGGACTAGGAGTAACGCCTACTCCCATTAGGGCGGAATACTCTTCCAAAGTTGGTAGCAACTGATAATCTGGAAACGTGAAACAGTGATAGGTTGAATCATAGAATTGCACGAGTGCGGATAACATCTCTTCATACACTTGAACTTCCAGCAATGACAGCATGTTCCCATGTCTTTCTCTGAATGCCTCGGGGTCTTCTACTAAACTTACCAGTTTCTTCAAGTTCTCCAACCTCGGTCTTCGGAACACAACCTCTTCTTTCTCTCCAGAATCCATCCTATAATATCTGCAAAACAATCTTTAGTTCCTTGAATGTTTAAATAACAAGAATGCAAATGTAAATGCAAAAGTTTTATGGAACTCAAATTTACCAAAATATCCTTTCATTTCATTGATTTTTCAAAGGGGTATTACAAAAGATTTTAGTACATCTTACAAAAGCCCTAACATTACAACTCAATATGCTCTAAAAGAAAGTCCTCTCTCTTCTTGTTTCTTCTGAGCTCTTCTTCCACCTGTGCTTTCTCAAGGATGAGTTTGTCTACCATAGCCTTCCAAGGAGTTGATTGATGGTTGGAATAAAATGCATCTTCCTGTGCCTTCCTCTTCTTGCTTGCAACTGCTTCCTCTTCTTTCGACTGAAGTTGTTTGTGGAGTTCCTCGTTCTCTTCCATAGCCACCTGATATTTGTACTTCCAGGATACCTCAGTCTGCTGTGACTTCCTCAGAGCAATCTTCAGCTTCTCTTCCTCAGACATGAAAATCAACGGCTGTTCTTCTATTAAGACCATAGGCTTTTGTGGAGGATAAGGCATTTTCAACTGAATGGCCCTCTTTCGGACCCATTGGAGAAAAGGTTCAAAAGAGATGCAGTTAGGTCTTCCCAAGTCCTCTTTTCCTTTCCTGTGTATATGCCCCCATGCTTTGAGAATTTCATCTTTTAATTCTGAAACTCCTATGAAGAAAATACCTTCTACGTGAGCACTACAAGGTTTGTCTTTCAGCGGATAACCAAATTGTCGACGAGCAATCACAGGGTTATAGTTGATTCCCCCATTCGTACCAAGGAGAGGTATATTCCCGAAGCTTCCACAACTATCAATGATTTTGATTTCATCGTAACTACGGCTGTACCAGTCAATATCGGAGTGAGTAAGAGCCATAATCTTTTCAGACCACCATCCTTTTCTCCAAAAAGTATGGGCTTTGGGTAGATGAGAAACAAACCATTTATACAACAACGGAACACAACAGACAATCATCCCTCCTTTGTGAAGATTTCTTAGATGAACAGAGTGGTAAGCATCAGCTAGTAGAGTAGGTACTGGATTCTTCTTCAAGAATATTTTGATGGCATTGAGATCCACAAAGTTGTCAAAGCTCGGAAACAGAAAGATCCCATAAATAAGCAAGGCTAGAATAGCCTCAAAATCATCCATACTCAAGTGATCGGCATAATACTGAGCTTTCCCAATCAAGAATTTTGCAGTCATCCCAACGATCCCTCCTTTAGTAACCATGTTCTTCTGAATGTCTACCAACCCGATACGTGTGGCTTTAGCAATCTCTTCCTCTTTAGGGTCCTTCTCCATGACGGGAAAAGGAGATGCATCAAGGATGGGTAACCCAATCAGACAGGAATACTCTTCAAGTGTCGGCACTAACTGATAGTCAGAAAATGTGAAGCAGTGATAAAGTGGGTCATAGAACTGGAGTAATGTGGAAAGGAGTCCCAGATCTATTCTCTTCTTCATTCTCAGTAGAGACAACAAATTCCCGTACCTGCTCTTGAACCCTTCTACATCTGTGATCAGAGTGCTCAACCTTTCAATCTCATCTACATTAGGTCTTTTGTAAGTGTACTTTATAGTTTTCTTTTTTCCATTGTCCATGATGTTCCTGATATTTTATAAATAAAAGACTCTGAGTTCCATAAAACTTTTATGACATGATGTTTATAGATGCATGAATGCACAAACACAGGTAATCACATATTCACAGATTCACATAAGTAAACAGACAAGGTTTTGGGTTTGGATAATGAAAGAGGAGTCGAGGTCTACCCATCCCAAAAGGTGTGTATTAGGGCTTTTCTTTGCCGTAGAACAAGGTTCTAAAAGAGTTCCCAGAGTCCTCGATCCATCTTTCAGATATTATCAATTTCTCGAATACTCAGTAGTCGATAATATTCTCAAGAGAATCTTGTCCGAGTGTAGTATCGCGTATCAACTATTTTGGAATTACTCCCTCATAGTCATCGCACTACATCCTAATAAGGCCAAAGTGGGGAAAAAGGTATCTAAAGGTCCTCAGTGTCATGGGCACCTATGTAGAAAGTAGCATTGTTTTCACGAATACTCGATCAACAATACTAACTCTCAAAAGGGTCTCCACTGAGCGGTGATTTTCTCAAGTCAGCTTGGTCGGGAATCTACTCCCTATAAGCCTTCTTGAATATATCACCTTCCTATCATAAGTACGCTTGAGCACGGGTGTAGTGCTGTCTTACCACTTCAAGTTCCCCAAGCCAACAGTGCACAGATATATATATACAAGTATTCACAAATAGCAATTAGTCAAACAAAATAGGTTGAACCCTCAAAATAAAAGCAAGTAAGCAATTTCCCCAGTGAAGTCGCCATTTCTGTTGCGGTGAAAATTGGATATCAAGCTATTGATTAACTTGAACCTTATTTCTTTTACAAACGATCTTTAATTTATCCAAAGGAAAGGTCTCAAGAAAGAAAAACCTTTTTCGCGATGTAAACAACGCTAAGAGATTCGGGGATCGGGGGTTGGTTATATCTAGGGAAGGTATTAGCACCCTAAATATCTGTAGTACTCTACAGAAACCTTTTGTTCGATTGCTTGCTAAGTTTGTTAATTGTACTATGGTTTGGGATAAGGTAAAGTAAACAAAGGCCTAAGTGGTTTTCTAAGTTTGCTCGCAAAGACATCGCATCTTCTGCCTACGTATCCTGACTAGGATAGAATCAGAGCAATCGTAGTTCACCTCACGAGGGAAAAGAGCACTTGATGACGATCAAGATTCAAAGGGGGAACAAACATGACTATGTTTATGTGGAGTTTGACAAAACTCCCTAATCTAAATTGTAGAAGGGGAAAGTAAGAGATCATGACGATGACTCTTACGCAGAGTTGACGAACTCTTTCCTAGGGTTCTAGTTGAAGAACGCTCCTAGTACGGGTGGGTCTTTTAGACTTTAAGCAAAGCCTAAGGCTTCTAATCTAAGGTTGAAAATGACTTAACAAAGTCAAGCGTGTGATTGAATAAGTTATCCATGACATCGAGGGTCAAATGGACAGACCTTCCTTTGGAGGGAGACTGGGGAAATAATCAGGTGAAAGCTAACGAGCTTCATCATTTGGGAGAAAAGAAAATAAATGCTAAACAAGATAAAAATAAAGATAAAGCATATTCATGGTGACAACCAAGTAAACAATGAGAGAAGGTAAAAATGAAACATGAAGGTAACAGTTTAACAGATGAAATAATCGATACTATGATGGCAGTTCGCACTTGATGAAAATCAACAGATGAAAATGGTAACAACCAAGAAATAAATCCTAGCATGTTAAATAACATGTATAGGCATGGATTCAAACAATTTTCAAGAAAAATATTGAAAGGAAACACATACACATTTATCTGCAATTACATAAACGATCGCGAAAACGCGCACACTTGTACATAAACAAACTGGGTGATAAAAAATTCAAACATGAAAAATAAAGGCATGGCATGAAATTACACATTAATACGAGCACAACGAAAAAAGAACGGACGAAAAATGATGAAAAACGAGTGAGATACGAATTTTTGAAACTTACATGAAAAATCACAAAAATGGATAAAAGAGTTGCCCTCCTCTGGGGTCGAACTCAGAAACAAGGGGTGAAAGGCGCATGGTCATACCACTGGGGTGGCTATACATCCATTGATGAAGCCACCCCTAACTAATTATAAGGGTAAAATGTGCACCAGGCTGGGCAAAACAACACATAACCGGCTTTTACGTTTTATATCGTATCTCCCTAACCGTTTATCGAAACGAAACAAATTTTATATGGATTTGGGGTAGAATTGAACAAGGAACATGATGGTGGTGGTCATTTTTGAAAATTCTCACTGTGGTGCAAAACCCGATAGTAGTTGTTCTTAATGTGTAATGAGATGCATTTTCATGTAGATGCTATGATACACTTGACCTCAAACCAAAACAGCTATGCACACATCACAGGTAAGTAAAAATGAGTGAATCCAAATTAACTTTATGGTTAAAATTGAACTGTTATGAAAAGTCATATGTAATTTGCAAAAAAGTGACATAAGTGATATGCATGATTTGAGGTATCTCAGTTTCAAAGCAAAAATGGATCATGACAAACTTCCATACACCTTTATTACATGTTAATGAGTGAGTTTAATTGAAAAACAAAGGTCTGTACTGACTGTGTAATGTTTTGGTATTCATCATGCTCATTATGTGCTCATGTGCATTATGTGGTGTGTGTTTGTGTTCAAATGGTTTTAAAGTCTTTTGATAATACACACACATTACAAATGACCAATGTAAGCTGTTAGAGCAAGCAAATCAATTCAAAACAAGATAATGCAAAAACTGGTGTGTGCTATGTCACTTTGTGATGAAAATGAGCATTTGAAGAGTGAGATTTAGGTGCAGCCAGTTTTGATGCAAAATGATCATGTCCACATCTTAAAAATGTTTAATGTGAAGTGTGTGTGATGTAGTTTGAGTGAAAAAAGAGCTTATGCAAAAAGTAGCTTGATGTGTGTTACTTTTGTGAAGAAAATGTATTTTGAAAGGTGAGTTTTGATGTTTTCAAATCAACTCAAGTGTTTTCAAACCATGGTAAACACATCTACAGCTTTCAAACATAATACAAAATGATGTTATCATCTCAAACAAACTTGGTACAAACAGAATATGACAATGGTATGGTGAAATGCCAAAATGAAGGTAAATTGCATTTTGAAGTGAGTAACTTGTTTCAAACAGTTTTCAAACAAAACAATCATGCAAACACAATGCAATAATGATATGGAAAGAGCTCATGCAGTGAGTAGTGCTCAAATCAGACTGTGGTGAGTTATGGCATGTGAAATGCAAAATTGGCATAAATGATGAGCAAGCATGATGACAGTTTGTTTTTTAAATCACAAAGAGATCAAAGCAGATCACACATACATGTCAAATATGTCCTATATAATGAAACTAGGCATGCAAGAAAGCTCAAATTCATCTGCTGCAAAAATTGGTGTCTTGACTGTATTTTGGTAAAAAAGAAGGTGCATGAAGAATGCAATTCTTGTTTCTATGCATATTCTTGTTAAATGATTCACATACACAGCATAGGCATATGGTTTAGAGAATGTTGATGCAAAGATTGGACAAAATGCACATAGATTTATGAAAATTATATGTTGAGTGAAAAATGGTAAAAATGCATTTTGAGAGGTATAGATCATGACAGTTTGTTTATGAGCCAAATGATGATGCAAACACACTTCAAATGATTGGTATGAGGTGTTCCAAAGATTTTTTTAGTGAAAAACCAACTTATGCAGAAAGTAGCTCATGAGTTGCTTAAATGTATTTTCAAGTTCATGCCAAAATGCAAAAGTGAGTTTTATGCACAAATTGGTACAAGTAAAGATGCACACAACCTTCAAATGCTCTTTTAAACATGTTCAAAGGATAAGAAAGTTAGTTCCAATGTTTATGTAGAAAGTGACAAGTGAGTGGTTCTTGTGATGTCTAAAGTGCATGGCAAATGTGAAAATGGGTGTTGTGCACAAATTGGCAAAATTAAACACACAGACAACTTTCAAATATGCATCCAAACATGTTCCAATTATAACCAACTGACTTGCAATGTTTATGAAAATAAATGGAATGCCAACTGTCTTTGAAGTTCTTCTACAGCAGGTGAAAACATCATGGGATAATGGAAAGGTTTTGAAGTATGTTCATAATGCAGTGATGATAACATTTCCAAAAGATCAAACAAACACAATAAGAGCAACATGACCTAGATTACTAGCTGACCTGTTTTGACAAAAATTGGTTAAGTTTCATGTTTTTGGAAAAAGTGTATATGATCAAGAAATCAACAACATGAGCAACATATTAGTGTCAACAAAACAGTTAACAAACCAAAACTGTCATAACCAAGTAGAATCAGATCAATCCATCCTCACCATGATATTTCCAACTGCTATTGATACAAACAAACCTCAAATGTGTGCATACTGTATTTTTTTGAAATTCTTGGCAGCAATAGGGCATTTTTTAAAAGAATGGAGCAAGAAATTATATACTCTTTACACCCACCACATACACATACAAACATGATAATCAACTAGACAAAACAAGCAAGCTGTAGTTTCTATGATTTTGACCTTCTAGTATGCATATGCAATAGTAAGTGACAACAAGCAAGAATGATTTCCATGACATGATAATGTATGGAAAGGGCTAGATACTACATACCTTTTGTAGTCAAGCTTGAGCAAGCAAAAATACTCCTAGAAAACCAGAGATCCCTTTGAATGCCCTTCTTGCCTTGAATTTGCACTTTTGATCAAAATACACTTATGATGCCAATGGAAGAAATAAGAGTTGTTGATGGTTCCTAGCAGCTTGGAAAGTTGAGAAATGTCATTTGTGAGGTGTTAGAGTGGTTAGGATGCCAAGAATGTGCCTAGGACTGGTTTTGGTGATTTTTGTGGCTTTTGGTCAAAGTATGGTAGGTAGAAGTTTGACTTTTTGATTCATGAGATTTTTGGGTGATTCAAAAGGCTAGACACTTTCCATATGACATTTAGAGAGTGTATGGATGGTTGTTGGAGTGTTGGAAAGGCTAGGAATGAATTTGGGCAGATTTCACTTCATGACCACTTTGAGTGTTTTTGTGAATTTTGTGATTTTTGAGAAATTGAAGCAAGATGAGAGAATTGTGATGACAGAGGTTATTTGTGGTTTCTATCAGATGAATTGTGTGTGGAATGAGGTGAATGAGACCTTCTTTTATAGGAAAAGAGATTGAGGTGCTTGCTAGAGACCTTTCTTCACCATGAAGCAAGCTTTGATATTTTTTGATCCACCATCCCACTTGTTGGATTCCTTGGCCATTCTTTCTCCCAAAGGGCAAGTTAATTGATGGTTTTCTGATGCAAATGCAGGCTAGAAGCTTTGTAGAGTGGCTGGTTCAGATTTTGCTTTTACACCTCATGCTTGGAAAAGTCAAAAATGGCAACTTTCACTTTATGGCAATGAAACTTCAATCTTTAATTTTGTGATACTTTTATGCATAACTTATGATCTGACATGCCACACATATTCCATATATCAGTTAGAATGAGTTTGACAAGCTGAAGTTGGCCCAATTGGATGGAAGAGATGATTTTGCAATTTTGATCAATGTGGGACTAAAGTGTGAAATCTCCAACTTTGCAGACATGTAACTTTCTGCTCATAACTCCTCTTGAGATGTTCTAGTACAATTTAGAAAGCCCTCACATAGCTCTAAAACATTCATGTTTTCATGAGTTTCAATTTCTCAAAGTAACTTGGCCAAAAAGCCCTCCAAAGTTGCTAAAAATGAGCTTAAAAAGTGAAATTTTCCCAAGTCTTTTTCCCTTCTTGAAATGAATTTGACCATAACTCAAAATCTATGCATTTTCTGATCATGGACCACTTAGGGACTTTTTTAGGACTTGTCAAGAGCTTCCAAATGAGCTTTGAACCAACTCAATTGGATGTGTGGTTAAGGAGTTATGGTTTAGCCCTTTTCAAAACCCTAATTTCCCGATTTCTCGATTACTCCTTCATCCTTGATCCAATGGTAATGAAAATTGATATGCAAGTTCAATATGACATAAGGAACAATTTTGTTTCACAACTTGAAGTCCAATTCATAAAATTTGGAGAGTTGACTTTTCGGTCAACCATACGATCGATCGGTGCCGACTGAGTTTCCTGTTGATATTCTGGACACCCTGAGACATTGACACTTCTTGAATAGACTTTGATAAGCTATATGAACTCCATGGGCCTCAATCCCACCATTACAACATCTTCCAACATTAAAGTCAAACCACCGTTGACTTTTCACTAGTTAAAAGCCCTAATCGGGGCCTCCTGACTGCACTGTTCTTGATTCTGAAATGATTTCTTCAAATTGACTTCTCATTTGACTTTGATATTATCTTTGATTTCATTCCATGATTGAATTGGCCCAAATCATTGGTTGATCATTCCTTGGTTGTTTTGAATTTGTCGGTGCAAAAACCTTGATTCACCTGTAACTTGACAATAATGAACTTGCACTGATTTAGGGTTAGATAATTCATGATCATGCTTCTAAAATGATAATGAGAATCTAAGGGGTCAAAATTTGGGGTACAACAACACCCATAAAGGCATAGTACAAGCATAACTGAGTATAGATGGAATAACAGAATGACCTCAACCAACAAGCCTGGTGATGTTCAGCATACAGTAATGAACAAAGCTACAAGGGAATACAAAGAAATCAGGTGCGACAGCGAGCACGGAAATCCTCTAGCAACTCCTTTGTCTCAGGGTGGTCGGGTCTGGCGAGCAATCCCTGAATGAGTAACTCTCTCTGTCAGATGGTGTCCTACAGACCCTTAGCAAAGTCTTCCCAGGCTCCTTCCCCAAAGCACTCCTCAAGCTTGCACCTCTTGGAATCTGCTTTCAGCCTGCAATCCTCCAAGTTTGCAATAGCTTCATTCAGTCTGTACTCAGCGTCATGCCTGAGTGAGGCCTCTGCTGCGATCTTCTCATCTTTAGCTCTGAGCTGAGTCTTCAACTTGGCAATCTACTACTTCAAGCTATCTTCATGTGCTTTGTTGTTGGTGAGGGTTGCGTTCTACTGGGCGTTGAACTTGGAAATCTCCAAATAATCTTTATCCAAGTCCTGCTTCTTAGAAGCAAGCACACTGCTGACGGCTTTCAAATCTAACCCCAAACGCTCTCGAGCATCTGTCTGCTTGGTCAAATCTGTACCCAGTCGGTTCAAAAGCACAGTTTTCTTCTTAAAAGAGTGGACAACCTCATTCTTTTCTCTCCGGAGTTGAAGGACCTCCTTCTCTAATTCTTCATTAGCCTTTTTCAGCTCTTCTTTCTCAGACCGTAATTGGTTGTACTTCTGAATATCAATGGTAGTGTGTCCTTCAATCATAAGGGGACACACATGCTTAGCAAATGGAAAAGTCATCATCAACTCCTCCGCTCTGCTCTGAATCCAAACCAAATAGGGACCATATGCTCGGCTATTACTCTTCCCTAAGGAGACTTTCCCTCGCTTATGGACATTACTCCAGACCTGCTCGACTCTTACTAAGGCATCACCCTCCAATATTCCAGTGAGATACAGAGATTCCTGTATCTCTTCATCCTTCGGAGGACCTCTCAAAGCATACCCGAATTGCCTGATTGCAATGGATGGGTTATAGTTGATGCAACCCTTCCTTCTGACCAAAGGGACGTTAGGAAAGCTCCCACAACTATAGATGATCTCAGTACCTAGCATATCCATGTCCAACCAGACGACGCCCTCAGCAGACAACCTCATCAAATGTTCAACCCATTCTGACGTACTAGCAGTATCAGAGAAAGAACAAGTCCTAGGAAGATGGCTTACAAACCATAGATAGAACAAAGGTGCATAGCAGGATACCCCTTTCCCTCTTCTGTTCTCATTCTTATAATGCACTCAATGATATACATCACCTAGCATCATAGGTATAGGGTTCCCTGAGGCGAAGATATGGAACACATCCAAATCTACGAGGTCTAGAATATTAGGGAATAACATAATACCGTAAATGCATAGAGCCAAAATAGCATTGAATACTACCTAACAACCTTCGTTGGCAAAGTGTCGAGCTTTGTCCACCAGAAAAGATAACGGAAATCCAGGTACTCCATTTCTCTTAACTATTTTCCCCTTTAACTCAGAGACGTCTAAATGCAAAGCGGCAACAAGCTTATCCAGATTAAGCTCAGCTTCAGTATGATAGAATGACATCTGATCCAGGATAGGCACTCCCAACAAAACAGAGAACTCTTCTAACGTAGGTGCCAACACAAAATTCTGAAAAGTAAAGCACCTCAGCTGAGGATCATAGAACTGCAACAGGGTATGAAGACCTTTTAGCTCAGATACAGAGGGTTTGCAAACAACACTCAACAGCTTCCCATAGGATTCTTTGAAATCTTCCATTACTTTCCTGTCGGCCATAGAAATTAGACTCAACAAAGCTCCAATATCAGGTGTGGGAAACTTGTATGCTACTGATTTCCTGAGACTTGACTCCATGTCAGATGAAAGAACACTAGAATTAGAGGGGAAATGTACATCTGCGGCACAAGTACATGTTAGTGAAATGCAAGATGATAATGCAAATGCAGATGCAAAGATGCAAAAGGGGATCAAGATTGATGTGCTGCTGATTAAGAAGGACCAGAACTCCGCTTTAGTAATAACATTGTCATTAGGACCCCTTATGTCGATAACACAGATTCACGCTGCCAAGAAAACCGGGTAGTCTGAAAGTCAAGGTTTCCTGCATAACCCAATCCCTCTCATAGGTATGGACCTATCACTAATAAGGTTCGACATCCTATGCGTTCATCAACATCACAGACTTTTGAGAAACGATGATACGTTCACCATTTCTGGTTTGGCATCATAATCTCATGAAGCAGCCTCACTTAGCTAAATCACAAATGATCGGTTCCCAGAGTCGACAATCCTCAGAGATAAAAATCCTGTCGAGCCCAAAGGTCTAGAAAAGAAGTCATCAAAGAGAATCTCGTCTGAGCACGAATTTCGTGGGAACTAGTGCATGTCCAAGCGTACAGGTTCACCACTACTTTCCATTTCTAATGCTATGTTTGTACTCAAGCCTGGGTCTGGCTTATCGCTTAATGGAACATTCCCTCCCCATAGCACAACAATAATGATATAATGCGGGAAGTAAAAATGCGAAAGTAAATAAAGTACAACACGTATGTACACACCCAAAAGATAAACTAACAAGCTCTAGGATTGACTCGCATAGGGGATATGTCGTCCCCAGCTGTCACTACTGCGAAAAAAGGTGTCGGCAATGACAGAAGAGTCGCCACGGTTCGTTATTTATCCCAACAAGTGAAAGGAAACGATCAGAGAAAACCTGACAAAAATGGGAGAAGACAGGTCATCGCAACCAAATCTCAGGTTCGGGAGTCGGTTACGCAGGGGGAAGGTATTAGCCCCTCTCACGTCCGTCGTACTCGACGAGATCCATGCTTGGTTATCTATCTAAAAGGGTGATTGAAACTATCTATGCTAAGGTCTCAAGGACAAAAAGAAAAGAAATGTGACTCGGCAGAGCATCGCCGCTCTGTGCCTACGTATTCCCACGTGCAATGGGAAAGTCAGAGCCAACATAGTTTAGCTAACTACGGGTGAAAGTGGGGAAAGGTTGCTCGCCGAGACATCACTGTCTCGTGCCTACGTATTCTTATCTGGTATGAGAAATCAGAGCAAACATAGTTCAGGAAATAAGAACACCTGTTGGTTCAAAAGTTTTTACCCGAGTAGGGTTAACAACTAGTTCTAGCAGTTAGGTGTATGCAGCTCGACCCTTGGAGACTTAGGCGTTACCTGTTTGCGGTAGAACTAAGAGTTAATGAAACTCTTTTTTATGAAAGGGCTTTCCATTATTAAGGGTCCCAAGGGACAAAATGAAGTTTGATCATTTGTTTTTGTGTCTTTTAAGGAGAAGTGTTTTTGAATTTTTTGTAATTCATGTTGCACTAAAGACCATGACCTAGGAGCGAATGCGTCGCATATCGTCTAAAGGACATACGCTAAACACTCTAGGTCATTGAGAGGAAGCCCCCCAATCACCACTTCCTAGGTACTTAAGGCTCGTAACACACAACATTCATTAGCCTTTATTAAGTATTTTA
Source organism: Lathyrus sativus (assembly GCA_963859935.3). Taxonomy (NCBI): domain Eukaryota; kingdom Viridiplantae; phylum Streptophyta; class Magnoliopsida; order Fabales; family Fabaceae; genus Lathyrus; species Lathyrus sativus. The sequence continues at coordinate 282,415,313 of OZ012736.1, forward strand.
TAAATGATTTGAGATGAGAAAGAGAGAGGACAAACTAAAGGGAAACTAGTTCAAAACCTAGTAGTTGTTATGCAAGATGAACCTATAGTTGAGGTTAAAGGGAAGTTCTACTTAATGTTATCATACATGGTTTAAAACCTAGTGTCTATCACAATCATCCTTAAATAAGGAGATTGGAAGTCCTAAGGGAGCATGGTAAGAAAAGAGAAGAAGAGAACTTGATACAAAACATGAGATAAGAATGAATGCATATGCTATGCAACACACAAGCAAAGGGAGGAAAAAGTGTGGGGCGAACACCTCCACAAGCACATCTTAACCTTTATTAATGCAAGTAAGAAATGCATAAAGGGAAAATAACACACAAGCAAAGGGAGGAAAAAGTGTGGGGTAACACCTCCACAAGCACATCTCGACCTTTATTAATGCATAAAATGAAAGAGGAAGAAATCACACAAATGAAAAGGAAAGAGGACATAATTGAATGAAAAGATGGGAAGCAATGTGTGAACCAAAGGAACCCACATGGGCACTCAACCAAACATACCACATTCAATATGCAAGCAAATCAAGCAAAGTGTCCTCAAAGGCTCACTATTTATGACATGCTTCAAATTCCTCCAAAGGAGGGACTAAGCTTCCATAAATAGGATCCTAAAGTGCTAGGACAGAAGCATAGATGAGGATAGAATATACTCAAAGTAAATGAAGAGAAATGCACAAAAGAATACAAGCAAATCATGTCAAAAGATGGGAAACATTCACATATGCACACAAGCAAAACCCTAAAAGAAAGTCCTAAAAGAAAGGCAAGTATCAACAAGTTACAAACCACATTAGGACCTATAATTGAACCTACACATGCTTCAACATCTTCGGGGTATAAAACAGCAAGAGTTGGTGCTCAAAAGTTTGCACAAATATCATTTTCAAGGCCTATTAGATCAAGCATGTGTGTGAGCTTTAATTATAGGACACCTAACTTGTGAAACACCCTAAAAATAGCAAACAAACTCAAAAATTGCCAAATATAATCCTAGGTGGCCCCTAAGGTGTTAGGAACCACGGGCCAAAGCTATGGGGAAAAAGTGTAAACAAGACTATGCAAACAGAGGTGAAACCCTAAGGGATACCCTAAAAGCAAGGGTAAATCGAGGGTCCTAAAAGTCCAACTAAAATCCTAACCAAATGGTAATAAAACCAGGGGTAAAAATGTCCAAAAATCATCTAACATGTCAAGAATATGCTAAAGAAAAATCAGCCATTAACATAGAAATTTCATCAAGAAATAAAATCAAGAACATGGAATATGCAATTTCAATCCATTTAAAACACCTCAAAAATGAAAAATCACTTTTAATTGGAAAATGACTTAAAAAAAATAATTGAAAAATCTGTAAAATCAGGTAACATGATAAAGTGTATGAAAATATTTTTTCCATGATTTTTAGAGTATTTGAGATATTTTTAATGAATTAAAACTCAACTGAAATAAAATAAAATGGAAAGAAAGAAAAAGAAAATAAAATGAGAAGGTTGCGTGCCAAATAGCATATATATCCAGTTATATCATTGGGCTTGCATTCAAGGGGGGGTGAGTATCAAGTTTGGCCCAGATCCAAGACTCAAAGTTGAATTAATGAAACGGTTCGTTTCAATGATACAACGTGGCAGGTCAAAATGTCAAAGCGCTCAGGATTAGATCATGGCCCTTGGATCAGGATAAGTCAACAAGTCCTAGGGTGAGGTGGATGTCCATGTAAGCTGGCCTGAATCAAAGCCAGACACCGGAGCCACTGTGCTCCGTTCGTCTTCTCCGGTCGAACAAAAACGCAGGTGGATCAAAACCTAATCAAAATTAATAATTCTTGAGTCTAAACTCATCTACGCGTTGCACTGATCACTAATCCAGTTTTAGTTTTCATTAATCTCTCCTAAATCAAGCTATACGAATCAAATCAATTTCAAGCAACATCCAAGAATTGTCAAGAACATCAATCAAACCTATCCAAAAATGATCTATGGTGCTAGGGGATCATGAATCTATGAAAATGGCAGTTGATTTATACATAATCAGAGAGAATTTGTGAAGGATAACTTACCTAACGGAGTGCCTCCGCTGGGCCTTAATTTGTTGATGAAACTTAGGGGAAATCAACCAGAAAGCTTCAAGGAACTTCAATGGAGCTTGCTATCACCTTGAATTGGATTGAATTTGCTTGATTCTTGAAAACACGATTTCACTTTGCTCTTCACTTGTGTAACTGAATTCTCTCTCAATTTTGCTCCAAATCCAACCCCCGAAGCTTTGTGAATGATCTAGGCATTATATGGAATGGATCCAGATTGAATGGAGGCCCAATCATGGCCTGTTTGTGTCAATTGGAAAATTCCAAAAATTTGGTTTGAAGCTCCAAAATGCGCGCATGTAAATGGCTTTAACAACTCTAAAACTTATTCATACACATTGCTTATGGTATTGGGTGATCTAAGGGACAAAATTGATCCCTTGAAACCATCTTGTGGTGGATCTTGGATGTGTTGCTTCATGGTGAAGTAACTTGGAATTTGGCATGGTTTTGACCACCAAAAATCAATTCTGAAATTGTCATTGCATTTGGTACATTCAAGTGACTCAAAAAATGCATAAACATGTCATGTGATGGGTCAAAATTAATTTAATCCAAATCATGGTTTTCAAGTGCTTTTTCATGGAAATTCCTTCACCATTCTTCCAATTCAAGCCAAACCCATGACAAGTGATGGTTTAGTGATGAAACTGAGCTCACTTGGTGCAAGTTTGAAGTTGGAGAAATTTCCATTTGAAGTGTGCAAAGTTGTGAAATTGACCTATAACCAAAATGACCTATAATCAAAGTTTCCCAAAATACCCCTGCCTTGCAAGCTTCATATCTTGAGTTCTACAAATCAGATGGAGGACTTCTAGTACTTGTTGGAAAGCTAAGATCATAAGGAAAAACTTTCATGTTTGGGTCAAAGTGAGGAGAAACATCCTTATAGGTCAAAAATGTCTTGGAAGTTGGTTGACTTTTGTTGACCAAAATCACATTCATCTGAGGACCCATAACTTGTCAGCATCATAACTTGAGTTCTAGAAACCCAGTGGATGAGTTCTATTATTCAAAAGAAAGCTAGAACCATGATCTACAAATTTCATGTAGGAGTCAACATGAGATGAAACTTGTATCTTGAGATATGTGGTCTTGAAGTTGGGCACTAAATAGGGGATTTTACACTGACAAGCTTAGAAACCCTAGCTTAGAAACTTCCCACACTTTTGATTCTTCTTGATTTGATCTTGAAATAACATTTTAGATATCTCAGCATAACATTCCATGATTACAAAGACTTGGAATTGATTCTTAATCTTCTTCAACTTCACTGTTGACTTGGGGTGGACCAGATGAGAACCCTAGCTGCACCACCTTTGACTGTGGCTCGTTGCACATGATGTAATGACTTGAACAAGCTCCTCAATGACCCTCAAGACATTCAATGAGCTTATATAATGTTCTCCATCCCTAACCATGGACTCAATATCCTCTTATGATCTTCCCAGGGCCTCTAAGATAGGAGGTGAACCATATTCGTTCATCTGCCTTTTTAAAGAACTTTGACTTTCTTCTGATGATGATAAGCACTTGATAGATTGAATAAGACCTCTTGATTAGGCTTATAAACTTTGGTAATCTCTTCTTGCTATGCACACCTCTCTCAATCCCCTGTAAATGAACAATGGCATGCAAATGCTAATGCTATGAAAATGCAATGAAACATAAACTAGGTAAAGAAAAAGGTTAGACAAATTTTTGGGTGCAACAGATGGCTCAGTGTATGGAGCTGATGCAGGGTGTGGCAAATGGCCAGGAACAGCTGAGGACTTTGGTCCAGCCATTGATTGCTCGTGTTGACAATAATGGTGTGCTTCATGGAGGTGCTGCTGCTAACCCTCCTCACAGTGAGATTGGTACACCTCGTGCCAACGTTGTTCCCCCAACAGTTGTACCTCTGGGCGGAGGAAATCAAGCTGCAATTCCTATTCTTATTCCTTGTGTTGTTCATAGGAATGTTCCTCAATGGGATGAAGACCAACAGGAGGATGCTTTTTCAATGAGGGATATTGGTGCTAAGCTGCTAGTTGAGACTGATAGGAGGTTCAAATTGCTGGAGGATAAAATGAAGAGCTATGAGAACTAAAATTCCATGGGGCTAGACATGGCCAATCTGGGGCTGATCCCAGATCTGAAAGTTCCGTTGAAGTTCAAAGTCCCTGACTTTGACAAGTATAAGGGAACTACTTCCCCAGGGGTCCATTTGCGTTCTTACTACCACAAAATGTCTGCTTACTCGGATGAAGAAAAATTGCTCATGCATTTCTTTCAGGACAGCTTGTCTGGGCCCTCGCTTGAGTGGTATATGGAACTGGAGCCTGTTAATATTTGCAGTTGGAGAGACTTAGCTGAAGCCTTCGTGAGACACTATCAGTATAATAGCGACCTTGCTCCTAACAGGGTCCAACTTCAGAATTTGTCTAAAAAGACTGGTGAATGCTTTAAGGAATACGCCCAGAGGTGGCGTGAACTAGCGGCAAGAGTGCAACCTTCGATGGTGGAGCGTGAGATGATTGATATGTTCGTGGCTACTTTTCCTGGTGTCTATTATGAGAAGCTTATCAGTAGCATGTTTGGGAGTTTTTACGATTTGATCATCATTGGAGAGAGGGTGGAGAATGGTATAAAGTTGGGAAAGATCCAATCTGGTGAAGTGTCCTCGTCTAGAGGAGGAGGTAAAAAGGTATTTGGTAATAAGAAGCGTGAAGGAGAGACTAATTCAGTGTCTAGTTCCTGAAGGAATAGATATCAACGACCAGTGCAAAATCGTGAGCAGCAGTAGCAGGTTGCTAGTATCACAATTCCAGTCGTTCCTCAACATCAACAACAACCACAACAACAACAACAACAGCAGAACCAACAGGGTTATAGAAGATTTCAGGATCGAGGACGGGTGAATAGACAATTTGACGCACCTCCGATGCCATATTCCCAACTGCTTCAACACTTGCTACAACTACAGTTAATCCAGAAGAGGACTATGGCTCCTCTAACAAGACCATCACCACCCGGTTATGATGCAAATGCTCATTGTGAGTTCCATTCTGGGGCACCTGGGCACAACATTGATAACTGCAAAGCATTTAAACACAAAGTTTAGGATTTGGTGGATAGCAAGGCAATAAACGTTTCTCACGACGCTCCCAATGTCGTGCAGAACCCCATGCCCAACCATGGAGCATCCGGAGTCAGTGCAATCATTGAAGACGAGAGTTTAGACCTGATAACTAATGTCAATGATTTGAAGACGCTGTTGGGCTTTGTGAAGGAAAAGTTATTGAAGGGAGGGATATTCCCGGGCTGTAATGAATTGTGTGCTGAATGTTTGGGTCATCCTGAGGGATGTGCAGAGCTGAAGAGCTATATTCAGGGTATGATGAATGATGGAATGCTTCAATTTGACCGAATTGCTGAGAAAAAGTCTGAATAGATAATGGTTGAGGAAAGGAATGAGGTTGCAACGATCTCGATTCTATACAAAACTATAACTATTTTTGCGCCTAGACCGCCAACTATTATCATCACCAAAGCTGGGACTGTGCCGTATGACAGCACCAAAGCAATTTCGTGGAATTGCGGAGCGGAGGTATATTGTAATGGGCAAAAACAGGAGCTAAAGAATTTGTCGGTTGATTCAGTGGATAATATGGTTGGAGTTGGGGGAATCACTCGAAGCGGAAGAGTGTTCTCGTCACTTGAAGTGGTCACTGACAGAGTTTATAAGGGGAAGAAAGTAGTCATTAAAGAAACTTCTCAGGCTGGAGAGAAGAATTCTTTGGAGAAGGAAGCGGAGGAGTTCATAAGATTGATAAGAAAGAGTGATTATATGATTGTTGATCACTTGCAACAGACTCCCTCCAAAATCTCTATTCTATTGTTGTTGCTATGTTCGGAAGCGCACCTAAATGCTTTGTTGAGGATATTGAATAGTGCTTACGTGCCGTAAGAGATATCGGTTAACTAACTCGAAGGGGTTGTAGCGCATGTCAATGCAAGAAATGGTCTAGCTTTCACGGATTTAGACTTGACTCCGAAGGGCAGGAATCATAATTGTGCATTGCACATTTCAATTAAATGTCGTGGAGCCGTCCTGTCTCATGTGCTGGTAGATACATGATCGTCTTTAAATGTACTTCTGAAAAAGGCGCTGATGAAATTGGATACCCGTGGTATAACGTGTACGCCAAACGACTTAGTAGTACGTGCTTTTGACGGTACCAGAAGATCTGTATTTGGAGAGCTGACGTTGCCTATTCAGGTGGGTCCTGAAGTATCTGATGCGGTATTCTATATCATTGACATTCAGCCTGCCTATAGCTGTTTATTAGGCCGTCCATGGATTCACTCAGCCGGAGCTGTAACTTCCATGCTACACCAGAAGCTCAAGTACATGGTGGGTGGTAGCGTTGTCACTGTATGCGGAGAGGAGGATATAATGATCAGTCATTTATCTTCGTTTAAATACGTTGAGGTGGATGGCAAAATCCATGAGACTCTTTGTCAAGCCTTTGAGACAGTTCAGATTAATGACAAAGTGTCTGCTGTGAGCAAAGCGGCCGAAGTGGCCATGTCATCGTTCAAAGAAGCCCATGCAGTGGTACAGGCTGGGGCATCACCAGGATGGGGTCAAGTGCTGGATATACCACATAAGCAGGATAAGTTTGGTCTAGGATACCGCCCATCTTCTTCGTCATCCTCACAGAGCGCGCCGCGCTACAAAGGGCTGGTACAGTTTACCAAAGGCGGGGTTATCTTCGAGTGGATCAACGATGTTTCAGATGAAGAGGGGGATAGCGACTACGATATGGACTCGTGGATACAACCATGCATTCCAGGACAAAGCCTCAACAATTGGTCTATCGAAGAATTCATTCAAATGACAACGGAAGAGTAAGAAAACATTCTTCAACTGTTCCCACGTCGTAACGGAGTTGGATGGTAAGGATTGTAACCATGTCCAAGCTCTATCTCTAAGAGAGAAAGGAAAAAGACGAAGTCTTATTGCGTCTGGAGTTACTCCATTTTCCTTCACTGTGTCTGCGTATTGCACAAACTTCGTTAAGTGTTTGTTCGGATCCTCAGTTGCATTTCCTGAGAATTGATTTTGTTGTACAGCTGACAGCAATGACGGTTTTAGTTCGAAATCGTTTCGATTTATAGCTAGGGCAACAATGCTACTTCGAGGTTCCAACTAAGAGGGTGTAGCGTAGTCCTTCAGCGGTTTGTTCTGAGGTCCGTCAGCCATCTTTGCTTCTTCAACAGGAGGATGAGCTAGAAGATCAGGAATATTGTGTTTTCGTTGATATTCGAGGATGCGCCTTCTTAAATGTAAGAAGCGCTTTAGTTCGGCGATTGTAGGCTGTAAGATGTCGCCTTGTGAGCGAGTACTTGGCATACAATCGAAGAACGAGTAGAGGGAGAGAGAATAGTTAACCTAGTCTATACTGTGTAACAAAGGATTACACTATTGACTAAATGGGTCCCCGACAACAGCGCCAAAAACTTGATCGCGAATTTCTATGTCTAACTGAATTAACTGCAAATGCACAGTCTATCGTGTAGTAATAATAGATATCGATCACACATGGACTCGTAATCAAGCTAGTATTTTCGGGTGTTACTGTGTTTAGCTAGGTTAGTAATGTTTTAGGGGAATAAAAGCAAAATAAGTGCGTAAACTATAAGGGAACTAAGGCGTTAATTAAGGTATAAATGCTTGAACTGGTATGTAATATGTTAATTCTTCAGGGATTCTACAAGTCGCCGGTGTTTTGGGTGTTTTCAAAAATAGTTTAAGAAGAAAGTGACGGTTTAAAGACCTTTGTCTCACTATGGTTGTTGACGCTAGTCGCAACTCTAAGGCAGAACGTATGTTGTTGCTATCCCGTTCGCGGTTAAAATTACTTTTTGAAAACCATTAAGCTCTAATCCTTTTTAAAGCGTTGTCGCTGTTTTTAAAATGAATGCTTAGTTTTTACTATCCGGACTTAACCTCAGCTGTCGCTTGTTGGTTCGTACCTTAGTGAATTTCCCACTGTCGTGGCAAAACTGCTTTTAAATAAGTTCTCGCTGTCGCGATGAACATTTATTTTAGAAAAATCGATTTTAAAAACTGAAGCCATAAATAAGTTTTGAAAAGGAAAGTAAACACCAGTTAATTATCGAATCCCATCCGATTACTTATTACATACCGATTACTTAAGATTTAGCCGGACATGGAATATAAATTAACAACGCGTAAATAATGGCAGAAAATAATAATATGCATTATAATGGGGAATGGAAATCAATTAACGATTAAAATAAGAACCTGTAAACAATTCGATTGGCTTTTGGGAAATCCTCCGAAATGACGGCAGGATTCAGTCTTTATGCCAATTACTCGTACAAAATAAAGTTTGGAAAGTAAAACAACAATTGCAAGGAAAGAAAGAAAAAGGAAACAATATAACGATAAGAAAATGGGAAACTGAAAATTGCTTTGAAAGTAAATTGGCAGCACTTCGTCTCTTCAATGCGGCTCCTCTTTTCTGGTACCAGCTCCCTCCTTTTATAGATGGGATTTCCAACGGTTTATTTCCTCAGGAAGTGGGATTGATATTAGAAAATATAGGAGTTAGTGGTCCACTCCTCTTTGGAATTTTCAAGCACTTCACAGCACGTGCAGAATTTCTGTATTTTAATTCCATGACGGTCGTCACGGACCTGTGACGGTCGTAACACGTATGACGGTCGTCACATCAGCAGAACTCGTTTTTGCTGTTTTTGGCCTGTTTTTCACCTGGTTTTCACCTGTAAATGCTTGTTTTCTTTATCTTTCTCCATTTGAGCATGGACTTTGGATACCTGCAAAATACTGGACAAATAGTGTGGAAATATCTGAAATCAGAGTGAAAACGATCGCTGATTAGTAGAAAAGTACGTCATTATATATATACGATTTCGCGTTATCATGTATCAACTTCGTGGGTTCCTGACGGTTGTTGCACCCCAAAATTTGCTCAACCTTTTATTGCTTGATTTATGTTTCATTGCATTTCATTTGCATAGTTACATCATGTACATAGTTCAATCATTGGCATATCATTTGCATAGCATGCATCCAACAAGGGATCAAGGTGTCTATCAAGATAAGATCCTAGCAAGGTGTGGTATCTAAAATGAGAAATCATCCAGGCCATCAAGAAAGGGTTTGAAGTCTTGAGAAGTTTGAGTGCCTACCTGTGGGTTTTGCTCCTATCTTGAAAAATGTGGGGAATCATCAATGGGATGTGAATGTGAGGTGGTATGGATCTCATGGGATGTCTAGAGGGCCATATTGAAGCTGGGACAAGTCATTGATTCAAGTACAAGAGCCACAGTTGAGGTGCAGTCAACTAGGGTTTCATCTGGGTCAACCCTAATTCAATTGTGTAATGGGAGAGCATTAAGGCCTACCTTGAGGTCAAGGGATTCATGGATTGGTATGTTGATATATGTGTGGTGTTGTGCCAAGGTTAAGCAAAGAAAGATCAAGAATGTGGGAAGTTGCTAAATTAGGGTTTCAGTGTAAAATCCCCTGTTTAGTGCCCAACTTCAAAGCCACATAAGTCAAAATACAAGTTTCAAATGGATCTTTGGCCAACATGAAACTTGTAGAGCTTCTCAATAAATTTAATTTGAGTACTAGAAGTATTCAAGAAGATTTGTAGAACTCAAGTTATGGTCTTTGCAAATTACAGGTCATCAGAGGACACTGAGATTTATCTGTGAAAGTCACTTGACTTCCAAGCAACGTTTTCCCTTCAAGGGGTTTTCAAATGGATTCTTGGCCAACATGAGAGTTGTAGATCTTGATCTTAGATTTCCATAGAGTATTATAAGTCCTCAAGGGGATTTATGGAACTCAAGTTATGATCTTGGCAATCTAGGGGTATTTTGGGCATTTGTGATTATAGGTCATTTTCAAGCATGTGCCAAAATCTCCATCTTCCACTCCTCAAATGAAAAATTGTTCAACATGAAATGTGCTTAGAATGATGTTTTTAGGTCAAAAGTGAATTCATGTTGGATTGAATGAGCTCATATCAAAAGTCACTCAAAATGGCCTAAAATAAGGAAGGATTTTAAATGGATCAAAGAGGGAAATTGTGATTTTTGAGTGATAGGTCCTAAACATGGCAAATGACTACATTTTTTGACTGGAAATCATATTCTAAAGACATTGGCAATGTTACTTTTTTGAATTGAGGCTTGGTTTCATGACTTGCTTTGTAATTTTGTTACTTCCAAAACAAGTCACATATCCAAATCAGCCACCAATGCAATTCAGGGCTCCATTTTGGTCTAAACACATTCCCTAAGCCACAAGGAGTTGGTTAGAACCTTCTGGAACAAGCTGGGAGCAAGATTTCACAATTGTCACATTGGAGTTTCAAGAGGAAAATCAGAATTGTGGATTCATTGATTTGGGCTTCAAACTGGGCTCAAAAGCCCATGGAGAGTTTCTATATATTGAGGGGAGTGAGTTCAGAGTCATTTTGGTGATGAATTCGTGCTCGAAGCTGTTAGAGAAGGTTGAGTTTCAAGAGCTCCAACTCAGAATCGGTTTTGGATTTGCAAGCACAATCAAGCCAAATTGAAGGTTAAAGAAGCTTCATTGTGCATCACTGATCGTGTCTGAAGAGTCTTGGAGCTTGAATTGAGCATTTGATACCTCTGTTGATCCAATTTTTCCAGGTATGTAAACCTTCAAATTCCTCATGATCTAGGAAGAATTGAGTAGAATCTTGCATGTGTTTAGGACCTAGGTGGATCATGGATCGTTTCTGGATAAGATTTTGAGCATTTAGAGACAATTAGGAGTGACATGCCATTTCTGTTTGAGAACGGTTAGGCTTGATCCTGAGGCTATAACTTGATTTGGATAGATCAGAGTGATCAGTGTAACACGAGGATTAGATCCATGGCTTTAGGTTAGGCTTTGGTGCTGATTGAAACCTTGACACATTTTGAATATTGATTCGGTTTTGAAAATCTATGAGGATTCATGAGATTTGAACTGGAGATTTGAGATCCTGATGAAATTCTGGTTAAGATTGGTATAAGGCACATGATTCCTGGTCACCTGTAACCCTGGCTCGCCGGAGAAGACGGTGGTTGGACCACCGGACCACCGTCTGAAAGATTGACCTTCACCTGAGTTCGTTTGGAGAAGATGAGGTCTTTACCCTTGGATCATCCTGAATTTGAGACTTGTTATGCTGATCGTGTGGCTAGGATTCAAACTGAGATTGCCTCCCCTTGAGCAAAACACACCGTTTCACTAATCCCAGTCAGCGTGTGACTGGGATGCATGCGTGGACACGCTCTGAGGCTTTGGATTCGTTTACCAGTCAATTGATCTAGTGGCTCCCATTTAATTCAGCATTTTAAATTCTTTATTTCATTTTTGCTTTATTTTTAATCCATTTTGATTCTAAAATTCATATAAAATAGAAAAATAAATCTTTTTAGGCTAGATTTTTTTTGCCTAATTCCTTAGAATATGTAGAATTTAATAGGAGTAAAAAATGACTAATTCATGCATTTTAGAATTTAATTGTATTTTTTGCATTTTTATTGCTTTTATTTTCAATATGGTTGATACATGATTTTGTGGGTTTTATTGTGAATGATTGGTGATGAATTTTGAGGTGATTCTTTTTGGGCTAGTTAGCTTAGATAAGCATGTACCCACAGTAATTTTCGCATATTTTTGTGAGATAATTTTAGGCTAGTTTGAGCATTAAACAATAGGTCGTCTAGAATTAGGGTTTTAAGATGATACCTTTAGGTTTAGGGCATAGTTTTAGGACCAAATGAATGGTTAACCCCCTGGTTTTTGTATGAGAGATTCTTAAGAGGTTTAGAAACCCTCAGTAATTTTTGTAGGATTTTACAATCATGTTTGGTATTTTAAGTAGAATTAGTTTTAGAACTAATTTCTAGGTGTTTTTGATGAACTAATGTGACTAGTTTAATTCAATAGTTCCCCTTAGACTAGGGTGGTGTTGCTTTTGAGCTTGGGTGAAGATGAAGACCAATTGAAGGTGCTTTGGAGAGCTTTAAGGAGCTTGGAGTTGAAGATTTCTCATCTTGTGGAGTGCTTGTCAGGAGCTTAGGGAAATTAGGGTTTTAGGAAGAGCATTAGACTAGTTTTGCTTCTTTCTTCAAACATGGAGCATCTTGTCCATCTCCATTTTATCCAATGACATAAATTACCCCTTGGGAAGCTCCATCTCTCCTTAGGAGGGATGAGTGGTATGCCCAAGTGAGTAGAACTTTGAGGATGCCAGTCCCTCACAGTGTTAAGTTCTCAGTGACTTCCCTTGGTTGTTATTGAGCTTCTTAACATTTCAACTTGATCTTGTTGAATGATTCTCCCTTGGAGGTGCTTGTTGAAGCTTAGTAAAGGAAAAGATGGGGTAGCTTGTTGAAGCTGGTTGCTTGTTGAAGCCAGGGTTTTACTGCTTGTTGAAGTTGAGGTCAGGAGATTGTTGAAGCTGGTTACTGGTTGGGGTTTGAGCTTGTTTAAGTTGGTAGCTTGTTGAAGTTTGGTGTCTATTGAAGATTGAAAGTTTATTGAAGCTTGAAGATGGGAGTTATTCATGAAGATGAAGGTTGTTGCTGTCAACTTTTTTTGGTTAATCATCTGTTGATGTCAGAGCTGCTGTTTGCTGTAGGAGTTTGGTGCTGCTGCTTGGGGCTGCTTCCTCTGCTTTGCGGTTTTGTTTTCTGTATTGTTTGTTGGCTTGCGTAGCTTGCCCCCTAGGTTTGAGGTGAATGTTGATTCACTTTGCCTGTTGTTTTCCCAGGTTCGAGGTTGAGTAGGACTCCCTTGCCTCGCTTGTATTGCTGCATTGCATGCATTTTACTGTATTTGCTTGCTTCCTTTTCTGTTTATCCCCTAGGATCTCTGATTTCCTCTGTGCAGGAGGGAATTATGACAGACATTAGGATTCTTATCCATGCATGACAACATTAGGTTATTTTTTATTCCCCTTTCAACCCTAGGTTTTTTTAGAGCTTCTTTCTCTTCTTATCTCAAAACAATTCAAAAATACGGTAATAAGGTTAATCGATGTCGTACGTTACGAGCCTTAAGCTATTTGAGAAAAGGTTGCTGGAGGGTCACTCTTCAGTAATCTGACTGCTTAGTATGGTACCCTTAGGGTAACATGCGACGTAGTCACTCTCAAACCATAGTCTCTAGTGCGTCAGAGATTGCAAATAAACTAAAAAACACTTCTTTCGTAAAAGATTCAAAACAAACATCAAAGTGTCATTTTTGTCCGCTTGGACTCTTAATCAAGAAAAACCCTTTTTGAAGGTAATAACAAACAGTCAGACAAGCTTGTGTCTTCCGTAGCCCGAACTACGTTTGCTCTGATCTTTCATGCTGTATGAAAGTACGTAGGCATAGGATGTCGTATCCTAGCGAGCAATCTTCCCCCTTAACCCGTAGGTAGGCGAACTACGTTGACTCTGATTTCTCGTTCCAGACGGGAATGCGTAGGCATAAAGTGCGATACTTTGCCGAGTCATTTTCTTTTCCTTTTTGTCCCTTGACCTTTAGAGTAGATAGAATAACAATCTGTACTAGAAAACAAGCGTGGATCCCGTCGAGTACGACGGACGTGAGGGGTGCTAATACCTTCCCCTTGCGTAACCGACTCCCGAATCCAGGATTTGGTTGCGATGACCATTCCTTTCCCTCTTTGTGTTAGGTTTACTCTGAGCGTTTCCTTTCCCTTTTGTCGGATAAATAATGCACGGTGGCGACTCTTCTGTCATAGCCGGCGCCGATTTTCGCAGTAGCGACAATGGTGATGTCAGATGTTTTTATCAACTCAATAGAGGCTTGGCGGTGATGTCAGATGCTATGTGTTGACCCGGTTTTTAGTTTTGTTACTCGCTTTGACTTAGCGAATTCCTGGCGGCGATGTCAGTGGTTCGAGTCTTTGGATTCAATACATGTTTTTATTTAACAGTTGCCTGACGATGATGTCAGATGTTTCTTCTCAGCTACGGGTTGAGCCAGTCTTCGGGTTCAATGCTTATTGTGTTTAATAGTTTCTGACGGCGATGTCAGATGAGTTACCGACTTAATGTCGATGCCTGAAGGCAAAGTCAGATGCCTGATGGCGAGGTCAGATGCCCGACGACGATGTCAGAGGATTTTACAACTTGATGTTGATGCCTGGAAGCGAGGTCAGATTCCTAACGACGATGTCAGATGATTTACCGACTTGATGTCGATGCCTGACGGTGAGGTAAAATGCCTAATAGCGATGTCAGATGTTTTCCCAAATTAATGCAGATGCCTGACGACGAAGTCAGAGGTTCAGTATTCGTTACGTGATATCAGATAGTCTTTCCGGCTTAGTGTTGATGCCTGACGGCGATGTCATATGATCTTTCTGACTTAGTGTCGATGATTTGAATTGGTAATCAGTTTGCTTGTTACTGTTGCAACTATCAGTCCAGTTACTTCCGGATATTTTTATCCCCAATCAGAGTTTGCAGTTTATTCCTGCGGTTGGCAAATTTCTGGGTTCTTTGGTATTCAACTGTCTTTTGCCTTGATTGTTTGAAAGTAGTTCGCTTTTCACTCATTCAGGTCCAAGTCGCTTGAATAGGGGCAGCTGTTGTACCCTAAAATTTGCCCAACCTTTTCTTTACTTGGCTTATATTTTCATTGCATTGTTCTAGCATTTGCATTGCATATCATTGTTCATTTACAGGGGATCAAGAGGTGCATAGCAAGAGAAGGTTTTTCTAAGGTTCCAAGCAAGCATGAGTACTCATCAAGTCATCAGAACCTGGTCAGAGCTCTTTGAGAAAGTGAATGGATGTATATTGCTTATCTCCTATCTTGGAGGCCAATTGAGATTATCTGAAGATCACGAGTTCATAGATATGGATATGAGATGTTGTGAAGCTCATTGAGTGCTTTGAGAGGCATTTTGGAGCTTATGCAAGTTGTTATATCATGTGCAAGAGGTTACAGTCAAAGGATTGCACACCTAGGGTTTCATCTGCCTAGTGCAAGATCCATTGTGGATTTGAAGGAGATTAATACTTAGTTCTAAGTCTTTGGAGTCATGGATAGTTGTGTTGAGGCATCTAAGATGTTATTTCAAGATCAATTCAAGAAGAATCAAGAGTGTGAGAAGTTACTAAATTAGGGTTTCAGAGGTTTGTCAGTGTAAAAACCCCTATTTAATGCCTAACTTCAAGACTACATATATCAAGATACAAGTTTCATATTGTCGCTACTACGAAAATAAGGTGCCGGCAAAACAGAAGAGTCGCCACCTTTCGTTATTTATCCCTCAGAACGAGAAAGGGAACGATCGGAAAAACCTGATGAAAGGGTATAAGACAAGGTCATCGCAACCATGTCTGGATTCGGGAGTCGGTTACGCAAGGGGAAGGTATTAGCACCCCTCACGTCCATCGTACTCGATGGGATCCACGCTTGTTGTGTTTATATGACGGGTTGATTTATCTATCTAGGCTAAAAGGTCTGGTCTAAAAAGAAAAGAAAATGACTCGGCTAAACACAGCAGTTCTATGCCTACGTATTCCCGTCTGGAATGAGAAATCAGAGTCAACGTAGTTCGCCTAACTACGGGTTACGGGGGAAGGTTGCTCGCCGAGATATTGCATCTCGTGCCTACGTACTTTCACACGGTGTAAACGATCATAGCAAACGTAGTTTGGGCCAACAAGACCACAGGTTTGTCTTTTTTATCCGAGTAGGGTTAACAGACGGTTCCAGCAGTTTGGTATATACAGCTCGCTCGATGGAGACTTAGGCGTTTACCGTTTGCGGTAGAACCGGGATTTAACAAAACTCTCCTTATGAAAAATGGTTTCCAGGGATTAAAGGTCCCAGAGGACAAAAAGAGTTTGATCTTTGTTTTCTGTTTTTTAAAGAAGAAGTGTTTTTTTATGGATGTCTGCAACTAATATCGCACTAGAGACTATGACCTGAGAGTGAATGCGTCGCATGTCACCTAAAGGGTGCCATACTAAACATCCAAGCTGTTGGAAATAAACTCTCCAACAACCCTTTCTCAGGTAGCTTAAGGCTCGTAGCGTACGACATCAATTAACCTTTATTACTGTATCTTGATTTGTTTGAAGGTGAGAAGAGAAAGGATGCACTAAAGGGGAACTGATCCAATCCTAAAGTTGTCATGCAAAGTTGATCCTATGATTGAGGTTAGGAGGGAGCTACCTAATGTTATCATGCATGGTTAGAACCCTAATGTCTATCATAACTTCTCTTGAACAAGAGAAGTCAGAGTTCTTAGGGGAACACGGCAAAGGAAAGAAAAAGCAAAAGAAATAACTGAAAGAAATTGCCGTAAGTAAAATGCATGCAATGGAACAATACAAGCAGAAGGAGACAAACTCACTTCTAGAGCAAGCAAGCCAAAGGCAACACACCATACAGGCAAGGGAGACAGACTCAACCTTCAGCCAGCAAGCAAAGCCAAACAGAAACGGACAAGCAAAGGGAGACAAACTCAACCTCTAATGCGGGAAAGTAAAGGGAGCAAGCTCAACCTTTCAATGCAATTAGGCCTATAATCAACTACATGAAAGCTTATTCTAATGAAACACACAAAACAAGTAGTCACACAAACACAACAAAGCAATCAGAAAGTACATCAAACAAAACAGCAGACAAGCAGCTCAACAGCAAAACAGACAACAATCTGTAATCAACTTCAAGTCTAAGCTATCTTCAAGAGAAGGAAATAAAAGCTCCATCTTCAAGCTTCAACAAGCTCCAAGAAAAGAGAAGAGAGTTAACATCAATATTATTGCATGATGATGGGAAGCACGATGGAAACCAAGGGAATCCATCATGACACTCAACCATACATCTAGGATAGGCATCCTCAAAGGTTCTACCTCTTGTGATATGCCATACATCCTTCCAAAGGAAAGACGAGGCTTCCACATAGGGACCTTGAATCATTGGATGAGGATGGAAAGCAATCAAGGCAATCCATGTTTATTTGAAGAAAGAGAAATCAAAACTAAAGCTCTTCCTAAACCCTAATTTATTAAGCTACAAGAAAGCTACTAAACGGAGGTCTAAACACCAAAACCAAACACCACAATCAAGCAAACAGAAGCCTCTATATGTCTAAAGCACTATCCAAAAGGAAGGGAAAATTTATCTTATGCTATGGGCCATCATTGAGGTCATTCTAAAGGAGAAGTCATATTAGAAACATATTAAAACTAGCCTAAGTTTTAAATCTATTTAAAATACCAAAACTACTTCTAAAATCTTATAAAATTTTATAAGAGAACCTATATGTGTTAGGTATCTATAGTAGAAAGGTCCAGGGGCTAAACTTAGGGGAAAACCACTAAAGAATTCCTAAATCACCAAGTGTCAAATGGGAACCCTAAAATGGAAGGTCATGGGAACCTAATCCAAAACAGAACCTAAAGTTATCTAAAAATTATGAAATAATTCCTAAGGGATAATGCATATCTATACTAACAGCCAACCAAAAATCTCGCTTAAATTCTATACCAATGAATCAAACAAAATTCAGCAAAAACATGAGGAATTATGCCAAAATTAAAGAATTAAAGAAAATGCAAAAAATCATATTAAATTGGAAATTGCATGAAAGTAAAATCTAAAAGCACCAGAAAATCAGAAACAAAATCAAGAGCATCCACATATTTTTATTATATTTTTCTGACCAATAATGAATTTATTATGAATTTAAAATGACAAAAGCAATTAAACTAAATCAAAAATGAATAAAAGAAAAATAAAAGCTGAGAAATAAGAGGACAATTGGATCTATGGACTAAGTATGCTCATCCAAGGCTCACAAGCGCGCCACCTAAGCTGCCAAGTCAGCTTTAATGAAATGTAGCGTTTAGCTGCTTGGTCAAAGTCCAAGGCTCAGATTGAATCAGGAACGCGCGATGCGAGTACAAAGTCTTCTCTCCAGACTCCATCCAATGGTCCTCTTTCATCTTCTTCATTTAAACTCCGATGGAGGGAAAACTCAGGCGTGGTGGTCCGGTGGCCGCGCCACCGTCTTCTTCGGTGAGGTGCCAATTACAGGTCATCCAAACACAACAAAACCTATACCGTTCTCTTCCATTTTTCATACTGATTCCAAATCCCATCTCCATTTTTATTAACTCCTCATGAATTTTAAAACACAAAACCAAACAGAAAATGCATCATGCTATGGATTATCACCAATTCTCCATTTCTTGCCACGGATCTACTCCTCACTCTTTAAGGATCATTCTAAACTCTCTAAATCAAGCTAACACCTCCAGATCAAAGAGATTCGCATCCAAACAGAAAGTTGATCATAACTTAGATTGTCTCTAAACTTCACAAAACCTATCCTAAAACGATCTAGTCATCTTCCTAATGCTTAACCTCATTTCAAATCATGCTAAATCATCCTAGAATCAGTGCAATCATAAAAAGTGCATACCTGGTTTGTAGCTTGAAATTGAGGCACTTGCACTGTGATTCTCACTCCAATCTTGTGCAGATCTCTTAAATGATCAATGATAAAGCTATTAGGAACTTCAATTTGCTCTGAAATGTACCCAATCTGAAAACATGATTTTCACTTGAAGCTTGAAAATTCCCTCTGCAATCTCTAGCTCTAGCCCAAAATAACCACCAACCTTGATCCTAACCTCTTTCTGAACTTATATAGAGGTGAATGGAAGGTTCTAGAGGCCCATGGAAAGCCCAAACAGTGATATCCAAATTTTCACTTTTGCTTGAAAATTCAATCATGGTGTACACGAACCTGAGTCAATTCCTTCTCCAAGAAGCTTCATTTGTAATGTTTGTGGACTGTTGAGAGTGTATGGACAGGATTGAAAGCTTAATTCCATCCAAGGGCCAAGGTTGAATATGTTACTTATCCATGAAGTAACAAAGTGAAAAGTCATGAATTATGCCTCAAAATGAAATTCCAACAATGCCAATATGCTCCACATGGTATTTCTGATCAAAATGAGTACTCATTTGCCATTCCTTGATCACTCATGATTAAATTTGAATTTTTTCACTTAAAGGCCTTTTAATTTCCCCTTTGTCAAACTTCTTCAAACCAAGTCTTGCCCTAAGCCAAATCAATGCATCATGGATACATGGTTGAAGTTAAAATCCCATTTTGAGAAAGTTTTGTGTTGGAAAAAACTTCATTTGAAGTGTGCAAGATAGAGAAAATGACCTATAATGCCAAATGACCTATAATCTCACTTTCCCAAAATACCCCTGACTTGTAAACCTCATAACTTGAGTTCTACAAATCAGATGGAATACTTATAGTACAATTTGGAAAGCTAAGATCAAGACCTACAACTTTTATGTTGGCCAAAAGTTGAGGAGAAACATCCTTCTAGGTCAAGCGTTCCTTGGAAGTTGGTTGACTTTTGAAGACAAATTTCACATTCATCTGATGACCTGTAACTTGTCTGGATCATAACTTGAGTTCTATAAATCCAATAAAGGACTTCTATTACTCAAATTAAAGCTAAGAACATGCTCTACACGTTCCATGTTAGCCAAAAGTTGAGATGAAACTTGTATCTTAAGATAATTGGTCTTGAAGTCAGGCACTAAATAGGGGATTTTACCTTGAGAACCCTAGTTAGCAACTCCTCACACTTTGAATTCTTCTTGAATTGATCTTGGAATATCACCTCATGTATCTCAACACAACTTTCCATGATCACAAAGACTTAGAAATAGGCTTTGATCCTCTTCAATTGCACAATTGACTTAGGTTATTTAGATGAAAACCCTAATTGCAACCCCTTCAACTGTGGCTCTTCACACTTAGCATAATGATTTAACTGAGCTCCACCATGACCCGTAAGGCACTCCATGAGCTCTATCCACATATCTATCCATGATCAAAGCTTCACAACCCACTGATGGTCTTCAATTGGCCCCCAAGTTAGGAGATGAGTCACATACTAGCATCCAAACTTCTCAAGAACACAACCCACTTTCTGATGAACTTAGTGACCTCTCAAGCTTGAATAAGACCTCTAGATAGGCTCCTCTTGATATAAAGCACACTTGATCCCCTTCTAAATAAATAATGCTATGCTATGCAAATGCTAGACCAATGCTATGCTAATGCAACGAAACATAAACCAAGTGAGAAAAAGGTTAGGCAAAATTTGGGGTGCAACAACTGCCCCTATTCAAGCGACTTGAACCTGGCTGGATGAAAAGCGAACGGCTTTCAAACAATCGAGGTAAAAGACGGTTGAATACCAAAGAACCCGGAAATTTGCCAACCAAGGAAATAAACTGCACAAACTGCTCGGGGAACAATATCCAGAAAATTGAATCTGGTTGTCACGGCAACAAGCTGATCAATCATTTGATACAGAACCTGATTTCAATATCAACCACCTGTGTGACGCCACAGGCATTGACTCCACAATCAATCTTCAAACATACGCTACAATAAGCGGGCACCGAGCCACAGGACCACATCAAAATACCATCATTGACTTTCTATCTACGAAGGGACGGGCAAGCACTACGTAAAGCGTGAATCGTCAATGTACTATCCTTGACCTCCCATTTCCGCAGAAATGGGCGAAGCACTAAATAAAAGTGCTAATCTGGCATCCGAAGACATGAACGAACAACTCTGCAGGGAACATTTCTAATATTACCGGTATTTGCACTACGTAAAGCGCAAACTTGGGTAACGACTCCGTCAACACGGGTAACAACTCCGTCAACACGGGTAACAACTCCGTCAACATGGGCAACATCTCCGTCAATACGGGTACCATCTCCATCAACACGGGTAACATCTATGCCAACACAGGTAACGTCTCCGTCAACACGGGTAACATCTCCATCAACATGGGTAACTTCTCCGTCAACACGGGTAACATCTCCGTCAACACGGGTAACAACTCCGTCATCACGGGTAACATCTCCGTCAACACGGGTAACAACTCCGTCAACATGGGTAACAACTCTGTCAACACGGGTAACATCTCCGTCAACACGGGTAACAACTCCGTCAACACGAGTAAACTCTCCGTCAACACGGGTAACATCTCCGTCAACACGGGTAACAACTCCGTCAACACGGGTAATATCTCCGTCAACACGGGTAACAACTCCGTCAACACGGATAAGCTCTCCGTCAACACGGGTATGGCAACTCCGAGGGTTTAATCCATGAGATTTTTTTAATGCTGACGTAACAGCAATCCGAGGAAAACTCTACTGGGGAAATTCTGACGTCAACTGCCAGACACTTACTTTGACAACAAGTAACGACTTCAAAGGTCTAATCCATGAAATCTTTTAATGCTGGCGTAACGGCAATCTGAGGAAAACTCCGCTGGGGAAGTTCTGACGTCAACTGCCAGACACTTACTTTGACAACAAGTAGCGACTTCAAAGGTATAATCCATGAAATCTTTTAATGCTGGCGTAACGGCAATCTGAGGAAAACTCCGCTGGGGAAGAAGAGCAACTCAACCAAGCAACTCTGATGAGGGACACATGATAGGACAAACGTTATCATCACATATCTCGTGCCAAGAATTTGAATATCCGAGAACCATCCTGGACAAGAATTCAAATCTCCTGCAGGGAAAAACACCTGAAAACAAAGAGGTAACCAACCTGGCTTATGTTTCGAAATGCATATGTTTGAAAATGGCGTAATGCCCCCATACGGCATGGAAATGCTACGCGTTTGGGTAGATTCTATGCACGATGCAAATGCAAAGAGGGCGTTCCGGCAAAATAAATGCCGGAGGAACGAAACCAAACTTCCGCTAGGGGAAGAAACAATCCTGTTGGGGATAGCTTAACAAATCCGGAATTACGAACTCTGCAGAGGATGAGCAACCTGCTGGAGAATAGAAAGAGCAATCCTGCGCGGGGATGATCCTTACAAACCACTGACAACCTGGTTGTACTCTGTGAGGACTTCACTAGGGATTGAATGTACACACGACCAACTGCTGGGAATGCACATCACTGCCTGACCGCTTGCTAGCTCGCATCCAACTCTTCTGGGGATAAAATGTGACTTCCATCTGCTGGGGAGGAATGAGATCACCTAGAGCCTGCTCCTACGTTAAGGGACTTCGGTTGGGGAAACACGATCCCTTGGCTGTTTGCTTTGAAGGTAACGACCCTGCAAAATGTGAACGAAACCAGACAATTCTACACAAAAGGAACTATCTTGGTCAGTATCTGTGACAATTGTTCAGTTAATTCAAAGTTTTAACAATTACTGGCCGAGGCCTACAAGTTTATGCACGTACAAGTTTATCAAAAACATCGGCGTTTTCCACAAACAAAACGGTAAAAGTTAAAACAAGAAACAAACATCAAGTACTGAATAGTATGCGTTTATTGATAACGGGCCTGTAAATAGGCAAAGTTTTTACAATGGATGCAACTCCTGAAAAGAGGAAGCTACAAAACAAATACAAATATGTACAGAGGTACAAAGAAATTTGTATACATGTCGGCAACGTGGTACAGACAAACACCATGAGCCGATCCTCTTATGACTCGCCTGACTCCGACGCTTTCCTGATACTTCGTCCTCGGAAGAAATTGACTTGGATAAACGAACCTCAGGTGCTCCCAAACCACTAAGCAATGAAGTATCAAACTCGGACTGCAGTCATTTGCTTTTTCAATCCCTAACTTTTTCCTGAATCGCCCTTTGCGGGTTTTCTATTCACTGGGATACCCTTTCTTGCCGAAGTCGCCTTTTTAAGTTTTCGGCTTCGCGGGTGTACATCTTTTCAATTTTTATCCCTAATTTTTGCCCGAACCCTTTTCTTTCCTTTTTTTGGTTCGTCGGGATGCCCCATTTTTGCCTGGACTTTCTTTTTTCTGTCCAGCGGGTCTCTTTAAGCAAAGTATTTTTTCACTGCGTCCGAGTTCACAGGGGATGTAAAATCCTCGCCATCCATGGTGGACAACAGTAAGGCTCCTCCAGAGAAGACCTTTCTAACGATATATGGACCTTCATAGTTGGGAGTCCATTTGCCCCTGTGATCTGATTGTGGTGGGAGAATCTTCTTCAGCACAAGATCGTCCGTCTGAAAGCTTCGAGGGCGCACCTTCTTGTCAAAAGCTTTCTTCATCCGGCTCTGATATAACCGACCATATGCGATAGATGCAAGTCTCTTCTCATCCATCAAACTGAGCTGATTCAGTCTATTCCTTATCCACTCTGCCTCATCTAGTTGGACATCGAGCAAAACTCTCAAAGAAGGAATCTCAACTTCCAATGGTAGGACAACTTCCATACCATACACCAGTGAGAAAGGTGTTGCCCCGGTTGATGTGTGTACCGTCGTACGATAACCGTGTAAAGCGAAGGGCAACATCTCGTGCCAGTCTTTGTATGTTACAACCATCTTCTGAACTACCTTCTTGATGTTCTTATTGGTCGCTTCGACAACACCATTCATCTTGGGCCGATAGGGAGATGAGTTGTGATGCTCAATCTTGAAATTCTGGCACAATTCCTTCATCATCTTATTATTCAAGTTCGAACCATTGTCAGCAATGATTCTTTCAGGGATTCCGTATCTGCAGATGATGTCCTTTTTGATAAACCGGGCTACTACTTGCTTAGTAACATTAGCATAAGACGCTGCTTCGACCCATTTGGTGAAGTAATCGATAGCTACCAAGATGAACCGGTGTCCGTTGGACGCGGTGGGCTCAATCTTGCCAATCATATCAATGCCCCACATGGAGAAAGGCCACGGGGACGCCATAACATTCAAAGGGCTCGGCGGCACATGAATCTTATCTGCATAAATCTGGAATTTATGGCACTTCTTCGCAAACTTGAAACAGTCTTTTTCCATCGTCAGCCAATAATACCCTGCCCGTAATAACTTTCGAGACATAGCGTGTCCACCGGCATACGTGCCAAAAGTTCCCTCGTGGACCTCTTCCATAAGCAGATTAGCTTCTTTCTCATCCACACATTGCAATAGCACCAAATCGTGGTTTCTCCGGTACAGAACACCATCTGGATTCAAGTAGAAGTTGCCAGCCAATCTCCTAAGAGTCTTCTTATCGCGGCTGGATGCCCTAGTCAGATACTCCTGGTTCTTTAGGAAATTTTGGATATCAAAATACCACAGCTTGCCATCGGAAGCTTCCTCAATGGCGAATATGAAAGTGGGCCTATCAAGGCGAGAGATAACTATTCTGGGAGCATCGTTCCAGAATTTAACTTTGTACATCGAAGACAATGTCGCAAGAGCGTCAGCCATCTGATTTTCTGCTTGCGGAACATGGTGAAATTCTACTCTATCAAAGAAAGGCAACAACCTCCTTGCATAATTCATGTACGGTATCAGATTAAGCTTACGAGTCTCCCATTCTCCCTTGATCTGGTTCACGACTAGCGCGGAGTCTCCATACACATCAAGATTTTTAATCCTCAAATCAATAGCCTCCTCGAGACCCATGATACACGCCTCATATTCAGCCTCATTGTTGGTAACTGGAAATGTCAATCTGGTAGTGAACGGGATGTGCGTCCCATGGGGTGTCGTAATGATTGCCCCAATCCCACTTCCGTATGAATTAACAGCCCCGTCAAAAATCAATTGCCATTGGGAACTCCGTTCAGGACCTTCACCATGCAATGGCTCCTCGCAATCTTTCATCTTCAAGTACATGATATCCTCGTCAGGAAAATCAAACTTCATCGGCTGGTAATCATCGATTGGCTGCTCGACAAGGTACTCTGACAGCACGCTACCTTTGATAGCCTTTTGCGAAACATATTGTATATCGTACTCTGTCAGTACCATCTGCCATCGGGAAATCCTTCCTGAAAGCGCCTGTTTCTCGAAGACATATTTGATCGAATCCATCTTTGAAATCATCATGGTTGTATGATTTAGCATGTATTGTCTCAGACGTTTGGTAGCCCAAGCAAGTGCACAACACGTCTTTTCGAGCATTGAGTAACAAGATTCACAATCTGTGAACTTTTTACTCAAGTAATAGATCACATGCTCTTTTCATCCAGTCTCGTCATGTTGACCGAGAACACAACCCATGTTGTTCTCCAGAACCGTCAAGTACATGATCAGTGGTCTCCCGGCTACTGGAGGTATCAATATCGAAGGTTCCTGCAAGTATTCTTTTATTCTTTCAAACGCCTTTTGACAATTTTCATCCCAGACAATTGCCTGATCTTCTTTCAACAATTTAAACATCGGTTCACACGTGGCTGTGAGATGAGATATGAACCGGGCAATATAGTTCAACCTCCCCAAAAAACCACGAACCCCTTTCTCTGTTTTAGGCGCTGGCATTTCTTGTATTGCTTTTATTTTTGCAGGATCAACCTCAATTCCTCTTTCACTGATAATGAACCCCAATAGCTTTCTAGACCTCACCCCGAAGGTGCACTTGTTAGGGTTCAGCCTCAGCCTGAACTTCCTAAGCCTCTCAAACAATTTCAGAAGATTCACCAGATGTTCTTCCTCCGTCTGGGATTTGACAATCATATCGTCAACATAGACCTCAATCTCTTTATGCATCATGTCATGAAAGAATGTCGTCATAGCACGCTGATATGTTGCCCCCGCGTTCTTCAAACCAAAGGGCATCACTTTGTAGCAGAACGTTCCCCACGGGGTAATAAAAGTTTTTTTCTCCATATCCTCCGGCGCCATCTTAATCTGATTATAGCCCGAAAAGCCGTCCATGAAGGAAAACACGGAGAATTGAGCAGTATTGTCGACCAATACGTCAATATGAGGAAGCGGGAAGTCGTCCTTAGGGCTCGCCTTGTTCAAGTCCCGATAGTCAACGCACATTCGTACCTTACCATCTTTCTTTGGTACAGGTACTATATTGGCGACCCAAGGAGGGTAAGTCGTAACAGCTAGGAAACCAGCGTCCCACTGTTTCTGTACTTCCTCTTTAATCTTTACGGCTATATCTGGTTTCGTTCTTCTGAGCTTCTGCTTGACCGGCGGACATTCCTCACACAGTGGCAAGCGGTGGACCACAATATCAGTGTCTAACCCAGGCATATCATCATAAGACCAAGCAAAGATGTCACTATACTCTCGAAGCATCTCGACAAGTCTCTGCTTGATATCGCTTTGCAGCGCAGCCCCTATCTGGACATTCCTGACAACTTCTTCCGAACCCAAATTAACGACCTCAATTTCCTCCTGATGAGGCAGGATGATTTTCTCTTCTTGTTTCAACAGTCGAGTCAACTCTTCTAGTAAGTCGTCGTCCTCAACAATCTCTTCCTCGGCTTGAAATATCGGGTGCTCAAAGTCGAAGCGAGTCAAAGGGAGTTCTTGATCGGTGTCATCTGAAATATGGATCCTGCAAGAGAAAGGGTTAAATGCTTCAAATAATATGCAAACGAAGCATACAACCACATTGCCATTTTATTGATAAAATAAAAATAGAAAAACAAGGATCACAAAATTTGCATGAGTAAAACGCCTTTATTTGATGATTAAAGCAAAGCATACACATAAACAAGTAGGACCTGAAATGAAATCACTATGCCCCGGGTAGGACATAGAATTGTACAATAATCGAAAAAACAAGGCATTACTGTTTCGTCGTCACTTGAATAAAGTCCTGAAAAGACCAGTTGCATAGGCTTTGTCCTGGCTCGCTGGGCTTGATCCATGAATCCATGTCACAGTCGCTATCTCCATCTTCACTGTCAGACACAACATTAATCGTTTCAAAACTGACTCCTCCTGGAGTAAACACAATCGGCCCCTTGAACTTTGGCGCGCTCTGTGATGAAGATGACGACGACGGGCGATATCCCAAGCCGAACTTGTCCTGCTTAACAGGAATCTCCAGAACTTGACCCCAACCTTTAGCCTCCCCGGCCTGAACTACCTCTTGGGCTTCTCTATACGAAGACATAGCCACCTCTGGCCCATTGCTCACGACAGGAGACTTGTCTCTGATCTGCACTCCTTCAAAAGCTTGGCATAATGTCTCATGGATCTCACCATCCACTGCGACATATTTGAACGACGACAGATGACTTAACAGGATGTCTTCCTCCCCATATACAGTGACAATGCTACCACCGACAATATACTTGAGCTTTTGGTGCAACGTAGACGTTACAGCCCCCGCAGAGTGAATCCAAGGTCGTCCGAGCAAACAACTATAAGCTGGCTGAATGTCCATGATGTAAAACACCATATCAAACACCTTTGGACCGACCTGGATTGGTAAAGTCAATTCTCCAAACACGGACCTTCTAGTCCCGTCAAAAGCTCTCACTACCAAGTCATTTGGTGTGCATATTATGCCTCAGGTATCCAGCTTCAACAGTGCTTTCTTGGGCAAAACATTCAAGGACGAACTAGTGTCAACAAGGACATGAGACATAACAGTTCCCCTACACTCAACTGAAATATGCAACACATTGTTATGGTTGCGGCCCCTGGGTGTTAAATCAAAATCTGTAAAGCCAAGGCCATACC
The DNA here is from genome assembly GCA_963859935.3 of Lathyrus sativus. Classification (NCBI taxonomy): domain Eukaryota; kingdom Viridiplantae; phylum Streptophyta; class Magnoliopsida; order Fabales; family Fabaceae; genus Lathyrus; species Lathyrus sativus. The sequence continues at coordinate 282,443,023 of OZ012736.1, forward strand.
CCGCATTCACGTGCGGAATCACTCCTTCAAGCTGATTAACGGATATCTCCTGGGGTACATAGGCAGCGTCAAGAGCTTTCAGCAAAGCATTCCGATGAGCTTCAGAATAAAGCAGCAATGATAAAATCGAGATTTTGGAAGGCGTCTGCTGCAGATGATCAATGATTTTATAATCACTCTTCCGAATTAATCTCATAAATTCTTCCACATCTTTAGTCAATGTCTCTTTTTCCTTCTCTTGAGAAGGTCCTTCTTCATTGACTTTACCCTTCCCTTTGGCGATTCTCTCAGCTTCTACTTCTGGTGACGCAAAAATTCTACCGCTGCGGGTTATGCCCCTTGCCCCCACAAGGTTATCAACCGACCCAACCAGCGGGCTTTCCAGGTTAATCTTTTCTCCATTGCAGTAAACTTCTGCCCCGTAGTTCCAAGGGATGGCTTTAGTGCTTTCATATGGAATGGGTCCAGCTTTGGTTATGGTGATGGTCGGCCTCTTGGGAGCCGCCGATATCGTGACATTCTTAAACGGGATCGTAACCGTTGCAATTTCGCCCTGCTTTTCAACTATTACCTCAACAGGCTTCTCTTCAGTAGTACGGTCGAATTGCAGCGTTCCTTCATCAATCAGACCTTGAATACCTCTTCTCAAACTATCACACCCCTCAGGCCGGGCTAAATAGTCAACACGATCTGTATCACAACCAGGGAACACTCCCCCTTTCAGCAACCTGCTCTTTACATAGCCCAGAGGCGTCTTCAGTTCATCCACATTCATAACCTAGTTCAAACTGGTATCTTCCAAGATTGCACCCACCTGTGCAGATCTGTGAGACGGCATCGGATTTTTCTCAATATTGGGTGCCTCATTACCAAAGTTTATAGCCTTGCTATCTATCAAATCCTGCACCTTGTGCTTGAATGCATGACAATTCTCTATGCTGTGACCGGGGCCCCCAGAGTGGAATTCACAATGTGCATTGGCGTCATAACCAAAAGGAGGCGTGCCCTTCGGTGGAGCTAACGTCCTTTTCTCAACGAGCTGCAATTGTAATAGAGTTTGAAGAAGCTGAGCATACGGTAGTGGAGGTAAATCAAATACTCTTTTCACGGCCCTATCTCTATCCTGAATTCTCCTTTGAGCAGGATGCTGCTGGCTCTGCTGTTGTTGCCGAGGTACCAGAATTGTTACACTGGAAATCTGTTGTTGATGGTATTGGTTTCGACCTCTACCTCTTCCTCGGGAGTTGTATACTGAATTAGTATCCCCCTGCCTCTTATTCCCAAAAACCTTTTTACCACCTCCAGCTGAGGTCGATTCTCCCGCTTGAATCTTACCGATCTTGACGTCGTTCTCTATACGTTCTCCCAAGAGTATCATATCAGAAAAACTATTCGTCGTACAATTGAGAAGCCTGTCATAATACAAACCAGAGAAAGTGCCCACAAAAAGATCCACCAACTCGCGCTCTACCATGGTTGGGTGCACCCTAGCTGCAAGCTCACGCCACCTTTGGGCGTACTCTTTAAAACTCTCACCATTCTTCTGAGAAAGATTTTGGAGTTGGACCCTGTTCGGTGCAAGGTTGTTGTTATATTGATAATGCCTTACAAAGGCTTCCGCCAACTCTTTCCAGCTACCAATCTGAGTGGGCTCTAACCCCATATACCACTCCAATGACGGTCCAGACAAGCTATCCTGTAAAAAATGCATCAGCATCTTTTCGTCATCAGAATAGGCAGACATTCTCCGATAATAAGACCGTACATGAACCCTTGGGCAAGTATCCCCCTTATACTTGTCGAAAGTAGGTGCTTTGAACTTGAGTGGCGCCCTCAAGCCAGGAACCAACCCCATATTAGCCATGTCCAACCCCATGGAATTCTGATTGGCAAGACCTCTCACTTGTTCCTCCAACATCTTGAACCTTCGATCATTGTCAGTGGGCATCTTAAGATCCCTTCCCGGCAGAGGGAAAACATCTTCTTGACGATCCTCGCCCCAATGAGAATCCCCATTATCATACCCAGGGTAAGCAGCATTAGGACCGAAGTTAGTCTGATTGAACCTGGGACCATACCCCACATTACCAAAACCCTGATTGCCAGCACCCGGCCCAAAACCAGCGTTGTAGGCACCCATTCCAACACCATTGTTGCTTGTGTTGCCAAAACCTGTATTACCAAAGCCCTGATTAGCATAGCCCTGATTTCCATAGCCTTGATTGGCACCACCAAAACCAGCATTGCCAACACCAAAACCTACACCAGTGTTTCCAGCACCAACACCAAAACCAGCATTCCCAGTTCCAACATTAAAACCAGCATTTCTAGCTCCAACATTACCGTTGGTTTCCACATGTCGTTACCGTTACCAGTCACATTCCCATTCCCAGCCCCATTACCGTTCTCAGTGGTATTGAGGACGACCACCGGTACAACATCACTCGCTCGAGGAGTCTCGCCATGAGGAGGACCAGTAGCAACCCCGCCATGTAGCACACTGTTACCATCGACTCGTGCAATCAAAGGCTGCACCAGAGTCTGAAGCTGCTCCTGGACCTTGGCCACAGATTCCATCACCTGTATGAACTGCGCCATCCTGTCGTGCATCTCCTACATCTCAGTTTGCATTTGATCCATAGCTTTCTTACAGTTACTTCTGGTAGAGTAGCGATGAATTCGCTGATCGGCAATCCTGAAACCTGCATCGACAGAGGGTTAGGAAACAGCTCAAGGTACCTATTATGCAAATGATTTATGCAAATGCAAACGTCTGCCTATGCGTTAGGGAGATTTCTCCCCCGATTCTAGTGCCAGAGTGCCAGTGCTGATAACAAGAAGTCTGGATCCAGTCATTGAAATAACATCTCATATATATAAGGCCCAACAAGGCAGCATACAATGTTACTGAATACATGGAGAATCAATAGCATGACCTCGACCAACAAGCCTGGTGATGGTCAGCCTACAGCAAAGATCAGAAAATACAAAGGGTTATAAAGATAGTCAAGTGCGACAACGGGCGTGAAACTCTTCTAGCAACTCCTTCGTTTTGGGATGATCAGGCTGAGTGAGTAACCCTTCGACAAGTAACTCCCTCTACATGATAGTGCACTGGAGACCTTCAACAGAGTCTTCCCATGCACCCTGGCCAAAACAGTCCTCTAACCTTCACTTTTTAGACTCGAACATCTGCTTGCGATCTTTCAGGTTAGCGATAGCCTTGTTTAGCATGTATTCAGTGGCATACCTACGTGCATTTTCTTCATCAAACTTCCTCTCGCCGACCTTCAACTGAGCCCTCAATTTGGAGATCTTTTGTTTCAGTTTGTCCTCCCTCTCCTTGTTGCTGGCTATAGTGGCATTCACTGCTGGTTGAATTTGGAAATTCTCCGGTATGCCTCATCCAGGTTCTGCTTCTTGGTGGCAAGCACATCGTTGACAGATTTGAAGTCCAAACCCAAACGTTCACGATCAGCTATCTGTTTGGTCAAGTCCGTGCCTAACTGGTTCACCAACTCTGTCTGCTTTTTGAAGGAGCGGACGACTTCGTTTTTCTCGCTTCTAAGCTGTGCCAGCTCTTTCTCCAACTCTTCGTTGGCCTTTTTCAGCTCTTCCTTCTCAGCTAATACCTGATTGTACTGCTGAATAGACATTGTAGTAGGCTCTTCAACCACTGGAGGGCATTCTTGCTTAGCAGGTGGAAAAGGCATCCCTATTGTCTCTGCCCTGGTTCAAATCCAAGTTACATAAGGAGCATAAGCTTGGCTATTGCTCTTACCCAACGATGTTTTCCCTCGTTTGCTGACGTCATTCCAGGCATGCTCAAACTTAGCTAACATATCCCCCCTCTAGAAGACTTGTGAGGTATAGAGATTCCTGAACCTCTTCGTCTTTTGGCGGACCTCTAAATGCGTAGGCAAACTGTCTGACAAGGAAAGAGGGGTTGTAGTTGATACACCCTTTTCTTCCAATCAAAGGCACATTCGGAAAACCACTACAGCTGAATATGACTTTGGTACCCAGCATATCCCGATCAAACCAAACAATGCTCTCTGCTGATAAACCCATCAAGCGCTCAGACCACTCAGATGTGGCTGCAGATGAAGCAAAGAGACCCTTCTTGGGCATGTGACTATCAAACCATCTATAGAGTAAGGGCACACAGCACGATACATTTTTACCCCTCCTATTTTCATTCTTGTAATGGACGGAATGATATACATCACCAATCAAGGTAGGAACTGGATTCCCTGATGCGAAGATATGGAAGGCGTCCAAGTCTATAAAGTCTGGCATGTTGGGAAACAAGATGATGCCATATATGCAGAGGGCAAGAATAGCGTTGAATACGATCCAACAACCGTCTTTAGCACACTGTTGGGCTTTCCCAACCAGAAACTGCAGAGAAAATCTAGGAACCCCATTCCAACTGGACAGAAGCAACTCAGAGGCATCCAGGTGAAGAGCGTCAGCTAGGTTAGCCAGATTAGGCTTAGCATCCATGTGAACAAACGGCATCTGACTCTTAACCGGTACACCCAACAACTCAGCATACTCTTCTAAAGTAGGTGCAAGAATAAAGTCCGGAAAAGTGAAGCACCTCAACGGAGGGTCATATAACTGTAGCAAGGCATACAACCCATTCAACTCATATACCGAAGGTTTACGCACCAGACTGAGCAGCTTCCCATAAGATTTCCTGAATTCCCCTTTCACTGTATCATCTGCCAAGGCAATCAAACTAGACAGTAGAGCAACATCTAGGTTAGGGAGCTTATAGGCCACATTCTTCTTCAAAGATCCCATGCTAGCACAATAGAAGGCGAGATTACCAGAACCGGGGGATAATATATGCACCTGCAGCACAGACACATGTTAATGATATGCAAATGAGTATGCAAAATGCAAAATGCAATCATGCAACAGGGGATCAAGATTGTGCTGTTGAGGAGACCGAGGCTCTGTTTCAACACAATCACAATACTGCTCTGATAATACAACCCTGAAGAGGACCAATAATTATGCACTGTCGAGAACAACCATATCTCTGATGATAAGAACCCTCTGAACCCAACAATACTGATTCACTGTCAAGAAAACCAGGTAGTCTGAAGGTTAAGGTTTCCTGCAATAACCCGACCCCGCTCACAGGTATGGACCTAATCATAGACAAGGTATGGCATCCTATGCGTTTCCCAGCGTCACAGACTTTCAAGAAACGATGATACGATACCCAGAAGGTGTGGCATCATCATCTCTTGAAGTGGCCTCAATCAGCTGAGTCACAAATGATCGGTCCCCAGAGTCGACAATCCTCCAAACCAACAACCCCTCAAGCCCAAAGGGCCGGAAAATAAGTCAACCAGGAGAATATCGTCTGAGCGTGGATTTTGTGAGACACTAGTACCTGCAAAGCAAGCACGCGCCCACTACTTTCCACAACTAACGCTAGGTGTACACTCAAGCTTGGGTCTGGCTTATCACTCATCAGAGCCCCTTCCCACAACAGCACAATAATGATATCATACTGAAAATAAAATGCGGAAAGTAAAATGCGATAAATAAAAGCAAACCCAACAGGTAAACACACAAGCGCTAGGATTGCCTCGCATAGGGAACCAGAGTCCCCAGCAGAGTCGCCAGCTGTCGCTACTGCAAAAATAAGGTGTCGGCAAAACAGAAGAGTCGCCACCTTTCGTTATTTATCCCTCAGAACGGGAAAGGGAACGATCGGAAAAACCTGACGGAAGGGTATAAGACAAGGTCATCGTAACCATGTCTGGGTTCGAGAGTCGGTTACGCAAGGGGAAGGTATTAACACCCCTCACGTCCATCGTACTCGATGGGATCCACGCTTGTTGTGTTTATCTGATGGGTTGATTTATCTATCTACGCTAAAAGGTCTGGTCTAAAAAGAAAAGAAAATGACTCGATTGAACACAGCAGTTCTATGCCTACGTATTCCCGTCTGGAACGAGAAATCAGAGTCAACGTAGTTCGCCTAACTACGGGTTACGGGGGAAGGTTGCTCGCCGAGATATCGCATCTCGTGCCTATGTACTTTCACACGGCGTGAAAGATCAGAGCAAACATAGTTCGGGCCAACAAGACCACAGGTTTGTCTTTTTTATCCAAAGCTCGTTCGACGGAGACTTATGCGTTTACCGTTTGCGGTAGAACCGGAAGTTAACAAAACTCTCCTTATGAAAAATGGTTTCCATGGATTAAAGGTCCCAGAGGACCAAAAGAGTTTGATCTTTGTTTTCTGTTTTTTAAATAAGAAGTGTTTTTTTATGGATGTCTAAAACTAATATCGCACTAGAGACTATGACCTGAGAGGGAATGCGTCGTATGTCACCCAAAGGGTGCCATACTAAACATCCAAGCTATTGGAAAGAAACTCTCCAACAACCCTTTCTCAGGTAGCTTAAGGCTCGTAGCGTACGACATCAATTAACCTTTATTATTGTATCTTGATTTGTTTGAAGGTGAGAAGAGAAAGGACGCACTAAAGGGGAACTGATCCAATCCTAAAGTTGTCATGCAAAGTTGATCCTATGATTGAGGTTAGGAGGGAGCTACCTAATGTTATCATGCATGGTTAGAACCCTAATGTCTGTCATAACTTCTCTTGAACAAGAGAAGTCAGAGTTCCTAGGGGAACATGGCAAAGGAAAGCAAAAGCAAAAGAAATAACTGAAAGAAATTAATGTAAGTAAAATGCATGCAATGCAACAATACAAGAAGGAGACAAACTCAACTTCTAGAGCAAGCAAGCCAGAGGCAACACACCACACAGGCAAGGGAGACAGACTCAACCTTCAACCAGCAAGCAAAGCTAAACAGTAACAGACAAGCAGAGGGAGACATACTCAACCTCTAATGCAGGCAAGCAAAGGGAGCAAGCTCAAAATTTCAATGCAATTAGGCCTATAATCAACTACATGAAAGCTTATTTTAATGCAACACACAAAACAAGCAGTCACACAAACACAGCAAAGCAATCAGAAAGTACAACAAACAAAACAGCAGATAAGCAGCTCAACAGCAAAACAGACAACAGTCAGTAATCAACTTCAAGTCTAAGCTATCTTCAAGAGAAGGAAATGAAAGCTCCATCTTCAAGCTTCAACAAGCTCCAACAAAAGAGAAGAGATTTAACATCAAGATTATTGCATGATGATGGGAAGCATGATGGAAACCAAGGGAATCCATCATGACACTCAACCATACATCTAGGATAGGCATCCTCAAAGGTTCTACCTCTTGTGATATGCCACACATCCTTCCAAAGGAAAGATGAGGATTCCACATAGGGACCTTGAATCATTGGATGAGTATGGAAAGCAATCAAGGCAATCCATGTTTATTTGAAGAAAGAGAAATCAAAACTAAAGCTCTTCCTAAACCCTAATTGATTAAGCTACAAGAAAGCTACTAAAAGGAGGTCTAAACACCAAAACCAAACACCACAATCAAGCAAAAAGAAGCCTCTATATGTCTAAAGCACTATCCAAAAGGAAGGGAAAATTTATCTTATGCTATAGGCCACCATTGAGGTCATTCTAAAGGAGAAGTCATGTTAGAAGCATATTAAAACTAGCCTAAGTTTTAAATCTATTTAAAATACCAAAACTACTTCTAAAATCCTATAAAATTTTCTAAGGGAACCTACATGTATTAGGTATCTATAGTAGAAAGGACTAGGGGCTAAACTAAGGGGAAAGCCACTAAAGAATTCCTAAATCACCAAGTGTCAAATGGGAACCCTAAAATGGAAGGTCATGGGAACCTAATCCAAAACAGAACCTAAAGTTATCTAAAAATTATGAAATAATTCCTAAGGGATCATGCATATCTATACCAACAGCCAGCCAAAAATCTCACTTAAATTCTATACCAATTAATCAAACAAAAATCAGCAAAAACATGGGGAATTATGCCAAAATTAAAGAATTAAAGAAAATGGAAAAAATCATATTAAATTGAAAATTGCATGAAAGTAAAATCTAAAAGCACCAGAAAATCAGAAATAAAATCAAGAGCATCCACATATTTTTATTATATTTTTCTGACCAATAATGAATTTATTATGAATTTCAAATGACAAAAGCAATTAAAATAAATCAAAAATGAATAAAAGAAAAATAAAAGCTCAGAAAATAAGAGGGAAGTTGGATCTATGGACTAAGTATGATCATCCAAGGCTCACAAGCGCGCCACCTAAGCTGCCAAGTCAGCTTTAATGAAACGCAACGTTTAGCTGCTTGGTCAAAGTCCAAGGCTCAGACTGAATCAGGAACACACGATGCGAGTACAAAGTCTTCACTCCAGACTCCATCCAATGGTCCTCCTTCATCTTCTTCATTTAAACTCTGATGGAGGGAAAACTCAGGCGTGGTGTTCCGGTGGCCGCGCCACCGTCTTCTTCGGTGAGGTGCCAATTACAGGTCATCCAAACACAACAAAACCTATACCGTTCTCTTCCATTTTCATGCTGATTCCAAATCTCATCTCCATTTTTATTAACTCCTCATGAATTTTAAAACACGAAACCGAACAGAAAATGCATCATGCTATGGATCATCACCAATTCTCCATTTCTTGCCACGGATCTACTCCTCACTCTTTAAGGATCATTCTAAACTCTCTAAATCAAGCTAACACCTCCAGATCAGAGAGATTCGCATCCAAACAGAAAGTTGATCATAACTTAGATTGTCTCTAAACTTCACAAAACCTGTCCTAAAATGATCTAGTCATCTTCCTAATGTTTAACCTTATTTCAAATCATGCTAAATCATCCTAGAATTAGTGCAATCATAAAAAGTGCATACATGGTTTGTAGCTTGAAATTGAGGCACTTGCACTGTAATTCTCACTCCAATCTTGTGTAGATCTCTTCAATGATCAATGATAAAGTTATTAGGAACTTCAATTTGCTCTGAAATATACCCAATCTGAAAACACGATTTTCACTTGAAGCTTGAAAATTCCTTCTGCAATCTCTAGCTCTAGCCCAAAATAACCACCAACCTTGATCCTAACCTCTTTCTGAACTTATATAGAGGTGAATGGAAGGTTCTAGAGGCCCATGGAAAGCCCAAACAGTGATATCCAAATTTTCACTTTTGCTTGAAAATTCAATCATGGTGTACACGAACCTGAGTCAATTCCTTCTCCAAGAAGCTTCATTTGTAATGTTTGTGGACTGTTGAGAGTGTATGGACAGGATTGAAAGCTTAATTCCATCCAAGGGCCAAGGTTGAATGTGTTACTTATCCATGAAGTAACAAAGTGAAAAGTCATGAATTATGCCTCAAAATGAAATTCCAACAATGCCAATATGCTCCACATGGTATTTCTGATCAAAATTAGTACCAATTTGCCATTCCTTGATCACTCAAGATTAAATTTGAATTTTTTTCACTTAAAGGCCTTTTAATTTCCCCTTTGTCAAACTTCTTCAAACCAAGTCTTGCCCTAAGCCAAATCAATGCATCATGGATACATGGTTGAAGTTAAAATCCCATTTTGAGCAATTTTGTGTTGGAAAAAACTTCATTTGAAGTGTGCAAGATAGAGAAAATTACCTATAATGCCAAATGACCTATAATCTCACTTTCCCAAAATACCCCTGACTTGTAAACCTCATAACTTGAGTTCTACAAATCCGATGGAAGACTTCTAGTACAATTTGGAAATCTAAGATCAAGACCTACAACTTTCATGTTAGCAAAAAGTTGAGGAGAAACATCCTTCTAGGTCAAAAGTTCCTTGGAAGTTGGTTGACTTTTGCAGACAAATTTCACATTCATCTGATGACCTATAACTTGTCTGGATCATAACTTGAGTTCTATAAATCCAATCAAGGACTTCTAGTACTCAAATTAAAGCTAAGAACATGATCTACAATTTCCATGTTAGCCAAAGGTTGATATGAAACTTGTATCTTGAGATAAGTGGTCTTGAAGTTAGGCACTAAATAGGAGATTTTACCCTGAGAACCCTAGTTAGCAACTCCTCACACTTTGAATTCTTCTTGAATTGATCTTGGAATATCACCTCATGTATCTCAACACAACTTTCCATGATCACAAAGACTTAGAAATAGGCTTTGATCCTCTTCAATTGCACAGTTGACTTAGGTTATTCAGATGAAAACCTTAATTGCAACCCCTTCAACTATGGCTCTTTACACTTAGCATAATGATTTGACTGAGCTCCACCATGACCCTAAAGGCACTCCATGAGCTCTATCCACATATCCTATCCATGATCAAAGCTTCACAACCCACTGATGGTCTTCAATTGGCCCCCAAGTTAGGAGATGAGCCACATACTAGCATCCAAACTTCTCAAGAACACAACCCACTCTCTGATGACCTTAGTGACCTCTCAAGCTTGAATAAGACCTCTAGATAGGCTCCTCTTGATATAAACCACACTTTATCCCCTGCTAAATGAATAATTCTATGCTATGAAAATGCTAGACCAATGCTATGCTAATGCAATGAAACATAAACCAAGTGAGAAAAAGGTTAGGCAAATTTTAGGGTGCAACACATATCACTTTTATGAAAACATGAGACTTATAGAGCATGTTCTTAGATTTCTTTTGAGTACTAGAACTCATCCATTGGGTTTCTAGAACTCAAGTTATGATGCTGGCAAGTTAGAGGTCTCAGATGAATCATATTTTCAATCAACAAAGGTCAACCAAATTCCAACGCACGTTTGACCTAGAATCATGTTTCTCCTCAACTTTTGCTGAACATTAAAGTTGTTCCTCATGATCTTAGCTTTCCAAAAAGTCCTATAAGTCATTCATCTCATTTGTGGAACTCAAGTTATGAAGCTTGCAAGACAGGGGTATTTTGGGAAAGTGAGATTATAGGTCATTTTCATTATAGGTCCTTTTCATCCACTTATGCACTTCAAATGAAACTTTTCCCAACATGAAATTTGCTTCAAATGGTATCAATTTCGTCCTAAACACAAGTTTGTCATGGATTTGGCATGGATATGAAGATTGGTGAAGAAATTCAATGGAAATTTGAACTTTAAGTCATGAATTAAATTGAATTGGTTTTAATGCATTTTCATGTCATGTTTGTGCTTATTTTAAGTCACAATATCATAACAAGGAGAATGCACAAATTGGATTTGATGTATGCATGCAAATACACGAGCAAATTCAAGATTACTTCACAACGAAGTGTCAAATTCAATCTCCACCCTTGGATCAAATTAAGGATCAATTTACATCCACACGATCACTACAAGCTCCCAGCAACTGGTTTGAATCATTTTCAAAGGAAATTGGAGCCAATTTATGTGTGCATGAAGCTTGAATTTCCAAATTGGGCATTTCAAGATTACACCCTAATCAAGCCAAATTGGGCCTCCAAATCATTCTAGATCCAACATATAAAAGTTCCAGATGATGTTTGAGCCTTCATTGGTGCGTTTTGGTGGAGAAAGAGCAAGATTACAGTGGGAGAATTCAAGAGAAAAGTGAAAAGTAGAAATTGAGATTCAAGCCAAATCAACACAAGCAACACCTTCCTTGAACTTCCTTGAGTGTTTCTGCACGTTTTTGCACAAGCTTAGCTGCATTAGAAGCTCCAACGGAGAGACTTCATTAGGTATTCTTCTTTTCCAAAATTCTTTCTCAATATGCATCCATTTCACTCCATTCTTGTTGCATACTGAAGACCTACAAGTGTAGGCAAAATCTGGATAAGAACTTGTGATGTTTGTGCAATTTTAGTTATGATGCTTGAATTTTCATTTGTTCGTATCTCTCTGTTTATGCTTGATCAATGAAATTGGATCGTGGATTTGTAATCTACACAACTTGGAGATCATTTTACTATAAAATTTCATATGATTTGATGATGTTTTGGATCTGCTACTCCGGTGGTGTGATCGGAGAAGACGACCAGAGACTGATGCTCCGGCGTCTGGTTTTGTTTTCCGTTTTGCTGACGTGTGTGCCACTTATGCTGTTGAATGTTTGACCGAGCGAGATCCACGACTGTGATTTGTGCTGACCAGCCAGCGTGTGCATTGACATGCCACGAGTTTTAGTGAAACGCATCGTTTCACTCTTGGATTCAGCTTGTTGTGGTTTGGGCCTCATGTGCTATGCGCACCCCCTTCCATCTGAGCCCAATGCAATGAACTAGGATAATTGCTATTTGCCACGCCCTGTTTATTTCTTTTATTTTCATTTTATTTTAATTTATGTTTTCATTTTTGATATTTAAAAATAGCTCCAAACATGATAAACTCCCCTAAAAAATATTTTCAGACACTTTAATGTGTCATTTAATTTTTGGAAATTTTTATTTTCATTTTTGTTTTATTTTCCAATTAAAATGGGAATTCATGTTTGAAGGTGTTTTTAAATGATCTTTCTTTTGTTCTTAATTGTTCTTGCTTTGTTTCTTGATCAAATTTTTTCTCCAATGAGTAAGACTTCTTCCTCATGTTGTTGATGAGTTGAAGTGTCTTTGAGGATGAATTTGTCCTTGGTTTGACTTTGATCTCATTTTTGTTGACCCTCGATAACCCTCCTTCAAAGTGGAGCATCCTTGTGAATCAAATTCTTTGATGATGCTTTGAAGTGACATTGATTGTGATCTATTGGCCTCTGGTTGCCAACTCTTTTATGATATTTTGAGATTTTATTTGGTTATTTTTTATCCTTTTTCCTATTTTTGAGGTGACTTGCAAGTCAAGTTACTCCTAAGGGAGGTTCACACAAACACTTGATCTAGTTTGAATGGGAAATGACTTTTATGGATCCCTTGAGCTCTCAATTCTTGTTGATTCATACTTCTCACATGTTGAGGTATTTGGATGCTCATTTATAGGTCATAAACTTGTTCATTGCTTGTTGAGATTTGCATTTCTTTTTAGGCTTTCCACTTGAAGTTCAAGTGTTGAATGTGTTTAAGACCTAGGTCTTATTCCATGCCTATGCTTGCATTCTCTTTGGTGCTTTTTCTTCTTTGGTTTATGTACCTTCTCCTCTCATATTTACTTCTGTCCAATGACCCTTGAATCCCATTTGAGATGGTTTAGTCTCTCCTTTGGAGATACTTGGAACATGTCATGAATGGTGATTCTTTGAGAACTCGTTTGTGCTTTTGTTTGCATAATCTTGGTGATGCTTTTGGTTGAGTGATATTTATGAGTACCTTGCTATCCTCATCTCATCTCTGATCCTCACTTTGTGTTATGTCCTCATATCTTTCCTTTTTGGTTTGCCTTAGGGCTTGTGGTTGATGACAAATGGTTGTAGGATTTATTCTCCCATTTCATCCCACTTTTGTGCACTTGTTTGACCCCTTTTGTGTGCTTTCTTTCTTACTTCTTCTTTGCATCTCTCATATGCATGCTTGAGGTTGAGATGTGCTTGTGGAGGCTACTGCCCCACACTTTTTTCCTCCCCCACTTTCATTCTAATTGTGCATTACATGTTTGCATACTTGCATTGTTCTTATCTTTTGCTTTCTTTTTCTTCTCTTTTCTTTGCCATGTTCCCTTAGGACCTCTAATCTCTCTTGTTCAATATTAATTATGATAGACCTTAGGCTTGAACCCATGCATGATAAAATTAGGTAGCATTCTCTTTTATCCCAACCAAAGGTGCACTTTGCATGAGAACATTAGGTTGAGTCTTTGTCTCCTTTTAGAGTGTCTTTCTCTTCTCATCTTCAAACTTTCTCAAAACATATAATAAAGGTTAAGGATTGTTGTACGTTACAAGCCTTAAGTACTTGGTAAATGGTGATTGGGGGGCCTCCTCTCAATTATCTATAGTGTTTAGTGTATGTCCTTTGGACGATATGCGACGCATTCGCTCCTAGGTCATAGTCTTTAGTTCAACATGAATTACAAACAATAATCAATGCACTGCTTCTCTAAAAAACACAAAAACAAACTTCAAATATTTTTATCCTTCGGAATCTTAATTTGGAAAAACTTTTTCATAAGGATAGTTTTGTTAACTCTTGGTTCTACCGCAAACAGGTAACGCCTAAGTCTCCAATGGTCGAGTTGCACACACCTAACTGCTAGAACTAAGTTTTAACCCTACTCGGGCCTAAAACATTTTTAACCAACTTGTGGTTTTGTTAGCCTGAAGTATGTTTGCTATGATTTCTCGTACCAGACAAGGATACGTAGGCACAAGACGGCGATGTCTTGGCGAGCAACCTTTCCCCGCCTTCACCCGTAGTTAGCCGAACTACGTTGACTTTGACTTTCACATTGCACAAGGGAATATGTAGGCATAGAGCGGCGATGCTCTATCAAGTCTCTTTTCTTTTCTTTTGTCCCTGAGTCGTAGCTTAGATAGTAAACACCCTTTTAGATAGACAGCAAAGCTTGGATCCCGTCGAGTACGAGGGACGTGAGGGGTGTTAATACCTTCCCCTTGTGTAACAAACTCCCGAACCCGAGATATGGTTGCGATGACCTGTCTTTTCCCGTTTTCGTTAGGTTTTCTCTGATCGTTTCCTTTACCTCTTTTGGGATAAATAATGAACGGTGGCGACTCTTCTGTCATTGTCAGCCCCTCTTCGCAGCGATGCGACACTTAGATTCTCTCGTTTAATTGGAAACATCAAGTTGCAAGTGCTAATTGATGGAGGCAGTTCAGACAACTTCTTGTAACCTCGGATAGTTAAATTTTTGAAGATACCTATTGAACCAGGCCCAGTATTCAGAGTGCTAGTAGGAAATGGTGACATAATGACAGCTGAAGGGGTCATTCAGGAATTACCATTGAATATACAGGGCAATGAGTTAAAAGTACCAGTATTTTTACTACCTGTAGCTGAGGCATATGTGATATTAGGAGCAACTTGGCTAGCTACATTAAGACCACATGTAGTTGATTATGCTTCACTTACATTTAAATTTTTTTTTCAATAGTAATTTTGTGACATTAAGAACTCCCAAACCTGCAGTAGCACAATTACATCATTTCAAGAGACTCCATAGTACAGATGCTATAGCTGAATGTTTTACCATCCAATGGCAAAAATATTATACTGTTGAAGATGTTTGGAAAGAGTTACCTACTAATATTGAACCTGAGATGGCCATTCTACTTCACACTTACAAAAGTCTGTTTCAACAACCAACGGCATTACCACCTCACAGAGCACACAATCACCATATCCCATTGATGGAGGGCTCTAATCCTGTTAAGGTTAAACCTTACAGGTATCCACGCAGCCAAAAGGCTCAAATTGAACACATGGTACAGGAAATTCTACTACAAGGTATTATACAGCTAAGCACAAGTTCATTTTCTTCACCAATTATATTGGTGAAAAAGAAATATGGTACATGGAGGTTCTGCACTGACTATAGGGCTTTAAATGCTATAACTATCAAGGATTCATTTCTAATTCCCACAGTTGATGAATTATTAGATGAGCTCTTTGGAGCTAGATATTATTCGAAGTTGGATCTCAGGTCTGGTTATCACCAAATACTGCTGCAACCAGAAGATAGACACAAAACAGCTTTCTGGACACATCAAGGCTACTATGAATGGTTGGTAATGCCATTTGAGTTAACTAATGCACTAGCAACATTCCAGAGTCTCATGAATCAAATTTTTCAGCATGCTTTGAGAAAATATGTGCTAGTATTTTTTGATGGCATACTAGTATATAGCCCTACCTGGAAGGAGAATTTGAATCATTTGGATAATGCATTAGGCATACTACAAGCCAATACAATGTTTGTCAAACTGTCTAAGTGTTCCTTTGGAGTTTCAGAGATCCAATACCTTGGACATGTGGTAACTGGACAGGGTGTTTCCATGGACAAGGATAAAGTACAAGCTGTCCAAGAGTGGCCCTTACCTAAAAATGTGAAGCAATTAAGAGGGTTCCTAGGTCTCACAGGCTACTATAGGAGATTTATAAAATCTTATGCTAAGATTGATGCCCCATTGACTGATTGACTAAAAAAGAAAGTTATGTGTGGAATGAACAAGCTGAGATAACTTTTAATCAGCTGAAAATTGTCATGATTTCTGCTCATGTGTTAGCCTTGCCTAATTTTCAAAAACCCTTTATTTTAGAAATAGATGCTTCGGGTGTAGGGGTGGGTGCAGTGTTGCATCAAGATGGGCACCCCATTGCTTATTTTTCAAAGAAAATAGTCCCTAAAAATCAAAAGAAATCGACTTACTTTAGGGAAATGTTAGCTATATCTAAAGCAATAGCTAAGTTCAGACACTATTTGCGGGGGCATAGATTCATCATTCGTACTGATCAAAAGAGCTTGAGGAGTTTAATGGACCAGTCTTTACAGACACCAGAACAACAACAATGGTTACATAAATTCTTGGGTTATGACTTTGCCATAGAGTACAAGCCAGGCAAAGAAAATCTTGCTACTGACGCACTGTCTAGATTAATAACATTATCATGGTCTGAGCCACAGTGCCAATTTATTCAATCAATCAAAGAAGGGTTGGAAGCAAATAGTCAATGGAAAGAAGTTATAGATAAATGCATACAGCATGGCAATGCTTATTTACACTACACTTTCAAAGAAGGCTTACTATATTGGAAGAATAGAATTGTCATCCCTCAACATAAAGATTTGGTTCAACGAGTCTTAAATGAATTCCACTCATCTCCAATAGGTGGTCATGCTGGAATTACTAGATATATGGCCATAATTAAGGCTCAATTCTATTGGCCTGCCATGAAGAAGGATGTATCTTAATATGTACAAAATTGCATGGTGTGTCAACAAGCAAAAATATCCAATACCTTGCCTGCTGGATTACTACAGCCATTGCCTATACCATCACAAGTTTGGGAAGATGTAGCCATGGAATTCATTATTGGCTTACCTATGTCTTTTGGTTATACCACTATTTTGGTAGTCATTGATAGATTGACAAAATATGCTCATTTTTTACCAATGAAAAGTGACTACTCTAGCAGATCGGTTACTGAAATCTTTATGCAGAATGTGGTGAAATTACATGGCATGCCTAAATCCATAGTGTCTGATAGAGATAAGGTGTTCACAAGCTCTTTTTGGCAACATCTATTCAAATTACAGGGCACGACATTAGCAGTGGCTTCTGCTTATCATCCTCAATCGGATGGTCAATCTGAAGTTCTTAACAAGGGGTTAGAGATGTTTCTTAGATGCTTCACATTCCATAATCCTAAGTCTTGGTTTAAAGCTTTATCATGGGCAGAGTTTTGGTACAATACATCGTTACAAACGAACATTGGAATGACTCCATTCAAGGCTCTATATGGGAGAGATCCACCAACTCTAACAAGGTACGAACCTCATGCTAATGACCCTCCAACACTTCAAGAAGAGTTGATGGAAAGGGATAGATTACTGCAGCGGTTGAAAATGCAATTGGAAAGGGCTCATCAATATATGAAGAAACAAGCTGATAAACATATACTAGATGTGACCTTACAGGTAGGTGAATTGGTCTTGGTAAAACTTCAGCCACATAGACAATAATCTGTTGCATTGAGAAAGAATCAGAAGTTGGGAATGAGATATTTTGGACCATTTGAGATCATAGCACGAGTGGGAGAGGTTGCTTATAAGTTCAATCTGCCTGAGCATGCCAAAATCCATCCTGTCTTTCACATATCCCAGCTAAAGCCATTCAAAGGTGTGCCACAAAATCAATACATGCCCTTACCACTCACGATGTCGAAGAATGGACCTATAATACAACCTAGGGAAGTATTACAAGCTCGTACCATAGTCAAGGGTAATCAGGAAATTCATCAGGTTCTAGTCCAGTGGGATCAACATACAACATCTGAGGCAACTTGGGAAGATGATGATGACTTGCAAAAGAAGTTTCCTTTCTACAACCTTGAGGACAAGGTTGTGTTTAAAGGGGATGGTATTGTAATGAGACAAAAGGATAAAAGCCTTCTAGAAATAGAAGGTGAGTCAGCAAATCTGTTAGAGGGCCCACAGCAAGTGGAGGAAAAGGATGATGTTAGTACTGGTGGTGGAATGTTACCACGTAGAGGAGAGAGAACGAGAAAAATGCACAGCATGTGGAAGGAATTTGTGAAACTGTGAGGACAACTACATATAGTGGCCAAGGGGAATAATTATGGTTTTTATGTGATTGGTGAAGTTGTCATTCTTCTCCCTCAAAACTCTCTTTTCACATCTGTTGGTAATTCTTCATTCCAACTGTTTGATGAAAACTTTCATAACAGAACTTCATTCTCATTATCCTTTCCATTGTTAGAACTTGGTTTTACTGTTACATTCAATATTGTTTTGCAGTACTGTTACAACCACTGTGGAAAAAATCAGTCCAACCATAACAACCTTCAAATATCCTTACAACCTCAAACTCCTTACGTTATTGGTTCCTCTAACCGCAACTTAAACTCTCCGGCGAGTTTCATTCCATCACGACAACCAAACCACCATCATAACCTACGCATCACCATTATATTTTGAAACAACCTCCTTTTCACTTTACAACTTTCCTCAACCCTCATGATCTTCACCTTTAAACTACCACTCCCTCTCTCCAAGTGATGCGATATAGCTCATCATAATCGTGCATCCTTGGCTTCATTGCTAAGTTCAACAACAACGATGTTGCGGGCCTGCAAGGTTTTACTTCAACGTTGATTTCGCAACTCTGGTTTCGCTGTTTTTAACACGACGACAATGTATTCAGGTTGCAGCAACAACATTCGCGAAGAAACTCGATTCGGTATGGTTCTTGATATCTTTCTAGGTTGTGGAAAATGTTATGTTTGGATATTGGATTTGGGTTGCAATGTTGGTTGATGTTTCATCTTTCATTTCAGTTGATTATGCCACCGCTGCATGTTTTTGTTGTTGATATATTGATGTGTTTCTTATTGTTGCGCATTAGTTACTAAAAACTAGGGAAACCTTTGTTCAGTTGTTTGTTCTTTTTTAGTTTGCATGATTCGTTATTTTGTGTTGCTATTATTCTTTTTTAGCATGGCATTGTTGGAATGGTACTGATGCTGCTATTCTTAATTAATATGTTTTATGAAATTTTCTCATGTATTAGTTTATGTTTGGAATCATGTGGATATTTTCAATTCAATGTATTTATCGTACGATGTTAATTATTTTGTGGTTTGTCTTAATTTTAGTGATTTTGTTTTAAAAATGCTATGTGGCTATTTTTCTTGTTCAATAGGTCACTTTGTACTTCAATGACATATGTGTAATAGAAACTTAGACTTGAATTTCGGTCATGGATGTCTTTTATTGTTCCTATTTTCAAGAATTTTTAATGCTTAAAGACTTGTGAATCAATTTTTTTAGTATAGTTGTTTGGATGGTGTCCTCGGTTTAATCGTTATGCAGACTATCTGTTTTTTCTTTCTTGGTATGTGAAATAAACTTTGAAAAAAACTTGCATGTTTGTTTCTTTCATTCTTTATCTTTCCGTAAAATGAGTAATGAGTGGGAAAGGATGATAGATTTTGTTTTGTACGTTTTATTTCTCCTACCGTGTGTTAAAGTCTAATTGGTGGAGTTGGAATTTAGAAGTTTCTCTTTCTCTCCCTTGTCCAAATAGGGATGGTGATTCCCTAATCACCACCAACAATCTTGTCTTTTTATTTATTCAATTTTATTTTTATGTTGGATATTGTTTGGGCCTTAGGCCAACTATTATTGATGTTTGCACCTTTTTTTTTCCTTTTCTTTGTTTGATGTTACTTATAGTTTTTTAATATGATTTAATTAATTGCTTGATTGAATTATTATATTATATGTTTCTAGACTCTAGTTGGATTTTGTTAACTTTTGATTTTTATAAACAGTGAGATGTTATAAACATTTTGTTACTATCTTTTATTGCGTTGCGATTCCAGAGGTCTAATTCAATTTAATTTTCGAAACCCGTATGGACGCATAAATTTTGTTGACCGACTATTTATTGAGTGATTCCTACATGGACCCACTCTAAATGAGCTTAACATGGTTTTAAATTCAAGTGCCTTTGATTTCAGTTACTTTTTAGTCTCGTGGCTTATTCTTTGGCCTTCTTACAGTGAGCACCTTTTATTTATTTTCACTTGTTTGATGGGCTCGATTTAATTGTTTCATTATCTTCTATCCCCATTCTATAAAATGTACTCCAATTCCCATGAAGTGTAAATAACTTTATCGTTTTCCTTTATTTTGTTTATGTCTTGCCATCGCATCACCTAAACCATTTTCAAAATAAATTCTCAATCCAATGTCGATGCATCTTTTACACCTTTGTAATTCGATTGCTTTTGAAGCATCGTCATCAACCTCATGGTCACCATACACAACATTCATAGCTTACTCATGGGCTTTCTTACAGTGAGACCTATTCGACCAATTACTTCTAGTTGGTCGTTTAGAAGACTAGCCCACTTTGCTAGTACACGCGATTAAAATTCAATTCAATTTCTTTCCTTTACTTTTACTTGCTTGTTTTGTCTTGTGTGATGAGTAAATTGAAACCCTTAAGCGCTCTTGATCCATATCACATCCTATTACCTCTTGTAAATCGAGTGTTTTCGCCTCGCCATCGACCTTACGCAATACCCATTAGGACCTCCTTTCCATTAGTTCAAATCCTTACACCATTTCGCACGCAAATTCAAACCTCGATCGATATCGAGTATTTTCTTCAAATCAAATTAAAACATTTAATCATATTCAAATACAATTTCTTAAAAGATGTAAATGAGGGGTTTGGAGCTATCGATTCTTCTCCTTAATTGTTTAGGTGGGAGTTGCCTTTCTCGTTGTCGAAACAATTGTCATCTCTAAAACACTTCTAACCCGATAAGATTCAAATCAATTTTATAATCACTTACATGAATAAAGGGGTGTAGCGCCTTCTATATCTCTTCCCAATTGCTTGGGATATGAGGAGACTTCGCCGGTTGTTCTGAGCACTCGTCATTTATTAAAACACTTAATCTATACTCAAACACTTTTTCAAAATACCATTGTTTAGTCCCTTCTATCATGCATATAAACTAATGCTTCAACCTCCCCTGGCGAGCAGACAAGCCAATGTTTAGCAGTTAGAATGCGACCTAAACACTCGTTCATAAAAGACACCAACCAACTGTAGTCCGCCGAACTAAGATTGCTATGACTTCCTCATTGCACCATGAGGGTATGTAGGCACAGGATTGCAAGATCCCAACGAGCTACCTTTTCTTTCTATCTAAACCTTTTTCCGTAGTCCCACGAACTACAGACGCTTTGTTTCTTCATTTTTTCAAATGAAAGATGCGTAGGCACAAGGGCCCTAATCCTTGGCGAGCACCCTAATAAAAAAACATATGTTATTCCCTTAAAAGAAAACAAACAAACCTAGCTAAATTTTCTCACAAATCGAATTAAGAGGTTCTCGTTGAGTACAACGAACGTGAGGGGTGCTAGTACATTCCTCTTGCATAATCGACTCCCGAACCTAGAATTTGGTTACGATGACTATTTTCTTATCCTAAAGGTTTGCTCTATATATTCCTATTCATTCCTTGGAATGAATAAATTTCGATGGTGACTCTGTTCGATCATTTTTTCCTCTCCATCGCGAGGATTTTATTTTTTGATCCGCTTGTTTGTTTCCTTCTTGTTTATTTTCTCTTATTGTTTGCTTGCTTGCTTGTTTGATTATTGGCTATCTATTTGCTTGCTTATCTTTATTGTATCCTATTATTGTTCGGGTTCTCTGATTATTGGTGCTTTGTGAGATAGACTCACTACTTGAGTCTGAGAAAAGCATAAGATTTAGGATGGTGGTCGTGTAGTAAAGACCTACGAGGAGCCTTCCTCATGGGGATGATACGAAGACCCTGCCTATAGTAGATTCTCTTGGAGATGTTATCGTCTGATGAGCCTTCGTTACAGTGATAACATTTTCAAGTTAGATCGATTAATCTTGGGACCTTTTAACCCATTCTATGATGTTTGTGTAGTGTTGACTCATGAGGCCTTTGGACTCGTTGGGTTAATACGAATCCCCAATCAGATGAGATCCCTTGAACGTATCTTTATTTTGACAATGACATTTTCAACCTCGACCTATGACTCTGAGATACCTTTTTAGAACCCGTGTGTCGATGGTTGTCTAGTAGAGGCCCACGAGGAGCCTTACTTGTGGGACGATACGAAGACCTCATCTAGAAGAGATTGTTTCAAAGATATTATCGTCTAATGGGCCTCCGTTGTAGAAATAATGTCTCCGATAGGGATCCATGACTCTAGGCACCTGCCGTCTTAGAGCCTACCTATGGAGTTCCGATAATTAGAGATATCCTTTGTCTTGCTCCTTGTCATACCCCAAATTTGTCCTACCTGTTTTGAATTTCCACTCCGCCCGACTTTATTTTTGATTTG